>CM076583.1:535465446-536139698 GCA_034641835.2 Pinus albicaulis
TTGTTGAGATTGCAACAAGATGATGAGCTTAGTGGAAAGAAGTCGCCTTCACTAAGTGGGCCCGCAGGGTATTTTTGGCGCAAAGTCTATTTTTAGACTATGTCTATTTTTAGACATATGGATCATGTTCTATGAGTTGCAGGATGTTATTTGTGGATGGTTGGTCAATTCTAGAAAAATAGATGGACTTATATTTTTAGACATATCGAGCGGAATCTATTTTTAGATTGCCAGTCTAAAAATAGATATGTCGAATATTATTAGCTCTTAATAATATTTGGACTATAAACATTATCTTTTTCTCTTGGAGCACTCAGTTAAGTGCACAGATGTGGCACAGGAGCTGACAGAAGGAATTACGCTATTTCTAAGGGTTAAGTGGAGCTATTGCATGGATACTTCAGTTAGAACTCATGTGAGAGAGTTTGGTGGAGTTGATTGAGGAGTTAATGGAGTTGTGTCCAGTTTAACTAATCTAAAACATAGTTGAACTAGTTGTATTTAGTCTAACTGATTGATACACTAGTGAGAGTGGTGTGAATTAATTAATAATTAATTCACTAATTATAAACTCATTAATTAACTAAAGAATACATCAGTTAACTTCAGTGCATGGACAGTTTCAGTGGAGACTAGTGCAGAGATAGGTGAAAGAGCAGGTTAACTATCAGTTGTGACTATACTGTTGCATATTTGCAACAACCAGTGATTGGAGAAGCCAATGAGGATTGCGCAGTACAAGCGAGGTGGTTCAAAGTTATTTATGAGCCATTCTACAGCATTGATTATGCAATATAGGCTGGCTATCAGGTGGCAGAGATTGGAGCATGTGTTTTGCTAGATCTAGCTTGATTAGTGTGTAGAAATTGGAGGTTGTGCTGAGAGCTTGTGAGGATCTTTGTACAATGATTGTTACATGATCTCTATGACATATAATATACAGATATTTGGGGGTTTTCAGCTTTAAGCTTTTTCATGAAATACTGTGTTCATATGTGTGAATTTTTATGGTTTTAATGTGTGCATGCAATTGATTTTATTTTCGCATGTGATGATCAATGGTAGAAGAGATTTTGTATTGTGCATGAAGCTAAAATAGTGTGTGATCAGGAGAATCTCGGTGAATAATATATCAGTTATTCAAATTTTCTACATGGTATTAGAATGATATTGATCATTGGAGCAATTGCAAAACATTGAAGTGGTTGAGTTTTGTGCTGGTGGAATTCGAATTTGCAGTAGTGTTTTCTTGGTGTCGAAGTTGAAATGTCTTTCAACGGATTGTGATTGGAGCATGCCCTTGAGGGCAGCTCGAATTATATTGCATGGAAGGACAGGATGGAGGCGGTGCTGGATGACAATGGGTTGAAGGAGTTCATAGACGCAGAAATTCCAAAACCTACTTCTAGTGATGCTGCCGTACTTGACGCACGGCAAAAGAAGACAGAAAAGTGTCGAAGGATTCTGTTGGAAGGTGTGAAGAATCACATAGTGTCTAGCCTTCATGGTAAGGCTTCTCCATTCTTGATGTGGAAATCTTTAACATATTTATTCCAAAGAAAGAGCGACCAGAGGAAGTTGGCGCTTAAGGATAAACTCAGAAACATAAAAATGGAGAAAGGCGACAGTATGCCCAAGTACCTCACGAAGTTTGTCCAATGCAGGGATGAGCTGGGAAGTGTGGGGGTTACTGTTGATGACGAGGAATTGGTGAGCTTGGCTCTCCTTGGGCTTTCGAAGAGTTGGCATTCCTATCAGGACTCTGTCAATGGTCGGAAGAAATTGCCCGGAGATGGGAGCGACTTTGGTCGGATCTTGTACGGAGATAAGGCAAAGTACCGGGGACGGATCTTCATCAAAGAACTGCGATGAAGAAAATTTTGCTTTCGCTGCAAAGAAAATAAGGGGAAGAGAAAGAAAGCTTCTCAATCCGGTGCGAAAGGCAAGAAGCAGGACATGTCCAAGGTGAAGTGCTTTCACTGTCACCAACACGGACATTACGCCACTAATTGTCCACAGAAGAAGAAAAATAAGAAGGCTGCTAGAACTACAGCTGGAGAGGCCTTAGCCTCACATTTTGAGCTGGATTTTTCACTGATCGCATGCTTGGTTTCAAGTGTGATGGGTTCAGTGTGGTTTCTTGACAATGGTGCATATTTTCACATGACAGGAGATCGATATTTGTTTACTGATCTGGATGAGAAAGATCTTGGAGTGCACATCGAGATGGGTGATGATGGTAGATACAGTGCGACCAGTATCGGTACCATTTCCTTTTAGAGGGAGTCTTGTAAACCCTTCATATTGAAGGAAGTGATGCATGTTCTAGGATTGAAGAATAATCTTATCTCTATGGCTATGTTAGAAGACAAGGGATATGATGTTGTCTTTAGCGAGGAAAAGGCTTTCCTGCGCAGTAAGGCAACTGGTGAGGCCTGGAGGATAGGGGTTCGAGTTAAGAACCTTTATCAATTGCAGGTATATGGCTGCGCAGCAATGGCAGGCAAGGCAGAAGGAGTGGTGAGCCGGGATGATGGCGAGTTGTGGCACCGGAGATTGGGCCACCTTCACCATGGAGCTTTGAAGATAATGCAGCAGATTTCTATTGGGCTTCCTAAGGGTACTCTTGCGCAGTCAGATCAGTGCAAGGGATGTACCTTGGGAAAATTTGTGAAATCCACCTTTAACGAGAAGGATAGTCACGCCACGACGATCCTTGAGAGAATTCACACAGACGTGTGCGGACCTTTCTCAGTAGCTTCGACAACAAAGCACAGGTACTATGTGATATTTGTTGATGATTTTTCTCGGAAGTGCTGGATCTTCTTCATGCAGAAGAAGAGTGAGACATACTCAAAGTTCTGTGAGTTCAAGGCACTGGTTGAGAAAGAATCAGGGAAGAAAGTGAAGGCTCTTAGGAGCGACAATGGTGGTGAATTCATCTCTAGAGAATTCAAGGAATTTTGCAGCGTAGAAGGAATTCGAAGAGAGCTCATAGCACCTCATAACCCACAACAGAATGGGGTTGCTGAGCGGAAGAACAAAACAATCGTGGGTGTTGCACAGGCGATGTTGCATGATCATGGCCTTCCCATACACTTGTGGGCTAAGGCATGCAATACTATAGTATATGTGTAGAACCGTTGTCCTCACAAGATACTTGGCATGAGTACACCCGAGGAGGTGTTTTCTGGTAAGCAGCCTAACATTTCCCATTTGAGGATTTTTGGTTCACCTATTTACATTGATGTGACGAAGGATGCCAGGAAAAAGATGGAGCCGACTGCAGAGGTTGGGATATTTGTGGGGTACACTGATACGCCCCACAACTATCGTGTGTATTTGCCAGACAGTCGCAAGACTGTTGTGCGACGGGATATCAAATTTCATGAGGAGAAAGCCATGAAGTGTCCGCTTGAGAGGGAGCCACACTTGCATGTAGATGAGGAGCTATTAGTTCCTAAGGATGAGCCTCAGGATGTGGATCAACCACAAGAGGAGGTTCATGGAGTGGAAGAGTCCACTCATGCAGCGCCAACCATCAGAGGGCAAAAGCGCACTACAGAAGCTGAGCGACTAGCTCAAGATGCAGAGAGGGTTGTAGGAGCACCTACATCACAGCGCAGATAGAGACAATCACCTAACCAGTATACTGGATACATGGCTCTTATGAGCAAGTGTATCGTGACTAAGCCATCCTCTTTCGAGGAAGCTATGGAGGATCCCGCATGGGTAGATGCCATGGTGGAAGAGTATGATTCGATTTTCAGAAACAGTGCATGGGAGATTTTCCCAAGGCCGGAAGGGAAATCAGTGGTGGGTTCGAGATGGATCTACAAAGTGAAGCAAGCAGCTGACGGGAGTGTGGAGAAGTACAAGGCAATATTTTTTGCCCGAGGCTTCTCACAGATTGAGGGGATCGATTATGAGGAAACCTTTGCACCTGTCGCAAGGTATTCTTCCATACAGACGATTCTTGCTCTCTCAGCGCAGATGGGGTGGCACATTCATCAGATAGATGTGAAGACTACATTCCTCAACGGGGTGATTGAGGAGGAGGTGTACATAGAGCATCCCGAAGGTTTCGAGATCTTCAGTAGCGAGTCGCATGTGTGCAGGCTCAAGAGAGCGTTGTATGGGTTGAAACAAGCACCTCGTGCTTGGCACACACAGATAGACAATTATTTCACCAGACTTGGATTCTCCAAGAGTGAGGCGGATCCGAACCTATACCAAATAGTGGTGGAGGGTAAGTTGCTGATCATTGTACTTTATGTAGATGATTTGATTTTGACGGGTGATGAACTGTTGATACACTCATGCAAGGCTGACCTTGCAAAGGAGTTTGAGATGAAGGAATTGGGCCTCCTTCATTATTTCCTGGGATCGGAAATTTGGTAGCGCAGTGATGGACTGTTTTTTTCTCAAGGAAAGTATGCCCAGGAGATACTGGAGAAGTTCAACATGCATGGCTGCGAGCCTGTTGATACTCCTCTTCCTGGTGGTTGGAGGAAGGAGGATGCTACTTCGATGAAGGTAGTGGATGCCACTGTTTATCGACAGTTGGTGGGGTCTCTTATGTATCTGGTCAATACATGACCCGACATATGCTATGCTATTAACCAACTTTCACAAGCTATGGTTAAGCCTACCAAGCTCTACTGGAAAGCAGGCAAGCATGTATTGAGATATCTCAGAGGCACATCAGGATATGGATCATGGTATAGACAGGAGAATGAGTTGAGGTGGCATGGCTTCATGGATTGGTATCATCATATCAAAGATTGTGTGCAGCGGAAGATCATGTTACTTTCATATATTCCCACGGAGGATCGGGATGCTGATATCTTGACGAAGGCACTCACTAGGAGCAAATTCGAATACCACAGAGGCAGGATAGGGGTGTCAGATAATCCTTATCTTGTTGAGAGGGAGTGTTGAGATTGCAACAAGATGATGAGCTTAGTGGAAAGAAGCCGCCTTCACTAAGTGGGCCCGCAGGCTATTTTTGGCGCAAAGTCTATTTTTAGACTATGTCTATTTTTAGACATATGGATCATGTTCTATGAGTTGCAGGATGCTATTTGTGGATGGTTGGTCAAGTCAGAAAAAATATATGGACTTCTATTTTTAGAAATATTGGGCGAAATCTATTTTTAGATTGCCAGTCTAAAAATATATATGTCGAATATTATTAGCTCTTAATCATATTTGGACTATAAACATTATCTTATTATCTTGGAGCACTTCAGTTAAGTGCACAGATGTGGCACAGGAGCTGAAAAAAGGAATTAAGCTATTCCTAAGGGTTAAGTGGAGCTATTGCATGGATACTTCAGTTATAACTCATGTGAGAGAGTTTGGTGGAGTTGATTGAGGAGTTAATGGAGTTGTGTTCAGTTTAACTAATCTAAAACATAGTTGAACTAGTTGTATTTAATCTAACTGATTGATACACTAGTGAGAGTGGTGTGAATTAATTAATAATTAATTCACTAATTATAAAATCATTAATGAACTAAAGAATACATCAGTTAACTTCAGTGCATGGACAGTTTCAGTGGAGACCAGTGCAGAGATAGGTGAAAGAGCAGGTTAACTATCAGTTGTGACTATAATGTTGCATATTTGCAACAACCAGTGATTGGAGAAGCCAATGAGGATTGCGCAGTACAAGAGAGGTGGTTCAAAGTTATTTATGAGCCATTTTACAACATTTATTACACAATAGAGGCTGGCTATCAGGTGGCAGAGATTGGAGCATGTGTTTTGCTAGATCTAGCTTGATTAGTGTGTAGCAATTGGAGGTTGTGCTGAGAGCTTGTGAGGAGCTTTGTACAATGATTTTTACATGATCTCTATGACATATAATATACAGATAGTTGGGGGTTTTCATCTTTAAGCTTTCCCATGAAATACTATGTTCATATGTGTGAATTTTTATGGTTTTAATGTGTGCATGCAATTATTTTATTTCCGCATGTGATGATCAATGGTAGAAGAGATTCTGTATTGTGCTTGAAGGTAAAATAGTGTGTGATCATGAGAATCGCGGTGAATAATATATCAGTTATTCAAATTTTCTACACAGATGCATCAAACAAAACTATGGGGGTATATTTGGGGAATTTAGAAGACAGATTACCCTATGCCATCTATTTCATTAGCAATAATATTTCCAAAGCTTAACTTAACTACATTGTCACAGAAAAGGAGCTTTTGGCCATTTTCCCTTCCTTAAACAAATTTAGGCATTATATTACTAGTCATCATACCTTTGTACATATTGACCATGCAACCATAAAGTAATTAATGAACAAACCTTATGTTAATGCTAGAATAATTAGATGGTTGTTGTTATTACAGTAGTTTGACTTAACAATTGTTGATAAACCATGAAAGGAGAATGTTGTTGCAGATTTATTATCTAGACTAACTCTACCTGCAGATGAGGAAGGGATGGTGGACAATCAGTTTCCAGATGAACACCTATTTGCTATATCAACACTCTCTCCTTGGTTTGCTGACATATCTAACTACTTGGTTGCTGAAAATTTCCCTCCAAACCTTTCATCCAGGGAGAAGATCAATATTATCATGAAAAACGCCCCTTTCACCTAGATTGGTGGAAATATCTTCAAGTTGGGTCCTGAAAAAATTCTCAGAAGATGTGTGAGGTAGGAAGATTTGTTTTACATCCTCTCAACATGTCATGATGGTCCTTGTGGAGGCCACTTTGTAGGCAAGGTTACTATTGGCCTACCCTCCACTAAGATTCCAAGAGGTGCAACAATAGATGTGATCAGTGCCAAAAAATGGGGAGACCTACACCGAAGGATGAAATCACTTTACACCCTTAGGTGGCTCTAGATCCATTTGAAAAATAGGGCATGGAATTCATTGGACCCATTGATCCATCATCCAGACAGAAGAGGTATATCATAGTCTGCACTAACTACTTGACCATGTGGGACGAAACAAAGATTGTAAAGGTAGCAACAGAGGAGAAGGTAGTTGATTTTCTGAGAGAGAAAGCATTCTACAAGTTTGAATACCCCAGAGAGGTAGTCACTGATCAGGGGGCTCAATTTACATCTCATATTATTTAAAACCTGCTGAGTCAGCACAAGATAAAGCACAAGACTTCCACTACCTATCATCCTCAAGAAAATGGCTAGGTGGAAGTGAAAAACAGAGCCTTAGAGAATATCCTCACCAAGGTTGTGAGCAACAGTTGAAAATATTGGGTAGACAGATTGGTGGAAGCCACTTGGGCTTACAATACCACTTGGAAGACAACCATAGGGTTTACTCCTTATGAATTAGTTTATGGGAAGAAAACACTGCTTTTTGTTGATTTTGATTACAACACCTTGAGAATGGTAACTAATTTATACCTAGACATCACAAAGGCCCAACAAGAAAGGTTGTTGCAGTTAAATGGTTTGGATGAGTTCAGAATGCAAACCTTCATTCACATAGAGGTAATTTAGTGGCAAAGGAAGGTTTTGCATGACAAACACATCAAAGAAAATACATTTAAAGAAGGAGATTGGGCGCTGCTCTATGACCCCAGGTTCAAGGATTTCAAAGGAAAACTAATGACAATATGGTTGAGGCCTTACCAAGTGGAAAAATTCTATGACAATGGGGTTGTTCAGATAAGAACCATAGATGAGGAGAGGATCCCATTGCTTGTCAACGGTTAAAAACTTAAAGTGTATAAGAAGCCCATGTCTAGGGTTGAGTTTATTAATTCAATAAATAGGGAGGTGAATGTCATTGGAAGCCCCATAGTTTCTAGCGCCTCCCATTCCTAGAAAAAAAAACAAAAAACAAAAAATAAAGAGGCATGGGTGAACACCTCTTTGAGGCATCCAAAGCCAACTCCTAGGTAAAACCTCCATGAGGCGATCCTGGAGCAGAAAAAAGAAAAAAAAATGAAATAAAATATCCTTGGGTGAAAACCTATTTGAGGTGCCCAAGGCAGGCTTGTGGGTTGAAAACCTCTGTGGAGGCAGCTCACCTTCCTCGAAAATGGTGCCAAAAAGTGGTGAGCCTTGGTATCACAACAAGAGTTCTGCAACTCCCTGAGGCTACTCTACTTTACTTTATCAACTCGAGGTTCGTACAAACTTGGAGGTGACTGTGCTATATGTAATATTCCTAATTAGTCATGAGCTAATTGGAATATTCATTTTATTTTTATTTTTTTGTTTAAAGAATAAAGGTGTAAAGGAGGTCCATAATACTCCTAAATAATGAATTAATCAAGGCCAAATGTAAAAAGGCTGAATCTTGGCTACTAAATCAAGCACCCCTAGGTGTGAAAGGGGCTGGACATTTTGACTGGGTCAACCTTGACCAAATATACAACTTTGTCTTGGAGGAGTTGCCATCAATGAGGCACATCACAGTTTTAGATGGAGATGCCTTGTGTGAAGGAAGTGGTCTCATTGGAAGTGGTTTAGGGTTTGAAAGATCTTAAATTATATAAGGGAAAGGATGGAAACATTAGAAGGTTGTTGATAAACATTATATTTCTGAATATATTGGTTTTTTAGACATATATCATTCTCTTGTTGTTTAGCTGAGAATTAATTTTGTTTATCATTGGGTGTTCCTGGTCAAGAATCCCACCTCTTTCCTTGAGAGGCCTCTTGGAAGAGTTTGCATTGTATGTTCCACTATCTGACTGAAGGCTAAGCTTCTTCTTTCAACTACAACGCAGATCTAGTTGAGGGTTTGGTTGTCTTTGCAAGCTGCAGCAAGTGGAGGCTAGATCTCTTCAGATCTAGACCATTTCAGTGCTCCTTTTTCAGTGGAGAAGACTTCTACTTCATTGGGAGGAGAGTATTGGATCTACTGAGATTCATTTTATGATCTTGGCATGTGGCCAACCACATTCTAAACACTACAGCATATTTTTACTTCCAGATCTATGTTATAATTTCCTGTAGGTGCAGTTGCAGGGTGTTTTGGCACACCATCTGGAGAGTTGGTTTTCAAGTGTTGGGGATATGCCCTTCACTTTGGAGATCCATTGGAGGGATAATTATCTTGTTCATATCAGATCAAATAAAGTTCCAAATCTAAATATTTCTGCAGATCTGCAGTCTTAAAACTCAGATCTACATGTTGTACATGGTGTAATGCTGAAAACCCCAAGGGGATTTTGAAGAAGAGCCTATATAGTGTGTGGACCTATTATAGATCTGACTTTTCATGCTTATTTTCTCTAGATCTAAATTGTAATCTAAAACTGTTGCAGCTCATTAAAATAACGCTATAAGGATTTTTCCAGTCTTAGCACATGGTTGCAGCACCTCTTTTTGAGGATTTTCTTCTATTGGAGACTTGTATTTCCTTTTATGCATCTTATGGGCCATATTTTACATCTATTTTGCTTCTGTAAATACATTTGAAAGGTCTCCATATTGGCCTCCTTCTTTTTCTTTGATGATCTGCATTATTTTCCTACAAATCTGCATTGCATTGCTGCATTCCACATTTGGGAATATTACAGTGGTATCAAAGCATCATCTTGGCACAGCCTGTGCTTTCTAAGAAGCCAATATGTCTTTGGAAGAAGAAGAACCTCTTAATGACAGAGAGAAGAGATATCTAAAGAGAATATATAAGAAGTTTGATTACACAAATGATAATGAAGACCAGGGTAAAGCCCCTTTATCTGGAGGTGAAGATGAAGATAATGATTTTCCTAAGATACTTCTTAGAGCCATGCAAGATCTTGCTAGAGAGATCAAAGAGATAAGAATGGATAGAATCAAAGAATTTCCTAAAGGATTCCATCTTGGAGAAGGCTCTGGCATGTCTCATCACTAGAATTATCAACCAGTGCATTAGCCACAAGTTTCCCAATGCTCTACCATGACTACATTTTTGGCCGTGGGAAATGAAGGGTTACAAGAGCATGAATCCCTTGAAGACTATTTTGAATAATATGAGTCTCAAAATAAGAGATTCAAATATCACTTGATTTTTCAAGAGTTTTGTCACATAAAGGACAATATAAGACCAAGGCATCATCATAGAGGTGGTGGATTCATTCAGAATCATGATCGACACCACACTATGGGCAGATTATTTTTACCCAATTTTGATGGGTCATCCAAGTGTTCTGCCAAATCTTGGGTAGAAAAACTTGACATCTACTTTCAATTGAATAAGGCTCCAAAGATGGAGGCTATCAAGATTGCAGCGCTGCACCTTGAAGGTGAATCACATGACTGGTGGTTCCATGGCTTGTCTACATTGGGTCATGCCAATGTGACTGCTTATTCAGATTTCACTAGAAGGTTGGTGGAAAGATTTGATAGAATAGATCCAGAGGCACCATTCATGAGACTTGCAAAGTTGAAACAATCAGGTAATACAAAATCTTACATTTCTGAATTTTTAAGATTATCTGTTATGGTTCCTAATTTGTCTGCAGCAAGAAGGGTGTACATGTTCATTGATGGTTTAGATGAACCTCTTCATGGGTTGGTTAAATATACTAATCCCACTAACCTACATGATACTATTGAAAGGGCTAGAGACCTTCAATATGCCTTGCCAAAAGCAAAGGCAACTTTTCAGCATAAGCCCTCTTTTCCTTCAAAGGGTAAGGAAGAAAAAGCTACTCCTTCCAAGGAAGGCTCATTCAAGAAACCTCTTGATGATGAAGTCTGGAGAGATATAAGAAGAAGGAATATTTGCTTCACTTGCCAGGAATCATGGGCACCTGGACATCGATGTGCTGCTGGAAAAGCACATTACATAGAGGTCTTCTCAGATGATGAGGAGGGTGTTGAGATTCAACAAGATGATGAGCTTAGTGAAAAGATTCGCCTTCACTAAGTGGGACTGCAGGCTATTTTTGGCGCAAAGTCTATTTTTAGGCTGTGTCTATTTTTAGACATGTCGATCATATTCTATGAGTTGCAGGATGCTATTTGTGGATGGTTGGTCAAGTTGGAAAAATAGATGGACTTCTATTTTTAGACATATTGGGCGGAATCTATTTTTATATTGCTAGTCTAAAAATAGATATGTCGAATATTATTAGCTCTTAATAATATTTGGACTCTAAACATTATCTTATTCTCTTGGAGCACTTCAGTTAAGTGCACAGATGTGGCACAACAACTGAAAGAAGGAATTACGCTATTCCTGAGGGTTTACTGGAGCTAATGCATGAGGACTTCAATTAGAACTCATGTGACAGAGTTCGATGGAGTTATAGAAGTAGTTGGTGGAGTTGTATTCAGTTTAACTCAGTTAGACTCAGTTGAGCTAGTTGTATCTAGTCTAACTAATTGATACAATTGTGAGAGTGTTGTGAATTAATTATTTAATTAATTCACTACATAATAACTCATTAATCAACTGAAGAATACATCATTTAACTACAGTGCATGGACAGTTTCAGTGGAGACCAGTGGAGAGGTAGGTGAAAGAGCAAGTGTGACTATCAATTGTGACTATAGTGATGCATTGATTGCATCCAACACTCAGTGGAGATTCCAATGAGGATTGCACAGTGCAAGCTTGGTGAAATCGAGTTCATTTAGATCCATTCTTCAGCAGGGATTGCGCAATAGAGGCAGGATAGCAGGTGGCAGAGATCGGTGCATGGATTTGCAAGATCAGGCCTAATTAGTGTGTAGCGATTGTATTGTACCAAGACCTTCATATGATCATCTTTGTATGAGGATTGTTACATGATCTCTATGACATATATTGTATACAGATAGTTGGGGTTTTTAGCTTCAGGCTTTCCCGTTAAACAACTGTGTTAATGTGTGTGAATTTTTATGGTTTCATGTGTGCATTGCAATTGATTTAATTTCTGCATGTGATGATCAATAGTGGAATAGATTCTATATTGTGCATGAAGTTAAAATAGTGTGTGATCAGGAGAATCTTGGATATATAACACATAATTTATATAATTTATACATGGTATCAAAGCAATATTGATCAGAGAAGATTGCAATTATTGAAGCGGTTGAGTTTTGTGCTGGTGGAATTAGAATTTGCTATAGTGTTTTCTTGGTGTCGAAGTTGAGCATTCATTGAAATGTATTTCAACTAATTGTGATTGGAGTATGCCCTTGATGGCAGCTTGAATTATATCGCATGGAAGGACAGGATGGAGGTGGTGCTGGATGATAATGGGTTGAAGGAGTTCATAGATGCAGAAATTCCAAAACCTGCTTCTAGCGATGCAGCCGCACTTGACGTGGCAAAAGAAGATAGAAAAATGTCAAAGGATTATGTTGGAAGGTGTGAAGGATCAAATAGTGTCCAACCTTCATGGTAAATCTTCTCCATTCTTGATGTGGAAATCTTTGACAGACTTGTTCCAAAGCAGAAGCGGCCAGAGGAAGTTGGCACTTAAAGACAAGCTTAGAAAAATAAAAATGGAGAAAGGTGATAGTATACCCAAGTACCTCATGAAGTTCATCCCCTGCAAGGATGAGCTGGGAAGTGTGGGCGTTACTGGATGAAGAGAACTTGGTGAGCTTGGCTCTCCTTGGGCTTGCGAAGAGTTGGCATAGCTACGAGGACTCTGTCAATGGTCGGGAGAAACTGCCGGGATGGGAGCGACTTTGGTCGGATCTTGTGCAGGAGGAGATAGGGCGGGGTACCAGGGATGGATCTTCATCGAAGAATGAAGATGAAGAAAATTGCGCTTTGGCTTCCAAATAAAGGAAAGGGAAGGGAAAGAAAAATCCTTCTCAATCCGGTGCGAAAGGCAAGAAGCAAGACTTGTCCAAGGTGAAGTGCTTTCACTATCACCAACACGGACATTACGCCACTAATTGTCCACAGAAGAAGAAAAATAAGCAGGCTGCTAGATCTGTAGCTGGAGAGGCCTTAGCCTCATAGTTTGAGCTAGATTTTTCACTGATCGCATGCTTGGTTTCAAGTGTGATGGGATCAGTGTGGTTTCTTGACAGTGGTGCGTCTTTCCATATGACTGGAGACAAATATTTGTTCAGTGATCTGGATGAAAAGGATCTTGGAGTGCACATCGAGATGGGCGATGATGGTAGATACAATGTGACTGGTATCGGGACCATTTCCTTTGAGAGGGAGTCTGGTAAACCTTTCATATTGAAGGATGTCATGCATGTTCCAGGATTGAAGAAGAATCTGATCTCTGTGGTGATGTTGAAAGACAAGGGTTATGATGTTATCTTTAGTGAGGGAAAGGATTTCCTGTGTAGTAAAGCAACTGGTGAAACCCGGAGGATAGGGGTTCGAGTTAAGAATCTTTATCAATTGCAGGTAGATGGTTGTGCAACAATGGCAGGAAAAGCAGAAGTAGTGGTGAGCCAGGATGAGGGTGAATTGTGGCACAGAAGATTGGGCCACCTTCACCATGGCGCTTTGAAAATTTTGCAGCAGATTTCTACCAGGCTTCCAAAGGGTACACTTGCGCAGTCGAATCAGTGCAAGGGATGTACTTTGGGAAAATTTGTGAAGACCACCTTTCATGAGAAGGATAGTCACGCCACGACTATTATTGAGAGAATTCAAATAGACGTGTGTGGACCTTTCTCAATAGCTTCCACAACAAAGCACAGGCATTATGTGATATTTGTTGATGACTTTTCTTGTAAGTGCTAGATCTTCTTCATGCAGAAGAAGAGCGAGACATACTCAAAGTTCTGTGAGTTCAAGGCGTTGGTTGAGAAAGAGTTGGGGAAGCAGGTGAAAGCTCTTAGGAGTGATAATGGTGGTGAATACATCTCTGGCGAATTCAAAGACTTTTCCAGTGCAGAAGGAATTCAAAGAGAGATCATAGCGCCTCATAACCCACAGCAGAATGGGGTCGCGGAGAGAAAGAACAAAACGATTGTGGGTGTTGCATGGGAGATGTTGCATGATCAGGGCCTTCCCATACACTTGTGGGCTGAAGCATGCAACACTGATGTTTATGTGAAAAACCATTGTCCTCATAGAGTACTTGGCATGAGTACACCCAAAGAGGTGTTTTCTGGTGAGAAGCTTGATATTTCTCATTTGAAAATTTTTTGCTCACCTGTTTACATTCATGTGACTAAGGATTCCAGGAAGAAGCTGGAGTGGACCGCAGAGGTTGGGATATTTTTTGGGTACACAGAAACACCCCACAATTATCGTGTGTATCTGCCAGACAGTCGGATGACTGTCTTGCGACGGGATATCAAATTTCATGAGGAGAAATCCATGAAGTTGTCGCTTGAGAGGGAGCTACACTTGCATGCAGATGAGGAGCTACTTGTTCCTAAAGATGAGCCTATGGATGTGGATCAGCCACAAGAGGAGGTTCATGGAGTGGAAGAAACCACTCATGTAGCGCCAAACATCAGAGGGCGGAAGCGCACTACAGAAGCTAAGCGACTGAATCTTGATGAAGAGAAAAATGTAGGAGCACCTACAACACAGCACAGATAGAGACAGTCACCTGACCGATTTACTGGATACATGGCTCTGATGAGAAAGTGTATCGTGACGGATCCATCCTCTTTGAAGGAAGCTGTGGAGGATCCTGCATGGGTAGATGCCATGGTGGAAGAGTATGATTTGATTGTCAGAAACAGTGCATGGGAGATTGTCCCAAGGCCAGAACAGAAATCAGTGGTAGGTTCGAGATGGATCTATAAAGTGAAGCAAGCTACTGATAGGAGCATCGAGAAGTACAAGGCAAGATTTGAGGCTTCTCACAGATCGAGGGGATTGACTATGAAGAAACCTTTGCACCTGTCGCAAGGTATTCTTCCATATAGACCATCCTTGCTCTCTCAGTGCAGATGGGTTGGCACATTCATCAGATGGATGTAAAGACTAAGTTCCTCAACAGAGTCATTGAGGAGGAGGTGTACATAGAGCAACCTAAAGGATTCGAAATCTTCAGCAGCGAGTCGCATGTGTGAAGGTTCAAAAGAGCATTGTATGGGATGAAACAAGTACCTCGTGCTTGGTACACACACATAGACAATTATTTCACTGGACTTGGTTTCACCAAGAGTGAGGCAGATCCGAACCTATACCAGATTGTGGTGGAGGGTAAGTTGCTGATCATTGTACTATATGTAGATGATTTGATACTAACAGGTGATGAACTGTTGATACACTCATGCAAGGCAGATCTTTCAAAAGAGTTTGAGATGAAGGACTTGGGCCTCCTTCATTATTTCCTGGGATTGGAAATTTGGCAGCGGAAGGGTGGATTGTTTGTGTCTCAAGGCAAGTATGCCCAGGAGATATTGAAGAAGTTCAACATGCAAGGTTGCAAGCCTATCGACACTCCTCTTCCTAGTGGTTGGAGGAAAGAGGATGCTACATCGGCAGAGGTAGTGGATGCCACTGTTTATAAACAATTGGTTGGTTCGCTCATGCATCTAGTCAATACACGACCGAACATATGCTACATTGTTAACTAGCTTTCAAAAGCTATGGTTAAGCCTACCAAGATCTTTTGGAAGGTAGGAAAGCATGTCCTGAGGTATCTCAGGGGCACATCGGGATATGGATTGTGGTACAGACTATCATATGAGTTGAAGCTGCATGACTTCACGGATGTAGATTGGGCAGGGAGCCCAATGGACAAAAAGATCACATATGAGGGATATTCAGTATCAGGTCTACAACAGTTTCTTGGTACAGCAGGAAACAGAGATCTGTGGCACTCAGTTCAGTGGAGGCCGAGTACATGGCAGCAAGTTTGGCAGCATGCGAGGCTATATGGATGAGGAAGATCTTGGTCGGGTTGTTCGGTTCACACTTAGATCCTACTATGATATATTGTGATAATCAGAGTTGCATTAAACTATCGGTTAATCCAGTATTTCATGATAGATCTAAACATATTGACATCTGGTACCATCATATCAGAGATTGTGTGCAGCGGAAGATCATGTTACTATCTTACATTCCTACGGAGGATCAGGATGCAGATATTATGACGAAGGCGCTGACCAGGAGAAAATTCGAATACCATAGAGACAGGATCAAGGTGGTAGATAATCCCTATATTGTTGAGAGGGGGTGTTGAGATTCAACAAGATGATGAGCTTAGTGAAAAGAGTCGCCTTCACTAAGTGGGCCTACAGGCTATTTTTGGCGCAAAGTCTCTTTTTAGACATGTCGATCATATTCTATGAGTTACAGGATGCTATTTGTGGATGGTTGGTCAAGTTGGAAAAATAGATGAACTTCTGTTTTTAGACATATTGGGCAGAATCTATTTTTAGATTGCCAGTCTAAAATTAGATATGTCGAATAGTATTAGCTCTTAATAATATTTGGACTCTAAACATTATCTTATTCTCTTGGAGCACTTCAGTTAAGTGCACATATGTGGCACAGTATCTGACAGAAGGAATTACACTATTCCTGAGGATTTACTAGAGCTAATGCATGAGGACTTCAGTTAGAACTCATGTGACAGAGTTTGGTGGAGTTATAGAAGTAGTTGGTGGAGTTGTATTCAGTTTAACTCAGTTAGACTCAGTTGAGCTAGTTGTATCTAGTATAACTGATTGATACACTAGTGAGAGTGGTGTGAATTAATTAATTAATTAATTCACTATATAATAACTCATTAATCAACTGAAGAATACATCAGTTAACTACAGTGCATGGACAGTTTCAGTGGAGACTAGTGGAGAGGTAGGTGAAAGAGCAAGTGTGACTATCAGTTGTGACTATAGTGATGCATTGATTGCATCCAACACTCAGTGGAGATGCCAATGAGGATTGCGTAGTGCAAGCTTGGTGAAATCGAGTTCATTCAGATCCATTCTTCAGCAGGGATTCACAGTAGAGGTAGGCTAGTAGGTGGCAGAGATCAGTGCATGGATTTGCAAGATCGGGCCTAATTAGTGTGTAGCGATTGTATTGTATTGGTAGCTTGATATGATCAGCTTTGTATGAGGATTGTTACATGATCTCTATGACCTATATTACATACAGATAGTTGGGGTTTTTAGCTTCAGGCTTTCCCGTTAAACAACTGTGTTAATGTGTGTGAATTTTTATCGTTTCATGTCCGCATTGCAATTGATTTAATTTCTGCATGTGATGATCAATAGTGTAATAGATTTTGTATTGTGCATGAAGTTAAAATAGTGTGTGATCAGGAGAATCTTGGATATATAACACATAAGCTATATAATTTCTACAGAGGGAGAAGAAGATGAACCAAGAAGAGGTCATAGCGCTGACACTGCAGGAGGAGAACCAACACCATTAGGAGATGGGAATGAAGCTTTTTCTCCTATTGGAGGGGCTCTTGCATCTTTGAGAGGAGTACCTAAGTACTTTAACTTAAGAGTTCAAGGTTCCATCTTGAATCATAGGGTTTCTATTTTGATTGACAATGGGGCCACCCACAATTTCATTGATGCCCAACTAGTGCAAAGGAGGGCAATACCCACTGCTGCTTTTGAGGGATTCTATGTTTTGGTCCCAGGAGATAGAACAATGAAATGCATGCATTATGTACCATCCTTATCAGTCACTATGGGGACATATAAATTGGTTTATCACTTCTTTGTGGTTGACATACCTGACATCAATGTGATTTTGGGTGTTCAATGGTTGATTACATTGGGGAAAGTCAACACTGATTGGGAGGCTTTGCAAATGGAATGGGTGGATAAGAAGAGTTGTGAGACTCAAATCATCAAAGGCATGCATACATATCCCTCACATAACATTTCCACACAAAGAACAGAGATGGATTTGCGCAGTGGAAGCAAGGACCTTATAGTCCCATCTACCATGCTCATGAGATTGTTGCATGGGACACTACTATCTAATGGAAAACCACCTGGGAGGCCACCTGATTCAGATTTTGTGGGAGATGTCTCACAACATTATGCTCCAAGAATAGATCTAGGAGGGATGGGAGCATTGGAAGACCATGATATAGCGCTGGGAGTCTTGGGTAGGCTCAAGAAGGAGTGAGATCTTCTCCCAATATCATCATTACCCACTCTCATTTCATATTTTGCACTGTGGGAGGAGATGCATGGAAGGAATGACCTTCCAACATATACTTTTAGCATAGGAGATGTCAAGGAGGAGAGTATCCATATGACAGACATTTCTGTTGATAGATCATCAGCGCTATCACTATGGTAGATTGATCCATATTGGAGATCCCAACTGTTGGTGGATTACTCCAAGGATCTTCACACATGCATGTTACTTGATGACCAGATAAATGAGGAGCACTACTTAGTCCAAGAAGGATTAATCTATTATCATGGTAGGATCTTCTTGTCTAGAGCCTCCAAGCTCAAGGAGAAGTTACTACAAATGACCTATGAAGAGTTATGTTTCAGCCACACATATTCCATGAGATTCTACAACATCATCATGAGAAGCTACACTTGGAAGGGATTTGAAGGAGAAATATATCAGCATTTTCAAAGATGCATGTACCATGTGGAGATGGGACAGCAACATAA
The DNA here is from genome assembly GCA_034641835.2 of Pinus albicaulis. NCBI lineage: Eukaryota > Viridiplantae > Streptophyta > Pinopsida > Pinales > Pinaceae > Pinus > Pinus albicaulis. The sequence continues at coordinate 535,483,920 of CM076583.1, forward strand.
CTCGATAAAAGAGTTAATTCAACCATCCCTTTCTCTTTTTGAGGAAGGGGATAGATCTATGCACCACTCTATTTTCTTAAGGATGAACTTTGGTGAAGAAAATGCTCATGTAAATAATGTTTCATTTTATTATGTTTGCATTCTTTCATCATGTATATGCAGGCCATGACTCCAAGGAGGAGTATTGTACCTTATAAACTTCATGGCCAACTTCGGGCCACAAAAATTTCTAAACATGGCCACTCCCTTGGAGGACAAAGGGAGATTTTATTTCATCATGGGTGCATTCCTAAGACACCAAATATATCTCACAATTTCAGCCATAGTGAGATGACATGGGAAAAAAGTAAGTGGTGGGGAAACCACTTATCACATCATGATCTAATGCAGTCAGGAGATGCACTGCACTGGTTCCACATATGGGACTATTACGCACCTCCATATGCACAAATTTCTGTTTGTATGTATTTTATTTTGATCCCATACATTGATGATGTACTTGTACTGTTTATGGGAATGTATGGAGGGAGGATGGGAGGTATGTATGTTCCCTATGGGATGGAGATCCTCCATGAATCTTATGCTACATGTTTCAGGGAGAACATTGGGCAAACCATGTTTGCTTCATTTGAGCTATTATCTCCTTATGGGATGGATTATTTACATCTCATGAGAAATTAGAGGAGAAATTCATGGAGGGATGGATTGGTGAACCCTTAGCTTATGGAGGAAGCTTATCACATGTTGGTGACACTAATGGAGGAGGAGAAGAGTTTAAACACTCACCTTGTCATTTGCTTGAGGACAAGCAACATTTGGGAGGGGAGGACTGTAATATTCCCAATTAGTCATGAGCTAATTGGAATATTCATTTTTGTTTTATTTCTTTGTTTAAATAATAAAAGTGTAAAGGAGGTCCATAATACTCCTAAATAATGAATAAATCAAGGCCAAATGTAAAAAGGCTGAATCTTGGCTGCTAAATCAAGCACCTATAGGTGTGAAAGGGGCTGGACATTTTGACTGGATCAACCTTGATCACATATACAACGTTGTCTTCGAGGAGTGGCCATAAATGAGGCACAACACAGTTTTAGATGGAGATGCCTTGTGTGAATGAAGTGGTCTCATTGGAAGTGGTTTAGGGTTTGCAAGATCTTAACTTATATAAGGGAAAGGATGGAAGCATTAGAAGGTTGTTGATGAACATTATATTTCTGAATATATTGTCTGTTTAGACATATATCATTCTCTTGTTGTTTAGCTGAGAATTGATGTTGTTTAGCATTGGGTGTTCCTGGTTGGGAATCCTACCTCGTTCCTTGAGAGGCCTCATGGAAGAGTTTTCATTGTAAGGTCCACTATCTGGTTGAAGGCCAAGATTCTTCTTTCAACTACAATGCAAATATTATTGATGATTTGGTTGTCTTTGTAAGCTGCAGCAAGTGGAGGCTAGATCTCTTTAGATCTAGACCATTTCAGTGCTCATTTTCAGTGGAGAAGACTTCTACTTCATTGGGAGGAGAGTATTGGATGTATTGAGCTTTATTTTCTGATCTTGGCATGTGGCCAACCACATTCTAAACCATACAATGCATTTTTACTTCTAGATCTGCGTTATTCTTGTAGGTGCAGTTGCAGGGTGTTTTGGCACACCATCTGGAGAGTTGGTTTTCAAGTGTTGGGGATCTGCCCTTCACTTTGGAGATCCATTGGTGGGGATCATTCTCTTGTTCATATCAGATTAGATCCAGTTCCAGATCTGAATATTTTTTCAAATCTGCAGTCTTAAAACTCAGATCTACAAGTTGTACATGGTGTAATACTGAAAACCCCAAGGGGATTTTGAATAAGAGCCTATATAGTGTGTGGATCTATTATAGATCTGAATTTTCATGCACTTTTTTGCTCTAGATATTAAGTGTAATCTGCAGTTGTTGCAGCGCATTAAAATAACGTTGTAAGGCTTTTTCCAGTCTTAACACATGGTTGCAACACCTCTTTTTGAGGATTTTGTTCTATTGGAGACTTGTTTTTCCTGTTATGCATCTCATGGGCCATATTTTACATATATTTTGCTACTGTAAATACATTTTAAAGGTCTCCATATTGGCCTCCTGATTTGTCTTTGATGATCTGCGTTATTTTCCTGAAAATCTGCATTGCATTGCTGCATTCGCGATTTGGGAATATTACACTATATACACAACAGATTCATTCTACTCATGCCATCCTCTTCTAAGTCCTACGATGGGGTGCTACTACTAGGGTTGCTTCTAGGGAATGGAGTATGTCACACTTCTGGATGAAACCTAAGACTGGAAATAACTCATGATCATTACTCTATCAGCAAGAAAGAAAGTATTATAGATCATAAAGACTCATATATCTATTTGCAAGAAAGTAAATCCACAATTAGTCCAATGCAAGAAATAGAGTTAAAATAAGTGGCATTCATAAATTAAATTTCTAAACTGAACTTGCAGAAAGGGAAACTAATTTAAACACATAGTGGACCAAATGGTTGATTAAACTCTAGCTACTTCATTCTTGACTGCTATGCTTAACAATGCATCTATTAATGAGCTAACTATGCTTGTAAATACTCTTTTTTGCAACAGAAGGAGGCATTGAAGTGGATTAAAAAGGTTTCAGACTCATGGTTTTAGAGATGGAGGTGTCTTGGAGGTTGTGCCAAGTATAGGTGAGGTGAAAGAGAGGTTTTGGGTTGAAGAAGTGGTTGATTGGCACTCCTACATGATCTGCTACAAGATTTTCTGTAATGCAGCAGGATGTCCTTAAACACTACAGGAAAGAGGTTGAGGGTAGTTTGAGGCTAGAAATGGTGAGGAAAGGGTTGGCTACCTTCCATCCACCTAGGTCCACTTTCATTCCACCTTTCTTACCCCTTTCCTCACAATTTTTGGCCTCAAACTACCCTTGGCTTGTTTCTTGTAGAATTTTATGAAATCTTGTAGCACTACAGGAAATCCTGTAGTAGCTCATGTAGCAACGCCAGTCAGCCACTTCTTCAGCCCAAAACCTCTCTTTCACCTCACCTAGACCTGGTGCAACCTCCAAGACACCTTCATCTCTGAAACCACGAGTCAGAGACCTTCTTAAGAAACCTCAACGCCTCCTTCTTTTCTTGGAAAATAAAGTATTTACAAGCATAGTTAGCTCATTAATAGATGCATTTTCAAGCATAGCAGTCAAGCATGAAGTAGCTACAGTTTAATCAACCATTTGGCCCACTATTCGCTTAGATTAGTTTCCCTTTCTACGATTTCAATTCAGCAATTTAGTTTATGAACTCCACTTAGTTTAAATATATTTCTTGCATTAGCCTAATTGCAGATTTCCTTTATTCCAAATAGCTAGATGAGTCTTTATGCTCTAGAATAGTTTCTTTCTTGTTGATAGATTAATGATCATGAGTTATTTCCAGTCTTAGGTTTCATTCAGAAGTATGACATACTCCATTCCCTAGAATCAACCCTAGCAGTAGCACCCAATCATAGGACTGAGAAGAGGATGGCATCAGTAGAATGCATATGTTGTGTATACAACACTGTCACCTCCAAGTTTGTACGAACCCCGGGTTGATAAATTAAAGTAGAGTAGCCTTTTCAATTTATGATTTCTTGGAAATAATAGATAGGTTTCTTTGTTTACCATGAACATGTTATGAATTTTGAGTTAGTTTTTGGTTTCAAATGCATATGTAGGTTTTCTTAAATTCAACTCATCTTTTCCACCATTCTCATCATATATTTGTCAATGATAAATGCATGAAGTAGTTTTATTGCAGGCCTAAGTAGGGCAATAGAGGAGGACTCCACCAACATCCTTAGCTTCAGTTTCCACCCTTCATGAACCAAATTTCAACCAAATCTCCTTCAATTTTGTCTTTTGAGATCTTCACCACAACAATGAGAGCCACCCTGGGGGTGCAAGACAGGATTTAAAAGAAGTTATGAGCTTGGAAAAAGGGTTGGATACCTTCCATCCACCTAGGTCCACCTTCATTCCACCTTTCCTACCCATTTCCTCACCATCTCTGGCCTCAAACTACCCTCAACCTATTTCCAGATTTCAAACTATAATGATTCCTTTCCTCACCATTTAAACCAGAAAGGGATCCCAAATGACATAAAAAAGGCCCAACAAGAAAGGCTTTTTCAGTTAAATGGTTTGGATGAGTTCAGAATGTAGGCCCTCCTTCACACAGAGATAATTCAGATGCAAAGGAAGGTTTGGCATGACAAACACATCAAAGAAAAGACATCGCAAGAAGGAGATTGGGTGTTGCTCTATGAGTCCAAGTTCAAGTATTTCAAAGGAAAACTAATGAAAAGATGGTAGAGACCTTACCAAATGGAAAAATTCTATGAAAATGTGGTTTTTCATATTAGAACCACAGATGAGGAGAGGATCCCACTGCTTGTCAATGGTTACAGGCTCAAATTTTATAATAAGCCTATGTGTAGGGTTGAGTTTATTAATTCAATAAAAATGCAAGTGTATGTCATTGGAAGCCCCATAGTTTCCAGTGCCTCCCCTTCCTTGAAAAAAAAAGTAAAGAGGCATGGGTGAAAACCTCTCTGAGGCATCCAAGGCCAACTCCTAGGTTGAAAACCTCCATGAGGCGATCCTGGAGAAAAAAAAGAAATAACAAAGAAATAAAATATCCTTGGGTGAAAACCTATTTTAGGTGCCCAAGGAAATCTTGTAGGTTTAAAACCTCTGTAGAGGCAGCCCACTTGTCTTCAAAGAGAGAGAGAGAGAGAGAGAGAGAGAGAGAGAGAAAATAGCGATAAAAAGATGAAAACAACACCTATACACTCACTTATTTCTATTTTGCAGGTTCCTGATCAAGGACAGTTTAAACAAAGAGGATCAAATTTATTACTCTCTTCTATCTCTCCTCTACCAACCCACTCCATGATCAACCCCAACATGCATCCATCCACCCATTTCTCCCTTCAGGTGAGAAAAAATCCCATGTTTTTCCTACTCTCTGCAATGCTACAAGATGTCCTAGGCTGCTACAGGATATACATCCAAGAGAGATGAAGCTCAATCAAGGACACCTAACCTTCAAGAAAATCATGAAAATCATTTATTTCCCATACCTACTACTCCTAACCCTCACTATACTCCATGCATAAGTATTCACTCTCTAAAACCTCTTTTTCACCACTATGAGCTAGGCCACCTACATCTTGACATGGGACCTCTACCCGCATCTTTCCATCACTCCACTCACTACATATATCCATCCCTATCATCCCTACATTTTTTACCCTCATTTCTCAGCAAAATGGAGCTCCAAAGCAACAGGAAGGGGACTGCTACAGGAAGATGGTCACTTCTTGTAGCAATCTTGTACATGACACAAGAAGCCTAAAAAGTGAGTTTTAGCTGATGGAGATGGCTCCATTTGACCACCAAAAGACTCCAGGAGGAAAGCCACACCAGCAAAAGTACCTGAGGATCTCCATGAAACACCTAAAAAAAGAATCAGCAAATAAAAGTGTTAAGCATCTCATTGAGGAATAAACTGCTCACTTAGAAAATATGCATAAAAAAAAACACAGCAAAGGAAAAAAAATGATGGATACCTCTTGAATCCAGATCCCTACATAAAATAAATTCTACAACTCCTCAACAACATGTTGGCTTAGGTATGTCCCCTTCACCCTCTCGTTATGCATCATATTGACCAAAATTAATTGATGTCAAGAAAAGGAGGTTAAAAAGGCAAAAAGGTGGCAAGTTAACTTAGCCACCCTAAAGTTAAAGTGAATGAGAAGTGAAGTTCTTCATGCCACCTGGGATGTAAAATCAGTTAAGAGATATATCAAAAGGAGATGGAGGTGATTTCGAGGCAAATATCAATGATTAAGTCGAGTGGGACCAACAGTCCAAAAGAGGAAACCTCATGCCAAATTCCAAATCGCCACTCTGCTCCAAATTTGTTCAAGTTGGAATAAAGGGGTGTTTTGGCTCATTCTCCTTCATTAAATTGAGAATTTCGAGAGATGTTAGAGAAGGATAGTGATAATATCCATTGAAGAACTCCGCACTAAGGTTGAAGACTATATGCAAACCTGTGCTATAAGAAATCTGCTGATGCTACAGGAAATTCTATAGAAGGCTGCACAGTGATCAGAATTGCAATGAGGGCCACTCATATATGGTATTCACACCCAAAACCACCATTTCCCATGCAAGAAAACACCAGAGTTCAGAGGTAAGTGGATGTCACCTCACCAAGTTGCGAAATTTTTTGATGAAAAATTATACACAATCACAACAATAATTTAGGATTTAAGAGACTACTTAAAGAAAAAGAATCAAGGAATTCTGAGTTTGTGTTGAATTATAACCTCTGAGACCCCATCTCACCAATATTCTTAGACAAAAACCATCCAACCACCTCCTTAACACAACCATAAAATTGGTGGAGGTTTTAACAGAAGGGATTCCACATATATCAAGAGAATCAGGTTACACCCTTAGGTGGTTGATATTTTTAGGAATCATCAATGGCTAGGATTATTCAAGCTCCTAAAGGGCTTTGATGATGAGGTGGCTTGAGAATTTTCAGTGGCCATGTACTCACTAGCATATGATAGGGCCACCATTGTTGTCATAGGTCTAGCCATCACCATAGCACCTTAATTGATTAGCAGAGTGACCACCTTACCTATTGGAGTCAAGTGGAATAGAGAATATAAGGTGTCCAACACTACATGTAAAAATATATTCTTTCTACCAAATGAAGAATTCATTGAGGATAAAAAATGGAGTCAGAAGGGAAATCCTCCCTTACCCTTGGGATGAAGTAAAATTTCACATAATGAAATACATTTCCTGTGAGGGAAGACATAGTGTGGTTTATGGATACCAATTCATACTACTGCATGAGATTAGGTTCCAAGGATATATACCTCTAGAAGAGAGACTAAATATTCACTACTTACTCCTAAATTCAATCAGGGACAATAGCCAGAAGGTGAGGGAGAGAAAGTATCAGTACTTAGTTCACCATGTCCTCATCAAACTTATAGTAGGAGATGCTCTAAATAGGTTGAACATCCATGTACCTTGGTCCACCTTCATAGATATGGAGAGGGAAGAATTCATAGGTACACAAGTTGGAAAAACCAGTGCCTCTAATCTTGGAGAGAGGGGAATTGAAGAAGAAGAAGGGGATACTGAAGGGACAAAAGGAGAAGATGAAGAAGAGGAGATGGAGACAGAAGCATAAAACATAGAAACCATAGAAAAAAAGGAAGGGAAAGAAGAAGAGAAAGAGAAATATGACACAAGAAAAGGATATGAAAAGGAGGAGGAAGAAACATAAGATAAAAAGGAAGGAAAGACAGGGGAGGAAGAGATATTAGACCCCATTATGCGCACTGGCATCTCTCCCCAACAGACCAACCTATCACTAGGAACATCAGAAAAAGAAGTGGCTACAACCTTAGCCACTCTAAGCACAGTAGTGAAGGCCAAGAGGAAAAGAAAAACCCCCATGTACTTTAGAACTAGAAAGAGTGCCAGTGTGAAGCAAGGGAAACCCCAGACTCCAACCAAAATCCCAATAACAATTGAGAAGTCACCCAAAAATAAAGATGAAATAAGCTTAGAATAAGGGAAAATTCAAGAGGTCACCTGTAACCTATAGGAGGATACATTATTCAAGGCTAGCATCCCTTAAACAATTACCAACCCCCACAGACCTTCAAGAGGCAAAAAGAAGGGGCAACAAGAAAATGAGGGTTTTCTACAGGAAAAAAAAAAGATTTTTCTACAAGAAACTTTCTCGGTGCTACAGGAAACTACAGAAGTGCCAAAAAAAGAGCAAAAATTCATGGTGTGGGGGGCGGGGGGGGAGATAAGGCACCCTTATAATGGAAAGAGCCCCAAGATGTTGAAAAAGAGGCACAAATTGAGGGGAAGAATGAAAAATGGAAGGAAGAGGAGGAGCCAAAGGAGAAGCCTACTTCCCCAAAATCTGTCCCAAAATATAGATCAACAATTTTACACCCTAGCCCAGAGCCAAATCTGAGTTCCTACTACACATTTATTGGAGGAATAATGATCCCTCAAAATCTCTCAATTCCCCTATTTTATTAGCTAGAGAAAGAAATAGCACGCACACATCACTGGATGCAAATTGCCAAAATAAAGAGTGTGCAAGATGTAGGAATCATGGAAGAAAAGGTGACTGAAATATGGAGGGATTTGGTTGATTTTAGACTCAGAGAAGCCATGTTAAAGGAGAAACTTCAAGAAACATAGGCAGAAAATGAAAGGTTACAAATCCAACTCCAACAGAAGGAAAAATAGATTGCCACCATGGCAGATTTGTGCATGAAGGCAATCCAGCACAGACACCCTACAAACTCCTATGCCATCTACATGAAAGAACAATAACTGCAACTTCAAATTAAAACATTAGAATATTATGGATCATTTCCTTTTCAAAAATACAGTCAGTTTATTTTATTTTGTAACAATTCCAACATAGGAGATAAGGCCAAGTTGGCAGAATTTTATATGCACAATCTTGTTTTCATTGATTTAAACATTTGGGGCGCTAGCCCTAGGTTGGGGGATATACAGTTGATGGCCTTAGCCTCTTGGATGATTAATGAGGAGGAAAGGGAAGAGGAGGTAAAAATGGTGATGAGAAGAGAAGGGAGAGAGCCTATACACATAAGGTCAGAGCTATTCAGCCCTAGGGGGGTCATTAACAATCACCTCATGAGAAAATGATGCCAACCTTGCATACAAGTACCTTACAACCCAAGCACAGGCCATTGCACACTTTGGTGACATTTATGGACTATTAGGAGAGAAATATATAATGGAAAGTCAGAGAAGATGGAATGGCCTCCCTCTTAGTCTCAGGAACATGGAATATCATACCCCAGAGAGATTGAGAAATTCCCTAGAAAGGGCACCATTGTATAAAATGGTTATGCAGACAATGGAGATCAAATGGCTTGGCTTAAAAATCAGTCCACCTTTCCTACTGGGACTGGGTGAAGGGAAATACCAAGCTGAGGAAAACAAAGAATCAGAGGAGGCAAAAAGAATGTTGGATTCTACCCTCTTGAGGGGACTCCTTCACTTTTTTCTTGGGATGTCAGAGGGGCCACTAAGGCACTAAAAGAGATGAAGAAGGAGGACTAAGTTTCTCATAGGATGTGCAACCATTTGGGAGGGGGTTGATGATGAGCACCATCATTAGGTATATTTCAAGGGGTTAATTGTCACATTTTTAGCCTTATTAGTATCTCTTTCTCACATTTAACTACATTATGGTCATATGTTGCTTAGTGTAGATGGTGAATTAAGGGTTTCCATACTTAGAATGCCTAATATGGTTTAAATGCAGGATAATCATCAAGATATGCCATTTTTGTTGAAGATTGTGCAATAAAAGCTTGGATTATACAGCAAGGAGTGATTATAAGGGCGTTGACCACCTCCTTAACTCCTAAAGGCATCCAAGGGATCCTCTAGATTTTCCACTGACAACTCGAAATCAAAGGCAGCCAAGCAAGTGGAAGATTAAGGGAATAAAATCTCCACTTCTCTCAAACTCCAAGGGGAAAAATCACCTACTTTTAGGGATCTGTTGGTAGCTACCCTTTAGGATAAATAGGGCAGAGCAAGAGCTCATTAGGATTCGATTTTTGGATATAGCTAGAGCACTCTTAGTTCTTGTAATATACATTTATGACTTTCGTATGCTATGTAATGAGACTGGCCATGAAATAAAATGAGTATTCAGTTTCTCCTTCATTGATTTAGTTTCATAGAGCTGAGATTGTAGGTTAGCTTCCAATCCATTGGTCTCAGTCTCTCTTATGTATTTGTGTTTCCTTTCCATGCTATTGTAGTTAGTTTATTTCATGTGTTGTAGTTAGTATTCTTACATTTATTATTGGTGTGTTTATTTTGCTTCCATTTCATGTTGTTGTAGTTAGAATCTTGTATGTCATAGTAAAATAGCATATAAAACTCCAAAGTTGTGAGTTAAATCCTCCCTCTCTCACCTCTTTCATTAGAGCTTGAGGAGGGTAGATCGTCACCACATGCCCAAATTGATTTTAGTTTATGATTTCTTGGAAAGAATAGATAGGTTGCTTTTTTTACCATGAAAATGTTGTGAATGTTGAGTTAGTTTTCTATTTCAAATGCATAGCTAGATTTTCTTAAATTCAACTCATCTTTTCCACCATTCTCATCATAGATTTGTCAATGTTAAATGCATGAACATGTATTTTTCTTGCAGGTATGAGTAAAGAAGCAGAGGAGGAATCCACCAACATCCTTAGCTTCAGTTTCCTCCCTTCACCAACCAACTTTAGACCAAATCGCCTTCAGCTCTATTATTTTAGATCTTCACCACAACATCGAGAGCCACCCCGGGGGTGAAAGACGGGTTTTGAAAGAAGTTATGATCTTGGCCAAAGGGTTGTCTACCTTCCATCCACCTAGGTCCACCTTCATTCCACCTTTACTACCCCTTTCCTCACCATTTTTTGCCTCAAACTATCCTCGACCTATTTCCTGTAGTGTTTCAGGACATCCTATAGCACTACAGGAAATCATGTAGTAGCACCAGTCAGCCACTTCTTCAACCCAAAGCCTCTCTTTCACCTCACCTAGACCTGGCACAACCTCCAAGAAACCTTCAACTCTGAAACCATGAGTCTAAGACCTTCTTAAGCCACCTCAGCGCCTCCTTCTTTTGCTGTAAAACATAGTATTTACAAGGATATTTATCTCATTAATAGATGCATTGTTAAGCATGGAATTCAAGCATGAAGTAGCTAGAGTTTAATCATCCATTTGGACCACTGTGTGCTTAGATTAGTTTCCCTTTATGGAATTTCAATTCAGAAATTTAATTTATGAATGCCACTTAGTTTAACTCTATTTCTTGCATTAGCCTAATTGTGGATTTCCTTTCTTGCAAATAGCTAGATGAGTCTTTATGCTCTAGAATAGTGTCTTTCTTGCTGATAGAGTAATGATCATGAATTATTTGCAGTCTTAGGTTTCATTCAGAAGTGTGATATAATTCATTCCCTAGAAGCAACCCTAGTAGTAACACCCCATCATAGGAATTAGAAGAGGATGGTATGAGTAGAATGCATATGCTGTGTATATAGCACTGTCACCTCCAATTTTGTATGAACCACAGGTTGATAAAGTAAAGTAGAGTAGCCTTTGGGAGTTGTAGCACTCTTGGTGCAATACCAGGGCTCACCAGTATCCTCATTATTTATGTTGTTTATATGATTTTTATGAATATGTTTTATGATAGTGAAAATGTATGGTTCTCATCACATTTTGATTTTTAAATTAATGAGAAATGAATTTATGACCTAATAGATGATAATACAACTAATTTGATATGACATCAATGCTTCTTAGTGATTCTCAGATAAGTATAATACTCCTATGATCAGACCTATTATTATGACCTATAGAATGCATATTTGTGACATGTTTGATGAAATTCCTATCATGGCTATTAGGGATCGAGTCAAGTCTTTTTTAAGAAATTTTCATTGGTATCATTTTCTCTATGTTACTTTTCATTTCTGTAAATTCCATGAAGTTATGGGAAGTGACTCGGTCCCAGCCCTAGAAATTATCCTTAGATCTCGCAATCACTAGCATAACACTGGAATAAAAAGGATATAGTCACACTTAGGTAAGCTCAGGAAGCAACTGGGTCTCTCAGTCACATGGAGGCCTTGGTAAGGGAGTGATTAAGATTTTAATTCCTTGAAATGTTGATTTCCCTCAGGGGTTGGTCAACTATAAGGGTCAGTTAGCTTCTAGAGGTTCTGTAGGATGTGTGGATGATTAGATTTGTTGTGTTCTGTCGTTTCCACTTCCTTAAGGTGACCTAGGAGTTTGAATCAGATTGTATTAGCCTGTCATCACATGTTTACCCCAACAGACTGGTTAACTTGGGTAAATTTGGGAGGAGGGTGTTACATAGAGTCACATGAACTGTAACCCACCATTATGATCATCGTCTATGACATTATTCTTCCTGAAAACATGTCATGTTAGATAAACCAAACAAAAACATAATCAAAATCATACCTTGGTGAAGTTCAGGGGAGGTTATCTCATCTACACAAATCAGTCCAGATTAGCACAATATACATGTATATAGACATAATGAAATCAACTCGTCAACATCGAACATCATGCATGATAACAAAAACTGTAACATCGACTATATACATGAAAACTATAAACATTACAATGCATGAATAATATACACACATATGACTGACATGCATGCATAACAATGACATCTAGCCCATCCAATCTAAGTGTTTGAACCCGAAAGCTATGATACCAACTTGTAAACACCTCCTACCACATTTACCTTATTTTACAAGATCCCTAGGGTGAACATGAGATGATTTATACTATGTCATGACCATAACTCCAAGTTCCAGTGATGGAAGTGGGACCTACAAACTATAAATTTCCTGACATGCCTCATGGACCAGAGAGCACTCAGGAGCTGGGTAACCACCCCAAGTGATCAATCTCTAAGATGGAACCATTTTTCATTGACCTAACCCCATAAAATTACCCATAATACCTCAAGAATTTAGTTATGAGGCTATAACCACACTCATAATCATGATTCCATGAGGTTATAACCAAAAACTCTAGTTATGTGCCAAAAGTTCCGATATCTGAGCCACTTTTCCAGGATAGTCTCGAGAACACTACCCAAAATTGCTTGTAACTTTCCAAAAACATAAACAATATGCTAACAATGCTAACCATTCAAAACTTGAACAATAAATTAACCTAGCCATGCCTAATCCAGGATAGACATTTCGTCAAACATATGATAAACATATAATCGACAAGTCATGAGTGCATATATAATCATAAAATTTTGAACTTCATCTGAAAATCACCAAGAAGGTCTAATTCACTCTCAAGATAGCTACAATAAAACTTGTTATTCCACACATTAATCAACCATTCAATAAACTATCAAATCATGAACAAAAGACATAACTAGAGCACATCATATAACCATGTTTATAACCAACAAATAACTAGAATAGAAACCATTACAATTAGCCATAAAATCCAAATAATAACAAGTACATGTGCTCATAAATCACAATACAGAAAATAAATTATATTAACATATGAAAAATCCAACCAAGTCAGGGACTTCCATGTACCACGCGACCATATATTAGGCTGAACCAAATATTTCTTTCACCTAATCAAACCCATTCCATATTCCAAGCATGAATGTGGGATCTCATGGGATAAACCAGGACATAACCAAACAAGAAATCCATAGGTTAAACCACTTCCACCCTCAAGCTACTATGATGTCACCTAAACCGGTATCAAGATCACAAAATCAAACCAGGCTTAAATGCCTCAAAATTCCTTTACCATACCTTAAGGAATTTTCCTGTCTCCACACACATGTTGAGGGATTCTCAAAGAAAACCATCTCCATCCCCAACCCTTCAAATTTTCCCGAGACCACATCACTTGGTTCCAAAACCTTCTGATAATCCAAATCTCAACCAAAAATGAATCCCATCACACCATGGATATCTAGGAAATGACAAAGCATGGATGAAACCAATGTCAAAACATGAAAAAAACCATGCTAATAAAAACAAATGAGGCAAATAAACAAATGCATGTACCATGCATTCACACCTCAACTAGGAAATCGCACATGCAACTGGTTGCTTGCAAAATCGTCCTGCTAAAGTTGTTGATCCAACCTTCTCCTTGCACTCCCTTGAATCTTTCATTTTCTTGCTCTGCTTGTCATTTTCTTTCCTTTGCTTGATTTCTCTCTCCTCTTGGATCTCTCTCTCTCTCTCTCTTTTAATTGATCCAAGCTAAAATTGACAAAATATACAACTGACCAAAGTTATGAATGGTTTCTCTGATGCCTTTTTATTATTGATGTCTACTTTTTCTTCATTTTCCTTCATTTTTCCTCTAATTTCTCTTGCATGCATATTTGTGTCTCTTCATCTTCCTTTTCTCCTATTTTCATAATTAAATTCCATTTATTACCTCTTTTCCTTTGCCAATTTCCATATCCATTATTAAAACACAAGTGATGCCCACTAAAGTGTTTGCCCAACATTCAACTTGGAATACATGTCCCGCAACCTTAGTATTATTTTACATTTATTATACTTGATTACATGAAACTTTAACCCAGGATTGTTACATGTGACCAAATTATACAATTCTTCACAAATTATACTTTAACAATTATTCATGAATCAACATCACAAATTAATCATATAAAAATAACATCATAAACATCAAGCACATGAGCATCATATACCTAAGACACCAATCTCCTTTTTATTACAAACTTCAACTTGATTACATCATAATTGCATCACAAACTACTACTTGTAGGTTTATGATTTGCTACTAAAATGAACTTCTATCCTTGCTCGTTTATTAGGATTCAATATTCATTGAAAGGGACTGCTTCTCTTGCTCATTTATAAGCCTCTTATGAAAGGGATTATTTCCTTTGCTCATTTATCAACTACTACTGAAAGGGACTCTTTCTCCTAAACTTTTACCAACACCTACAGGAAGGTGCTATGACCCCTAATCTACAAGCTACCACTTGTTGGAACTCTTGATTCATATTTCATCCACTTTCAAACTAGAACCAATAGACCACTTACCTCATAAACAAAAAAAATTCTCATTACAACTACTCACCAAAACTACCTTACAACTAGGTTTTTTCTCACTGCAACTACTAACCAAGCAAGGAATCCATAGGTTAAACCACCTCCACCAAAATATACCAACAACTATCTGATAGGTGTTTTCTCACTGCAACTACTAACCAAACAAGGAATCCATAGGTTAAACCACCTCCACCCTCAAGCTACTATACCAACATCAAAATCACTTTCAACATTTTCTCATTGCTGAACACACCAAACTATACCAACAACATCAATCCTTCCATTGATCACCAATGCACTATTTGAATCTCTAAAACACCTATCAAATACCAAATCTGATCATTGATTCACCCTTGATGCATACCAACACTCTGGTTGCACCAACAACCACTCATCTTGGTTGCTCAAATTCTGCTTTTAAAGAATTTTGGTCTAATATTTTTGGAATTCATCTTTCAAGGTTATCTTTTATGTTTGACTTTGCATGGATTTTTTTTTTCCTTTGTCCTTTTCACCTGAATCTTTTCAAGTTATCATTCACTATTCATCTATTTCTTCTTGAAAAACCGAGCTTAACTTCTCAAATTTTATGTTATGGAATTTGAAGCTCTAATTTTCTTACTCTCGAATGTTTTCATGAAGCCATTAATTTTTCCTTTGTCCTCCTCGATCTTCTGAATATTCTCTTTAAGTCTTCAATCACTACTTTTTTGTTTCTCTAAGAAAAATTGAGTTCAAACTGTCATTTTCCTCAATTCTTGTGAGTTACGTGATTAAGCATAGGTTCTTCTAATTTTAGTGAGCTCCAGACTTAGTGTTTATGCTAAAACTGCCTATTTAACTTGTCCATGCTTTCAAATAAATTATCACTGATATATTCATGCCAATTTTAGAGCTTTTATTTCTCTGTTGTTATGGTTGGCCTAACTACCAAACTCCAAAATTTATCGACTCATTTCATCCAAGGCCTTTGATCATGGCCCAAACTCTTCATTCCAAAGTGCCACTATTTATAGTTTTTGACTCAATGGTCCATGCAAAAACATTTCCATACCACCAAATAAAGCTTTCAAATCAATCGTCCATTCCTGTGCCCAAAGAACGTAAAATATAACTTTGCGGCCATTTTATTTATTTAGCCCAAAGGCTTTATAAGAATGATGCTAAAAATAGTTGTGTGAGCCCCTTTGTGCTTTAAGCCCCGAGGGATTATTTCCCACTACAGACTGAATTAGTGCCCATGGTATCAATGATACATAAAAACTCCGCAAAACACTGTCCTGGGTGACATTTCCACGACTTGATGGAATTTCAATTGTCAGGAATGTTTCCAAATCCCGCTCTGTCTTTTGCCATAAAATCCTATGCTTTTATTTTGACTCCTTTTAAATCCAATGAGCTCCATTTAGTGGAATTAGGTGTAAGTGGGGTCTTCCTACTCACTTCTCATTGGTTTCCACTCTGCCATTGGCAGCTCGATTCCTATATACTAATGCTTCTGCTCTGCTCACTTTTAAAAATCATAATTTTTTATTTTGCGGGATGAGTTGTCCTAATGGAGTCCATTGTTATACCTACGCTGAATCGTCGCATACCTAGGCTGGGTTGGATCTGACACTCTGCCACACTCGTCTGATGCCTATTCAACCCAGTGATTCCCTTTTGTGTTGCTGCAAAACCTATCTAGGTCCTACCAGCGGGATGATTCCATGCTTATGTCACCTCCGCCATGTGGTGCCTTGTGAGTGGTCCATGTGTCACCCAACAATGGACCATTCGAGTACCGAAAAACCACTGAATCTTCCTACCACATGTCCACCTATGATTAGACCATGTCATGCTAGTGTCACAAACCTCCATCATCATATGAGGGCCAATCAAATGTTGCCACCTGTCCCACTTTCAGAAAGGACAAAGAAGGGTCATGTGTTCCTTGGTTTTGTGAGTAAATCCTTAATAAAAAATTTATAAGGTCCCACATTATTTCTCTTATATTGCTCAAAATTTCCTCTAGGATGGTACTCCTCTGCACG
Organism: Pinus albicaulis; assembly: GCA_034641835.2. NCBI lineage: Eukaryota > Viridiplantae > Streptophyta > Pinopsida > Pinales > Pinaceae > Pinus > Pinus albicaulis. Next base: position 535,500,736 of record CM076583.1, read on the forward strand.
TTGTTTTGAATCCTCCCAGGCTATACTCAGTGAGATTCGATGTCAATGTGGGGGCCTCTCACTTAATCTTGAGCCAATAAACTGTTGTGATGCTATCAGGGCCATGTCAACCCATCTTATGTCATCCTGCTAGAAACTATGGGAGCTCCTTATGATTTCTACAGGTTATTACACCGGGGTAACTGCACCAGGATGATGTGCTATGTGGGATCTACCTTGACCAATAGAGGCCTTTCTACCATTGCGTTGTTTCTACACATTTTCCCAATCATTATCCTTATGCTCTTTAATTTTTTTTATGGGGTTTTACCGTTGTGATACCTCTGCTGGGATGTGTTGTAATGGGGGCTCCACCTATGGCCAATGACCATGCTCACCTCTACTTTGTTATTCATGCCACGTATGCTCGACACTTTCGATGGTGACTCCAAAGGCTTCATTGTGTTTGGTTGCTCTGCCAAACTTAACTATGTTCCAAAATGGTTTCCAACCACCTTAGCTCTGCAAATTTTGACTTTGGGAGTACTGCAACTTTGATTGGCTCTAAATTTCGATCTGCACGACCATTTTCAAACTTCTGCATACCACTGTAAATCTTTTTCTATCTAGGTGGGTTCCATCCGCATCTGAGATGAACTGCTACACTAGAATTGACTCCAAAGTCATGCATAATTCTTCACTAGTGATGATATTCAACCTTCTTCTAGTGCCTAGTCTTGAATACATGTGTCCTTCTTTGCCATCTTTGACATATTTTTCCATCTGTTACCATCAATGATAAAACATTTTCAACAATCTCCCCCTTTCAAATTAATGGCAACACCAACATCAAACAAAACATCCTCATCAAGTCAAATAAAATATGATTGTCTCAAATATGGCCTTTGAATGCATATTTCTCCTTTTAATGCTGCTCTCCCTAAGAAGCACTTCTCTTCTTTGTCTCTGATGCTTCTCTTAGTGTTTTTCTTGAGGTCCTTATCCCCCTTTGTATGAGGTTGTTTTCCATATTTTTTTTGATCAAAAATCTCCCCCCCCCCTTTGACATCAATGGAAAAGATACTAACATGCCCCCCTGTCAACAATCTCCCTTTGTCTTTCTAATCCTTTGGACCTTCCAACTACTTCTTCTTATACTAAAAACCTTAGGTACATGTGATCTGATCCAAGCAACTTCCTCTTTGTCCTGTGAAGAAGATTGAGTTGAAAGGATATGAATAATTACTCCCAATTATCTGCCTCAAGTAGTCAAGAGGGATATCTTTCTAAGACAATGCAATCTTTGTCAAACTGAACCATGAAAAGAATAATTCATGTTGGTATGAGTCTCAACTAGGATTATATTCATAGCAATGCCTACCTAGACACATACACCTGGCCTCTAGCGACAATAACAACCTTTTGTGTGCATGACACCATCAATTTGTCAATTGATGAACAAAAAAGTACAACACTTAGGAGCGGTTTATTTACAAACATAGAGGGACTCTCCCCAATGCATGCCTAGACCAACAACTCAACGTGTACTTCACCTTGCAGACTTATAATGAAAAAAAACTCATCATGTACCAGTCATATAAATCCAGAATCATTTACCAACGCTTGGACTTACAATCTCATTTCGACGACATGAACACCATACTTTGACAAAGAATATAATTACTGTAAATACCAATTGATACCAATTGATGGTACTTTTGATATCAATTTTTAAAATGATGCCACTAATAGAAATTTTTGAGCACTTGATAACATAGTTTCCTCATCCTCTAATCATGCCCCTTTCATTAAAAATATGATTCTTGATACCAGTTACCAATAGATCAACATCATAACATCAATCCATGAATTTGATTACTCGAACATAACGTGCAGTAAACACAATTAGCCACAGTCTTGCAGCACACAGCTGATAGTACCAATTAATGATACCAATTGGAAATGAATAATATGATACTCAAAACGGCTTGAGTATTACTCCCCCTGTGACTATGCTCCCTCTTTGCATTAGGAATATTCAACTAATACTTGCAAAATAAAATTAGCAGTAAACATATCATCACCATCTATCTATACTCAGACTATCAATCTAATTTTATTACATCATTCAATACTTCCTTTGTCCCTTAGATGCATTCCTTGGCATGTTCTTTTCTTCTCCTTGAATTTGAACTTTCTGGCTTCCCTTGAAGCCAACTGCTTCTTTTCAATGAAGAGGAACAAGGGATATAATCCCCCTAAGTAGATTGTATCCCTTTTTCTTACACGCCTTGATATGTTGAGGTTGGTCAACACCATGAGATGATTTCTTGTGCTGGTTTGCATAACTTGGTGACTTTATACCATTGCCTGAGCATAAAAACCATTGATCATTCCTTTTGTTAGTAAGAATTAAAACCAATATGAAATTTTCCTCTTTCTCTTCTTTCTCACTATATGTGCCCACTTTCTTCTTGTACTGGATGAAGATACAACACAACAACTTATCCTTTTGTCTAATTGGAGTCTCTTCCTATTCCAGGTTATATAAGAGAGATCAACTATAGGAATTCTAGGCTTTGATATGCTAATATTCAACTGAGAATATTCAAATCCAAACATTGTTTTGTGTTGCCTCCATGAACCATTTTGTCTGCCTTTCTTGTGAGTGCTAAAATAAATCCTGCGCAATTCTATTTTCTTGCTCTCCTCATAATCCATACCTCTATTTTCAGTGTTCTGAAAATAGGTTTTCTTGCCAAATTTTCATGCAACTGATTTATGCCCATACATCTCACACCTATGCCATTCATCGTCATTTGAGAAGGGGGAAAATTAATTATTATTCTTACCAAAACTTCTGCTTGTCCAATTTCTTGGATTGTTATTCACTTTCTTGCTGCTATTAGGCCACTGAAAATATTTCCTTTGATGGGAAAATTCTCTTTGTGCATCTCTATTCAAGTTTCTACTCTGAGTAATTTGTGTATGTTGCTAAAATGGAGCGTTCCACCTCTACTGTTGCACCTTATTTTTCCTCTCTGTACACTTGGAGGCAAACTTCCCTGCATTAATAGAATAAAAACATGTGAGGGGATGCATACCTTTATTTTGATTCTTGGAAGTCCTTTTATCTCCTTTATGATGCATTATTTTCTCTCCACTTCAATTTTGTTGGATCTTTCTTTGACAAAGTTGGTGGGTCCTTTATTGATGCTACTCAATCTTTGTTATCTTCCAACATTGTCTCAACCTGAGAGGAACAATGGTTGGCTTGAATGTCTTCAAATGCTTCAAAATTATTTGCATGCTTTTGAAGATTCATCAACTTCTCTGTTAATATCTTATTCTCCTCTTCCAACTCCATTTTGATGGCTCTAAATTTCTTGATCTCCTTAAGAGCTGATATGAGTTGCATCGTCAAATTTTTCCAAATCAATAAAAGAGCAACTAGATTCACAACAAATGTCTATTTCACTTTCAAGAGTTTGTTCCCTTGATGACTCTAGGGCTTCTTTTTCTGACACAAGAGATGTCCTTTATTCCTTTTCACCAGAGGTGGACCCATTGTATTCTTGACCAATGTCCAAATCTGCTATTGCTATCAAAGTGGCTCCCTCTTCACTACAACTAGATGAGCAACTCTCACTTTCACCAACACTTTTAGTTAATAAATTTGAAGATAAATTTCCTATTTTTATACAATAACAACAAAAAAACAAATTAATAACATATTGCATCTCCTTTGAGTGTCGATCAACAATTTTTCCCCTTGATATAAGAGAATCATCCTTTGATTCGTGATATTCAACACCCTTTGAATCTTTGATAGCTCCATCCTCCAGGGAAAGCCTCTTGACATTACATGCAACTTGCATGTCTATATCATAAATGGAATTCAATTTATCCCATATCGCCTTGGCAGTCTCACAATGGATTACTTTCTCAATATCTAACTTAGACAACCCTCTCATGATTTCCTACCTAGCTTGTTTATAAAACTTACCATCTATTACTCCATTCTCCACAAATATCCATACATCCAAATCAAGATCTTACCATGTATTTTCCTATCCTTACCTTCCAAGTTTTATAATTTGAGCCATTAAAAAATGGAACTCCATCTGAGGTAATCTAGTCTTGGTTATCCATGATCCATGATCTTCCTTCCAGTTGTTAAACTGATTCTTAAGGACACTTGATCTAATACCAATTGTTAGAAACAATGGAAACCAAGACACTACTGAGGGGGGGGGGGGGGGGGGTAAATCAGTAGTGTGACCAAATTATACAATTCTTCACAAATTATACTTTAAAAATTATTTTTGGATCAACATCACAACTTAATCATATAAAAAATATCATCATAAACATTAAGCACATGAGAAACATATACATAAGATGCCAATCTTATGTTATTACATGCTTCAACTTGATTACGTCATTTCCCCACAATCTACTAGTTGTAGGTTTATAAACAACTATTGAAAGGAACTTCTATCTTTGCTCATTTATAAGTACTCACTGAAAGGGACTACTGCCCTGGCTGTTTATAATCCTTTGCTAAAAGGGACTCTTGCCACTACTCATCTATCATATACTAATAAAAGGGACTCTTTCCCGTAAACTTTGACCAACACCCACTAGAAGGAGCTACAACCTCTGATCTACAAACTACCACTTGTTGGCCCTCTTGATTCATATTTCATCCATTTTCAAACTAGAACCAATAGAAAACATACCTCATAAAAAACCAAATTTTATCACTGAAACTGCTCACCAAAACCACCTTACAAACACCTTAAAAAATCTATGATTACTAATAAAAACACCATCAAAGTCACTTTCAACAATTTCTCATTATTAAACACACCAAACTACACTAGCATCATCAATCCTTCCACCAATCACAGGTTCATACTTTTCATCTCTAAAACATCTTTCAAATACCAAATTTGATCACTAATTCACCCTTGATGCATGCCAACACTCTCATTGCACCAACAACCACTCATCTTCGTTGCTCAAATTATGCTTTTAAAGAATTATGGACTACATTTTTGGAATTGATATTTGGTTGTCTTTTCTCTTTGACTTCGTATGAATTTATTTATTTTTTCCTTTTTCATATTCAACTGAGTATTTTCAAGTTATCGTTCACTTCTCATATGTTTCTGCTTGAAAAATTGAGCTTAACTGTTCAAATTTTCTATTATGGAATTTGAAGATTTAATTTGCTTACTCTCAAATGCTTGCATGAAGCCATTAATTTTTCCTTTGTCCTCCTGGATCTTCTAAATATTCTCTTTAAGTATTCAAATATTTCTCTACTGTTTCTCTGAGAAAATTTGAGTTTAAGCTATCATTTTCCTCAATTCTAGGGAGTTACAAGATTTAGCATAGGTTCTTCTAATTTTAGCGAGCTCTAGATTTAGTTTTTATGATAAAATTGCTTCTTTAACTTTTCCATGCCACCAAATACACCGTCACTGATATATTCATGCCAATTTTAGTGATTTTTTTCCTATGTTATTATGTTTGGCCTAACTGCCAAACTCCAAAAGCTACTGACTCATTTCATCCAAGGCCTTTGATCATGGCTCAAACTCTTTATTCTAAAGTGTCGTCGTTTATAGTTGTTGACTCAACCATCCATGCAAGAAAATTTCCATACCTCCAAATCAATCTGTCGACTCAATCATCCATTCATGTACCCAAAACATGTTAAATATAACTCTGCAAACCTTTTATTTATTTAGCCCAAATGTTTTATAAAAATGTTGCTAAAAATATGTGTCTAAGCCTCTTTGTGCTTTAAGCCCCAAGGGTGTATTTACCACTAGAAACTGCCTCCACACCCTCAATCTTGAAAACAATAAAAACTTCACAAAATTGTCTCCTGGGAGGCTTTCCATGACTTGACATAATCATCAACTATCGAGAATGTTTCCATCTCCCATTCCATCTTTTTCCATAAAATCCCGATGCTTTTTTTTTTACTCCTTTTAAATCCTCCAAACTCCATTTAGCGGGCTTAGGTGTAAGTGGGGTGCACCTGCTTGCTTCTCATTGGTTTTCACTCTACCATGATTCCATCTTCATCCTGATGATTCTTCTCTACACACCTTTAAAAATTACCAACTTTTTTCTTTTGCGGGCTAAGTTATCCTAATTGGGGTCCATTATTGTACATGTGCCCAATCGCTACATACCAAAGGTGTGTTGGATCTAACACCCTGCCACATCCGCCCTGTATTTCCCTGTGATTGGTCCACATGTCACCCAGAAATGGGCCATTCAAGTACCCAAAAACACTGATTCTTCCGAACACGTGTCCACCTCTGATTCGACCACATCATGCTGACATCATCAACCTTCGTCATGTTTTGAGAGCCAAATCAAATTTTTCCACCTGTGTCACCATCAAAGAGGAGAGAGAAGGTTCCCTTGGTCCTTGGTTTTGTGAGAAAATCCTTTATAAACATTTTAAAGGGTCCTGACTTTTTTCTCTTATACTGCTCAATTTTCCTCTAAGCCAACACTCCTCTACACACTATTTCGAATCCTTCCAGGCTATACTCAATGGGATTTAATGTTAATGTGGGGACCTCCCTATTAATATTAAGCCAATAAAATAATACGCTCTTATCAGGGCCACATATTCTCATCTTATGTCATCCTGTTAAAAACTTTAAGAGCTCCTTATGATTTCTCTGGTTTATTATAGTTAGGGTAACTACATTGGGATGACGTGTTATGTGGGCTCCACCTTGACCAATAGAGGCTTTTATGCCACTGTTCTATTGCTCCATGTTTTCCCGCTCATTCTCCTTGTGCTCTTTAATGTTTCTTCATGGTTTTACTATTGGGATACCTTCGTTGGGATGTGTTGTAATGGAGGTTCCACCTATGGCCAATGACCGTGATCCCCGTTGCTTTGATTTTCACACCATGTATGCCTAACGCTTTCGATGGCAGTTCCTCTAAAGGCTTCACTCTGTTTGGCTACACTTCCAAACTTAACTACACACCAAAAGGGTCTCCAACAACCTTAGGTCTACAAACTTTGACTTTGGGAGGACTGAAACCTTGACTGGATCTAACTTTCAATCTAGGAGGCCATTTTCAAACTTCCACATACCATTGGAAAGCTCTTTCGGATATTTTTCCATATAGGTGGGTTCCATATACATCCAGTATGATCTATTGGACTAGGAATGACTCCAAATTCACTGCACTATTCTCCGCTAGTGATGATATTCAACCTTCTTATTGTGTCTAATCTTGAACACGTGTCCTTCTTTGCCATATTTGACATATTTTTCCATTTGTTTCCATCCATGACAACACATTTTCAACAATACTCTTATTTTCCATTCAATTCTTCCTTGCATCACTATTAAGTATCTATCTTTTGAAGGGATGAAGCTAGTGATGCTAGATTCTATTAGTGGTTTTTCAATTATTGTAGGCCCTACAAAAACCTCCCCAAATTTACCCTATACATTTAAAATTTTTAGGTCCCCCTTTATTTTGAAAGTTTTCATGGTCATTCATGTTGCAGTACTGAGACAAACTCTTTAAACTAGTTGAATCATCACCAAAGTAGTCCATGGATGAAACATTGTCATGAGAGGAATTTATATTTGTCTCACCATGGATCTTGGAGGTCAATAGTAATAGCAAGAGTACACCAATATCCTCATTCCAATCTATAAAATATGTGAAGGGTTGGAAGCAAGATCCATTACTAACCATTATTTATTGATTGGGACATATTTATTGTTATTCACATTGTTATGGAATTTGATGGGCCAATAAAAATATATACGTCATGTATCTTACTTAGATCATATATCTTCCCTACACATTTTCCAAATTATGTGCATGATCTTTCTATTATTTGTTCTTTTGTTCTTGGAATTATATAAGACTTGAAATTCATATTCATTTTTCAACATCAATTTTAGTGTAGGTACTTTATTTTTAGGAGTTTGTGGAAAGATATGGTGCACATTCACTCGTCAACTTATCCATGTATTTACAAGTGTATGGTTTGTGTGAGGTTTAATTCAGACTAGAAGTGGGTGAAACATCAAATTATATTCAAGCAATTCTAACTAATTTAAGTCATGTGCTAAGGGAAGGTGGTTTACTAAATTATATTTTATTTGAAGTACTCATAAATGTATTATGGTTGCAATGATCCAAGCACTCATTTCACATATGTTGTGTCTGAGAGGGATAATAATGGTTACTTGATTATTGCATCCTATGGTGGATGGAATCAACAAAGAACTGGAATAACATATGCAGTTGTTGTAGCTTAGATTTTGAATGTTGCAATGTTTGTTCTATAATTGGACCACAACTCTTTCTCGAAAGATAGTATCAACTTCAACGATACATTCAATGTTTATTGATTTATTTCTTCACTTTTGAAGGATGTTACTATTGTCAAGAAGCTTCCTGAAAGTGTCAAATAAGAGTTTGATGGATCATATGAAACACCAAACCATATACAAGAGTTTGATGGACTATAAACAATGTTTTTGAGATATGAGAAAAGGTGGACTATAAAACTAGCTTGTGCTGTCACACAAAGAGGAAATACGGGCTATAGATTCAGGTAGCACGTTCATGCACGGATGATATATATACTATAAAGTATACCTACACAATTATGTATATAAAGATTTTATTCATAGTGTTGCACAATGTTGTAGTGTAGTCAAAATGTGTAGAATGCGTCATTGTGCATAAGAAAAAGCTAAAATATGAACCAAGATCACGCTGCACTAATAGATGCAAGGAAGATTGAAATAAACTTGAATAGGGAAAGTTGCAACAATATTGAGAATAAATAGAGTCATGATTTCCTCTGCAAATATTAATATTTCAGCATGTTGTTCAACTAGCTTTCATAACGGTTTTCCTCCATTCATATCTTTGTTGTGGGTTGGTATTGCACTTTTATTTTCCACTGCAACTGTAGTAGGGATTCTTGGATGGGATGGGATAACACAGATTTATGTTACCATTAATACACCATATGTAGTGTTGTTTGGTACGTTGAATGACCACTTATTATTGGCATTCAAAATTAATGCAAAACCTCCGAAAAATCAGTCAATGGAGATAAAAACTCACCATATGAGACTTCATGAACCTCTTCTAATTGGATGGGCTATAATGCAATAAATTTTTGAGTCAAATCATGATCTTTCAAAGATATTGTACCATCTTACCTCTAGGTTTTATAGTTTGTGACTTACTCCAAGGTAATTTTATGTCCTTGCAAATGACCCTCTATTTTGTGGAGGTCTTGTTGAGGCCTCCACACAAGCTAGTCCTCATTTTACCTAGGTGTTGCGATGAAACTATGCAATCAAATCACACTGCTTTGCCATGAATTTATCAGTATTGAAGGATGAATCCTCGCATTCAAGGGATTATCCATAGTGTCCTGCAAATTCTCGTTTGTTCCAATGTTTTTGATAGCTAGGGCAAGCCTATATCAAGTATGATCAATTTTACAGTGCAAAGGAAACATTTGAGGTCGTGTTTAATTTTGAGAGTTCATCTTCCATCTAAATCCTAGTTCTTTGAGATGCATTGCATAGAAGTTGGAAGATATGGATTCAAAATATGAACTTAGGTTCCAATGTGAAATTATTCTTAGAATTAGTTCAAGTGGATGGACACAAAGAATATTTGCAAATTTTTCAGTTGAAAGTAGGGTCCCGAAGGGTTGAGAATGGTGAGGAGGAAACTAGGAGATCAAGACTCCTCGAGAGTCAAAGACTATACCATAATGGGAACTCTCTAGAGAATTCATGCCATACATGAAGACTTTGGTTGGGTTCATTCCATCCATTTTAATGATCATATTGGAGTCTACCTATGCACAATGAAAGGGAGGGGCACCATTATAGATGTCAAAGATGACATTTCACTGAAGAGATTCACTCAAAGTGTGAATGGTGAAAGCAAGAATGAAGAATTACCTCTGGATTTGATTAATTGTAAATTTATAATATTGAAGAGATTTAATAGAGGAAGTGTAAAGGGGCATCCTATAATTTTTTCACAGAGCCTTAGTAAGGATTTCCAAGGAGATGTTGTTGCAGATCAACAGGTACGAGTTGCAAAAGAATTTAAGAAACTCGTATATGGAGGTGATGATAGTAGCATTGAGGAGGATGAGACATTATAAAACAAAATAAATATATGCACAATAATTTGAGATAAACCCATCTCAATAACTACTATTGATGTGAACAAAGTTAAGGAAGCAACCAAAAAAATTAATCTTGGGGATAGTTTTCCTCTTCTTGGTAGCAAAACAAAATCATATTATAGAGGATTTGAAAGATCACAATATATATCAATCATTTCAACTCAACCTTCAACATCAATGCCTCAAAATGGACCATTTATTGTACCAACACTAGAACCAAGACCAATGATGATGGGCATGGATGTGTTAGCTAGATCAATTCTAGAGGATTTCTTCCAAAATACCATATCCTCCTTCCAAGTTGCAACATATTTGCCTCCTATTGTGTTATATAATTTCTCTCAAAATCAGACCTTTTAGGGTACCCCTGGTAGTGGAAAACCTCTTAATTACCAAGCGGTGCCAACTGATTTTGGTCTCTTTGGTGGTGGTGTACCTCCCGAAGTGTCCTAGTCTAGTGGAATCAATTCTAATTTGTAAATGGATGGTACACCTGTACAAGGGGTGGGCCTTCCTAATGGGGCCATTCCTCCACAGGGACAAGTTACTCCAATGTCAACCTCATCATAACCTATTAATATTGGTATATTTGAAAAACCTACTTTAGCACTAGCAAGTAATATTAATGTTGAAACTCAAGTGCCTTCTTCTGTAAAAGGTGATACAATGAGTCTTGGGCATCCTATCTTGCCACCAATTTCTGTATGATTTGGAAAAGCATCTCATGGAGCTACATCATCAATTTTTTTTTATTTTTTTATTGTATTGTAAATATTATTTTGTCATAATTATGAAAATTGGGGAATACCAAGAGTCTTGTAGGAATCAATAAGAATATGAAAATAAATTAGGAGTGTGATAATTCATGAGGTAGTGTAAAACAAATGGTAAGGTGAAGAGTCATCTACCCATTTGTATAAATGTACCCTCAAGCCTCTAGTAAAGGGATTTTAGCACTTAGGTGGCTCTTAGCACTCTTACTATTGGTATTTTTAGGATTGAGTTGTAGTGAGGCCTTGAACTTATTTTGGATATGGTATAAGCAACTTGCTCTCCACTATTGCATTTTGATGGACTTGTGATACATGTACTTGAGATTTCAACATTATCAACGATAATCTCTCCACTTTTGGCATGATTCTTGTGCACTTTCATGATGATTGTAAGGTTTTATTATACTTCTATTATGTGTGCATGTTTTCATTCACATGAGTTATACATTAATGAACTAATTCATGGCTTATTACTCACATACTTTCTAATGGATTTCTCAACCTTTCATTCCACACATTACACTAGTTATTATTTTTGAGCTACTTTGTGATTACTTTCTAGTGCTCTCATTACTCTTGTATGTCTTGGATGGTTTTAGCTAACTAATCCATCTTGAGACACTCTTTGCTTATTTCATTTATGTTATATTCTTGTACTGTGTGTTTCAAGATTATCATTTGAGTTGATTCATATTCACACTCCAGATATTTCACACTTGCCTTCATATTAACATTTTTTCTCCCAAAACCCAAGAGAATATAAAAAAACATGATGGTATTCCAACTCACATATCGGATGGGATTCCTATCCCAAACATAGTAAGTTCTAACTGGGACTTCATACAAGGGAGATCCCTTGAACATCATAGGAAATTTCTTCCTAAAAGTGCCCATGAAATTTTCACATACATAATATGTAAACCAATCAAAATATTTTAAATTTAAAAAGAGGTACATGTAAATATTTTGGACGGAAAATTAAAAAAACTAATTTTTTTAATTGTATTTTTGGCTTATCTCCTTATAGGTTTACTCGAATTTCAAGTGTAGACACTCGTTGGATGCATAATTAAATTCCACATCCAATGAGTAGCCATGATGCATACTTATGAGAAGACCCACATTGATTAAAAAAAATGAATATACATTTAAAAAAAGGGTAATGCGAAATTAAATTCCACATCCAATGAGTAACCATTATGCATACTTCTGAGGATACCCACATTGATAAAAATGAAGATACATTAAAAAAGTGTGTTCAACGCAATTTTTAAAAATTGAAGATACATTAAAAATTGTTTTAAAACTATATATACTCTAATGCATTTATATTAAACTTCAAAATGCATTCAAAATCCTAGTATGAAATGAATAATAGTCCATTGTTGGGGTTAGGCCTATGAAAATTGATTACATGAGATTTGTGATGGAAATATCTTTCCTTTTTCGATGCAAACAGAAAAACCTTAGTAGATAAATTTTTTTATATGATTCAAAAAGGGTTTCATTAGTTTTAATCTCTCTATATATGCATGAGAAAGGGTTTGATCATTTCAAAGTCTCCTAACCTACTCCTGAAACCATTGTGTGAACTATATAGAGAAGGAAGATGGGAATCTTATATATATATATATATATATATATATATATATATAGAAGAAATAAAAATCTAGTGAATACTATGCCATAAAGGTATAAACAAATTGTAATATATTCATAAAATTAAAGAGGATTAAAGCACAAACTTACCAATGAGGAATGCAAGCCCCATTTCCATAGCCTTGTTCAAATTCCAACTATCTTTGTTGGAAAAACAAATTCAGTCACACATATTAGAATATCTAGGTGGTGTGTCTCATTCATCCTCAATATAACAATGTCTCCTTTGTCAAAACTCACATAACCTAAACTAGTTTTTGTGCACTACTCTATGAACCAACTAGAATTTCACTCATAAATGAAGTGAAATATTGAATTAAGAAGAAGTTTAATCTATGGGGTAAATTTCTATTAAGATATATTCAAATATGAAACACCTGTTGATTCCTCAAAGGAGTATTATTCGTGTGCGTATAGGAGATGAAGAGGATTAGAATAAGACTACCTAATTATAAATAACATAATCATAATTAATGAAAGCTAAGACTAAGGTTTGATAAATTTTCCTCTTTATGGTTCTGCTATTAATCACCTTTTTTTTGCTCATAACAACCTTTATGAAAACACTTACATGTGTAATGTAACACACTAGTGTGTTGTCTTCAAGTTTAGGGGTTTTGTTTATGCTTGTGTGTGAACTCTTTTGTCCAAAACTAGAGCTAAGGAAATGGTTTTATGGATTCTTGTTCGATCCTCCTCTTTTTCTTATTCTCATTAGCATATGCATATGTCTTTGATATCCCCTTCATTTTCATACGCTTTATTGAGTGTTATGATATCCCTTTCATTTTCATATACTTTATTGAGTGTTAATAGATTTTCATTAGTAGACACTACTATACTCTCTATAGAGGGAACTCTTCTTCTTCTTTTTTCTCGAACTTAAGTGATTATTCTATTGGTGATCCCTTGAGCTTTTTTATTTGGTGTTAATTAATCTGGGCCATTCAAGCCTTGGGATACCTTCTAATGTATTTTGTGCTTGATATTTTCATATCCTTCTTGATGATTACCCTTTATTAAAAGAGTTTTTATGATTTTAGTCTCTACTACTCTATTGTTGGAACCTTTTGTTGGGGTTTCCTTGAATTGGACTTTAATACTTGACTTTTTTGTCCTATTCCTAAGCACCAAAATCCATCATCTTTCCCTTTATTTTGGTTGTGTGAATGATATGATGTGCTTGGAACTTTCCAATAATATTTACATTTTTTTATCAAGCAACTCTCAATAATTGTTCATGTTTTCATTTTATTATTAGATATGATGTAGAAATGTTATATTATTGCGCTGAGAGACACTCTACAACCCATTATGGGGGCGATGTTGTAGTGGTGTAAATGTTTGTGTAAATATTTTTTTTTCATCTCATTTTAAAAATAATAAAAGGTTAAAATCAATACAAAGTCCAATATAGGGGAGATGTTGTAGTGTCAGTAAATGAGTGTAAACATTTAAATGTTGGCTCAATTAATAATAAAAAAGTTTAAAATAATAAAAATTAATTTGTTATATTGTAATTTTTTTTTTATTACTAAAATTATGAACACTTCTTTTAGATATAAGAGAATTAAAAAATATATATCACATTAAAATATATAACATATAAATAGTAGTTATAAATTAAGGTCCATTTTACAATGTAAATTAAAATAATGATTTAACCATATTTAAATTTAATTAATAAGCATATAAAAACTTAATACTTATAATAAAATTATAATATAGCATGATTCTTAACCATGAATATTCACCCCCAATTTACCATGGATATTATTAACTTGTAAATATACTTTGTTACAATACCATGGACCAATACTATGACTTGTCAATACGACATGCCCAAAGACCATAACTCATTTCACAATCAAAATATTTTATAAATATTTTAATTTATTTTAATTTTATAACATTTTTTTTAATTAAATCTAAAAGAAAAAATATTATAATTACTTTTGATATATATCTAAACCCTCTATCCTCACTACTACTAAAAATATTTTGTAGAGAATCCATAGAGATTAAATCAAAGTTTAAAATAAAAAATGAGAATATATATATATATATATATATATATATAGAGAGAGAGAGAGAGAGAGAGAGAAATTTTTCTTATATAAATAATATTATTAAGAACTGACATAGATCCATCTTAACTAAGGATCTACCAAGCGATGAGAGGAATCAAATCACTCAAGATGCAAACCTTTCCTCAATTTTGGTACTTACAAAGAAGTTTTCATCTTGGGAAATTTAATCCCTCTCGGCGCTTGAGATATCTGGAGTTAAGATGGATCTATGTTGGTATAAGATCCAATTATTTCCTTGAATATATTCTATCTAACAATCATGCATTTGTATAACATCAAAGGTAAACATCAATTTTGGTTACTTCTCCTTTGTTGTCAACCTATTTATTTTACTTAGCTACTGCTAAAATTGTGATAGTGTGTCGACTAATCTTAGTTATATTCACAAATTTATGTTAAGTGTATTGTTTTATCACTTGATCCTACTCTTAGTATTTTATATGGATTAAAGAATGTATATTTTTCAATAATTTTGTTGAAATTCAATAAGAAAATTTCAGCACCCACGCCTAGTGCATTCAACACCTACACTAGAGTTGGGCCCACAGGGCTAAATTTGGTGCATGTCTATTTTAGTTATCCCTTAATTAATATGGACAATAAAATGTAATCTAATCTCACTAGAATTTCACTCACAAATGAAGTGAAATATTGAATTAAGAAGAAGTTTAATCTATGGGGTAAATTTCTATTAAGATATATTCAAATATGAAACACCTGTTGATTCCTCAAAGGAGTATTATTTGTGTTATGATATCCCTTTCATTTTCATATAGTTTATTGAGTGTTAATAGTGAAATTAGTAGACACTACTATACTCTCTATAGAGGGAACTCTTCTTCTTCTTTTTTCTCGAACTTAAGTGATTATTCTATTGGTGATCCCTTGTGTTTTTTTCTTTGGTGTTAATTAATCTAGGACATTCAAGCCTTGGGATACCTTCTAACGTATTTTGTGCTTGATCTTTTCATATCCTTTTTGATGATTACCCTTTATTAAAAGAGTTTTTATGATTTTAGTCTCTACTACTCTATTGTTGGAACCTTTTGTTGGGGTTTCCTTGAATTGGACTTTAATACTTGATTTTTTTGTCCTGTTCCTAAGCACCAAAATCCATCATCTTTCCCTTTATTTTGGTTGTGTGAATGATATGATGTGCTTGGAACTTTCCAATAATATTTACATTTTTTTATCAAGTAACTCTCAATAATTGTTCATGTTTTCATTTTATTATTAGATATGATGTAGAAATGTTATCTTATTGCGCTGAGAGACACTCTACAACCCATTATGGGGGCGACGTTGTAGTGGTGTAAATGTTTGTGTAAATATTTTTTTTTCATCTCATTTTAAAAATAATAAAAGGTTAAAATCAATACAAATTCCAATATAGGGGAGATGTTGTAGTGTCAGTAAATGAGTGTAAACATTTAAATGTTGGCTCAATTAATAATAAAAAAGTTTAAAATAATAAAAATTAATTTGTTATATTGTAATTTTTTTTAATTAAAAAGAAGAAGAGTTCCCTCTATAGAGAGTATAGTAGTGTCTACTAATTTCAATCACTTAAGATCGAGAAAAAGAAGAAGAAGAGTTCCCTCTATAGAGAGTATAGTAGTGTCTACTAATCACTTAAGTGAAATTCAATAAGAAAAATTCAGCACCCACGCCAAGTGCATTCAACACCTACACTAGAGTTGGGCCCACAGGGTTAAATTTGGTGCATGTCTATTTTAGTTATCCCTTAATTAATATGGACAATAAAATGTAATCTAATCTCACTAGAATTTCACTCGTAAATGAAGTGAAATATTGAATTAAGAAGAAGTTTAATCTATGGGGTAAATTTCCAACAAGTATAGCCAAATAAACCCTTTGATTTCCCTCAAGGAGATGTATTAAATTTATCCATGCACAGAATGGAAAGAGATTAGAAAACCTAATACAAATATATAAATGTAAATGGCAGCTAAATGTTGTTGATAAATTTTCCTCTTTATGGTTCTCCTTTTAATCACCTTTTTTTTGCTCATAACAACCTTTATGAAAACACTTACATGTGTAATGTAACACACTAGTGTGTTGTCTTCAAGTTTAGGGGTTTTGTTTATGCTTGTGTGTGAACTCTTTTGTCCAAAACTAGAGCTAAGGAAATGGTTTTATGGATTCTTGTTCGATCCTCCTCTTTTTCATATTCTCATTTAGCATATTCATGTGTCTTTGATATCCCCTTCATTGTCATACGCTTTATTGAGTGTTATGATATCCCTTTCATTTTCATATACTTTATTGAGTGTTAATAGATTTTCATTAGTAGACACTACTATACTCTCTATAGAGGGAACTCTTTTTCTTCTTTTTTATAGAACTTAAGTGATTATTCTATTGGTGATCCCTTGTGTTTTTTGCTTTGGTGTTAATTAATCTGGGACATTCAAGCCTTGGGATACCTTCTAACATATTTTGTGCTTGATCTTTTCATATCCTTCTTGATGATTACCCTTTATTAAAAGAGTTTTTATGATTTTAGTCTCTACTACTCTATTGTTGGAACCTTTTGTTGGGGTTTCCTTGAATTGGACTTTAATACTTGATTTTTTTGTCCTGTTCCTAAGCACCAAAATCCATCATCTTTCCCTTTATTTTGGTTGTGTGAATGATATGATGTGCTTGGAACTTTCCAATAATATTTACATTTTTTTATCAAGCAACTCTCAATAATTGTTCATGTTTTCATTTTATTATTAGATATGATGTAGAAATTTTATCTTATTGCGCTAAGAGACACTCTACAACCCATTATGGGGGCGACATTGTAGTGGTGTAAATGTTTGTGTAAATATTTTTTTTCATCTCATTTTAAAAATAATAAAAGGTTAAAATAAATGCAAAGTCCAATATAGGGGAGATGTTGTAGTGTCAGTAAATGAGTGTAAACATTTAAATGTTGGCTCAATTAATAATAAAAAAGTTAAAAATAATAAAAATTAATTTGTTATATTGTAATTTTTTTTTATTAAAAAGAAGAAGAGTTCCCTCTATAGAGAGTATAGTAGTGTCTACTAATTTCAATCACTTAAGTTCGAGAAAAAAAAGAAGAAGAGTTCCCTCTATAGAGAGTATACTAGTGTCTACTAATCACTTAAGTGAAATTCAATAAGAAAATTTCAGCACCCACGCCTAGTGCATTTAACACCTACACTAGAGTTGGGCCCACAGGGTTAAATTTGGTGCATGTCTATTTTAGTTATCCCTTAATTAATATGGACAATAAAATGTAATCTAATCTCTCTAGAATTTCACTCATAAATGAAGTGAAATATTGAATTAATAAGAAGTTTAATCTATGGGGTAAATTTCTATTAAGATATATTCAAATATGAAACACCTGTTGATTCCTCAAAGGAGTATTATTCGTGTGCGTATAGGAGATGAAGAGGATTAGAAGAAGACTACCTAATTATAAATAACATAATCATAATTAATGAAAGCTAAGACTAAGGTTTGATAAATTTTCCTCTTTATGGTTCTCCTTTTAATCACCTTTTTTTTGCTCATAACAACCTTTATGAAAACACTTACATGTGTAATGTAACACACTAGTGTGTTGTCTTCAAGTTTAGGGGTTTTGTTTATGCTTGTGTGTGAACTCTTTTGTCCAAAACTAGAGCTAAGGAAATGGTTTTATGGATTCTTGTTCGATCCTTCTCTTTTTCTTATTCTCATTTAGCATATGCATGTGTCTTTGATATCCCATTCATTTTCATACACTTTATTGAGTGTTATGATAACCCTTTCATTTTCATATAATTTATTGAGTGTTAATATATTTTCATTAGTAGACACTACTATACTCTCTATATAGGGAACTCTTCTTCTTCTTTTTTCTCGAACTTAAGTGATTATTCTATTGGTGATCCCTTGTGTTTTTTGCTTTGGTGTTAATTAATCTGGGACATTCAAGCCTTGGGATACCTTCTAACGTATTTTGTGCTTGATATTTTCATATCCTTCTTGATGATTACCCTTTATTAAAAGAGTTTTTATGATTTTAGTCTCTACTACTCTATTGTTGGAACCTTTTGTTGGGGTTTCCTTGAATTGGACTTTAATACTTGATTTTTTTGTCCTGTTCCTAAGCACCAAAATCCATCATCTTTCCCTTTATTTTGGCTGTGTGAATGATATGATGTGCTTGGAACTTTCCAATAATATTTACATTTTTTTATCAAGCAACTCTCAATAATTGTTCATGTATTCATTTTATTATTAGATATGATGTAGAAATGTTATCTTATTGCACTGAGAGACACTCTACAACCCATTATGGGGGCGACGTTGTAGTGGTGTAAATGTTTGTGTAAAAATTTTTTTTCATCTCATTTTAAAAATAATAAAAGGTTAAAATCAATACAAAGTCCAATATAAGGGAGATGTTGTAGTTTCAGTAAATGAGTGTTAACATTTAAATGTTGGCTCAATTAATAATAAAAAAGTTAAAAATAATAAAAGTTAATTTGTTATATTGTAATTTTTTTTTTATTAAAAAGAAGAAGAGTTCCCTCTATAGAGAGTATAGTAGTGTCTACTAATTTCAATCACTTAAGTTCGAGAAAAAGAAGAAGAAGAGTTCCCTCTATAGAGAGTATAGTAGTGTCTACTAACCACTTAAGTGAAATTCAATAAGAAAATTTCAGCACCCACGCCTAGTGCATTTAACACCTACACTAGAGTTGGGCCCACAGGGTTAAATTTGGTGCATGTGATTTTAGCTATCCCTTAATTAATATGGACAATAAAATGTAATCTAATCTCACTAGAATTTCACTCATAAATGAAGTGAAATATTGAATTAATAAGAATTTTAATCTATGGGGTAAATTTCTATTAAGATATATCCAAATATGAAACACCTGTTGATTCCTCAAAGGAGTATTATTCATGTGCGTATAGGAGATGAAGAGGATTAGAAGAAGACTACCTAATTATAAATAACATAATAATAATTAATGAAAGCTAAGACTAAGGTTTGATAAATTTTCCTCTTTATGGTTCTCCTTTTAATCACCTTTTTTTTGCTCATAACAACCTTTATGAAAACACGTACATGTGTAATGTAACACACTAATGTGTTGTCTTCAAGTTTAGGGGTTTTGTTTATGATTGTGTGTGAACTCTTTTGTCCAAAACTAGAGCTAAGGAAATGGTTTTATGGATTCTTGTTCGATCCTCCTCTTTTTCTTATTCTCATTTAGCATATGCATGTGTCTTTGATATCCCCTTCATTGTCATACGCTTTATTGAGTGTTATGATATCCCTTTCATTTTCATATACTTTATTGAGTGTTAATAGTGAAATTAGTAGACACTACTATACTCTCTATAGAGGGAACTCTTCTTCTTCTTTTTCTCGAACTTAAGTGATTATTCTATTGGTGATCCCTTGTGTTTTTTGCTTTGGTGTTAATTAATTTGGGACATTCAAGCCTTGGGATACCTTCTAATGTATTTTGTGCTTGATCTTTTCATATCCTTCTTGATGATTACCCTTAATTAAAAGATTTTTTATGATTTTAGTCTCTACTACTCTATTGTTGGGGTTTCCTTGAATTGGACTTTAATACTTGATTTTTTTGTCCTGTTCCTAAGCACCAAAATCCATCATCTTTCCCTTTATTTTGGTTGTGTGAATGATATGATGTGCTTGGAACAATATGTTTATTTTTATCAAGCAACTCTCTAATAATTGTTCATGTTTTCATTTTATTGTTAGGTATAGTGTAAAATGTTATCTTATTGTATTTGAGAGACACTCTACAACCCGTTATGGGGCGACGTTACCAGGTTCGTAAGTGTTTGTGTAAATATTTTTTTCTCTCATTTTAAAAATAATAAAAGGTTAAAATCTATACAAAGTCCAATAGAGTGTTGTAGTGTGATAAATAGTCATAAACATTTAAATGTTGGCTCAATTAATAATAAAAAAGTTAAAAATAATAAAAATTAATTTGTTATATTGTAATTTGTTTTTATTAAAAAGAAGAAGAGTTCCCTCTATAGAGAGTATAGTAGTGTCTACTAATTTCAATCACTTAAGTTTGAGAAAAAGAAGAAGAAGAGTTCCCTCTATAGAGAGTATAGTAGTGTCTACTAATCACTTAAGTGAAATTCAATAAGAAAATTTCAGCACCCACGCCTAGTGCATTCAACACCTACACTAGAGTTGGGCCCACAGGGTTAAATTTGGTGCATGTCTATTTTAGTTATCCCTTAATTAATATGGACAATAAAATGTAATCTAATCTCACTAGAATTTCACTCGTAAATGAAGTGAAATATTGAATTAAGAAGAAGTTTAATCTATGGGGTAAATTTCTATTAAGATATATTCAAATATGAAACACCTGTTGATTCCTCAAAGGAGTATTATTCGTGTGCGTATAGGAGATGAAGAGGATTAGAAGAAGACTACCTAATTATAAATAACATAATCACTATTAATGAAAGCTAAGACTAAGGTTTGATAAAATATTCCTCTTAAGGTTCTCATACACCAATCACACTTTTTTTTTTCTCATAACAACCTTTATGAAAACACTTACATGTGTAATGTAACACACTAGTGTGTTGTCTTCAAGTTTAGGGTTTGTTTATGCTTGTGTGTGAACTCTTTTGTCCATAACTAGGCTAAGGAAATGGTGAAATGGTTGTTCGATCCTCCTCTTTTTCTTATTCTCATTTAGCATATGCATATGTGTCTTTGATATCCCCTTCATTCACTCAAAACTTTAGTGTTATGATATCACTTTCATTTTCATATACTTTGTGGAGTGTTAATAGATTTTCATTATTAGACACTACTTCTCTACTCTCTATAGAGGGAACTCTTCTTCTTCTTTTTTCTCGAACTTAAGTGATTATTCTATTGGTGATCCCTTGTGTTTTTTGCTTTGGTGTTAATTAATCTGGGACATTCAAGCCTTGGGATACCTTCTAACGTATTTTGTGCTTGATCTTTTCATATCCTTCTTGACGATTACCCTTTATTAAAAGAGTTTTTATGATTTTAGTCTCTACTACTCTATTGTTGAAACCTTTTGTTGGGGTTTCCTTGAATTGGACTTTAATACTTGATTTTTTTGTCATGTTCCTAAGCACCAAAATCCATCATCTTTCCCTTTATTTTGGTTGTGTGAATGATATGATGTGCTTGGAACTTTCCAATAATATTTACATTTTTTTATCAAGCAACTCTCAATAATTGTTCATGTATTCATTTTATTATTAGATATGATGTAGAAATGTTATCTTATTGCGCTGAGAGACACTCTACAACCCATTATGGGGGCAACGTTGTAGTGGTGTAAATGTTTGTGTAAATATTTTTTTTTCATCTCATTTTAAAAATAATAAAAGTTTAAAATCAATACAAAGTCCAATATAGGGGAGATGTTGTAGTGTCAGTAAATGAGTGTAAACATTCAAATGTTGGCTCAATAATAATAAAAAAGTTAAAAATAATAAAAATTAATTTGTTATATTGTAATTTTTTTTATTACTAAAATTACGAACACTTTTTTTAGATAAAAGAGAATTAAAAAATATATATCACATTAAAATATATAACATATAAATAGTAGTTATAATTTAAGGTCCATTTTACAATGTAAATTAAAATAATGATTTAACCATATTTAAATTTAATTAATAAGCATATAAAAACTTAATACTTATAATAAAATTATAATATAACATGATTCTTAACCATGGATATTCACCCCCAATTTACCATGGATATTATTAACTTGTAAATATACTTTGTTACAATACCATGGACCAATACTATGACTATGACATGCCTAAATACCATAACTCATTTCACAATCAAAATATTTTATAAATATTTTAATTTATTTTAATTTTATAACATTTTTTTTAATTAAATCTAAAAGAAAAAATATTATAATTACTTTTGATATATATCTAAACCCTCTATCCTCACTACTACTAAAAATATTTTGTAGACAATCCATAGAGATTAAATCAAAGTTTAAAATAAAAAATGAGAATATATATATATATATATATATATATATAGAGAGAGAGAGAGAGAGAGAGAGAGAAATTTGTCTTATATAAATAATATTATTAAGAACTTACATAGATCCATCTTAACTAAGGATCTACCAAGCGATGAGAGGAATCAAATCACTCAAGATGCAAACCTTTCCTCAATTTTGGCACTTACAAGGAAGTTTGCATCTTGAGAAATTTAATCCCTCTCGGAGCTTGAGATATCTGGAGTTAAGATGGATCTATGTTGGTATAAGATCCAATTATTTCCTTGAATATATTCTATCTAAAAATCATGCATTTCTATAACATCAAAGGTAAACATCAATTTTGGTTACTTCTCCTTTGTTGTCAACCTATTTCTTTTACTTAGCTACTGCTAAAATTGTGATAGTGTGTCGACTAATCTTAGTTATCTTCACAAATTTATGTTAAGTGTATGGTTTTATCATTTGATCCTACTCTTAGTATTTTATATGGATTAAAGAATGTATATTTTTCAATAATTTTGTTGAAATTCAATAAGAAAATTTCAGCACCCACGCCTAGTGCATTCAACACCTACACTAGAGTTGGGCCCACAGGGCTAAATTTGGTGCATGTCTATTTTGGTTATCCCTTAATTAATATGGACAATAAAATGTAATCTAATCTCAAAATAACTTGTAATAGTTAACTGAGTGTGATAAACTTAGTTAACTCATGAATTTTGAGTTAGAGGTAGTTGTGAGGCATGCAGAGTAATTCTAGTTGTAATAGAGTTCGAAGTGAAGTGGTGCATTAGTTAATGCAAGTTGTAATCAGTTTAACTCAGTTAAGTGAGTTAAAGTCATTTGTGCTAATTGTAACGATTAGATACACTAGTGATAGATCAAGTGAATTAAATATTAATTAATTCACAATCAGTGATCTCACATGCAACTGAGGATTTACTATTATTACTTGCATGCATTTTAGGTCCAGTGGAGACCCAATTGAGATCTAGGTGAAAGGGAAGTTGAATATCAGTTGTAGGATTATTGGGTTTCACCCATGCAAACAAACACCCATTGGAGTTCCAATGATACTTGCGCATTCAAGGAAGGCCAAAATTCATATTCTTTAGGGATTGTGCAAGCAAGGAAGGCTATCTGGAGGCAGTAAATTGGCTAAGTATTGTTCAGTTTTATGTGTGACAGTGTGAGACAATTAGCTGAGTACAGGAGGGCTCCTGTGAGAAGAGTTGTATGTAATTGTTTCATGATTCCATGTTGAATATATAATAGAATATAGTGGGGTTTTGAGCAGCAAGCTTTCCCTAGGAAATTAGCTGTGTTGTGGCTTGATTGATTCTTCTTTGCTTCATGTGATTGGAGATTGTGTTTTTAATTCTGAAAAATATTTGTATAAGATATTCAGTATTTAAATTTAGTACATTGTTAGATCAGGTTGAATCCATGATATACATGCTTTTTGTATAATTTCTACATGGTATCAAAGCACAAGAAATCACAATTGTGAAGAAGGAGTTGAATTTGTGACTAGATAGAATTCGAATTTGCAGAAATAATTTCTTGGTGCTACAGCTAATTCAAGATCGAAATGGCTTTCAATGGCTTGAGGTTGGAGTATGCACTCGAGGGAAAATCAAACTATATTTCTTGGAAGGACAGGTTGGAGGTAGTACTCGAATACAATGGATTGAAGGAATTAATTGATAATGATGTTCCTAAACCCATTGTGATAGATGTTGCAAATCTTGATGCGTGGAAAAAGAAAGTGGCAAAGACGAGGAGGATACTATTGGAGGGAGTAAGAGACCACATTGTCTCAAGCCTCCATGGGAATGCCACACCATATGCAATGTGGAAGGCTTTTACGGATCTATTTCAGAGCAACAATGACCATAGGAAATTGGCGCTAAAAATAAGCTCAGGAAGATCAAGATGGATAAAGGCGACTCCATACCAAAATATCTAACAAAGTTTGTCCAATGTCGGGATTAACTGGGGAACATTTCTATAACTCTCATTGATGATGATTTGGTGAGCTTGGCTCTTCTAGGACTTCCCAACAGTTGGCACAATTATCAAGACTCTGCCAATGGAAGGGAAAAACTACCAGATTGGGAATGACTGTGGTCATATTTGGTGCAGGAGGAGTTCAGACGGAACACCAAAGATGGATCTTCATCTAAGAATAAAGATGAAGAATATTGTGATATGGTTGCCAAGGCGAAGAAGGGGAAGGGGAAAAAATTCTATTTGAAATCCAAGTCCAAAGATGACAAGAAGTGGGATATGTCCAAGGTGAAGTGTTTTCACTGTCACGAGAATGGTCATTATGCTACTAAATATCCACAAAAGAAGAAGAAACAGAAGTCTGGAGGATCTACAGCTAGTGAGGCTTTTGCCTCGCAATTTGAGCTTGACTTCTCATTGATCGCATGCATGATTTCAAGTGCATTGGGATCTATGTGGTATTTAGATAGTGGTGCATCCTTTCACATGATGGGAGACAAAGAAATTTTCAGTAGCTTGGAGGAGAAGGATCTCCAGTTGCATATTGAAATGGGTGATGAAAATCGGTACAGTGCTACCGAGATTGGTACCATTACCTTCCAAAGGCAGTCAGGTAAACCCTTTCAATTAAAATATGTAATGCATGTACCAGGTTTAAAGAAAAATTTAGCCTCAATTTCAATGTTGGAGGATAGAGGCTATGATGTTTTTTTTAGTGAAGGAAAATCTTCCTACGACACAAAAAAACATGAAAAGCCAATAAGATAGGGATTCGATTTAATAATCTCTACAAGCTAGATGTATATGGTTGCGCAACATTGATGGGCAAGGCAGAAAAAGTGGTGAGCCGGGATGAGGGCGAATTATGGCACAGGAGATTGGACCATCTTCACCATGGAGCCTTGAAAATCATGCAACATATTTCTATTGGTCTTCCTGGGGGTACACTTGCGCAGTCAAACACATGCAAGGGATGTACTATGGGAAATATGCAAAGGAAACCTTTCATGAGAAGGAGAACCGAGATTCGGGGATCCTTGAGAGAGTTCACACAGACGTGTGTGGACCATTCTTTGTTGCTTCAACATCAAAACATAGGTACTATGTGATATTTTTTGATGATTTTTCTCGTAAGTGCTAGATATTATTCATGCAGAATAAATATTAGAAATTCTCTAAGTTTCTTGAGTTTAAAGAATTGGTGGAGAAAGAGTCGGGGAAGAAATTGAAGGCTCTTAGGAGCGATAATGGTGGAGAATACAACTCTATCGAATTCAAGAACTTCCACAGAAAAGAAGGAATTCAAAGAGAACTGATAGCACCTCATAACCCACAACAGAATGGGGTTGCTGAAAGAAAGAATAGAACAATTGTGGGTGCAGCAAGAGCGATGTTGCATGACCAAGGCCTATCGATGCATCTGTGGGCGGAAGCATGCAACACTGCGGTATTTGTGCAGAACCATTGTCCTCATAGGATACTTGGCATGAGTACACCTGAAGAGGCTTTCACTGGTAAGAAACCTGATGTTTCACACTTTAAGATTTTTGGATCATCTATTTATGTGCATGTGACCAAGTACGTCAAGAAGAAGCTGGAACTGACAGCTGAGATCAAGATTTTTGTGGGGTACACTGAAACACCCCACAGCTATCATGTGTATTTTCCAAACAAAAAAATGATTTTTGTGCGACAATATATAAAATTTGATGAGGAGAAAGCCATGTAGTTGTCCCTTGAGAGGGAGTTGGACTTG
Source organism: Pinus albicaulis (assembly GCA_034641835.2). NCBI lineage: Eukaryota > Viridiplantae > Streptophyta > Pinopsida > Pinales > Pinaceae > Pinus > Pinus albicaulis. The sequence goes on from CM076583.1 coordinate 535,527,306, forward strand.
CATGCAAAGGAGGAATTGTTGGTTCCCAAGGATGATCCTCAAGATCTGGCGCAGCCACATGAGTAGGATCATGGAGTGGCGGAAAACACTCATGCAAAGCCATCCATCAGAAATGGTAGAAGGCACACCACGCAAGTTGATAGATTCAGAATTGATGTTGTGGAGAATGTAGGAGCCCCTACTTCACAGCGCAGGCAGAGACAGTTTCCTGACAAGTTTAATGGATACATGGCTCTTATGAGAAAATATATTGTGACTGAACCATCTTCCTTTCAGGAAGCAGTGCAGCAACCAACTTGGGTTGATGCAATGGTGGAGGAGTATGACTCCATTGTTAAGAATAGTGCATGGGAGATTGTCCCAAGACCGATTGAAAAATCAGTGGTTGGATCGAGATGGATCTACAAGGTAAAGCAAGCTAATGATGGGAGTGTGGAGAAATACAAGGCCAGATTTGTGGCCCAAGGATTCTCACAGATCGAGGGGATTGATTATCATGAGACCTTTTCACCAGTTGCAAGGTACTCTTCCATTAGATCCATACTTTCACTCTCAGTGCAGATGGGCTATTGCATTCATCAAATGGATGTGAAAATTGTGTTTCTCAATGGGATCATTGAGGAAGAAGTGTACACAAAGCAACCTGAAGGTTTCGATATATTCAATGGTGAGTTGCATATGTGCCGACTCAAGGGATAACTATATGGGCTGAAGAAATCACCTCTTGCTTGGTACACATGGATAGACAACTATTTCACTGGACTGGGCTTCACCAAAAGTGAAGCAGATGCAAAGTTGTACCAGATTGTGGTTGAGGGTAAGCTATTGATTATTTTTCTTTATGTTGATGATCTAATTTTGACTGGTGATGAGCAGCTGATACACTCATGCAAGGAGGATCTTACAAGGGAGTTCAAAATTAAGGACATGGGACTCCTTCATTTTTTCATTGGATTGGAAATATGGCAGCGGGATGGTGAACTTTTTATGTCTCAAGGAAAGTACGCCAAGGAGATACTAGGTAAGTTTCACATGGATAGTTTTAAACCCATGGATACTCCTCTTCCAGGAAATTTGAGGAAAGAGGATGATACTTATGGAGAGGTAGTGGATGCTACTATCTATAGTCAATCAGTTGGTTCACTGATGTATCTAGTGAACACCATACTAGACATTTGATAAGCAGTTAACCAACTGAGTCAAGCTATGGTTAATCCTTCCAAGCTCTTTTGGAAGGCAGAGAAGCATGTCTTGAGATACCTGAGGGGCATATCAGAGTATGGCCTATGGTACAGACATATAGAGGGAGTGAAGCTTCAAGGCTTCACGGATGCAGATTGGGCAGACATTCCATTAGACAAAAAGAGCACATCAGGATGGATCTTCAACATAGGATCGACAACAGTTTCTTGGTACAGCAGGAAGCAACGATCTGTGGCACTCAGTTCAGCGGAAGCAAAGTACATGGCAACAATTCAAGCTGCATGTGAAGCTATCTGGATGAGAAATATCTTGGTTGGTTTGTTTGGTTCTCAGATGGATCCGACAGTGATACATTGTGATAATCAAAGTTTCATTAAACTCTCAATTAATCATGTGTTTCATGATAGGTCCAAGCACATAGATATCTGGTACCATCATCTCAGAGATTGTGTGTAGAGTAGAATAATGTTGCTTCAGTACATTCCCATGAAATATCAGGATGTAGATATTCTGACGAAGGAGCTCACTAGGAGAAAATTCAAATACCATAGAGGTGGGATCGGGGTGAAGGATAATCCCTTTCTTGTTGAGAGGGAGTTTTGAAATTCAACAGGAAAATTTCAGCACCCACGCCTAGTGCATTCAACACCTACACTAGGGTGGGACCCACAAGGCTAAATTTGGTGCATGCCTATTTTAGTTATCCCTTAATTAAGATGGGAAATAAAATGTAATATAATCTCAAAATAACTTGTAATAGTTAATTGAGCGTGATAGACTCATTTAACTCATGAATTTTGAGTTAGAGGTAGTTGGTGAGGCATGCAGAGTAATTCTATTTGTAACAGAGTTCGAAGTGCAGTGGTGCATTCGTTAATACGAGTTGTAATAAGTTTAACTCAGTTAAGTGAGTTAGACTTAGTTGTGCTAGTTGTAACTATTAGACACACTAGTGATATATAAAGTGAATTAAATATTAATTAATTCACAATCAATGATCTCACATGCAACTGAGGATTTACTATTATTAGCTGCATGCACATCAGATCCAGTGGAGACCCAGTTGAGATCTAAGTGAAAGGGAAGTTGATTATCAGTTGTAGGATTATTGGGTTGCACCCATGCAACCAAACACCCATTGGAGTGCCCATGATACTTACGCAGTCAAGGAAGGAAAAATTCCTATTCTTTAGGGATTACATTCATTAAGGATTACGCAAGCAAGGTAGGCTATCTGGAGGCAGTAAATTGGCTAAGTATTGGTCAGTTTTATGTGTGACAGTGTGAGACAACTAGCTGAGTACAGGAGGGCTCTTGTGAGAATATTTGTATGTAATTTTTTCATGATTCCATGTTGAATATAAAATAGAATATAGTGGGGTTTTGAGCAGCAATATTTCCCCGAAAAATTATCTGTGTTGTGGCTTGATTGATTCTTCTTTGCTTCATGTGATTGGCAATTGTCTTTTTAATTCCGCAAAATATTTGTAAAATGATTCAGTATTTAACTTTAGTACATTGTTTGATTAGACTGAATCCATGATATAAATTCTTGTTGTATAATTTCTACAAATTGAGTTTCCATTATCTCCATGGTTGGTCACATCAAGATCCTTCACGGATTTCACATAAGAAATTCTCCCTTTTAATCTTAGGGTTTTGTCCCCATCTTGTATTTTCATGTTCTACCTTCAATGGTACATCCTTAATGAGCTACAAATAACACCTTTTAGTGTGCTTTGAGCCTTTTCCTTGAATATCCTTTATATCACCCAATAATCATTGGACCTATCAATGCATCGATTGATTTGCTATGATTTTTTATGCCTACATCAAAGTGCTTTCAACTTGTGACAGACCCATGTTTCGATGATTAGTTCTATCTAGAAATCACCTTCCACATGATTTTTAAAATTACTCCTTATAAAACTGTTGATTATTCTAGGATTTTTTCTAGTGGTGGATCTTCAAAAACACCAATAATCGATTTTATGTTTCCGAAGGGAATTTCATTGAGTTCATGGTTATGCTAAAAATGTAATATTTCCTTGATCAATAGTCTCTAGGTCTAGGTCCTTATCATGAATAATCCTACACATTTGATCACCTTCCTAAGAAGTTGACTACCTTTCCCTATGTTTGGCCTCTGATAGTTTATTGTAGGCTTATTTCCAATGACTAGGTGATATACATCTTAGACACCCTTTATACCCTTGATTTATTTGTGTCATAATCACCTCAATGAGAGTTCGCATTTTATGGATATAGTGTCCTTCAACTATGATGACTCCTTCAAGTTATACACTCATAAAACTAAGGAAAATTTGATCCTTAGCCTTCAAATCATTCTTAACCCTTTACGTAAATCATTGTGCACTTTGGCTTGCAATAGACTTGAGTTTGTTTTCATAGGAATATCAATACCAATATTGTGGTCCTCCCTTTATATTTGGTTTAATGTTTTTCTAGAGCTAACCTATTGCAAAAGTAATAGTGCACCTCATGCTTATGTTTTGTTTAGTCATTATGAAGCAACTCTTTTGAAATATATCTTGTGTTTCAAATTAATTAATCATGTGATAAATGTTTGTTTATCTAACTATTAGAATCTTACATAGTCTATTTTTTTAATTCTCTTAACAAGGAATTGTAGTCATGCTTCTAATCCATCAACTGAAAATGTTAGTCATATATGATTGATAATAAAGTCATGATTATGATTTATGTAGTCATGGAAACTTATTTCAACAAAGTTCCTTGCTTTTTTCCACAACAGAAAAAGGAACATTCCATTGGTCACAGCTGAAAGCAATTGCACTGCCAAACCTTCTACCCATTGTTGGGTTAGTTTCAAAGAATATCTCCTCTCATGTTATTACTATCCAGATTTACGAAGGTCGAGCCTCCAGTCACAAGATAGAAGGGGAGCTTTATTATTATTACAATCCAAATAATCCTTATAGATTTCTTTCATCGAGAGGTAGGAAAAATTACATCATCAAATATCACCATTTTGTCTAATCACTTGTTAAATTGAGCCTAAGCATATTTCATTCATTGAGAGGTAGCTCATCTTCCATTATCAAATATCCCCATTTTCACTAAACACTTGTTAATGTCGGCCTTATATCCTATGTGAGTAAATATTGCATGGTTTCTTATTTTCTATTGGTGTAGAATCTTGTCCTTCTATCATTGAGAAGAATACTACAAAACATTCCCCATTGTGGCATTAGAACCTTGATAACATTATGACTATGGATTTAAACGTATGAAAACTAATTTTTTTAAGAGGAGAAACTTATATAAAGCATAAGAGTTTATGGGGGGGTGTTTCAATAAAAAAATATGGAAGTTTTATCACTTCACTTATTGTGTAAAACACTTCCGGATTGGTTAAGCTAGTTAGTCATAGTCTAGAGGTACCGATGGTGTACTACTTTCCATATTAGGCTTTAATCATAGTGTCAATTCCTAGCAATAAGATTCTTTTGATAACATATTATACCAATTCATGAGTATGTTATAATAATGACAGAGTTTTCATAGGAGAGAAATTACTAAAGTGTGTGGTAGTTATCCATCATGGGTTAAAATTGTCAAAAAAATATCATACTAATAGAATGGGTGGACATTTTTTAGTGATATTTAAACCATGGAAAATTTATAGAGCCATGCCTATTAGTCAAAGATACAAGATAAAGGCTCTAAGTTCATACATTGTGATTTGAAGTGTAGTACTAGTAGACCGAGTTAATAAAAGCTTCAACTTTATATGCCTATGTTGCACCCCAACAGACGAGGGAGACTATATCTATGGATTGGGTTGAAGTATTTCCAATGAAAAGGTGAGGAAATTTTTGGGCCTTGAAATTGTCATTTACTTCCATTACATTTTCACTTACATTTCCATATTATCACCTTCACTCCACCTCCATTTCATTACATTTACCTTACCATTACCACTATTGGGTTACATTTATGTTTTTCCAAACTTTATTAATTCGTAGTATTTTTAAGTGAATTTGTGGTTAAAAATTAGAAAATAATATGCACATACTTATACCTAATAAGTGGAATGAGTTTGTTGCCATGTATAGGTCAAAAATAAGCTTCCAAAAGACTCTTACGTGGCCCCCTAAGGCCAAATTCGAATTTGGATGTAGAAAATCATGGGATCATAAGGATATGTGTCTCATTTCCTATTTGTATTGTAATTCTAAAAAGACATGTGTGTCATCACTTCCTATTTGGATTGTAACTCTAGAGATATAGGGAGAGATTGATGGACTCTCATTAATGAGATAACTTCTCATCTTTTGTATAAATAGGGGAAGCTTTCTCCTATCAAATCATGTGTAAAATTGGAGTTAAGCTCAAGCTTTGAATATATAATTATATTGCAGCACCTTACTCATGAATGTTCCTTCATTTTGATTTGGTTTTGCGTGCATATGGAGCATCTCGATTTACCATCTCTCATACTTTTAAATCAGCTACCTAAAATGTGTGAGATTTACTTTCTTTTATAGATTAAAGTTTATTTGCTTTCTTAGTATTAGTTTTAGAATAATTGTGTAATCATTGTTCTTCTAAAATATTTCGTGAAGATAGATAACTCTGTTTTCAAATCGAATTAAGATTGAAGTAATAAGAATACATAGTTACCTAGTTTCATTACTGTTTTGTAATTCATTTTCTTATAACAGAATTGTCAATTAACTGCGTCAATGGATGTTTTCAAAAGTCATTCCAAGATGATGATCCTAAACTAAATGGTTGAATGTCTAATGCATACAGTGATTTAATTTACTCTGCATATTGTTATTTTCTTTCTAGGAATTTAAAGATTATGGCATAATTGACTTCTCACATAGCATCTCAAGAGGGTAATACTTCACATTGAATGTTGCAGAAAGTCAAATATACATTAGTTGTTTACAGTGAGTTTTACATGCTTTCACATTTTGCTTTCAGATCATCACTTAATTGCATCACTGATATTGCTAAAAATCATTCCAAATAAATTGATTTAATCATGTTTCAAGACTGAATGGTTGAATGCTTAATGAGTGCAATTACTGAGTGACCTTTTGCATACTTTACTTGGTTTTCTAGTTCATTAGGTATAATTGGTTACTTAATACTATCTCAAGAAGATCACACTTCATAATTGAATGTTGGAGTAACTAAATATACATTAGTTGTTTTCCTTTACATGCTTTGAAATGCTTTCTTAGAATAAAATTTCAATTCCTACAAGTGTAATTGCGCGCCATATTTTCTTTTGAATTTGTTTTCTTTCTTTTCGTTACTTGATTTCATAGGTTAGTTGAATTTCATTTTTATTATTTGATTTCATAGATCAGATAAATTAGTTTTCGTTATTTTGTAGTTAGATTGATCTAAACTGAAAGATAATTTCTAGCACATACAGTGCACGCATGCTTCACAAGCTTACAAAACCCCCGGGTTGACAAATCAAATGACAGGCAATTATTTTGCCCCAACATTTTGGTGTTGTTGTCAAGGAAGTGTGCATGGGAACTAGCTTTCAGCCTAGAGTGTGTTTTATTTGTTTTTGTTTTTTTTTACTAACAATTTCTAGAAAAAGGGTCTAGAATGCAGCCTAAAGACTACATTGAGGAATGGTATCAAAAAGCGATTGCGCCACAACATTCATCAATTCTTCAAGAGATCCTTGCGGGAAATCAAAAGATCAAGTCGATTTCGCATATCCTTACAAACAATGAGGTACATTTTTCAAGTTGGGATATGAGCATTTCAAAAATTCTAATCCATAAATGGCTTCATTGGAAGCATGAATATACTTAAAAATGAAATAAAAATATAGTTTTTTTTAGATAGATAGGAAAAATAAAAATAAAAAAGTTAGAATTTTAGAATTTTTTTATTTTTTTTTTCAAAAAAAATAATAATCAACGTTGATTAATTCATTTTGAATAAATTTCAGTCACGCAGTAAGAATCACTTCGTTTTTTATCACCATTAGAAATAAAATTTGTGTGAAAATATGGATTTATTTGACGACGCTGACTAGTATGCTCTCTTCCTGCGCCTCGTTGCGACCTGGAAGATCAGAAAATCAGATCAGTCTATTTAAAAATTAAAATTCAAAAATTCATTAAAAATTTTGCTGGAAATTGAACTACAATTCTATTGAAAATCGTCATTTGAGTCATGATATTTTTTTTTATCGGTTTTTCAAAATTTAATGTTTTGCATCCTCTCAATCTTTTTCTGATTTATTGAATTACATGTGCACAAATTTTCTTTTCACAAAAAAATAAAAATAAAAATAAAAAAAATTATCCCATGGAAAGGAGGCCCATGCATATGCGTTTGGCTTGGCCTTACGCATATGTGCAGGCCTTCAATCCACACAAAGACACATGCACTACAATTAAAAAAAAGGAACCTTCTCTTTTCCATATTTAGTCTTCCTCAAGCAGCAGTTATTAGAAATTGATTTTAAAAGTTACAAAGACAGACAATGAAGGTGTATCGAATGAAGAAACTGTCGATGAAGAAAAGATTGCAGAGACAGACAATGAAATTGTATCAGATGAAGAAACTGTTGATGAAGAGAAGATTGCAGACTGTTGATGAAGAGAAGATTGCATATTCCATTACAGGTAATTGGAATGAGGGAGATTGATCTGAACTTCTCTGTGAGATTCAAGCCATTACACATCAAAACCTGCAAATAAAAAAATCAAACCACAGAAATTTTATTTGTTGTAGAAGTAATTGCCAGAAAATGAAATTGCCAGAAATGCATAACTACTAAAACCACCCGAATTGAAAACGCATTTTCGAGCAAACCAAGGAAAATTAGGAAAAAATAAAACATGGGTTTTTCCGGAACAGGGTAAATTAGGTGACTTCAAAGGAATTAGCGGGATTTCGCAGCCATTTGGGAGAAATTAAGGGTTCTTCGGAGGTCCGTTTTGCAAATTGCGTGAGGAAAAAACAATTTGTTTTGAACTATTTAAACATGGAAATTTGAAAGCAGAAGAATCCAAGTGAATAACAAACTTTGCTTCACATGGCATGTGGTCTAAGAGTCCAATTTGGTTTATTAAATTTGATTTTAAAAGAATCCAAGTGAATAACAAAATCTGCTCCACATGGCATGTGGTCTAAGAGTCCAAGTTGATTTAATAAATTTGATATTAGACACATATGTGTCGCATTCCCTGTGTGTCTCATCGTTAATAATAATATATATATACTAAAATAAAAAATTAGAAATAAAAAAATTTGCATAGACAATCGATTTATTGTAGCAATTTATAAGGCGAAAAATACTTGCAAAATTTGATTGAAATAATTTTTTATGCAAGTAATTTTTTTACTGCTTCAAATATTTTTGGCTTTTGCAGCACATATGACAATTCAATTTGACAGTGACTTGCAGAACAATTGGAAGATTATTTAGATGATTTCTCAATATTTGGCATTAAAAATTTTGTTGCTCCGTATTTTTCTATGAAGCTTTAACTTGCAGAACACATTGAATCTTTGAAATGCCAATCATATTACTAAGCACATTGCATGAATTCATCCGAATACAGGGAGTTGATTTATTTTTCATGGTTGTTTCCTAAAAATGGATTGTTATCAATATCATGAATTGTACTGAATATAACATTTTTTATTTTCCTTAATATGTTTCATTTGACATTCAAATTTTTGCGTAAGTATTAGAGAGGAATTGCCCATTTCTTTTTTAACACTTATGTTCTTTATGTCAAGCTTTTTTTGCAGGTTTGGGATGATCGAATGATCATTGAAGGAAACCAATTGCATGCACAATTTGTCTTCAAAGGACCAATTTCATGAGAAACATAAGAACAAGTCCATGTCCATATCCATCAAGACCATTACCTTTCTTCCCTTTTGAATTATAAATCCAACCAAGCAATTCAAAGCAAGCCACAATTACTTTCCCAGCAAGAGTCAGTTGTTCATTTTTATTCACATACACTTTCCATTACTCTTTGTCTACTCCTAACCCACAAATAAAAGCAAGAAGCTCAATTACATGCTCATTTCCCATTTTCATTTTCCATTTTCATCTTCCATTTCCATTTTCCTTCTCCTATAATTTTCATTTCGCAAATAAACCTTGCTTCAATGAAAATTATTGAGTCCATAGTCCTTTGTGTCTAAAATTCTTGCAAAAACACCTTGAGGCTTGCATTCCTTAATGGCAAGTCTTCTTGCTGGTGAAAAATGGGAATACATTAATGTCCCTTGTTCATCGGATCTTCTAGGTACTCGACAACAACAAAAGTATTCGTACCTAGCAAGATGTATTTGGGCATCTTGACTCTCATTGTTATCAATGGTGAGAGTTCTTGTGTTGACTAGTGGCATCCATTAATGGCCACTACGTTAACAATTTCCTGCTATGTTCAACATCGGAACATATATTAACATAGCAGGAAATATTGTTACACAACATTTTGTCACTGTCCCTGTAATCCCCATCTCGCACATTAGAGGGTCATTTATGTGACTAATAAGAAGTGTCATGCCTTTCAAAGACCATCATTGCATCCATTTAAATGAGAGAAATATTCATTTTTTTGACAATTCCCTGAGCAGAGCTTCAAAAACCCTTGTTTTTTCCTTGGCGCGAGTAGTCAGTTTTGCCCTCGCACCGATGAGGAATATTAGCACTGGGCCCCACACCAGTTGGCACTCTATCCTAGTTAGCCACCCATGCTGAGCTGTTTATGGAATGTTTTTTAAAAATAGAGGTGGATATTCCACCCTAACAACTTTGAGGATGAGTCATTGGGAGTGTTTGGACTGATTAACCACAGACTCCCTCCTTTATTTTATGGTTTCCACCTCTTGTGGGAACCTCCTAAAGGATAGGCCTGAATTTTTAAAGAGATATAACAATAAGGAACTCCATTGAGAGAGCTTAAGCCCATGCCTGCATCCCGTTTGAATCCCCTGACGAGTATCTGAGACGCGCTTCGGCTGAACACCACTGGAGGAGACTGCGACATCAAAAATTTGGTTGTACCTCTTCCTTCTATCAATACATACACGTGACTATTGTTTGGTTCCCATTTTGTGTTATGTCATTTGTTTAATGCAATATGCTTAGCCCTATTTGACTGGCTAGTAGTTAGGAATGAAGCTATTATGTCGTATGATGTTCTTGTTTGTTTTTTTATGTGCAGGTATCTGAGCATGACTGCAGAAGGATTGTGAATTGCTGAGGTAGGAGCGAGAGGCCACCACCACTACACCCACGACGACAGTGTTGGACTCTAAGTAGGTCGATCTACTGTGTCCTCTTTTCATTCAGTAATTAGGAACTGACACTCTAGCATGTCTCTTTGTTTCTATACCCACTCTAGGGCTAGAGGGATCACCTCTGTCTGCAGAGATGATTTACCTGCTTAACAATTATGGCAACGAGTTTTGATGACATGAAGACTATCGTTTTCAACATTTTGAAGAAAATGAAGAAGATATGCAGCTACAACAGATCATCACCATTCTGCAGCTGCAGAATCATATGGCAGTTGCAGAATCAGATGACATCAACATAATCAGATATAAACTACTAAATCAGATGGCATGTGCAAAATCAGAGGACAACTATAGAATTAGCATCATTTCGCAGCAAATTCAAAAATTTTAGTAGAAGCAATAAAAATTCATCTTGACTCTTTTATCCATAACTTGTATAGCCACATGAAGAAGATTATGATCAAAATTTTTCAGCCACCACACATGCAACTCATCCATTTCCAAAGGATAAGTTAAGGTATGTCATTTTCTAATTTTTTACCATAGAATTCCTTGAAAAGTTAGAACGATAATTTTTGGAAAAAACACTTCTTTTCCTCATTTCACAAAATTGCCAATACCATCAGTTTGGGGGGGGTACATTCATATCACATTCAAAATTCCACATACTTTCAAAAGATATTAACTATTAAATTATTATTATGAGCATACAATGGATTTTCAAAAGTACTTATAAGATAATTGGATGCAAACACAATCATGGTTGTCACACAAGAACCAACCATGATGCAATCCAATAGAAATATACTTTGCAAAAATAATCAAATTATCATTATGAAAAGTTCAAAGATCAAAATTAAATGCAACAACAAAACATGGTTGAAACACAAGAATCAACCATGTTGCAGTTCAACTAAAAGACTTTGCAGAAGTATGAAGTTATCAAATGATATCATGCAAATTTAAGCCAAAGCTCAAAGGATAAAAAAGAATTAATGTAATAGATTGCATGAGGACATGCAATAGCTTCAGTTGGGGGCATGTTGGGCCTTGAAATTGTCATTTACTTCCATTACATTTTCACTTACATTTCCATAGTATCACCTTCACTCCACCTCCATTTCATTACATTTACCTTACCATTACCACTATTGGGTTACATTTATGTTTTTCCAAACTTTATTAATTCGTAGTATTTTTAAGTGAATTTGTGGTTAAAAAATAGAAAATAATATGAACATACTTATACCTAATAAGTGGAATGAGTTTTTTGTCGTGTGTAGGTCAAAAAGAAGCTTCCAAAAGACTCTTATATGGCCTCCTAAGGCCAAATTCGAATTTGGATGGGGAAGATCATAGGATCATAAGGATATGTGTCTCATTTTCTATTTATATTATAATTCTAAGAATACATGTGCCTTATCACTTACTATTTGGATTGTAACTCTAGAGATATAGGGAGAGATTCATGGACTCTCATTAATGAGATAGCTTCTCATCTTTTGTATAAATAGGAGACGCTTTCTCCTATCAAATCATGTGTAAAATTGGAGTTATGCTCAAGCTTTGAATACAGAATTATATTGTTGCACCTTACTCATGAATGTTCCTTCATTTTGATTTGGTTTTTCATACATATGGACCATCTCGATTTACCATCTCTCATACTTTTAGATTAGCTACCTAAAATGTGTGAGACTTACTTGCTTTTATAAATTAAATTTTATTTGTTTTCTTAGTATCAGTTTTAGAATAACTGTGTAATCATTGTTCTTCTAAAATATTTCATGAAGATAGATAACTTTGTTTTCAAATCGAATTAAGATTGAAGTAATAAGAATACACAGTTGCCTAGTTCCCTTACTGTTTTGTCATTCATTTTCTTATAACAGAATTGTCAATTAACTGTGTCAATGGATGTTTTCAAAATACATTCCAAGATGATGATCCTAAACTAAATGGTTGAATGTCTAATGCATATAGTGATTGAATTTACTCTGCACATTGTTATTTGCTTTCTAGGAATTTAGAGACTAAGGCATAATTGACTTCTCACATAGCATCTCAAGAGGGTAATACTTCACATTGAATGTTGTAGAAAGTCAGATATACATTAGTTGTTTACAGTGAGTTTTACATGCTTTCACATTTTTCTTTCAGTTCATCACTTAATTGCATCACTGGTATTCCTAAAAATCATTCCAAAGAAATTGATTTAATCATGTTTCAGGACTGAATGGTTGAATGTTTAATAAGTGCAATTACTGAGTTACCTTTTGCATACTTTACTTGGTTTTCTTGTTCATTAGGTATAATTGGTTACTTAATACTATCTCAAGAAGATCACACTTCATAATTGAATGTTGGAGTAACTAAATATACATTTTTTGTTTTCATTTACATGCTTTGAAATGCTTTCATAGAATAAAATTTCAATTCCTGCAAGTCTAATTACGCGCTATATTTTCTTTTGAATTTGTTTTCTTTCTTTTCGTTACTTGATTTCATAGGTTAGTTGAATTTCATTTTCATTATTTGATTTCATAGATTAGATAAATTGGTTTCGTTATTTTGTACTTAGATTGATCTAAACTGAAAGATAATTTCTAGCACATACAATGCACGTATGCTTCACAAGCTTACGAAACCCCCAGGTTGACAAATTAAATGATATGCAATTATTTTGCCCCAACAGACATTATTACTTATTTGTATTTATGGATATATTCAATAAATGGTGTGTTCTTATTTGATGTAATAACTCCATTAAAGGTCATGAAGCAACCGAATTATTCTTTGCAATTATATAGGTACATTTCAAGATACCTAAATAGATAGTATATGGTCGAGACTTAAAATTTGTAGGTACTTTTTAGATAACATTATGGGAAACAATAGACACAAAATTGAAGCATTCTACAAGTTTCCATGTATAGATAGATGGAAAAGCATAAGTGATTAATAAAATTGTGGTGAAATTATTGAGATTATCCAATCAAAAGCATCTAGAAAATTATATGAGTAGTTAATTTATATATACCACTCTTATAACAACACAATACATTCTTCCACCAAAAAATCCCCATTTGAAGCTTGTTTTAGTTATTTTCCACCATCACCTTTTGATATTGTTTTTGGAAAGTAAGAGGAATTAAAGATGCTTGAGATGCATGAGGAGGAAAGAAATCCCACCAAATTCATTGGTAAATTTAGGTAGATCCATCAATAGGTACAAGAGAAATTACATGAGTTATGGTGGAATATAATCCCCATTATATCCAGTGTTATATCAATCATAAGTTCCAAGTCAATGACCTTGTTTTGTTATATCTTAGCAAGTAAATATTGTGATTAATATCCAAGAATATGAAACCATTAAGATGTGAACCTTTTGCATCGTGGAGAAAGTCAACCAAAATTCCTTTTGACTGTGTCCACCATCATATATGTGGATATTTTTGGTGGTGAATATGCAAATTTTGTGCCTCTTCAAACCCTCTATGTTGGAGAAGGAGGAAGCAGGGAAAGTACTCATGTAACTAGTGGATTCTAATTAAGTGTGGGTGAGTAGTTGAAGGAGGATTTGCTTTTGAAAGTAAAGGTTTGTAACATAGGGTATAATAAGAAATATGGAAAACCGGACTCAAAGGAAAATTAATAAGGAAGGAAAATTGGTACATAAGGTAAAAAATCAATCATTTGTTCCTGCATATTCATTAATATATATATTTTGGAATAAAATCCTCCCAATTGAGGAGGTGTGATCCTATAAGATCATAATAAAATGGAATATTCTAAGGCTCATTAATTGTGCTATATCACCATGATATTAAGTTAACATGAAGGAAAATTCACACTTAATCAAAGGTTCCTTGGATGGACTAATTAAAGGCTTCTTAATGGGTTAGCACAAATACAAGATCACACCTATAGTATGAATACATTGCATTGTGGAAATGGTAGAAAGTCACATGGAATGCCAAGAAGAGGGTTCACAATATTTGGTTTGAATACTAATTTCAAAATGGGGTGTGAAGTTTAGTCGCACTAGTTGACAAAATGAGAGATAGTAATAATTTCCTTGGACAAAATTACACTAAGGGAAGCAAGTGATCACATACACATGAGGTTGAGGGAAATTTCAATACTTAGAATTGAGGATAAATCATAACCCTTAGATAAGGTAGTTCACACTACAAGGAAAAGACCCTCTAGAGGATGTTTTTGAGGAACCCCTTATAAAAATACCCCATACATTCATTTCTAGCGGAGGTTACTATAGGAGGTTGGCGGGTGGAGGGTTTTGCGGATGTTTTCTGCTCGGTGCACTTATCATTCAACATTGCACCGGTGCTCCTTATAAGATAAAGCACCGATGTGCACAAAAAATTGGCACACTGGACACCATGCACTTCGTACACACCCGCTCGGCGCATCATATTACTGTAGAGCACTGGTGCTTCACAACTCTTCCGCGCCGGTGCATCATAAAACACCATGCCAAAACCGAAAATGCCCAGTGCGGTTTTAAGAAACCGCACCGATGCATCATAAAACAATGTGCCAAAACACAAACCGACTGATGTGTTTGTAAGAAATAACACCGGTGCACCTATAAATCACGCGCACCAGAAAAGGGTTAAAAAAAAAATTACGGCAAAAAAACCAGATTTTTCACTTTTTTCAATGCTCTAGAGCTCTCAATTATCGGTGCGCTCTACAAGAGAAGGCACCGATGTGCACAAAACAGTTGCACACCAGAAACCAAGTGCTCCATACTCACCCGCCCGGTGTGTCTTATTACTATAACGCATCGGTGCTTCACAACTCTTCCGCACAGGTGCAGAATAAAACACTGCGCCAAAACAGAAACCGGTCGGTGCGGTGTTACGAAAAAACACCGCTGCATCATAAAACACCGTGACAAAACAGAAGTGGGACGGTCTGTTCGTATGAAATAGCACCGGTACCCCTATAAAACACGCACACTAAAAAAAGGGTTAAATTAAAAAAAAATTATAGCCAAAAAACCACATTTTTCACTTTTCTGCTCTTAATCACCGATGAGCTCTACAAGATAAAGCACCAGTCACACAAAAAATTGGCACACCAGACACCATGTGCTCCGTACACACACACCCAGTGCATCCTATTATTGTAAAGCACTGGTGCTTCACGACTATTCCGCCCTAGTGCATCATAAAACATCGCGCCAAAACTGAAACAACCAGGTGTGGTGTTAAGTAACCGCCCCGGTGCATCTTAAAACAATGCGGAAAATCTGAAATCGCTCAGTGCACTCTTAAGAAACCGCACCGGTGTGCCTATAAAACCCCGTGCACCGGAACAAGGTTAAATAAAAAAAAATTACGGCCAAAAAACCACATTTTTCACTTTTCTCAGTACTCCAGAGCTCTCAAGCACCAGCGCAATTTCTCCTTCTCTAAGTCGCCCTGACATCGGTGCTCTCATTACACCCATTGCATGCACTGTTGCTGTGCATTGGCCACCAATCTCTAGCTTGCATTTTGCAAAACGGTGGGAAATTTTTCTTTTGCAAATTCTACAGCCAATATGCCTCCTCGATGGCGAAATGTACAGGTATTTTTCTAGTTTTTCCATAATTAAGCTTTCTAGTGGATTAGAATTTGAAATAACCTTAAAATTAACCATTAAAAAAGAAAAAAAAATTGTCACGTGGTGTGCATGAGCCATTTGGATCGCACCGGTAAGCAGTGCTGCCTGTAAAATTTACAAGCCACACCACAACTAGTGCTAACGGTATCCGCACCATGTCCGGGGCGGTACCGAAAGGTGCCCCGCATTATTTTAAAATTTAAAAAAAATTGTGGTGCGGTCATTTAGCGGGGTGCACCGTTGACCATAGGAATAGAAACGTGGTGCATTAACGGATATATATGCCCCAGTGTCTGTCAGTGCACAAATTTAACATTCCGACAGGGTAAACGATGCGGCCGAGTAAAATTCCGCATTGTTGACAATGTAATTTGCCAAGAAGTCGGTGCACTAACACAATTATACGCGTCGGGGCGTATATTTTATTCAGCGCACCGCTCTTCTGACACCATATATAGTCAATGAGGCTTGAAAAAATTTCAGGTGCACCACATGCGGTGTGTTTTATGTCATCTGGCGCACCGCCTCCTGTGCTCTACAAACAAAAGTCGCACCATAACCGGTGCTCGACTGTTTTTTTGGCGCACCGACTGGTCTGTTTTTTTTTTCCAAAAAAATATATATATATATATATACGTATATTCCTAAATACATGTCTGATTTAATAAAAAAAAACTATTTAATATGTCAATGATTTAGAGAGAATAGGAGGAACAGTAGCAACAATAGGTGGAGCAGTATGACATGCTTCGCCAGTCGGAGGCACGAGAGAGGGAGAGAGATGCGTACCCTCGCCCTATTACAATAGATACCCAGGGGCTCCTAAGGCAGGTATGACTCCTCAAGTTCTATGAGGAGGCTACTTCCCTAAAGGCCCATAGTGTCTTTTTGAGAAATCTTATCCATGGGTGGAATGTCCACCAACAGGCTTTCCAGGTTGGTCCTGACCAGTGGTACAGACCCACTGAGGAGAATATTTATTTGATTACAGGGCTATCAAGGAGAGGGGTGGATTTTCCCTCGTTCCCAAAGGTTCCAGCTGGTTATGTAGTAGGGAGTCAGTTATTTTACTCCCAAAGATACATTGGAGCAGATGTATTGTCTCCTTCAGAGTTTCAGGTCCGTGGAGGTCAGCTACGTATTGGTGCATTTGGTAGACAGGACGTGCAGTGCCTCTCACTTCTCATTTCGACCATTTCACACAACACCAGTGACAGGCAATGCATTAGTTTCCCGCTTCTATATTATGTTGATTCTTTAGTACAAGAGCCACGACTTGTCAGGTGGTCTACCATTTTTTTTGCGGTAGTTTTGTACGGCCTTAGATAGATGTCGTTCTCATGCACAAGGGAGGGTCAACTTCCCTTTTTCTTCAGAGCTTTTTTGTTTATTCTTTGAGAGGTTTCTAGAGATGAGGCCTGCTTTTGTTCAGTAGCCTCGTAGGCCGATGTTGGAGGCCCGGATGCACATGTGGGGGCAGATGATGTCCAAGAGGGGAGAGACTATGTTTACAACCAGGATATCACATGATGCATTGGACTTACCAGCCAGTGTTGATGAGCTGCATCCCTTCATTATGGTCCCCTGTCCTTATGCTGGATTGGATTGGGGAGGGTGTGCCAACATCCTCTTCACAGATAATGAGCCGCTAGATGATAGAGGTAATATTACCATTTTATTTATATTTATTCTAACATGTTCTTTAACTTGTTTTTATTAAATTGCGTAATGAAATTGTCTAATTATTGTTGTGTACTTGTATATATTTTGCAGACATTGGCTCTTTTGATGGCGAGGAGATGCCAGAACCACCACATGATCCAGGTGTGGATTCTGATGACGATCAGGACATGGCAGATGCCGAGGATCATGATCAGGAGGTCGATGGAGAGAGACATGCTCCTCATGTTGGTGTGGCGGTACCGCCTTTCACTAGGCACGGTCGACCTGATACTCGATACAGGATAGAGTTGGGCGACCAACTCAATGCACTGGTGTTGAGGTGGGCATCAAGCCTGCTCATTACAAAGACATACAGGCCGATGATAGGCTAATATGGATGTGGAGAGGCATGTCGCATGACATGTACAGATGGATGCGGTATGTTGTAGGAGCTACGACAGTTGTTACACGACTGAGGGGGACTATTGCACGTTATAGGTGTGGTCGAGCTGCAGCACGTGATGGACAGTCCGCGAGCAGCGACTCATCTCATCATCGTTCACCTCGTGCCATGCCTGATGAGCATGAGGCTCCACTAGCATCTCGCAGTCATCATAGAGATGAGTTTGGACCATCGGCCACGTCCAATCATCAGCAGCCTACAACATCCATCATTACTAGTCATGGTCATCAGCAAGTTGGACCATCAAGTGTTGAGGCTGCATCATTGACTGAGCATGCCTCCACTAGTACTACTTATATTGATGTTGTACTACCACCAGCTGATCCATCCATCAGTACTAGTCATGATCATGAGCAGGCTCGACCATCGACCATCGAGGATACACCATTGGCTGAGCAGGCCTCCACTAGTACTGCTATTGATGCTAGATATGTTCATTTAATGTTTAGCTTGCAGATAGATGTGTATGTGATAGCATGAGTTATTTGACATGAGATGTATATTTGATGTTTGTGTTGTGATGATGTTAATATATAATGTTAATTTGATGTTTGATATGTTTTTTAGTCAAATATGATGTTTGTATGATGGTTATCATGATCGTGATGTTTATTAATTAATTTAATATTAAATGACCATGATATTTATTAAATATTATGTCGTGATTGTAATTGAAATTGAAATTTTAATTGTATGTAAAATTGTAAATTTGTTTTTGTATATGTAATTGTAATTTTAACTGTAATTGTATGTAAAATATTTAATCTAAAATTTTAATTGTAATTGTATATATGACAAATTGTAAAATTGTAGTTGTAATTGTAATTGTATGTAAAATTTTAAAATTGTATTTGTATTTGTAATTGTAATTTTAATTGTAATTCTATGTAAAATATTTGTAAAATTGTAATTGTAATTGTAAATGTAATTCTAATTCTAATTCTAATTGTATATTGTAAAATATTTGTAAAATTTTAATTGTATTACTGTGAAATTATTGGAATTGTAAATGTAATTGTATGTAAAATTAAAATTCTAATTCTAATTCTAATTGTAATTGTATGTGAAATTGTAAAATTATAAGTTTAATTGCAATTCTAATTCTAATTCTAATTTTAACTGTAATTGTATGTAAAATATTTAATGTAAAATTTTAATTGTAATTGTAATATTTAATTTATTGTGAAATTATTGTAATTGTAATTATATATATGACAAATTGTAAAATTGTAATTCTAATTCTAATTGTATGTAAAATTCTAAAATTTTAATTGTATTTGTAATTGTAATTTTAATTGTGATTGTATTTAAAATATTTGTAAAATTGTGATTGTAATTGTAAATGTAATTCTAATTCTAATTCTATTTGTATGTAAAATATTTGTAAAATTTGAATCGTATTACTGTGAAATGATTGTAATTGTAAATTTAATTGTATGTAAAATTAAAATTCTAATTCTAATTCTAATCGTAATTTTATGTGAAATTGTAAAATTGTAATTCTAATTCTAATTCTAATTCTAATTGTATGTAAAATATTTGTAAAATTTTAATTGTATTAATGTGAAATGATTTTATTAAAATATTTAAATTTGTAAATAATTGTAAAATAATAAATCTAGAATAATATGAATTTTGTAACATAATAAAGTTTAGAAAATAATGCAAATAAATTCATGTACTTTAGAATTATCATTATTTTATTATGATCTTACATACAAAAAAATAACTTTATAAAGTCTGGTGCGCTTATCATCATAACAAGAACCGGTGTGTCTTATTACTCAAACGCACTGATGCTTCCGAACTCTTCCGCACTGGTGCATCATAAAACACCGCGCCAAAACAAAAACCTCGATCTTACAAACCACCCTGATGCGCCTATAAAACAACGTGCACTGAAATAGGGTTATTATGTAAAGTGCAGTATTGGAGCAACAGAGGGTTCGAATCACGGGCAAGAATTTTTCTGAGGAGATGAGGGTTTGAAAAGACGAGAGTTCGAATTTCAGCTGAAACGTTTATAGCAGAGAAAATGACTGATTCAAACAGAAAGACGGACAAAGACGCTCACAGGGATGCAAACGGTTACAGAGCTCGACAAAGTACAAAAGAAGTACAGGTTGAGACCGACAGAGAGCATTCGGTTGAGGCTAGAAATAGGGTTAATAGGTCCCATGATGGAGAAATAGAGAGCAAAGTTGATGGCATAGAAAGATCAATCGAGGCAGTTGATAAAGCCAAGAGGCACCACGAAGGGAAGGATTCTCATTCCCTTAAGGACAACATAGAAAGATCAATTGACATTGTTGATCGAGATGGTAGGTCCCATGAAGGGAAATGTTCTCTAGAATGCGTTTAAAAGTAGCTGGGAGTATTGTCCGAGCTTCGATTGGCTTACATAAAATTTTACCGGCAAATATGGCGTCGCATAAAATCACATCTTTGGCTTTCAATTGAACCTAATTGGCATCTCTAACTTTTCTGAGTTGTGGTCCTGTGGATGAAACCAGTAAAAAAATTTCTTGTATTATAAATGGAAATCCAGTGACCATTTATGTGGGAAGAAAAGCATAGATACCTGCAGCTACCATATTTCCACCTGCAAATCGGTTTCCCATTGGAAAAACTAATGTAATAGCCTATTTTGCAATGTCTTTCCTCTGCTCAACCCTATAATCATTTTCTATGGGAAACCATTGCCTTCACATGTAATAACTGCATCGTCTAGTCAAAATCGGTCTTCTTCTGCTAACAAATGCAGAATGAAGGACTTATTGTCATTGCTCCCAGAACATTACCCTTCTGCAGATTATATGTACTAATTGATGGCAGGTCATCCGTCTATCTGCAGATTATATTCTAAAACATATTGGTTGAAAATAGTTAAGTGCCAATTATAACAGGTTCGCATGCCACAATTGCCCACTTGGGCCCTGTAGTATTGCAACTTCACATGCCCCACATTGCATTCTCTCCACATAATCAGTGGGGACCTCCTACAATAAACAAAATGCATTGGAAGAATAGTTATTTCCACAAAGAATTTATCCAATTCCAATTCTCAATTTTAATTCTAATTCTAATTCTCAAGAATAAACAAAATTATAATTCTCAATTTCTATGGTTGGAGTTCACTTAATTTTGGTGTACACACCTAAAAGTAATTTCGGTGCCTTAACCACAAATCAATGCTACTGTACATATAACCACACCTCTGCCGGTGTTACAAAAAGACGCACCTGTGCGGTGCTATTAAGTGATGCATCAATGACGAATAAACACAAATAAAAAAAGCGCAACTCTATTTTCTTTAAGTGAAAAAAAGCGGCAAATTGGAAAATGGGCGGCAAAATATTTTCGAAAATCTAATTTCATAAAATAATTCTTTAAAGACTAAACACTTTTCATTATTTCACTATTTTTGCTAAAATTTTCAGCCAGATATTTTCAGGAGACATACCTAGAGCAAGAGAGCACGAGGGCATTGTGGAGCAGCGAAATTCGTTCGAACAGAAGTATTCATAAAATAAGATACTAAACCTCTAGGGATTCAAACCCTATTTCATATAATTTCAAACCATCCTGTGATTACATTTTATTATTTTTTTACTTTTTCTGCAGTTTTATCCATTTTTACCCTAAACCCTTCATTTTTTTGTTTTTTCCCTTTCTTCTCACTGTTTCTGTGATTTCAAAATTAGGGCTTTTCATTTTATATTGACATGCAACCCACGAGACGACTTACATAGTCGGATCCCAATCCATTCAACCATTGCGTGAATTTTTGGAAAAAACAGATTTTTTTTTATCGGTGCGCCCCGCATAACCCAGCGCACTAGTGCACTGTATTATAAAGCGCACCGCGCAAGTACTGTGTAACAAAAAAATTGAAAACAAATTTTTTAAATCAGTGCATCGTATCTGAAATAGGGCACCGGTGCTCCATGTTACAAGGATAGCACCGTATGGTCTATTACACTATTTGTGCGGTGTGTTTATAATACCCCACGCACCGTACAATCTATTATATTGTTTTGCGGTGCGTTGGTAATACCCTCACGCATCGACGGCGATGCGTATATCAAGAAAGGCGCACTAGTGTCTTGAGATTTATTTTTTACTTTAAAATTTTACAATTTATTTATAAATATATTAATGAATCATATGGTACAGGTTTCATATTGATAAAGAAATGACTGACAAGAGATCAAGTAACAAAAATACTAATAACATATCAAGAAAAGCAAAAAAGGCAAGCTCTTTGTAAATTCTTTATAAAAAATATTATTTTTGAACTATATGTAAGTTTAAATAATATGTATTTTTTACTTTGTATCATGCAGAGCCACAAAATGATGAAGCTCGATAAGATTATTTCTAATCTAGGACTAGAAGAGCGTAAAAGCTTGATGGAAAAATTGCAAAAGGATGAATCACGTGAATGAAAAAATACTATCGATCCAATATAAGTTTCTTTTTTTAATTATCACTAATAATATACTTAAAAATTTTAGATAACATGTGTCAAATAGTCTATTAATTCACATATGTTTAATGTTCTACAGGGACCAACAACTCAAAAAAGGAATGTTCTAAGAAAAGAAAAAAAATAGAACATGCAAATGAAAATGTATTGCTCCTTAGCTCATCTGAAGTGGTGTTGGAAGTTAACGAAAGGGGAAAAAAATTTTAAACAAGTTTGAGGGATCTAGTGGAACGAATGTATAGACGTTCTTTCCACTTACAATACAAAAATCAATCCAATGATTCTAAGAACCAAATTTTATCTAAACTACAGGAAGAGTTTCCAAAGAATTGGTCAATGAGACATGTCATACTTTTAATAGAAAAAAAGTACCAAAAAAAAAAGGAATGAAAAAGTAATATTCCTTTAAATGTTTATCTATAATTATTTATAAATATCACTTTTGTTATATTTACTTTTCAGATATCAATATAAAAATTAAATATTTTATTGTCACATTACATTTTCAAGAATATTATGAAAATCTCAAAAGATGAAAGAGTTGATATCATAAATATGCCAGTAGGAATGTCCAAAAAGGTGTACAAGGAGATGGTCAAAGAAATGGACAAAATTGCATCACAGGAGGAGCCATCTCAACAACAACATGCTTCAAATGTAATATGTAATCTTTGAATTTTTCGATCATTAGGTACAATAAATAAAAAATTTAGCATTAAATATTAAATCTCAAGAATTTTCTTACAAAAAAGAAAATAAAATGGAACCCATTCAGCGCATAAAACAGGACGACAAGGAAGAAAATGGTTGATATCTAAGTTTTTGAGTAATTGTTACTTCCTTATAGCAACTTAACAAGATTTAATTTTTGTATTTTTTAAGTTGTTTTACAAAAATCATAATTGGATGTCTTCAAACAGGTGCTAACATAAAAAGAAGAACCATCAGACGAATTGATTGAAATTGGGTTAAATATGGGTTGTGAGTATATGTTGGCATATCATAAATTAATTGTGGAATTTTTAAGCATCTATCAATCTTATTTTACTTAGCTTCGTCTATAATTAATAGAAAAAAAACATATTTTATATTAAATATATGATTTATTATGGGTATAAAACTTGCAAGAAACAACGTATGAAACTACGCCAACAGATGAAATTTTGAAAGATGGCATTGTACATGGTTTTGAAAGAATGTGTATAGTTTATGAGTCAATTGTTGCTATGGTACATCACTTTTCTTTTCGATTTATATTGATGTATATTATTTAACATTGAAATTTTCATTATTCTCACCAATGTATATACACTCATTTCAGTTTATTTTTATGTTTGTAGATGTAAGGTGAATAAGAAGAAAGAAATCAACACTGTGAACAAAACATTCCTGAAAATAACCCAATTCATGGAAGTAGCTCTAGCAGTGACAATAGTTCATGCAAAGAATTATGATCACTATGTTTGGATATCAAAGCAAGGCATTGTATTTTTTGAAATATGTCTGTGAAATCAGACATTTTGTTTAATGTAATGGACATAGTGTCCCAATTGAAAGACAAAGGGATACCAATAATTGTCCCATTTTGTATGATAAAGACTGTCTTATTGATCATATATATTATATACCATAAAATGTGTTTTAATTTATTCTATTGTGTTCTCCATTGTCGCTATTGTGTTCTCTAATGTCGTTCTCAAATGCACTAATAAAAATTTAATTCATATGAATATTGTTATAAGATATATATGTGTCGACTTTTGATGAATAATGAATTTTAAAAAACCACAATAATTATGATATGATATAACAAATAAATCCAAACATCACATTCAAATGCATTAATAAAAATTTAATTAATATGAATATTGTTATAAGATGTGCCGACTTTTGATGAATAATGAATTTAAAACAATCACAATAATTACACTGTCACAGGTCAATGTTTCTAAAAAATACAAAATGAAAACTGGTGTGTGTCAGTAACTGTACACCGGTGCGTTTGTATTAAGAAGCGCACTAGTGCGTTTCTATGACCTATGAGCACCAAAAACAATTAAAAATATCGGTGCATTTGTGCGGTACAATGCACCGGTGCGTTTATGTGTCTCTACGCACCGGTTTCATTGTTCAATCTATGGGCACCGCACTAATACCGATACCAATTATAAATCTTGGTGCATTTGTGTGATACTGTGCATCGGGGCGTTTATGTGTCTATAAGCACCGGTGCATTTGTACGGCCTATGGGCACCCCACGAATACCGATACCAATTATAAATCTCGGTGCCTTTCTATGATACTACGCATCGGTGTGTTTCTATACATCTACACACTAGTGCGTTGATACGACCTATGGGCACCGCACAAATCCCAAGACCAATTAGAATGGCCACATACATTGTATCACCAACACTACACTCGATGTGATTTTATACCTTAACGGCCCGATGCATTCTCCTTCGACTGTCCCGGGGCGCCTTCTACATGTGCGCACCGGTGCGTTAAAGCCAGAGTAGCGCACCGATGAAAAAAAACATCTGTAATAACCTCCGACCGCCCATTTTTTTTTATTTGTGTTGAATTTCCGTTAAAAGCTCCGCCAAAACCTCCGTAACCATAAACGGATGTTGTAGAAAATGTTTTTTTGAAAATTTTGGCCAATTTTATAACACTAAAAACCTCCTTTATAACCTCTGCTAAAGGGTATTTTCCTTGTAGTGTCACATCCACTCAAGTGAAGGTTACTCATGGCCACTAGAGGATAGGGTAATCACACTACTTTGTATTAGGTTACCCACACCATTATAAATGAAGGGTCACAATGGTTTAAGTGAGTGAGGTCACACTTATTAAATGCAGGGTCACCTCAATTTAATATGAAGCTAAATAAACCATTGCATGCAAAGAAGGATATTTCCTTTTCAACAAAAGATGAATATTAGTGGTAAGAATGTAATGTAGTAAGCTTATTCTCCTTTAAATTGAATGGTGTGAGTTAGCTACCAAAAGGAGCACCCTTGAATAAGAAAGATGCAATTTGACATCATAAACCACCATTTACTCTCATTGATGCTATTGGAAAACATGGATTTGTGCTAAGAGGCATGCTTTGATGAGAATATGAAAAACCATCACATGGATTAATGAAATGTTTGGAATATGGAGGGCCAAATCATTTGGAATTTTAAGAGTATCCAAGGTGATTAAAATGGGAAAAACCCCTAATAAATTACCTCATTCATTCACTTTATTTGATGAAATTGGGTGAGAGGGCTTTGTTCTAAGAGGTAAAATTTGATGAGAAGACAAAAAAACATCATATGGATGAATGAAAATTTTGGATAATGGATGGCCAAATGATATGGAATTTAAACACTCTCTAAGGGGATTCAAATAGCTATAACCCCTCTTAATAAATGCCTCTATATAATATGGTCAGTTTGAAGTTAAAGGATTTAGCATATTTAAAACTTGAGTGTTCCTACAATGGCTTGGATCATGTATTTTGGCCTAGCCTAAAGGGATCCTCAATCTTGTTGAGTTGGGGGAATTTTTCACATATCAAACTCTCATATGATAAATTTAAAAGTTAGATTTGGGAATGCTCTAATGATTTTTATGAGTTGGTAGCTTTAAACTTTCTCTTAGGTTGGTTACTTAAAAAGGGGTTGAAAGGGTATAGGTCTATGCAAACTCCCAACTTGTAATTAACTAGATGAAGGGGACCTACTCCTTTGAAAACATCTTATTACTATCCTATTTTGGAGGAGATTATCAATATTCTATTTGTTTTTTATATTATTTTTTTCATGCATATATATAGGGAAAGGAATAGTCAAGTTGATGTTAACTCAAAATAAAGTCTAACTATGGCTACAAGGCATTGGAATATTCTAGAAGAAAAGGATGGCACATCATATAAATCCATTTTTCATTACTAAGGTCTTGTTTTAGAACAAGAATTAGAATATGTTGGGGTATGTGTTATATTTTTTTCACGACTATCCCCATGTGCGATACATATGCACTGGGCATAGTGGGGGGGTCACGAGGGGGGCGATAGCCCCCATGTATGGGGTTTGGGGCCACACCTTGGGAAAAAATAAAATAAAATTGGGCATTTTTTAAAATATTTTTCACTGGTTTACAACAAACGGTTTTCACTATTAGTGGTTTTTGGGCGCATGGTGGTTTGGCCCATGGTTTTGTAGATTTTTTCAAAGGAACTACAATTATATTTTAATATATGGTTAATGGATTGGGGGTTTATGAATTTTAAGGCATCTATATAATGTATTGTAACATTGTAAAGGATCATAATCAAAAATCAATCTGGTTTTCCTAGTTTTGGGTTCCACAAGAAAAATCTCTTTGTATATTTTCTATGATTTCCATTGTATCTTTTCTGCTATTTTTAAGAATTTTTTGTGGGTATTATCAATAAAGGGTTAAAACCTGCATTTGGTATCATAAAAAAAATTTCTTCAAGGGGACGCCTTCGTGGTGGAGGGGTTGTGCTCATTCCTGTGGTGGACCTTGTTACATTGGGGGATCTACATGATCGATTCTTGTGGTGAAAGGAAATGGACAACAATGCAAAGATAAAGAAAAATTAAATGGATAAAGATTTGATATATGGAAGCTCAAGATGGAGGATATGTTGGTGGATAAAGATCAGTGGATCACTATGGATACAAGTACTAAACCAACGAAAAAGTTGACAGAAGACTGGACCAAGTTGGATAGGAAGTCAAAGAGAAAATTATGATTGTGTGTTTTGAATTCAATATTACTGAATGTTTCATAAGAAGCTACATCAAAATTTTTATGGGAGAAGTTAGGGACTTTGTATTAATCTAAGTCCCTATTAAATCAATTATTCATAGAAAACAAGCCTATAACTTGAGGATGAATGATGGAGACATGGTGACAAATCATATGAACGCCTTCAATACCATGGTAAGTCAATTATTATCTGTTGATTTTAAGATTTCAGATGAGGATAAGTGCATTAGTATGTTATGTTCTTTAACA
This sequence comes from Pinus albicaulis, assembly GCA_034641835.2. Lineage (NCBI taxonomy): Eukaryota > Viridiplantae > Streptophyta > Pinopsida > Pinales > Pinaceae > Pinus > Pinus albicaulis. The sequence goes on from CM076583.1 coordinate 535,555,097, forward strand.
TAGTCATTGGATAGTCTAGTTGTTGCCACAGGTAGCAATGTAACTACCTTAAAATTTGATAAGATAGTCTCATCCTTATTGTCAAAAGAGACAAGATGGAAAAACATGGAGATCCAAAATGAAGATGCCTCGTATATAAGAGGAAGTTCCAAAAACATAAATAAAAATATTTCCTCAAGTGGGGGATCTAAATCTAAAGGGAGATCTAAGTCTCCAAGAAAATTTGTAATGGTATGCTAGAAATGTAGAAAAGAAGGGACTATTAGAAATATTATAGATATGAAACTGCTGATAAAGGAAAGGGGTTTAATGAATCTCCTTCTACAAAGGCGAAAACGACCTCAGATGAAGGTGGCAATGTGTACTTGGATTCTTCAAGTACCCATATTTTTCATGAGGCATGGTTGATTGACTTAGGTGAATCCTTTCATATTAAACATAAGGAGTGGTTCGAAGAGTGCGAGAAATATGATGGTGGTGGTGTCTTCCTAGGTGATGATAGGAAAACCAGAATCATATGATGAGGAAATGTCAAGTTGAAGTTGATAGTTGGAACGATTAGAACACTCCCTAGTGTTCTGCACAGATTGTCCAGAAATCTAATTTATGTAAGCAAGATGGATGATTCAAGTGTAAAAATAATTTTTGAGAAAGATACTTGCATGATAGTTTAAGGAATTGGTATTGATGAGGGGAGTTTGTATCGAAACTATGTACAAATTTTGGGAAATATTTTTATTGATAGGTGAAACAGTTCTGTAATCTTGTAGTCTTTGGATAAAATAATATGTTGTGGCATAAAATACTAGGACATATTGTTGAAAAGGGCCTTCAAATACTAAATGATAATGGTATGGTAGAAGGTATGTCTAATTTATTTCTGGATTTTGATTTCTATGAACATTGCTTATATGGGAAGAAAAATCTGTTGAGGTTCTTCTCTGGTGCTAAGAGGGCAAAAGGAATATTAAAACTAGTGCACAATGATGTGTTTTGACCCATGTCAGATCTATCATTGGGTAAAAATGTGTACTAAGCCTCATTTATAGATGACTTCTCCAGGAATACATGGATATATTTCCTCAAGAAGAAACTTAAAGTCTTTAACAAGTTGAAACAATTTAAGGCTCTACTGAAAATTAGATAGAGGATAAGAATAAGATGTTGAAGACAGATAATGGTGGAAAGTTCTACAAGAATAAATTCAAAGAGTTCTATAATAAGTGTGGTATATCACAATAGAATAATGCTCGATACACACGTCAACAAAATGGAGTTGCAAAAAGGATGAACATGACGTTGATGAAAAAAACAATTATCATGCTAACCGGTGTTGGGTTAGAACATCAATTATGGGAAGTGGCAGTGGATTCAACATGTAACCTTATTAATAGATCACCTTTATCAATGTTGGAGGATAAGACTCCATATGAGGTGTGGACTAGTAAGAAAACCTCTATCTCACATCTCGATGTATTTGGATGTGATGCATATGTACATGTTCCAAAAGGGAAAAAAAACAAGTTGGATATTAAATCTGAAAGGTGCCCATTTCTTAGGTATAAATATGGTTTAAAATTTATAAGATTTGGAACCTAGAAACAAATAAGGATTTATACAGTGAAGATGTGATATTTAGAGAAGTGAAGGACCAATTATTCATACCAAGGGAAAGGGAACCGAAGAAGATATAGTTTGAATAGAAGGATGAAGAATCAGACTCCATAGAAGAACATGAATCAGAAGAATAAGAACTACACACTTTGGTTTTGACGAGATCAATTTGGGAAATAATTCAGCCAGTGAGGTATACTCTAGTCGATTTCCATTCAATTTTTTTTTTTACTCATTACTAATTATGATCCTAGAATAATTAGGGAGGTAGTGGATTTAGAGGATGGCGAACTCTAGGAAAAGTCCATGGTTAATGAAATGGCAGCCTCGGACAAGAATGAGGCTTGGGATCTAGTGGAGTTGTTGGATGGAAGAAAACCCATTGGAAACAAATGGTTGTTTAAGAAGAATTTGAATACAAAAGGAAAATTGGAGAAATGAAAAGATAAATTAGTAGCAAAAGGTTATTCCCAAGCGCATGGAATTGATTTTGGTGATATTTTCTCTCCTATTGCCAAGTTAGCTTCTATTAGATTTATTTTACCTGTTGCTACTGCTTTTGATTTTGAGGTATAAAATATGGATGTGAAGACAACATTCCTACATGGGGATATGGAAGAAGAGATATACATGAATTACTCATAAGGCTTTGCTATGAAGGGTAAGAAAGAACTAGTATGCAAGCTAAAAAAATCATTGTATGGGTTAAATCAATCAACAAGGATGTGATATAAAAAAATTGACAAATATATACAACGACTTGACTTTACAAGGAGAAAAGTGGATCATTGTGTGTATTTTAAATTATTTGGTGATCATGTTAATTATTTGGTCTTGTACGTGGATGATATGTTACTGATTGGAAATAATAGAGAAATTATTGAGGATGTGAAGACCCAATTATCCTCTAAATTTTACATGAAGGATCTTGTTGCTGCAAATTTTAATTTGGGCATGGAAATTAAAAGAGATCATGCAAAGATGAAACTATAGTTAAAGCATAGGAAGTATGTCGAGACAATATTTAAGAGGTTTAATAGGTAGGAAAGTAAACCAATGAAGGTCCCTATTCCTGTAGGTGTTAATTTATCTGTAGAAAAAGTGTACCAATGCACAAGAAGAGGAAGAGGACATATCCCATGTTCCATATGCAAGTGAAATTGAAATTTTGATGCCATGCAATGGTTTGTACCAAAATAAACATTGCACATGTAGTGGCAATGTTGATCAGGTTTATGTAAAAACCATGGAAGGAGCATTGGATAGTAGTAAAGATGGTTTTCAGGTATCTCTGTGGCACTAGTGATTATGGTTTGTGTTACCAAGGAAGACTTGGATTGGACAAAATGTTGGACATGCATGGCTTCGTTGATGCAGACTTGGTTGGATATATGGATCACATAATATCTACAAGTGGGTATGTGTTTAACCTATTTGGAGGAGAATTTAGTTGGATAAGCAAGGGAGAAATTGTAGTGGCACTTTCAACTATAGAAGTCGAATACATGGAATCCACTCATGCAAGCAAGGAAGAAATTCGGTTACAAATATTTTGTTCAGGTATGGGGTTGTTACAGTGAACTATAAGGATATATTTTGACAAAAAAAGTTCAATTTTCTTGGAAAAGAACCCTACTTATCATTCAAATACAACATATTAATATTCAATATCACTTTGTGGGGTATTTGGTTGAAGACAGAACGGTCTTGCTGGTAAAGGCAGACATTTTGAAGAATGGTGTAGATGCATTGACAAAATATGTGAGCACTGAGAAGCAATGGGCATTACTACTCAGGATTGGTGACTATGTACACTTGCGGTCCCCTGTGTGCAAAGAAAACAAGTGGGGGAATGTTGGGTGTGTGTGATATTCTGTACACAGCTATACCCATTCACGATGAATATGTATTGGATGCAATGAGAGGGTGACAGGGGGTTGCAGGGGGTGATATTCCCCCTTTCATGGGGTTCAGGACAGTTCCCAACAAAAATTGTGTGATTTTTTGCATTAGTTTTCGATAATTTATGACAAGTAGTTTTCATTGTTAATAGTTTTTGGGTGCATGGTGGTTTTGGCCATGGTTTTGTAGATCTAGTCAGAGGAACTACAATTATATTATAATCTAGGGTTAGTGTACTAGGGGTTTATGAATTCTATGACATGTATATAATGTATTGTAACGTTGTAAAGGATCATAGTGAAAAATCAATATGGTTTTCCCTGTTTTGGGTTCCAGGAGAAAAATATATGTGTATATTTTATGTGATTGCCATTGTGCCTTTTCTATTATTTTTAATAATTTGTCTATATGCATTATCTGTACAAGGTTAAAACCTACAAAATATGGGTTTTATTATATTTATTGATGTAATAATTATGGACTATGATAACAATCTTATTTTTCTTTATGCCTACATATAGAAGTGGTATATATTTTTGGTGTGATAAATAATATTTTTATGAACTTGTTTGGAGTGTAGTTGGTTGTTTTTATGTAAAGACGAGGGTATATATGTTTTTAAAAGTACAAGGAAAGGAATTTTTGGAATGTTGGAAGCATATGTAGAATGGAATTTTCCATTTACTCATTAATGAAATTATGAATTTATTTTTCCATGAAAAAATATTGGGTCATGTTTCAAAACAAATATTTTAAATAATGAAAATAGCTAGAGATAAATAGAGAAAGTTGAGAGTTTAATAACCAATTCTCAATCATGAATGGATATTGAAAATTGAAACGAAGTAAGGAAATGTTGTTCTAATTAAAAGTCCCATACACAATATTCTTTTCTCATTAGCGCCATTTTAATTTCTATTTCTCTTCTTTTAAAATAATTAACAAATCTATTATATTGCTAAATTTTCCCAAAGAGGGTTTCTCCATTGTAAATTTGTGTTTATAATTGTTTTTTTAAATGTGTTATGCATTTTAATTCATGTTATTTATTTTCAAAAATTAGATAACACACGCAGACACACCTACTAGGTTTTTAATTCATTAAAAAAAAAATTATTCAAAGATCCATGTTGAAAAACTAGTTAGTGGGATACCTACTATCATTTAGGGATCATTTGATGGTTTTCCTTGAAGGATGGGAGGTATTATTTTGAATTGAATGCCTACACTAATAAAAAAATTGCAAGGATGCAATTTTTTTTCCTAAAGATCGTGAGATTGGAGTAAATAGAAGGAAAAATCAACCTTTAGATATAGTAATAAATGAGAATCAAGATTATAGTGAGACTAAGTCCATACCATTAAATCTAAAGAACCAAGTGACTCAAATATTTGTAAATGTGTCTCATGTGGCCATTTTTTTTAAAGGAACAAGTATGGGTTTTTTAGTCTAAATAAAAAATTGGAATCGAGTCCAAAACCCATACAAAATGTAATCAATTCTAGGCCTTAACATACTAGACATGTCTAAAAATAGAACTACTTAGATTTGTATAGTATTTTAAATTTAGATCTAATAATACTTATGTTATAAACCCTATAGTACCCATAAAAAAGCACATATCTATAGTACATTGAAAAAATGAAAGAGGTGGAGACATATTGGTGAGCCCTGGTATGCACCAAGAGTGTTGCAACTCCCAAGGGCTACTCAACTCTAATTATCAACCTGGGGTTCGTAAAAAATTAGAGGTGACAATGTTATATGCACAATATATGGATTCTACTCATGCCACCCCCAACTAAGTATTCTGATCAGTAGTAATTATAGGACATTCCTCCTACGATATTAAAGTAAAATTAACTAATGTAATGTAGATAACTACTTCTGATCTAAGACAAAGAGAGTGCCTAGAAACTTATACTTACAATTGACATTGAAAGCAAATCATAAACATCTAACCTAATTACAAAAAATAAAGTATGCTACATGCAATCATTCCTCTAACTATCCATCCATTTGCAGTAAAGGAACTATTTTATCTTCACACACTTTATCAAACCATAAATTAAACCTCTATCTAATACTTCACTTTAAATTGTACTTGAATATAAGTTGTTGTCATATTCAAGCTAATTCTAAGATGAAATAAAACACTAATGCCTACTCTGTTTTTACAGCAAGAAAGGATTGGAGTGGCCTAGGGGTCTCTTTTAGTCATGATTTCATAGTTGGGGGCTCAAATTCATCCTATCCTAGGTTCAAATGGCAACAAGGAGAAAAACTGGAGTGGAAATGGTGATCTACAACGTTGCTACATGAAGCTACTACAGGATCTCTGTATTGCTACAAGAAGTAAGCCGAGAAGGATATACGGGTGAAAAGGACAGAAGGAAGGTCTGAAAAGGTGGGATAAGGTGGAATTAGGTGAGTGAGGGGTGACCAACACCTCTATCCAAGCTCAGAGCCCTTGGATATCTCATTTTGCACTTGGAGGGTTGCTCATGGTGGTGATGAAGATGATTTCATAAATCAAGGTTTTATTGGCAGAGTTGAAATTTGGAGGAAAGGATGATGAAGTCCAAGATGAAAGTGATGAAGGGGTACTTTTCCTATAGCTGTAGACAGTCCTGCAACCACTACATACATCCATGCATTGATTATTGGCAAACTAACATGTTTAAAAGTGGAAAAGATGAGTTGAATAGAAACTCTACTTATCCTATGTTAAAATTTGATCTAAGCAACAAATCCAACTTATAACTTATAATAAGCGTATGATAAACATGGTAATCACCCTATTTAACTTTCTAATAAATCATAAACAAACTATTTTTGGATTTTGGTTGGATATCCTTCTCCTCATGCTCCCATGAGAGAGGTGAGAAAGAGAGGATACAAGCACAATTTTGATAGATTTTGCTGCTAGTAGAATGCAATAAAACTAAACAAAGTGCTGGAACATAAAAAGATAATATAAATACATGAGAGGGACTTATCCAATCGATTGGGCCCTAACCCAAAAGCATCAACACTTTGAGACTAAATCAGTAATGGATCAAACAAATTCTCATTATCATTACATCAAAATTCTAATACATCATATGACAGTCACAAATAATACTAATCCTGAGCTCAAGAGCTAGCTAGCTGAATACAAATTTTGAATCCTAATGATCTCTTCTACATGCTTATTTATACAAATGGGTAGCTACCAACATCTCCTTAGAAAATAGGAATATGGTCTCCTTGATCTCGATAAGAGTGGAGCTTGGATCCTCATAAATTCCACTTGATTGGATGCCTTTGACCTTGATTTGATGAAATAGATCTTAGGTGTGATATTGGGTTGATTGAGGGAGTTAAGAAGGTGGAAAATCCTCCTACAATATCTCCTTGTCTACTATGAGTGCTTAGGTGGAAAATGTCTCAAAAATGGCTTTATTTCCTGCAATTAAATCCTCGTTGATCTCTTTTAAAGCCCTAATGGCCTCCCTGAAATCCAAAGGTAGCTTAGAGGGAGTGCCTTCTGGTGGGTGGAATCCTACATTATTTTCTCCCTCAACCCACTTCTTTTGTTCCTTTGTCTGATATCTCCCTTCATGCAGCCCCAACAGAAAAGGTGGGTTGAGCTTCAGTTGTATCCATAGGATCCTCATTCTTTGCATAGATATTTTATATAATAGTGACTTCTCCAATGCATTCTCCATTCTCTCAGGAGAATGGTATTCTATATGATGCAGGCTAAGTGGTAAAACATGCCATCTCCATTGGCATGCCTGCAAACTCTCTTCTCCTAGAAACCTGGATGTATCATCAAAGTGTGAGATGGTCTGCTCGTGTGCTTCAATGTATTTAGGTGGTAGCACAACATCATTTCAGATTAATTGATGGTTGGTAATGATTCCCATGGGGCTCATTAGCTCTTCCTTGATTCGTAGAGGTTCCCCCTCCTCTCTTTCCATTACTCTTTTAACCTTTGCTACTCTTGCTTCTTCATGTGTTAGCCAGGATGCTAAGGCCATTAATTTCATCTCACCTAATCTGGAATTAGGGTCCCAATTTTTCATATCAGTTAATATGAGGTTATGCATATAAAATTCAACCATTCTATCCCTCTCTCCCACACTAGATTCTTTGCAGAATTCAATGAAATGTCTATAATTCTAAAAGGTTAGGGAGCCATGTTGAGCTAAGGTCCTGCTTTGGAATTGTAACCATGTAGTGCATGGCCTCCATGAAGACTTGCCATAGTGTCAAGTTGAGTTTATTTTTCTTGTAGATTCCCCTTTAGTCCCATGTTATTTGTTTGCATTGTTTGCAATTTCTCTTTCACCACAGATTCTTTGAGCCTTGCATCAATTTCTCTTTCCCCATTTCAATGAGCCTTTCTTCCATCAACCTCACATCTCCAACATTCTTTGACTTGGTGATTTGCATCCATCTATGGGTGTGCCCTCTTTCTATCTCCAACTCATACAGGAGGGGGATTGTGAATTTTCCAGGGATCAGTCTCCCTCCCTCAATGAACTTGTAACAACATCCCAAACTAGGTTGTGGGGTAGGTTCTTGAAGTTATGTGATATATTTTTCAAAATTATTTTGGGGAGGTTGTCATCCCTTGTAGTTGGTGTTATTCAGTTTGTACCCCCTATTGCACATATTTACCTTCTACTTGTGCACTCTACCCCTATATTTTTTCATTCTACTCCTCTTTCTATGAATTCTGTCCTTCCTATAGCATTTCCTGACCTTCCTGTAGCATGCTCTATTTTTCCTATAACATGATTTTTTCTTCCTGTACCATGCCCTTTTCTTCCTTTTAGAGGTCTGTGGGTGCTTTGGGTTGCTTGAAGGATGTTCCTCTAGTGTAAGGCCTCCTCACATAGGCTATGTGAGTCTTAGATTTGGGCTTTGGAGAGGTGACTTCCTCAATTTTTCCCTCATCTGGCCCCACCTCCTCTTTCTTGCTTGGGAACCCCTCAATGGTAATTGGGACTTTTGTGGGAGTTTGGGGTCTCCCCTATTTTAATCTAGTGCTCTTCCTTGTCTTAAAGTAGAGAATGGCTCGTCTTGGTATTTTCTTTTTATATTTTATAGGAGTGCCCAAGGTAGCTAAAGTGGCCGCTACCTCATCTCAATGTTCCCTAGTGTCAGACTAGTTTTCTGAGGGGATATCTCAATGTTCTTTGGTTCAATGACCCCTTTAGGACTCAAGGCCTCCTCTTCTAGTTTTTCTTCCTCATCATATCCTCCTTCTACCTCTTCTTCCTTTGCTTATTCTTCCTATGTTTTCATCTCTACTTCTTCTGTTGACCTCTTTGTTTCTTCTTCCTCTATTATTGTGCCCCTACCAACAAGGCTAGATGCAAGAGTTTCCCCAGGAGTAATTCTCTTGTTCATATCAATGTTTCTTTGTCCATTTCTATGAACTTGGAACATGGGACATGATTTTTTAAATTTTTTAGGGCATCCCCCACTAAAATTATGATAAGGCTATGGTGGGCTAAGTGTTGATGCTTCCCCTCTCTTACTTTTTCGCTCATGTCCTTGATGGACTGAAGGAGGAAGTATGGTACATTTAATATCTTTTCAAGAGGAAAATATGCCTTGAATATGAGCTCATGCAATAGTCTAAAGTGGTAGCAATATGCCACACTTAATATTCCCTCACAGGAGATGTATTTTAAAATATGGTAAGCTACCTCATCCTATGGATAAGGAAATATTTCCCTCCTAACCCCATTCTTATCTTCCATAGGTTTCTCCTTGGAAATAAAAAAAATCTTCTTTTCAGTGGAACTAGTGGTATTGTATTGCTTATTCCATTTGATTCCTATAGGTAGTGTGGTCACTCTGTTGATCACTGCAGGACTTATTTTATGGCAAACCCCCTTACCACAGTGGTGGCACTGACATTTGATTGTGAATTTAAGGCCTTGGAAATTTCAAAAGAAATGTCATCATAATATCCTTTTAGTAATTTGAATAAGTATAGATATTTATGCCTCCTAAATATATATACCACAAGAGGATGCAAATGAATTTTTTTGGTGTTTGAAGGTTCTATTTTGTCAAACCCGCCCCCCATATATTCTTGCTTCTCTTGACTAAGTGAAGGAAATGTGCTTCTTTTATGGCCTTAGTGTTCAATTCAGTGGTAGCAAAGGGTCACAAAGATTTTATCACTCCAATTATTATGTTTTACCCCTACTTCCTTCACACAGACCCTCTTAATTTCACAATTTGACTACTACTAACTGCAAAATTTTTAAGAGAAATTATGTGAAAATATGATGGACATATGAGGGTGGTGGCACTTACTTCTTATGAATGGTGCTATGAGATGAAAATTTGAAATTTTTTGAACCAATTGAACCTTTTTTTTCTTTTATATGCCCTCCTCGGCCTTCCTGTAGCACTCCTTGGCCTTCCTATAGCAATTGCAGTGCTTCCTGTAGAACTTTCTTGTAGCAGCAACATGTCAAGGTTCGAAGATCCTTGGTGGCTTAAAAAAAATTTCCTCTCTCTAACTATTCTTGGAATGAGAAAATATGTGAAGGGAAACACGCTCAAGTACACTATATGTTGTTTTGAGTTGGCTTGGAGCGTTGTGTTAAGCTACCCTTCACGAGGTTTCCTCATTTGGACCGTTGGTCCCAATTTAAGTGATCATTCTCTTATCCTCGTAATCACCACCCACTCCTGGTGATCCTACCTCGACTGATGTGACAACCCCACGTTGCATGATGACTCTACCAATTAATTTTAGTTCACTAGCTGAGCATGGCCAAGTTAACTTGCCACCTTAAACTTATTAAAACTTCTCCTCTTGACATTCATTCATTTAGTCAGTTAAACATAGGGAGAGGGTGAGAGACTTCCATAACTAAGCCTACCTCTTGGTCCAATTATTGGACGACCTTGCATGTTGGAGTTGGACCATTGGAGTGACACCAAAATAGTTTTCTTTACTTCCTTAGTTTTTGTTGTCTGACTTCATTCTTCTTTAGGTGCTTAACTACGTTATTTTTTGTGTGTGTAGGTACTTTGTTGAGGCTCAAGTTTTTGTTTCTGATGGAGAATCCTTCTTGGAATGCCATGGCTTCTTCAGGGTCACCTCACAAATTTTCATGTCTCCTTAAGATTATCAAAAAAAAAATATGGCGCTTTTCTGGTTATTACACAGGCTTTCTATAGGAAGATTTTATCTTCTTGTAGCAACCCCTTCTTTTCACTTCTAGGACCTTAAATTTCCATGGGGTGATGAGGGAGAGTGTGGTAAGTGTTAGTGTCCAATAGACACAACTATCAAAATTGACTCTTTTCACTGTAGTTAGAGTCTTATGGTCAAATTGTTATATTTTCAAATAAAATTTGACACCTCTATTGGTTTTCAAATGGTCAATTCATTGTCTAAGTTTGATTGTTACTCTCATTTCATGGTCATCAAGGTCAAATCATATCAGTTTCATGAGTCATTAAATCACCATAGGTCATTTTTCCTTAATTAAGTGTCATTATTTAAAATCTAAAAAGGAAGAGTCACGGTGTCATAGGGTTGATCATGAGAGTGTCAAGAGTGTTATAATTTTTCCATTTGAAGTCATGTCACCATCATCAAAAACAAGTAAAATGTCATGAGTTATAAATTTGGGAATAAATCACATCATTAAGTCATTTGGATAAAGTACATGATGTCACTCCACTAACAAGCCAAAATCAAGTTTTTTAGTTATAAAAGGACTTAAAATTGTTTTAAAGCTTCATTCCATCCTTCCAAAATCTTCAAGAGCTCCTCTATGCCATTATAACACTTTCCACAACCTTCAGAAGTTTGAATTCCATCGCCAATTGCTAAGTTTATCAGTTTGTTGTGTTTATGTTGCGCTTCTAACAGGGTTGATGTGCTTTTGTTTTGGAGGCATAAGGAGGAAAGAACGGGTTCAAAACTTCATCTTAGTTCTTCAAAAATCTTTAATCAAGTAAGTGGAGCCTTCACAAACCCTTTATTTAGTCAATTTTCTCATAGAATTGATTAAAATCATTGCCTAGGGTTTATGTTGTGCTTTTGCTGCGTTTTTGAAATTTCATTGTCTTTTATTTATTTTGAAGAGAAATTGATTGGTTTCTAAGCCTACACATCCAAAATATCCCTCATCAAACATTTCCCACCATTCCCCACACTTAAATTCAGTAATTTTATCATTTTATCTCATTAACCTAGCTAGTTGTTGTGCTTCTAGACTAGGACTATGTTTTCCTTTTTTCACCCACTTTCCCTCACTCAAATTGAAGAAATTCACTTTCATTGCCTTCCTAAAAAACTTCCCTACTCCCTATAATTTTTTCATATTTTTTCTTTCCCTCCACCCCCTCCATTCCACACTCTCAAATTTTTGTGTTTTCACCATTGTTTTGCAGCTCAAGTCCCCTTACCCATTCTTGTGTGAAACTAGGGTTTCCTGTCAAAGAAAACTCAAACATGGAAGAGACGAGTGAAATTAGGAAATTAAAATGAGGATAGATCTCAATATATGATCTCATTCATATGCAAGAGGTCAATTCATCAGATTTTATAAGAAGGTCATTTAAGGAGGCAGGTTGTCTAGGTTTTTGTAGGAAAGTGCAAGAAGTTGGTTATAATCATGATCTAACAAGTTTATTTTCCCTCAATTTCAAAAGAGATCATCTCGCAATTGCAAGGGTGAACTTCATGGTGTCAGCAGAGATCATATTTTTAGATTTAAGACTTCTGCGATTAATAATTTGTAGAAAGTCTTCCAGATCCATCATATTAGTATATTCGCTTTTACCATCGTTTCAAACCTGCTACCGAGGTTCATTATCAAGGTAGAGATGTGTATCAAGGTACATCTCTACCTTGATAATGAACCTCAGTAGCAGGTTCGAAACTTTGGTAAAAGCGAATATTTTGATGCGAAGAGATCATATATTCATCAACCAAAATCCCTAATGAAGGTGAAATTTGGTTCAAGGGGATGGATTTAGACCTTGAGCATTATAAGATTTTCTTGAAACCACAGTACAAGGAGTCCCCTTCTCATATCTTTCCTAGAATACTGTTGTTGGACAAGTATAGTCTTTTGATGAAGATTATCATGAAGTATATCACTTGTGAGGGGAGTTTTAGTAGGTTATATCAATATCATATCATATTATTGATGCAATTCACTTATATAAATCCCCTAAACCTACCCATATATATATGTTTAGAAGCTTGGTGTAAATGACTAAGAAGGTGCAATCCAAAGGAATAAATCACCAAGAAAGTCTCTTCCATCATGCTCTAATCAAAGTATTAGTTCTCCACCATCTGGCACAGGTCAATATGTCATGGGAAAAATTCTTAGAGTCAGTTGCACTTCTTCTTGTCTCAATCAAGTCAAAGATTCAAATCTCTCCTTCATCACCATCAAGACCACAAGGAGTTGAAACATCAAGTGTGTCATCAAGGACAAGAGCTCAACCTATAACAGAGATTTCAAGGGAAGATAAGAAAGGTAAGAAGTTGTTCTTTGTTCCTGAAGCATAAGAGGAGATGCCTAGGTCTAGGCCTAAAACTAGATCTCATGCTAGAAGGCTATCCAAGGACGTTTTCAGTGAAGAAGTGCAGGTTGAAGATAAAAGATAGAAATCACCTAGAGATAGAGATGATGCACCTTTGCAGCATTAAGAAGAGATACCTCCTGAACTTGAAATGGAAGACCTAGAAGAAGAGCATCATGGAGATAAGACATTAGAAGACATCATCAAGGAAAAAGAGACACATATTAGGGAATTAAAAGATGATCTTTCCAAAGCCAATTTCATGGTGGCTTTCTTGCAACAAGAAAATATACAATTGAAACTAAGCCTAATGCAACAGGGTAAGCCACAAAAAGACCCTCCATCATCTAGCCAAGCAGATAATTGATAGCAAAGGATAAAGGCAAAGCCATAATTAATGTGGGGAAATTGGAAGAGAAGGACATTTAGATGCAACATAGAATGCCTAAAAATAGAGAAATGGCAAGAAAGGAAAAACATGAAAAAGAGTCATCTCCTCCTCAAGCCCACAAAGACATAAATGACATCATAGCAGCTGAAATTGAAGAAGACAGGGAGTATTGGCTTGGGGTAGTAAATGAAAACTTGGAAAATCTATTAAAAAATGTCAATAGGAATACCATTATGCAAAGGAATATGGCAATGCATTACTATGCAAAGGAATATGGCAATGCATTACTATGCAAGAAACATGGTTTGCAAGTTTATGGCTAAGAATATGAAGAAGAAGCTCAAGAGGACCCTAACGAAACTCAAAATGAAGAAAATCCTAGACCTCTTGGTAGATGCTTCATTGGTGGTTTGAAATCATGATAGAAAATAGAGAAGAAGGAGACCAAAATTTTGAGTTTTTGAGTTTTGTGTGCACACAGTCAAAAACACCCTACAGAGACGTAGCAAGTACTTGTTGCGCTTTTTCTCAGGAGGCCAAAATTCATAATTTAAAGCATGTGCAAATGGCTAATAGAAGAAGGGTGTAAGAAAATTTCATGGGGATGCTTTAAATTTCACAATTTTTTATAAATTCACCAAACAATGCCCATCTTTTACCTTTCGACCACTTTTTTAGACCACTCGCTGCGCTTTTGGGACAGTTTGCATTTAAGTCAAATTTTCAGGGGTTTGGAGCCAATTTTTGTAGTTCTTGATGACTCCATCATGTAGTATACATCTTAATCTTTCCAACCATACCTTTTTCAGCAAAAAACTCATCCAAGAAGGCCTCCAAATCCTCTTCCAAAAAACCTGTTGCGCTTTTGCTAGACTTGCTATGTTTCTGGGAAACATTTGTTGTGTTTCTATGTTGGACAATTTTAACTACACGTGGAGGTCAAAGGACAAATTGGTCGATGTAACAGCTGTTTCATGATGTTTTTTCATGATTAAATAGGCTTATTAATGGTCATATTTCTAAATAATCTTATGGTTAATGCCTCTAGAAAAAATCTCAATTAGTTAGCTAAAAAGGGGGGAATTTGTTTCTAACTTCCTTAGGATTAGGCAATGAGTCATTAGGTTCATTAATTAGTTTCTATGGATCAGAATTTGACCCCTAGAGGTTGAATCTTGTTTATTTTCTATATGTACTCAAAATGAAATCATTAAGAGGGTTGGACATTTGAAGTTCACACTCTTTTGGCACTAGTGTACTTGACTATTTGCAGAAGTAATTATAGGTAGTTGCAGCTATTTTTATGGGATTCTTGTGATGTGGTTAGTGACAAGGTTTTTATCCATTGTTCTTATGCATCTAATGATCAATTTTTTTAAGCAGCCATATATCTTCTTCTTGTGTTAATATCATAATTTTTAAACCGGATACGTTACCTCATATGCTCTGTTTTATTTGAGATTTTCATGTAAATGTTTTTATCTTCCAAGTAAATGAATTCATACATGTATGCTCATTTTACAACTTATACGTGACTTCTTCCTCACCACACTACAATGAAAAACTCAAATTGTGCCACTGGCTACACCTACCATGCCTCATTTTATGTCTGTAACTGACCTTTTGAAACACTTGGCCTATTTCCTAAAACTGGTGCTTCTTATCCGGCAAACCCTAATCAAACCCTTCTGAGCTCATAACTAGCCTAAAAACCTTATATTATCCAATCATTTCCATTGTCTACGAGCTTGATATAGAGAGAGCCCTCTCTGATTTGGTAGGGCTAGATACCAAGTCAAAAGTTGGTATGTGGTTACCTCTTTGGTTTCTTTTCTCAGCCTTGGGAAACTGAGGATCCCTAACAGGACACACCCTCATCAGTGGAAAGAGACATAAAATCACAAATGTAAGTTTTTTGAAAATTCCCTCAATCATAGTTAATTCATCAGAAAAGAAGAAAGGTAAGCAATTTCATTTTTCTCCTAAAGTAGTGAATGTCCCCAAGAAGCCCCTCACTAGATCTGCTACAAAGAATTTTCCCTTGGATCAAAAATTTGAAACCTTGGAAACTATACCAGAAGATGACGTTACTGATGATAAAGACAAATAAATTTCACAACTACAAGAACATATAAATAAGGAACACATGGTTATTTCACAATTGTAGCAGGACAACAAAGAATTGAAGAAAGTTACTCTAGAAATGAAAATTGGTCTTAATGAAGAAGAATAGTAACAAATTCCACACCATTAAAATCTAAAGGCAAGGATAAGATAGTGAGATAGGACATTCAAGAGGTAAAAGCTCCATCAACTAGAGTCACTAGACCTTCAACTAGAAAATTGTAGATTCAAGAAGAAAAGGCAGTGCAAGAAGAGATGAAAATTTTGATAGATGAGGGGAAGCATACTTTTAACATGTTGAGGATGTACTTGAAGAAGGCCCATAGTGAAATTGGTGAACTTAAGGAGAAGGATGAAATGGCTAGGAAAAAGGTGAGTGATATTTTACACATGTATGAGCCAACAATGGAAAATGTTAAATATATGTTGAAGAGGTCTCTCCCACTATATAGGAAAATAAAAAACATATGCAGGAAGAATATTACCATGCGGAGGGTGTTGAGGGATTCCAAGGAGCAGTTGAAGGAGATACAGGAGAAGGACATACGTAAGTTTTATTTATTGGCTGAAGCAACCAAAGTTTGAATGTTGAAACAGGTGGATCAAACCAATTTTGACCTTTTTGTTTTTTGTCCAAGAATGATGGTTGAAGGAATTTTTAAAAGGGGTTCATGTACTGTTTGAAGCTCTCTTAATATTATAGTTAAATATATTTAGGAAACCATCAAACTTTGTTCAAAGAGTAGCTCAATCAGCAATTTTGAATTTTGACCAAGCATTAGGGTTATGGTTTTGATGTAAGGGTGGAAGTTTTGTCATTTTTTGGTGAAAAGGGGCTTGAATGGGGTTTTAAACATTATAAAAATCATGTCAACATCATCAGAATGATGTGTCTTTCTCAGATATCTCAGCATCCATCAAAACCATGAAGAACTGGTTGTGATGCGCTTTCTCACTAGCGTTGCACTTTTGTTGTAGGTGAAATTTTGAGAGTTGGGAGCTTTGTGTTATGAAAAAAAGTTTATAAGGAGGAAGTTGACGATGTAAAATCCATTTCGCACGTGCAAAATTCATCAAGCATCTCAAGGAGTGACCAGAGTTACATCAATTATGGTTCGCTGCACTTCTCTTTTGCATTTTTTTGTTTCTGTTGAACTAGGACAGTCATCCTTTTGACTGAGATTTTCATGTCAAAATTTCTTGTAATTTGTTTATATTCTCTTGGTAAATGTTATGAGGAATCTAAGGACTTATAAGCTCAATTTAGACTTAGTGTTTAATGTAAATGTGCTTGAAAAATATTTGGTCAAACAATTCTTAATTTTCAGAAAAACAATTCTATATTCATTGTATTAGCTAGAAACATAAATCCCATTAAGGAATTTGGTTCCTAGAGGTGGAAACTAATTTTTTTTAGTCTATTTATGGTGTAATTGTAAAGAAGCAAAGGGTTGGTCAGGTTTGAGAAGAAAGAAAATTGTGTGTACTGTATTTTCTTGATTTTCCAGTGAATGAAAAGACATAGGTGTGATTTACAGGGATTCTTGTGTCAGCTCTTAATGGTGATGTGCTTTTCTCATGTTGTAAGTTTGCCTTATGTTATTTCCTTACCTTGAATATATGTATTCATATTGTTTGGTTAGATCATTATTTATCTAAAAGTTAATTTTAAAATTATCTTATATAATTTTCCAAACACTCTATTTTTTCTTATTAACAACATTTAGAATTCATACCACAGTTTGATGCTCTCTATGTTGTTTTCACCATTCTTATACTCACCCTCCTACCGTGAATTAATTTTCCTACACCACCATGACTGCCTACATTTCCCCTGTAGAAGACCCCTCATCTCTTCATCCTATCGCTAGAAAAATAATCAACGTGACATGACCCCATGCCAAATGGATCTGTCTTTCTTCGTGCCAACAAACCTTAAAACTTATACCCCACTTAGCACCTTATCTAGCCTAACATCTAAGTGATTGAATATTTCAAACAGAGAGAGCCCTCTCTGAAGTTGGAAGGGCTAGATTCCAACTTCCAAGTGGTTTGTGGTTACCTTTGAGTTCCTCTCTTCGGACTAGGGAAATTACGGAGTGCTAACAAGAGCGGTCCCTCCCTTTCCTTGCCCTATCCCTTTAGCCTAACAAATCTTTAATGAAATTAAATAAGGCCTTGCCATATTTTGTGTATGAGGCAATTTGTTGTGAATTTTCAACCACCACTTTTACATGTGATTCGTGATCTGATTTGTTGGGTGAATTATATATTAAAGTATATGATTAACTTGTTTTATAAATACGTAATTTTATATTAGTTTTTATTTTTAATATTTTATTTTTTAAATAATTTGATAATGCATAGTTTAATTAATAGATGAAATGGTTTTTTTTTTTTTTTCGCGTATTTTTTTGGTCTATTTTGTCCAAATTTTGGTAGATATTTTTAAGAATAATACCTTTAAGTCATTTAATCTGCAAATTTTGAGTGCCTTAGAGGTTTTTTAGTGCATTGAATCTATTCATGCATTCAAAAGTTGAAATGGAATTTTAAACAACAACAAAATCACAATCTTGATCAAAATTATATTGACCATGCTAAAAAAGTCATTTTGTCTATTAGTTAGACTATGCCATTTAATAATTGAGTAAATTTTGAATATAAAAGAAAATAGATTGGGATTGTGAATGTATAGTAAATATCAATGGCGTTGTTTAACTTTTATATGTTTTCGTTTTTTTGTTAGAATTTGGTGATATAATTTTGGGTAAGATTGTTTTTTAGTTATTTAAAATGGGTTTTTTAATGCATAAATGGATTTGGCACCCTCATAAATTTATGGGACACTTGGAACCTCGAGGGTTAGCTCAATTGGTCAAGATCCTCTTGCTAAAGCACCTCTCCAATGGCAGGTCATGGGGCTAATTCTCCTCGATGCCCTCAGGGTTAGGCTCTGCTAATAAATTGACGAGATGTGATCCCTTAGGGTCGACATACCCAGATATTTCCTTGGAAAAAAAACTTATGGGACACTTGGATTATATAGACCACACAAACAAATACCTACCAAATTTCAATATTTTTTTTTTAAAACTGTAGTGAGTAGATATTTGTATTAAATCTACGCTTTGATGAAGCAAATATCTAGGAAGTGATTACATTTCAGCAATTTCAGAGGGCCCTTTCAGAGAGGACATACTTATCAGTACTAAGTAACTACGAACAAAAAAGACTATAATATCATTGCAACATGCATAGATTATGCAAAAATGAGATTAAAAAAAAACAAATTTACAAAAGCCTCCCATCACAGAGTAGAGTGGGGGGATTCATCTTCTGGCTTATTCAAATTGAAGTTCTAAGGGCCCTGAGATGGACCTATAGCTTCGTTTGGTTGAGTTTCATTTTCTGCATTGTTGCCTTTGAGACAGCTATCTTCAAGGTATCTGCAGAGAGAATCAATATCTTCCTCCTGACGAATAGAATTATGCTTTAGGGATTTAATTTCATCAGGTGAAAAGAGTGGGAAATTGTCTTTGTAGAGGATTCACCACTTAATATCAATAATTTCCATGTGGATGGTTGGCCAGGGTTTTTACTAACAGAGCTATGAATGTCAGAGGATCCTAAGGAATTTTTGTTGAAATACATGACTATTGGGATGGGGAGGCAGCTGAGAGGCGTGTAGGGGAGGGAAAAATCAAGGCATTGGTAAATGCAAGTTCATAGATGGGGAGCTCAGAGGAAAATAGTGGAAGTGCAGGGAAAAAGAGGAGCGGAATAAATATCAGAGAGCCCGAAGGATTCAGAGGGGATGTATGAGGCAATAGGAAGGGAGGACTGACTGGGAAAAGTCAAGACAAACCATAAAACAACAGGGCCATAGAAATTCAAGAAAATATCTGAAGCACAATTCACCACCTAAGAGAAATCAAACTAGAGAAGAGTGAAATAGTGACAATCATAATTGATCTCATACCCAATTGCATCAAACCACAAAGAGTTGGAGATGACCCATATACCATACATATTGTTAGTCTTCGTAGAGAGGGATCCTGAGGAATAAAATCTCTTGAATAGATCATTGTCACCAATTCAGATTCCTATACCTAGCACTTTGCAGATCCAACTGGAAATTGAATACAGGTTGTGGAATCAAAGTCAGAAGTCTCGTAGAATATCCATAAGAGATAAGAGAAAGTTGACACCACACTTCCTGAGGAGGGGAAGAGCACATGATATCCATAGGAGAAATATATGCTGAACGAATATCGAGAAATAGAGCAATGGGACAAGTCAGACCTGACGATAGATTTAACACCAAGAAGACATCCTTCCCACGCAAGATTAATCTCATCACAATTAAGGCTTTGAGGAATAATTTTCCCCAACACCATCAAACTGCTGGGTGCAGGAGCAATGGATTATACTTCGTAACACTGGATATGAGGGGATATAATGGCATCCCATGCATGGGATCCGCTAGCAACTAATGTCATGACATTAATATTCAAAGCTTCAAAAAATTTAAATATAATAGTTCTAATTATGCCGAGGGTGATCTCAATGTGACAAGATAGAGTAAGAGACTTAGAGTAAGGGGAAAGAATAAGTAACTACGGGATGGGGAATAGGTCCTTAGTATCATTGATCTCCCTATGTCCTTTAGCCAAAAGGTAGGTTAGATTTCCTTTATAATCTGCCTCGATGTTTTTCTTGCAAAGGATATGAAAGAGGGAGATGGAAGGAATGGGGCTGAGATCACACTATATTCTTTTGAGCATAAGCATAAGGAGGTTTTCACGGTGGTGATTGTCATTGGTCAAATGTTCAATAGTGAGCATTGAATCTCCCGAGATGATGAGATCAAGAATCCTCTGATCATGGGTTATGATTAGTCTCAAAAGAAGACCATATAGCTTGGCTTGATTATTTGTTTTCTTAGCTAAATCCCATGTGTATTTGACTACTATTTTTCCATCGAGATTAGTGAGAATTCTTCCCCTCCTGCCATCCCTAATTTCAAGAAAAATTGACTATAAAATATACTTAACGAAAAAATCAAAACGTTAAAGAATTAAATTATTACAATAACTACTATTCTTATTAAGTTTATAGTATGTCTCACCATTTTCAATATATTGTTTTGTATGTAATGAGGTATAATAGCAAGATATATATTTTGTTTTGAGATAATAGAAAAACATAGAGCATTGGGAATAATCTAAGTTGTTTTGTATTACAAGTTTTGAGGTAGAATAGTAAGATATATATTTTGTTTTGAGATAAAGGAATATAGAGCATTGGGAATAAGCTAAGTTGTTTTGTAGGACAAAGTGTTAGGAAGTTATACGATACATTTTGTACAGCTATTATTATTGTATTTTTTTTTTCATTTTACTTGTATATATTACATTGATATTTTTAATGGTTGTTAAATAGTAAATTAACAATGTAATTTAGTTTTATGTATTTTACTTTTTCGTTGCCTAAGTATTATTGTTATATTTTCCTTTTTGTTTTATTTGTATATGTTGGTATATTTCAGGCTTTGGTTAAACAGTGAGTGATGAAGTAATTTAGTTTTATGTATTTAATTTAAGTTAATTGGGTTAGATCATAATATATTAATTTTTAATTTTACAATTTTTAATACAAAAGAGTAATTATTATAGATTTATTGTAATTTTGGATTTACTAAATACCGAGAGGGACAAAAATATAAAAATGTAAATCTCTTTTTAAATGTAAAATTTGAGGAAAGGTTTGCAACTGGAGAGATTTGATTTCTCTAGGCTTTTAGTAGATTTAAAATTCTTTTTATTATAAAATTTGAGGAAAGGTTTGCAACTAGAGAGATTTGATTTCTCTAAAATCTTAGTAGATTTCAAATTAAGATGGGTCTAAGTTGATTTTGTGCAAAAAAACTAATAAAATGTTTTAACTATAAAAAATCTTTTATTTTTAACAACACGTCTCACAGGATTTACCAACCCCCTTTCCCCAATGTCAATACCTAGATTATTTTAGAGATTGACCATATACAACAAACTAATTTATGTCGTTGATTAAGTTGATTCTCTTGATCATGTTGATCCAACAATTAAGTTCAATTCTACACTGGTGAATTTGAAATTGGCTCTACCTCTGAGGTTTCGTAGTGTCGTGTCACGATACTGAAACATATCCTATGATAGATAAAGGATCTTGTTCTCTGTCTCTCTCTCTCTATATATATATATATCTATATATATATATATATATATATATATATATATATATATTAAAAAATTTACTCAACAATTATATTGAAGTATTTGTTTTATGACCCACATTAATTTTTTTATGGTTTTTAGGCTTATGTGGTTGTCATTAATTGCAGAATTCTCCAGATTATCCACAGTATCGAAAAACATTGGTCGACGTTTCGAATCTCAACAGGGATCCATCTTCAGGACAAGATGAGAATGTGACAAGATGGATCGTCGTTGGGAATCGAAACGTCGACCAATGTTTTTGATACTGTGGATAATCCGAAGAATTCTACAATTAATTTTTTTGTTACTAATATTTTTTAAATATAATATATCAACTCTATATTAAGAATGCAAAAAATTACACATCTCCCTCATAATGAAAAGTTAAAATATAAGAAATTAAAATTTAGATTACTTTATTTTTCTTAAAATTGAAATAAAATTATGTTATTTAATGTAGACAGTGAAAAATTTTATTTATGGTTGGCACACTTTTTTATTACTAATACATTTTTGTTTTAAATATTGTATGTCAATTGAACCATGGATAAATAAAATACCATATAATATTAATAATATTATTTTTGCATGTCATATGTCAATTCCATATTTAGTAAAAGAATTACATATCTCCCATATATATATGGGAGATATGTAATTTCTTTAGTAAATATGGAATTGACAAATGGCATGTAAAAATATAATATCAATAATATTATTTTTGCATGCCATATGTCAATTCCATATTTAGTGAAGGAATTACACACACACACACAGATATATATATATCTATATATATATATATATATATATATATATATATATATATATATATATATATATTTCAACTACATTATATCTATATATAAAGTTGAGGTAAAATTTAGGTGGAAATTAAAGTATTTTATTTATGGTTGACATTGATTTTTTTGTTATTACTATTTTAAATTTGTTAATATAAGTATTATTTTATCTCATACTTGGCCGCGGAACCCCACTCGGCCTAATAAGACGAGGATATGCTAGTAATAGTAAAAGAAAAGTTGAAAAATAAGTCATAAATTGAAATAATTTATCTCATGTAGGCAGAGAGGCTAGGAAAATAATCAAACATAAAGATAGGTTGATCTATATCAAAGTAAGTTATAATGACCATAAATATGACATACTCAGTAAATATTCAACCTTAAAAGTATCCAAAATATTTATAAATGAAGACCTCATTCAAATAGACCAAGTTGAGTTAATGAAGAAAGTTCAAAAGGTAAATTTATGTAGTCACATCACTGCAAAGGTGATAAGCACACAATTTTGAAGTTCAAGGTAACAAAAAGGATCAAAAAAGAAATATGTAGCATTAAAACAAGAAACATGCAGAAATTTTCACAAAGAATTCAAGGAAATATTGAAATATTCAATATCCTAGAACGCATAACGCAACTATATATTGTTGGTAGAGTGAACTAAAGAAGTGGCGAGTCAAGGGGAGAAGCTCAACAGTGGGAATAAATTTTTATTTGAGCCAGTCCATAATTGGAAGAAACATTGATTTGAAATATCTAGGGAGTTTACAAGTCTTGAAAACAGACTTATGTAGTTGATGAAAGACAGCAGATGAGGTTAATGAGAAAGAGAATCCATCCAAGCCAAGAAAGCCTGAGGAAAATATGTGCGAAAGTGATCCACTGTTGAAGCAACATCTAGCAGATATAGTTGCAACATGTGAGTATTTCTATTTAGTAGAGTACACCATAAAGCATAGAGCCTTGGATCCTTCACCGATGATTATAGGTCAAAAATAAATAATGGGAGAAATGTTAGGTCACTGGGTTTGAAAGCATAACACACAAGAGCAAGTGGATTTATGATTTTTATTAATTTGTATGTTCATGCACACAGAACTCGATAATAGGATTCTATCTTATCCCATACACAAAATAGTTCCATACTATGCAACCTTTGCAGCCACAAGTGCACCTTACTAATCTAAACGATCTTACATGTGTTTGTGTAAGTTACTTTTGTGATTTGGGTTAGCCACAAAAGTTTTCTTAGGATGCATCCCATATGGGGCAGATTTTTTGGGGTCTTTCTATGATCGATTTTATAGTGTAAGCTATTTTATGACATGGTAGAATTTTTGAATTTTGATTCCCAACTAGGAAGTAATGAGAATGAAACTACATACTCATTCTATCGCTAGTTATTGGCCTAAGTATTAAAAACTTGCATCATAAATGAAACTAGAAAGGAAGGAAATTGGGAAAAACTTAATAAATCAAAAATATATCAATAGGGATAACATGGTAATAATAAATAGGAATTTTGGATACTCTAGATGCTTTTTTGGAAATTTCATGGTTTTCCAAGGTACAAAATTTGTATCTTAAGTTGGATCCCAAGTGGAATTAATATTAGGTTACTAGTTGAAAAATTGGAGTGTGATGAGTCTAAGGTCATAACATAGAAGGATTTGTCTTTTCATTGACATGGAATAAGAAATCCCATCACAAAGGTATTGGAGGCATTGCCTATTATATACAAAAAAAAAAAAAAAAAAAAAAAAAAAAAAAAAATCTCCCCACTTTTGACTTCATAAGATAGACCCATTCAATCAATACATTTGGATAGAAATATCGAACATCAATCCTAAGA
This sequence comes from Pinus albicaulis, assembly GCA_034641835.2. Taxonomy (NCBI): domain Eukaryota; kingdom Viridiplantae; phylum Streptophyta; class Pinopsida; order Pinales; family Pinaceae; genus Pinus; species Pinus albicaulis. The sequence continues at coordinate 535,579,614 of CM076583.1, forward strand.
GGATTTATATTGAAATTTTCTATTTTCCACCTATTATTTCTAGTTTTTATAAGAAAAAAAAAACTAGATAAGAGTTGTCTCTAAAATAACCTAGAATAATATATCCATGTATGAGGAATGAAAGTAATACACTCCTCCTGGGAGACTTTAATGTTGGAATTGAAACTAACTGAACTATTATTGTAAGCAATAATTCCAACCTTAATCTTTAAGGCTAGATGAAGACCTTGTTTTAGCCAGTAGATACAAAAGAAACTTTGAACATGTGATCAAGAATTTGATTGGTACTGAGTTAGTTAAGCTGTATATTTCTCAAGACCTAATAATTTGCGATGGTGTAACGAAATGGTGGAACTCCAATTGGAATACTTGTATTCATGGGCTTAGTAGTATTTTGGTGGATTATGTGATATTTGATATCCCTGTGTCGAACTAAAGAGTAAATTTTGACCTTTTAAATGACCATGAACCTAACTTCGATCATGGGCCTTTAACCCTAACTCTAAAGTTTGTCATGCAAAAGAGCCCCATGGATGACCATTTTGATTATAAAATTCACATATTTTTTAACAAAATTAAAGTGGCCTCTTCTTGAAGGACTTAAATCATGAATTAAATATCTTAACTTGTAAGGACAACATCAAATATCTCTACCATAATGTTACACAATCCTTTCTACTTCCACTAACAACATTCATATCAAGCTGTCAAGTAAAAAAGAATAATAAAACAACCAACCTTTTGAATGGTAATGAATGTAAAACTACTAGGAAAGCCATCAGGGATGCTTCTAATAAATTGTTAAAACTTGAAAGGATAAACACATACAAAACCCTTATTAAAAGGAAGAAAATATATTAAATCAATAGAAAGCAAGAGCATCTTGTGTACCTATCTAAACTTGATCCTAGGAACTTTTGAGAAAATATTTAATTCGTAAAATTAAAGAAACTAATATGATTCCCTTGAAGGACTAAAATTCCTACCTTAAAAATTTATATGAATTCCCTTAATGGCATGGACAACATTTCAAATTTTTCTACAGAGAATGAAGTATTTTCTCTAAAAGACATAGAGTTTGGGGCTAGGCATCTCACAAATGGAAAACATAGGAACATTGAAGGCTACCAAGCTGAATTTTTAAAATCAAATTGCCTACCATCATTTCTCATATTCATAATCTATCCAATTTAGCAATGAAGAAAGGCTTCCCTAAACCTTGGATTGAAAGCCTCATTGTGCCTAGTTTTAATAGGGATAAAAGAGTTGCCTCTAATATAGGACCATTATGATTAGCCCCATTTTCGCCAAGTTGTGTGGGACTGTTTTGGAAAAGAATATTAGCATTTGGCTAGAAATCCATGTAAAAGAATATTAGCCTTTGGCTAAAAATCCATGAAAAAGTGATAAATACTAGGCTTGGTTTAGGAGATATTATTCAATTTTGGGCCATATTATTACTCTAAGTATCATTGCAAAGGATTTTTTCAATAATTAAATTGATATCTTATGTTGTTTTGTTGATTTTAGAAAATATTTTGACATTTTACGTAGTACAAACCATTGAATAGGTTGGAAGAGATAAATGTTCCTATTGAGTTGAGCCTTGTTGTGACAAGGTTATATGAGAAAGGTATTTCCAACTTTAGGAAAATTGAGGGATGGTTGGAAGAAATTAACTACAATATTGGAGTCAAAAAATATTGTCCCTTGTCCCCTACACTTTTTGGCATATACATTGACAAATTAGAAGGTTGTTTAGAAGATGCAGGTTGTGTTGGCCCAACTCTCACTGGTATAGTAATCACTATTCTTCTTTGTGCTAATGATATTATTCTAATGGTGATGTGTCCTACGATATTGGTAAGAAAATGATAAGCCTACAAGATTTTTTCTCCAATATCGGTGTGACTGATAATATTGACAAAACTGAAGTCATGATAGTTAAATCCAAAAAGATCACCTATCATACTTCAGTATCAGACAACAAAAACTTGGAGGAAGTTACTTCATAAAAATATCTTGGAATTGATATTCATCACAAGATCAATTGGAATTATAGCATTGATAAAATGATAAATGTATGGTGGAAAGCTTATTATGGGTTTGAAAATTATTCTAAATTAACAACTTTGGATGTGGGATTAAAAAAAATCCACTTTTAGACTCTTGTTACTCCTATTATATTATATGTATGCAAGGTTTGAGGATGTATTATATTTAGAGTGTCATGGAAAAAGGTGGAGAAAATCCAAAAGCATATTATAACCTATAATCTTAAAATTAAATGAAATACTCCCTATCATATCCTCGTCATAGAAGTGAGCCTTTCTCGATTGAGAGCACGATTATTACTAGGGACCTAATGTATAAGGTCAAGCTAAACAACATGTAAGACAAGAGGCTTCCTAAAATGGCTTCAAACTCTAGCCAAAACCACCTTCAAGATCAAATGGGAATGGAATAAGGATTCATAGCCTTGGCTAAACAATTAGGGAATAAATTGTAGAATAAGGATAAAATTAAAAAATATTATCACATCAAAAATTAATGAAATTTGTGGATTTTGATTATTTTATTATTTTACACATTCTTATCCACGATTTCATCATTAAAAAAATTACACATAATCCATCAAAAATATAACATTTAAGAAAGTAGGATCATAAAGAGATGGCCACACAAAGAACACAAGGATTTACCCTCAGAAAACCCACATGGAGAAAAACCTAGTAATATTTTCAATAGAGAATTATTCAACTCAAAAGAGATATATCTAAGTCAACAACTATTTCAAACCTGGTCCATCCTCTGAGTCAAGTCAATCTTCCCACTAAAGTGTTTGATTAGGTCTACATTTAACTCTGCCTTCTACCTTCTATAGAAAGGGTCTTTTCACGGAGACTAGGTCCCTTCAAAAAGGTTCTACCAATAGAGATTTTGCCTTTATCACAAATACATAATTCTTCCTTCTATAGAGATTCATTGCTTCAGAAATTCAGCCTTATAGCCTCATACCTTCACTACTCTAGTCCTTTGTTTGCCTCAATTTTTTTTCCTCAGAAGATGACACTTTGCTACCTCTTAATTAACACTTTGTTGCCTCGAAATATGTGAGTTTCTTGGCCTTGAGAAGGATGAAATGGTTCCTTTATATAGTTTTTCTTGGAGGTTGAATGGGTGTGTCTTAGTTGGAGCTGACCTAAACATTTGGAAGGGGAAACTCGACTAGGAGGAGGTCGACTTCTTCGTTTTGGAGCCAAAAATTCAATTTTTCTCTTTTATAACCAATATGAAAACTATGCGTTTTTAATATTTTATTTTTTATTCGAGCATGATGAATATGCTTACAATTACATTAATGACTCAAATATGAAGACCAATCATAGTTACAAAAATTCAACACTCCCTCTTAACTTGGTAGGTATTCATAATGACTATCTAGATGTTCTCATGTTGATAGAATTTCTCTATGAAAAGGTTATAACAAATCATCAATATCAACACCATCCAATTACCATAATCTGATCAACAACTATGACACATGGTAAATCAATAGCATCACGATAACCAACATCATCATCTACATCAACATCCATTAGTTTTCAAATCATTGTCGATACCTGACTCACGGCATATCATCAGCATCTACTCGTCACCATAATTTGCTCTCACAGACACATGGTATACATACTAGCCAGGTTCACCCTCATCCTAATCAGTCTCTCTGACTCATGATGAAAGCCTCATCACACATTCTCTTAGATTAATCTGGTCCTCAAATACAAAAGGCCTCTCACTAGGCCAAGATGTTGACATACTAACACAACCATCCTTAGGAGTACTAATAGGCACTCACTCAACCCTCTTGGGGAACACGGTGGGCCTTGATGTTGAAAGGCCGCAATCAAACCTACCTAGGGAGTAATCTAGGTCTTGATGTTGAGATACCACACTCAACCCTATATGGGTAGTAATCTTAGTCTTGATGCTAAGAAACCACACTCAACCCTATATCGAGAGTCATTTGTGTCTTGATGCTAAGAGGCACTCACTCAACCCACCCAGTGAGAAATATGGGCCTTTAGTACAATTCTTCCTCATCCTGGTCAAAATATTTGACTCATGAAGAATTTCCTTCATCCATACGGATATAGCATCATCATGCCCCCTTAACGAGAGGGGCAATATACACAAGTCAAATCTTGTCCCTGAAGTATGCAAACTTTTCCTTAGACAGAGGCTTTTTCATAATATTATTTTTCTTCTCATCGATGGAGATATACTCGAGCTTCATTTCTCTCTTCATATACCATGTATTGGTACAAGATAGCAAGGTGCATTGTCTTGTCATCAAGTTATCATCTGCACTTGATCAAACAATCCTGCAAGTTGGAGCCATATTTCTTCATAACTCGTCATTCAAGATGCAACATAATTGGCCTCTGAGTGTAACAGATGTATGCTTCCTTCTCATCTAAAAGATCATAATGGAGCCCAAACTGAAGCAATGTGAAAAACTCTCTTTTTCTTTAGCACTCCCTTCCCAATGTGAATTCTTGCAGTTATATTTCTCTGTTTGAGACATCTTTAAAACCATGATTGACAATGCCATGACCAATTGTACCATGTTGTTACTTCAACACATGTTGATCTAGATTCCTTGGCTCAACCATAAACTTATATGATTCCTTCACTTGATCCTTCATCTTGGTTACATTGGTTACCCTAAATGGGTATTCTTTCTGAAACATCTCTTTCCATGGAAATCTTGATTTGCTCCATCTTCCACTATTGTTATCAGCTATCTAGTTAAGATCCTTCATCTTGACTTCTAAGGTCGACTCCCTATGAAGATAAACAAGTGTTCCTAGAGAAGCCATGAATTCTCCCTTTAGAGAAAATCTTTCGTCCAATGCAACTTCTTTTGACACATGACCTCTTCTACTTTCGTCAGAGAAAAAATAATATAGGATAAACCTCGATCCATTAATCCAAATTTATCAGATCTAAGGATTTTGTACAAATCCTTCTCTCTATAGCATAATATTTCTTCATATACATCAAAATATTGAGGTAGCTCTTACGTACACTTCTTCTTTCATCAAAGTAAATGATCTCTAATCCATCTAATTTAATAATAGAAATCATAAAGATAATAAACTTGTAACATAAGTGTACCTACCAAAATGTCCCTTCATAGCCTTCTCCCTCTTACTAAGGTAATCCTTTGTTTTGTACTTTTCTTAAGTTTCCATCTACTATATACCTCATCTTGGAAGTCACCACTGAATTTTTCTTTGCATATATCAAGGCATACTTCAATCTTATTTATATGTTTTCTCCCTCTGATTCAATCTAACATCCAATACAATATCTCTCATCACAAATCCCTATTTATGGGAGAGTCCTCTTGTCATAACTTTTATTTGTTCTTCCATCTACTACCAAGGATTTTTCATCCTTCATTATGTACATTTAATCCTCACTAGGAGGCCAAGGAATAAAAATTACAACCAAGAAAAGAATTCAAAGACAAGAGACCAACTACTAGTAAAATCAACAACAGTAGTAATAATCAAATAAGAGAGATATAAATACGTATATTTGAGAAGAATGTCAGCTCCCTCTTGATCTTTGGTCTTCTTTCATCCATCTGCAACTTTATCAAGTCAATTAGTTAATGCAGGTTGTAAGCAGTGAGAGATCAAGTCAATTAAATATTAATTAATTCACAATCAATGATCTCACATGCAATTGAGGATTACTATTACTAGCTGCATGCATGTCAGATCTAGTGGAAACCCAGTTGAGATCGAGGTGAAAGGGAAGTTGACTATCATTTGTAGGATTATTGGGTTGCACACATGCAACCAAACACCCATTGGAGTGCCCATGATACTTGCACAGTCAAGGAAGGCCATAATTCCTATATTTTAAGGATTGAATTCATCAGGGATTGCGCAAGCAAGGCAGGTTGTCTGGAGGCAGTAAATTGGCTAAGTATTGGTCAGTTTTTGAATGATAGTGTGAGACAATTAGCTGAGTACTGGAGGGATTTTGCGAGAATAATTTTGTATGTAATTGTTTCATGATCCATGTTGAATATACAATAGAATATAGTGGGGTTTTGAGCAGAAAGATTTCCCCGGGAAATTATTTGTGTTGTGTTTGATTTTATTCTTCTTTACTTCATGTGATTAGCAATTGTGTTTTTAATTCCACAAAAATATGTGTAGAAGCGACTCAGTATTTAACTTTAATACATTATTAGATCGAGTGAATCTAAGATATACATGCATGTTGTATAATTTCTATAAAACCCTATGATTTTCTTCTCCAAATCTTGTTGCTTCCTATGGTTTACAAACCATATGTCAAAACCCTAGAATCGAAATGCATTTTACACATCCCATCATTGTCATTAATAAATCAAGGATTTCCAACGATGATCCAAGAACCATTGCTTTATCATAATCATTGTATTAGTAACAATATATTATTTTCAATGTGCAAGGAGTGGATCCAAGTACCCATGCAAGCAACACATATCAATTTATTCAAGAACTTTGTTTATGTCTTTGTCTTGATACAAATAATTTGTCCTTTTATAGAGAGATAATAAAGGGGGACTTGATTTATTTTACAGTGATCCTTCTTCTCATCTAGGCCTTAGTAATTCATAATATATGCCTTTTACAATTCAAGGTCCATGATATCAGATTATATTAATACCATTCAATATTTTCGCTTCAATGCCCTGCTTATAATGAAATATATTCAAGGAAGCATAAGATCGTTAACTCACACTTAATTTTATTTCAGTATTGATCTTATCTTTTTTTGAGTGAGAATTTCGATATGTGATTCCCTCATAATACATATCATAGTAGATCTAGAATTCCAAACTTTATACCATGTGTTTGCAAGGGAACGATTTCAGATCATTGTCTCAGTCTTCTAATTTAAAGAGCACATACCTTTATGATATAATGAGATCATATTTTCTTCATTGAACTAAAATTCATTAGTTTCAAAATAAATTTTTAAAAACTTATAGAATTACAACTTAGACTTATACTTTGCCTTTTCTAACAAATCTCTTTGAGGTATTAAAACGAAATGGTCATGCATACCTCATATTTTGAGCGACAAACTTTGAATTTTGATAGCCTTTTGTTGATCTCTTAAATTTTGAGTCCTTGTATTTGTTTCACTCCTCATTGTAGAGTGTATAGAGTAATAATTCAACCTTAATCTTCTAATTGTCAACAATCTCTATCTTTGAGTATGGTGCCTTTCAACCAACCTCTCAGCCTACTGAAGTTCAGACCTAAGGAGTAGACTGAGGCTTTTGGTCCTAAAATTGAGTTAGATCTTCAAGTTTTATTCGGTTCTAGCCATAGGGACTTGTAATATAATCTTCCTTCAAAACAAAACATCTAAATATTTTCGTATTCTTATTTTTGAGACCTTCTTTGTTTTAATGTTGGGACAGAAATTATCATTTGGATCTAAGGCTTAATGCTTAATGCTTCTCATTCCTCTTGAAACAAATTTATATCCCTCTGAGATTATTCGTATCTCTAATACCATGAATGAGGCTTGACAATCTATGAGGTCCTATGAAGATTTGAAACAATCATACTGAAGTAGGTCATTCAACCCATCTTAGATTTTGGGTTTTACCTCTTTCACAAATACTATAAAGAATGAAATTTGGTCTTGAATTAGAACTCCACAACTTTTACTTCACAAGTATTTTTTCCTTGAGGTTAGCTTGTGACCTTTCAGTCTCCTGAAGTCCAATAGAGGAATTTTACAGTCCTCCTTATATTTCTAGCCTTCTGAGGTATGATGATTTTGGTCCTGAGGAACTGATGGAATTTAATCTTAATTTTCTAACAGTAGATGACTTCGACCTTGAGCTAAGGTTTCAACCCTTGTAAATATATTGATTTACTTTGTTCTCTTCCATGAATGGAACTTTGACCTTAAACAAAGAATTTTATTAGGTCTTTTAGAGGCTCAAATTAGAGCTTATTTTTCCTCAAAGAAGGTAGGATCAATAGGGCTACTCTTTCACCCAAAGCTCCGATACCATGTGGTTTTTGTAAGGGTATTATATATTAATAATTCCTTTTGATGATTTAATTATTTTATACATTATTATCCATGATTTCATCATTAAGAAAACTACAAAAAAGACATCAAAAATATAACATTTAAGACAGTAGGATCATAAATAGACAGCCACACAAGAACACAATAATTTACCCTAGGAAAACCTACATGGGGAAAAACCCAGCAACCTTTTCAATAGATAATTCTTCAATTCAACAGAGATACATTTAAGTCAACAACTAGGTTAGACCTGGTCCATTCTCCTAGTCAAGTCAATCTTCCCACTGAAGTTTCTTATTAGGTATACATTGAACTATGCCTTCTTCCTTCTATAGAAAGGGTATTTCCACAAATATTAGGTCCCTTCACAAATGTTCTACCCAACGGAGATTCATCCTTTATCACATAGAAATAATTCATCTTTCTAAAAAGATTCATTGCTTCATAAATTAATCCTTCTATCCTCAAACATTCGTTTCTCTTGTCCTTTGTTTCCTCAAAAGATTCGACACTTTGTTGCCTCAGAAATATCATTTCACTCCCTCATAATATGCAAGTTTTTTGGCCTTGAGAAGGACGAAATGGTGCTTTTATATAGTTTTTCTTGGAGACCAAATGGGTGTCTTAGCTACAGTCGACCTAAACATTTGGAAGGACCAAATTAACTAGGAGTAAGTTGACTTCTTCCTTTTGGATCCAAAAATTCAACTTTTAAAAACAAAGAATTTATCTTTTATAACTAACATGAAAATCATGTCTTTTTAATATTTTATTTTTTATTCGAGCATGATGAATATGCTTACAAACACATTAATGACTCAAATATGAATATTGACCATAGTAAAGAAAATTCAATAATAACAAGTTAGATGGAAAAAGGAAATTAAGATCAATTATAAGGAGATGCTCAACCCTAATCTAGAAAGGAAAAAGTATGTCTCTATCTTAACTAGCTTAAAAAATAAAATAAATAAATAAAATTAAGTAAAATTAAAAAATTAATTAATTTAAATTTAAATTTTATACATATATAACAAGTTAGATGGAAAAAGGAAATTAAAATAAATTATAAGGAGATGCTCGACCCTAATCTAGAAAGGAAAAAGTATGTCTCTATCTTAACTAGCTTAAAAAATAAAATAAAATAAAGTAAAATTTAAAAATTAATTAATTTAAATTTAAATTATATATATATATATATATATATATATATATATATATATATATATATATATATATATTGTTAAAATAAGAACAAACTATCATGAGCTCCACATTGAAAGTGGTTGTTGGTCAATTCCAAAAACATCATGGGATGAAAGAGTTTGTCACCTTTGCGACACCAAGAGGGTTGAAGAAGGAAAACAATTTCTCTTAAATTGTTTTGTGTATACATAGATTAAAGCTAAGTTTCAAAATACTTTTCACACTACTAACCTTCTAACCTTTTAAGTCAGCAAAATTCTAGGTTTTAACCCTATATAGAAATTACCTACAAACATATTCTTAAAACATAAAACATATACAATGGAGAAAACATAAAATATACATATATATTTTCTCCTGGAACCCAATTCAGGTGAACCAAATTTATTTTATGTTATATTTATTTCAATGTTACAATAAATTATATACATGTATCGTATTAGAACATAACAATACATTAACCTGGATTAGAACATGATCGTAGATCCCTCAACTGGATCTACAAAATACCATGAGAAAAAACCATCATGCCCAAAACCATGCGTTAAGACTATGCCCAAAACCATGGGTGGGTATGCCCACCATCCTTGGGTCTGCCCCCCATCCTTGAGTCCACCTAACCAAGGGGCTAGACGTGGAAAGAATATAATACATATCCAACAAAAACTATGGTGATCTTAGAATATTTCTCATAATTCTTTCAAGAAAAATAAAAGTCTAAAGAATTCCAGGTAACTTCTTAGATAAACAAATTTCGATCTTAATGGTTATTAATAATCTTCATGAAATTCATCATCATCACTATAAAATAATTTTTAAAAAAATGTGTAAGTTATTTAAAGTAGGTCCCTTAAAAATTGTATGTTGATAATGTCTATGTTGATTTGCAAAATAATTCCACTTCATTGAATGAGTTGAGATGGATTTATATAATCCACCCCCCACCATCCCACAAAAAAATGGAACTATTAATAGAGAAGAATAACTTATTATGTTTAAGTAATTTCTGGTACTTCACTTAATATTGTTTGTTTGACAACTTATAATAGAGTTAATAAAAGGAACGGTGGAGTATTTTAGAACATATTTACAAAATTAAGATGTAGATGCAATTGTATCTTAAGAACATGAATAACATGAGGAGTTATTGATAGAGATGCATGACAATAGCAACCTAGAAATATATTAGAAAAAATGTCCAAATCAACTTCAATTGATATGGCATTACTATCTAGATGACCATGGGGGTTATTTTATATATGCATCGGCTATCAAATTAATTGAATATACCAATTAGGGTTTGGTAAAAAAATGCAAATGAAAAACAATTTACACTTCAATTAGACTATAATGCATACGACATATTGTTTCATTACTAAAATCCTATAAATTTCCACTTTGATCTACTTCTTTAGAAAAAATTCACTATCATGAATTTTTATTTTGGGAAACAAATCGAAAGAATATACTAAACACACATAATTAGAGGTTGTAGAAGCTAATTCAGTCATGGAAATTAATAAATTTTATTTATTTTAATATTTCTTGGGCACATTATAACTCAAGGAAAAATTTGTGATATGACGAAAATATTTGCAAGGGTTTATTTTTAGATTATAGCACATAGGACATATTCCATTGGAAATTTTCAAAGATAAGAATTTAAATGAAATGAATTTCCCATCACTATTTTATGGAAAGAGGCATGCAAGTGTTATAGTTGAGAACTTCACATATCGAAAGATTTGACAATGGGAGGTATTGCACAAGAATCATAACTTCACTTGCTATACAATAAACCTATTCTAGAAATCAATTATTATAATTCTAAACTAGGCATTCAATAGTATAAAGATTAATATACGAAAAGGCCAATTGAAATGAAGAAAATCAGTTACAAAATATGTCAAATCAAAACCAAAGTTGGATTGTATTCTCAAACCAAACAATGGTTACATAGATCTAAAAACCATTCACACGCGACTAAACCACCATCAAAAAATCCATAAAAAGCTATACGTAATGATTTGAAAACTGCAACCACCAACCCTCTTTAAGTCCTTTAGAAATATAGAGAATCTTTGGGAACCTTTAATGAGTGCATTAATACATCTAAGAGGAAAAACTATAAGAACAAGTGAATATGAAAAGGAGTAGAATGAACCTCACTCATTAATTATGCCATTTGCATTCTATTATAAAAATTAAAAAAAAACCCTTCAACAATAAATCTCTCTCATGATCACAAGTATTATGGAGAGATTGAAGACTACTTCTATCTCAAAAAGAAAAATTTAGGAAGCAAGCATGAGCATGTGTTAGTATGGATAAAATATGCATTGTTATATAGTAAAGACACAAAAACTGAAATTAAAAAATGTGTAGATAAGAGCTTGTCTATTGATACATTTTTCTTTATGGATGAACTTAAAACACTCCAACATCATCATCATTTACGAATTTATAGGATCGTAAACACTTCACCTTAACTTCAGTGAAGTATTCACTTACTTACCTAAATTCCTAGTACCATTAGAGAAATAAGGTAATTTTTTTATATTTTTTACTTCTATAAAACTTCACACAAATTATTTCATTGTGTTCGTCTTGTCGAGATGATTTTATTGATATAAATTTCTTCCCAATCCGACCTTTGGATCAAAAGTTATATGAAGAGTATACACAATGGAAAACTAAAAAACAAATTCACACACAACATACAAATGGAGACAGCATTTTAACGTGGTTCACCCAACCAATCTGGGCTACATCCACCAAACAGAATTATCGGCTTTCTTATTAATCAACAGCAAATTACAACAGCAGATTTCTCACATCTGCACTTCCTCTTCCTCATCCCTCATATCTCATATGTTCTGCCTCTATGAGCTTACAATTTATAGATGTAGAGAAGAAACCGAATAATAAATTCTATTCCATCCTATCACAACAAAATAGGATTAATTATCTCCTCTTCAAGATTTGATGCCATCAAATTAGCAAAAAACAACTATTGTTGGCATTATCTATGAGATTTTTAGCCAAAAATAAAATACAAAATCTCAACAATCTCCACCTTGACAACAATTAACCTGATACCTCGTTCTTGTTTATTCTTTTCATTTTTTCTGCAAGCCAAGAGAAGCCAGACACCATCCTAGCTTCTCTAATAAAACTGGTTTCGTGAACATGTCTGCACAGTTTTCCTTTGTATGCACTTTTTCAAGAGAGACTCCCCGTTCAGTGATAACCTGTCTTACAAAATGGTACTTTATAGGTATATGCTTTGATTTACTATGATAGGCAGGATTTTTAGCCAAATGAATTGCACTTTGGCTATCACAAAATAACTTTATGTTGTCTTGCAGCCTACCAAACTCACCAAACAAACCTTTCAACCAAACCACTTCTTTGCAAGCATGTGAAGCAGCTATGTATTATGCTTCTATAGTGGATAAACCAACAATGTTTTGTAGCTTTGACATCTAGCTAATAGCTCCACCTGCAAGAGTAAAGACATATCCTGAAGTTGACATTCTCTTATCCAAATCACCTACAAAATCGGAATCAACATATCCGCAAACAAATTCATTACTTCTGTTATAAGTGATACAATAATCACTTGTGCCTCTCAAATACTGAAGCACCATTTCACTGCTGCCCAGTGTTCTTTTCCTGGATTTTCCATATACCTACTGACAACCCCAACTGCATGTGAAATATCTGGTCTTGTACAAACCATCACATACATCAAACTTCCTACTACATTGGCATATGGTATTCGAGACATATCTTCCTTTTATTCATTTGTATTAGGACATAAACTTGAAGAAAGCTTAAAATGGGAAGAAAAAGGGACTAAAACTGGCTTCACATTGTTCATACCAAACCTTAAGAGTATTTTCTCAATATACTTCTGTTGTGATAACCATAGCTTACCATTGCTCCTGTCTCTGAAAATCTCCATGCCCAAAATCTGTCTTGCTGCTCCTAGATCTTTCATATCAAACGTCCTAGCCATCTGAGCCTTTAACCTATTGATCTCAGTTATGCTTTTTCTTGCTAAAATCATATCATCAACATATAATACTAAGATAATGAATATGTCATTACTTAATTTCTTAAAGTAAACACAATGATCATATTCACTTCTTATATAATTTTGACTCATCATGAAAGAATCAAATTTCTTGTACCATTGTCTCGGTGACTGCTTCAGACCATACAATGATTTCTTGAGCCTGCAGACAAATTTCTTGTTGTGATTTTGAAAAAACCCTTCAGGTTGTTCCATATAAATCTCTTCATCTAAATCTCCATGTAAGAATGCAGTCTTAACATCTAGTTGTTGTAATTATAAATCAAGTAAAGCAACTAATGCTAAGACAATCCAAATTGAAACAATTTTGACAACTGGTGAAAATATCTCATGAAAGTAAATTCCTGCTTTCTGAGAAACACCTTTCACAACCAGCCTCGCTTTGTACCTATTTTCTTTATCATCAACACCCTTTTTCAATTTGTAAACCCATTTACATCCTACAGTTTTTCTGTCATTGGGAAGTTCTACCAGGTCCCATGTGGCATTCTTGTCTAATGCCTTCATCTCATCCTTCATAGCTTATTTCCACTTATCACTGTTAGAACCTTCTACAACTTCCTGATAGCATAAAGGTTCATCATTAGCGGTTAAAGCAACTAAAGTAACATAATCACCATACCTTTTAGGAGGATGTCTGATTCTCGTGGACCTTCTTAAAGATGTTTCTGGTTCTTCCACAATTTGCTGATTATTAACTGTAGGAACTTCTTCATGATCTTCATCTGAAACTTGTTCATCTTTACTATCATCAGTATTTGAACTGGTTTCAAACTGAATATGTTGAAGTTTAGGTACATTTTCCTGTTTCAATTTAATATCTTCATCTGGATTATCAAGTGAAGATTCATTGAATTTAACATCTCTGTTAATGATGATCTTGTGAGTAGTAGGATCCCACAACCTGTATCCCTTAATCCCATCGCCATATCCAACAAAGATATATCTTTTTGATTTAGGATCTAATTTAGAAAACTGATGTTTCGGAATTAGAGCATATGCATCACAACCAAAAACTTTCAGTTTAGAATAATCACAAGGATGACCCTTCCATACCTCTTGAGGAATTTTGCATCCTATTGCAGTTGATGGTGATTGATTTATCAAATAGCAAGCTGTAGATAATGCTTCTGTCCATAATTCCTTCTGCAAATTGGCGTTACTCAGCATACTTATTGCTCTTTCGAAGAGAGTCCTGTTCATGTGTTCAACAACTCTATTTTGCTGAGGAGTATATACAATAGTTCTATGTCTTTCGATCCCAACTTCCTCGCAATAATTATCAAATTCCTTTGAAGTAAAATCACCACCATTGTCAGTTCTTAAACATTTAATGGTTCTTCTAGTGATATTTTCTACTAATGCTCTAAACTGCTTGAAAACTGTGAATACATCAGAATTTATTTTTAACATGTAGACCCATACTTTTCTAGAGAAATCATCTATAAAAGATAAAAAATATGATGATCCTCCATATGAGGTTGTAGGAGATGGACCCCAAACATCAGAATGGATATAATCAAGGATTCCTTTGCTAGTATGTTTTCCAGTTTTAAATTTATGCTTGCTTTGTTTCCCATAAATACAATGTTTGCAGAAATATAACTTAGAAGATTTTAAACTAGGAAGTAACATACGATCAGATAAGATTTTTAATCCTCTTTCACTCATATGGCCCAACCATTGATGCCATAGTCGAATAGAATCATTGTCCTTTTCAGATACAATTGAAACATGATTTGACTATGTTCTTCCTTCTAACTGAAAAATATTTCCAACCTTCTTTGCTTTCATTAATAATAGGATTCCTTTGTAAATTTTCATTACTCCACCTTGAATAAAAGTTTTATATCCATTTGTGTCTAACACTCCTAGAGAAATAAGATTTTTCCTGAGTTCAGGCACATGTCTTACATCAGTTAAGATTTTATCTGTCCCATCAAACATTTTAATCTGGATGCTTCCAATTCCCACAACATTCCATGAGAAATCATTACCCATGTAAACTACTCCATCATTAATTGACTTATAAGATTTAAACCAATATTTATGGATGCACATGTGATTGGACGCACCAGAATCTAATAGCCAATGTTGATCATGATTTGCAAAATTAACTGATAAAACTTCATCACTTATATCTGCACCGAATGCCGAACCTGAACTGGATGCCGAACCTGAACCTGTATTTGTCGTGTTTGCTTCTTTATTTTCTATTGAAGAGTCTCCTCTGGATGTTTGCTGTCTCTTCCAACAGTCCTTCTTCAAATGACCCGATTTGCTGCAAAACCAGCATTTTAGCTTACTCTTCTTCCCTTTCGATTTTGACCGAGAGTTATTTTTCTGACTGAAGTGTTTTTCTTTAGATCGACCTCTAACCATCATTGCTTCTGATGTAGAGGCTTCTAAATTTGACCTTTTTCTAGTTTCTTCAGACAGCATAGCTCCAACAACATCATCAAATTCAAGGGTTTCTGATGAACTAAGACTTATAGAAGTAACAAAATGATCGCATGACTCAGGAAAAGAGCATAATAAAGTTACATCTTTATCTTCTGAATCAAATTTTACTTTTATGCTATCTAACTTCACCAAGAGAGTATTAAAGGTATTAAAATGATGAGTTATTGTTGTACGTTCCTTCATGCGCAAGCTGTACAACTGTCTTTTTAGAAGTATCCTGTTGGTTAAGGATTTAGTCATGTACAGTTTTTCTAACTTTGTCCATAAACCAACAATTGTTTTCTCTGACGTGATGTTAAATAAAACATCATCCGCCAAACACAATCGTATGTCGCTCAATGCACTGTCATCGATGTCACTCCATTCTTCATTTTTCATGGTGAGAGGTTGTTTGGATTTTCCCAAAAGTGCCTTCGCCACACCTTGTTGTATGAGTAAATCATGCATCTTAACTTTCTAGATTTCGAAGTTATTCCTCCCATTAAACTTCTCGATCTCAAACCGAGCACTTTGATTTTTTTTCCATTTTTAACTTAACTTCTCTATGGATCCTTAATTGCCTTTTAAATCAAATTTAACAATTTGATAAAATCCCCTTTTCAAACATGCAATTATTAATAATTGAATACCATGTTTAGGCTTCTCCACCATGATACAATGGCAGCCGGAGGAAGATCGATCAACGTCGATCTACTCACACCTCCTCACGCAAGATTATACTCCTGATTGATGTAGAGCATAAAGAAAATATAGCCGCTAAACTTTGAAGATGACAATGCCCTCCTTTCATGAGATTTGATCATTAAAATAGAAGAATTCCGATCAAGAATTGCTCCTCTTAACTCTCAGGACAAGAGATCATCTAAGTTAAGAATTGCGTTAAGAGCTTGCTCCTATTGATCCTCTTAACTCTTAACTCTCGGGATAGAACTCATCAAAAAACAAATTCATCTGGTGGTCTCCACGCAGGCTCGATCTGCAGTCTTAACGCAAGCTCAACGACAGTCTTCACGCCTCAAAAACATGCCCTCCTTAGCACGCCGGTCAAGCTCAACGGCAGTGGCTCCTATCAAGTTACGCAGGCTCTGATTTATCTTTCAACCTCCACGGTGTTGCTTTATCCTTTAACCACGATCACCGGTCTTGTGTCTTTTCAACGCTGGTTTCAACGCGTGGTTTCAACGTTGGTTTCTTTGAACCATAGACAGCGGCTCCTCCTCTCAAACCGTAGAACCACAAGCCACCACTCAGTCTTCACGCAAGCTCATATGGGCGTCGTGGTAACCGAAGAGCTTCTCTACTCTCACACAGCTCCGATACCAATTGAAGAGTATACACAGCAGAAAACTAAAAAACAAATTCACACACAACATACAAATGGAGACAGCATTTTAACGTGGTTCACCCAACCAATCTGGGCTACATCCACCAAACAGAGGTATCGGCTTTATTATTAATCAACAACAGATTACAACAGCATATTTCTCACATCTGCACTTCCTCTTCCTCATCCCTCATATCTCATATGTTCTGCCTCTATGAGCTTACAATTTATAGATGTAGAGAAGAAACTGAATAATAAATTATATTCCATCCTATCACAACAAAATAGGATTAATTATCTCCTCTTCAAGATTTTATGCCATCAAATTAGCAACAAACAACTATTGTTGGCATTATCTATGAGATTTTTAGCCAAAAATAAAATACAAAATCTCAACATTATAGTCATTCAAAGTTAAGTGTCACATCATCCTTTCCCTTGCCACATGGATGCCCAGTCATCTTGCACTGTTAGCACCACTTGGCGATGGTATAATGGCTTAAGAGTTTAGACTTTTATAATTCATATTTTGTGAATTTATTTATGTTCATTGCATTGTTATTTTTTTTATCAATGTTTTGTACCCTCATATGTGGTTCATCATCAGAATTAGTGAAAGATGTGAAATTTTGATCAAGAATGAAGATATAAAGATAAATGTGCATTAATGATGGACGGATGTCAATAAGAATAGGGAAAAAAATATTGACACAAGGAATTTCAGAAATCCCTATAAAATGTAAATGGTAATGTAATGATATGTCTTAATAATAAATTATTTATATTTAATATTTAAAAATAGATATTAGTAATTGAGATGAATTGATGTTGATAATGACATATATAAAGCCTTTTTTTTCCATGGAAAAAAGTGTAATTTTATTAGTATTTTAAAAACGAAATTACATTTTGCATGTATATTTTTCATTTTGTATTTATGTCATTTGTTCCAGACGTAAATGACATATATAAAGTCAATTATGAATGTGACTCCAATATATAAAATGATAATTATTTATAATATTAATTAATATAAGGTTTGAAAATAATTTATAATAATATATATATATATATATAGAATTATTAATGTAAAGTATAAGATTAATAAAGTATAAACTTTAATGTGACATAAATTAATAATATATGATATTACATATAAAGAATTATCATTCATATAAAGTGTTATGATTTAATAATTTTATTAATTTATTATTCAAATGATGTAATATAATGTTTATCTAGTAGAATGATAAGCTCGAAAGAAAATATAAGAAGTTAGTTAGATATAGAATTAGAGGTCCATGTGGGAATCCAATTCTCACTTATTTTCCATCTTTCATCGTTATTAATATTGTTAGGGTGTTTTCCTATTTCTATAGCCTCCCTAAATTTTCTATGGTGATAATGATCAATTTTAGCAAGGATGTGAGTGTCTTCAATGTGGATTTGAAGTTTGGCTTTATTAGAATGATCAGCTAGAGTGGAGGTTTAACGATTATGATTTATATCGACAAATTTTTCATGTATCCTAGTCAAAATGGAACGTTCAGTTTCTCCAACATAGGGCCTTCCACATGAACAAGGAATAAGATAAACACATTTTTTACATTTAGGATTAATAGGATATTTCACGGATTTCAAACATTGACGAATGGTGTTCATAGGTTTGAAGGTGGACTTAATATTGTTCTTTCGCTGAATATGGGCAATTTTGTTCATGGTTCCCATGATATACGGGAGGTGTACTTTACCAACATTATTGTTTAATTGTTCTTTATTTTTATTTTCAAGTCCTTTATTAATATTATTGAAATTTTTTGTGCCAAATGTATCTTGTATCCATTCTTTATGAATACATCCATAAGATGGGATTTTTCAATGTCCAAATGTTCTTTGTTTGAAATCCTAATGGCTCTAGTTGCTAAAGTATTGAGAACACTAAGTTTCTAGGCAGGATGATGGTGGGAGCTAGCATCGAGTTATTTCTCAGTATGAGTCTTTTTACAATATACCTGGTAAGACAAGGCACCATATTAATTTCTAGTAACGAGAACGTCAAGAAAGGGGAGGCTTTTATATATTTTAATTTCCATGGTGAATATGATAAAATCAGATTGATTGTTTAGGTGTTACAAGAAATTTGATAATTTGTCTCTTCCATGTGGCCATATGATGAAGGTGTCATCAACAAATAGTTTCCAAATTTTAGGCTTCAAGGGGGAGGAATCAAGGGATTTTAATTCAAAATCCTCCATGAATAGATTAGGAATAATAGCAAAAAGAGGATATCCCAAAGCTACTCTATAACCTTGTTCATAGATATCTCCCATGAAACTAAAAAATCCGGATCTAACACAAATTTCTATTAATTTATTCGTGTCAGGATCAATGATTTTGTGGACAACTTCCATTTCCCCATCAAAAGGAATGTTAGTGTAATGGGATTTCACATCAAAACTAACTAAATTATCATTTTTATCAAGTTTAAAATCTTTAATCTCATTGATAAAGTAGGTAGGGTCTTTGACAAAAGAATTTGTATTTCCAACCATTGGTTTAAGTTTAGCAACAAGATATTTAGCAAGATGGTATGTAGGACCACCAATAGTATAACAATAGGTCCAAGGGGAATCCCTTCTTTGTGAATATTAGGTGCTCCATAGATCCTTGGTGTATATGGATTGCTTTCTATCAATTTATTATTACCACATTCATTATTATCTTTTATAGAGTTGCATACATCTTTAGAAATTTTATTTAAAGGATTCTTATTTAGCTATCTATAACATTCGTTGTTATTAAGGTGATCTAGAATTTTATTATTGTTACCATTTTTATTCATTATCACAGTAACTCTACCTTTTTCTGCTTTCAAAACTATAATGTTAGGGTTATTATCTAAGGCTTTTAGAGCAATGTATTCTTTCTTGAAGAAAATTCTTTTGGGGAGTTTAGTTTGAGGAATTTTGTCTAATTTTTTCTTTAGCTTTATCACGTAAATATTTGAAACCATACTCAATGTTACATAGGATATCCTCTATAGGAATGTAGCGCAGGGTAATAGCAAAATTCAATCATTTTTTAATTGTCAGACAGATTGACAACAATCTTACTAGAAAGGCTATCAGTAGAATTGATGGATGGATTAGGTTCAATAATACATATTATTCACAAGAGTATAACTTTAAAAGCACAAATTGTTTTTTGGTGGATTATGTTTAATAGGATCCATATTATTCAAAAGAGTAGAATTTTCACCGCACAAAGAATTTTTTTTGGTGGATGGTTTTGAAATGTTGATCAATCAAATAACAATGCGATGAATCAGAAAATAAATTCACATGGTATAATGGTTGTCGACTGTTTCATATGATTGTTCCTTGCAAACCCCGCTTATATTTATATTTATGCATTCAGCCTACACCCTTAAGGCATGCATCAATATATGTATATATACATATATTTATATATAAATTAATTGATGGACCATAAACCATCGGCAAAACCTTTGTTACTTAGACACGTTACCTTGTCCTTTAACACCTTGTGCCTCCATGAATTTCTCTGAGATTAACCCTCTGGGCTTATGTGAAACAATGGCCCACTCTTTCGTGTGACTAACACTTACGACTGGCTCGCAACATTCCTCTTTACACTGTATCTCTCACTAATCCACTACATATGTCACTTCGCAAGAGAGTACGCAACCACACCGCAAGTACACTCTTGCCACACCATTCCAACGTAAATTCATCCTGGCTCTCTCGCTCCTGCACCACTACAAAAACCTTCAGGGAGGGTCTCCTAGGATGAGTTATCCCATGGGGACCTCCCTCTTTGAACTCCTTCCAATAGGTGTTCTTCCAGATACTAACTCTTGGCACCATGCTATCTCAGAAACCCCTATTTTTGAAACCTTTAACCCATTTTGGATCCTCTTAACAGGATGATGTGTAGGGGCTCCATTTTCGACCTTCTTCACCATGCCAGCATGGTGTTGAACCATCATGTCTCTCCCTTAAGCATTGTGAATGGCTATCTTATCCAAGTGGATATTGGTGGCCACCCACCTATTCCACCTAGTCATTTTCATCAGTTTTTTGGGTCTTGAACTTCCAAAGCCGTTTTTAGGCCTCGAACAATGTTTTTTGGGCATGATTCCTCTAGTGATTTCTTATAAATCATGTTATAAGTTGTATTCATTGGATATATCTTTCCAATTAGGTATCATATGTGTCAAACGGAGATAATATGACCAAGTTACGACCCTAGGAAGTTGCCTGCCCAACTAACCCCAATGGGGCCCATAAACTCTTGGTGTTACATCTCTTCGGGTTAGGGGTTTGGTTGTTTATGGTTTTATCTTATTGTTCAATAATAAAAAGGCCCTTGAGCCTCATTGTAACATATTTCATAGGCATCTAGACACCACATCTCTTCTTAAAGATAAGCTACCATCACCCAAGCTAGTTTATTTTCCATTATGTCTGTAAGCATTTTTCAGTGTTTGATAGTAATGAAATGAAGTGTTATTCCTATTTCATCTCTATCTTTATGTTTATTTATGTACTTTATTGTGTTCCTGCATAATTCTGTATCACTACCTTTGGGAGATAGGCTTTGGGACGAGCATCTTCCCGTCAACTGTCTCGATAAATTTCCAGTTTATGCGGGCCCAACTTAAACCTTTTAATGTCACGATAGGCTTGCTTTACAGGGGAAATGGTTCCTCCATTGGCCAATGGAAAACCTCCATTTCTTCCTACCCTACTCCACACCATCTTTTTTGCTACATCATTGCAGTGTTCCCTTCTATGTAACTTTTCTAAGCTTCCAGGATGGAGCCTCTGGGCTTACATCATCCTGGGTCTTGCTTATCCCCTGATCACCACAACTTAATCTTAGTCGTTCAACACGTTGTCCTTGCATCTAGTTATGCCTTGTGGTATTATGGACTAATGATATGGCCTTGAAGTCTATCCTTACACGGCCCGATGAATTCTACTTTGCGGCCATGGATAAGGCTAAAAGATAAATATAGGAGGTAAGGCTTCCTCTTGTTCAACACTGTGCATATTTTGCGAAATAAATCAACCATGGTCTGGCTATGGTGGTTCTTCTCGAATCTTAGGTCTTAACCACTTTACATATCTTGAATCTGGTGGTTTTTCGAAAAATATCAATTACATGGATTCTCACTGCAAAGAGTTGAGGGAGCGTGTTATTTCTCCTTTCCATACTCAGGAGACTCAAGCAGTCTCATTAATATAAATTTAAACCCATAAAAATTCCATTGACAGTCATGCACACAGCGCGCTCATGATGTTATCAACGACACAAGTAAATCACCAAATCCATCAGTCTCTCAAGCTTATATAGAGGTTCATTTAGCCTTACGGCAAGAAATCACTATATTCTCTACCCTTACAGCATATAGATATTTCACATTCTTGTACAATCACACAAGGGATGAACTTTTCAAAACACACAGTTCTCTATCAAGTTCAACCTGCACTCACATGGGTGCATCTATGTCTGAAATCAGTGCATGAAAAGCATAAAAAATCTATTCATAAAATCATAGTTATTCATCAAGAGGTGAAGCCTTTGGACTTATGGAAATAAACCATCCCTCATGCAACATCAATTAAAGTTTGGGATTTTTACATTTAAATTAAATTATGGAAAACACTACTGCAAAACCAGAGTACCACGAACATGCTTCAGAACTTGAAAGCTTTCAACACAAGAACGTTGTTCTTCTTACAATAATAATTAAGATGGGAATTCATGTTCAAGTTCTCTGCTTGGAATCACCAATGAAACTCACAATAGATAGTAACATACATCAAATATCATTTCATTTCCATTACATGAAATCATAAGCCAATCATGCAACCAGTACAACATTAGTCTAACAGTTCAATAAGAACCTCAATAGTAAGAAATGCATTTTAATACTAATCTAGATTTAATACTAGAGTTGGGAAACCGAGTTAGGGATTAAAACTCTCCTCCAAACCAAAGACAGTTGCAACCAATCTTACTTGCAACTATCACCCCCGAGCCGGATTCTAGAGACTGAGATAGCTTGCGCAAGGGATTGTATGTTAACTACTAGTTGAAACAGGGACTATATAGGTCCTCATGCCTCCACCCACCAACCAAATAGAAACCAAAAATTCTTCAAGGAATCGATAGGACTATCACCACTACCTTCAAGCTTTTAAACAACTAATGAGCTCCAAGGAATCTAGAGACTTCACCCACCCTAAGCACATCAACAATGATTCCACCCAGTAAGGGGAACTCGAGAATCCACTGCAAAATCGAATGAAACAAGAAAATAATACTTCAATCTTATACTAAGACTTTAAGGGCTAAAACTCTACCCCATGATGTCAAGGGACTCTAGAGAAACCCCATCTCCACCCTCCAGCCCTCCAAGGTATAATGAAGTTTCCCCTCACCTGGAGAAGTTCCTCTTGTACTCTGAATGCTTAACCAAAAATATAAAACAACTCCTTTGAGAGCCAAGGAACTGACTAGATGTGCTTTCATTGTTACACCATGTTTCCAATAAGTAATTTATCTACCAATGGGTACCCAAGAATTCTTCCCAGTCTAGACCAAGATTTGTTGTGTCGTGTTGGCCCCATTCTTCAGTAATGCCCAGATATTGAACAATTCCAAATTGCTCTATGTGTTTTTTGTTTTCTCTCTTTTTCTATTGTGTCCTCCATTTTGAATTACTCCTCTAGTTCTAGAGAAACAATAAAATAATAATAATAATCTCAGTTCTATTATCTTGTGTGTGTTCTTTATGTGTTCTTGGCCACATTGGTTCTTCTTAGCATCATAGCAACAGATTTAGCCTCCATTTTTTATGTTGTTCAGGTGTGTTGCTTTCAAATATGTTCTCCTTTCAAAACTACCCCTTGTGATTCTTTTCTTTCACAATTATCTGAGGGTGTTATTTGACCTTCACATTTTCTTGTTCTCTCTTCTCCATGATACACATATCCTTGCAGTGTTGAAATCTCTCTACTAATACCCTGCGCTACCTTGAATTTGTCCTCTTTTTCTTATCCCTTCTTCCAAGGGAGCATGGTTTGTGTACTCTTACTCCATCCTCATAAATTCTAAGAAGCCTCATGCCATAAAAACACAATGACCAATATTTAATTGCTATCACACCATTCATATTTTTTTCCCTACAGTAAGTAAACTGCATAACCCAAGTGAAATCCCTCCTCGGTCTTTGGAATTTGTGTCCCTACTCATCCCACTTGTTTAACTATTACATTCATTTACAAGGGAGAAATTATTAACTAAGGGCTATCATATTCCCCTCCCCTTTGAGGGGAACATCTTCCTCAATCTTCTTTTTCCATAAATAACACGAGAATCAAAACAAAACACACATATTTTTTGGTGGAGCTTTATATGTACAGCTCTATACAGTATTTTTACAATGAATCTTATATGCACAGTGGTTTACTAGCCACTCGGTAATCATTAATTTAGAAATTTCATCCATCTCCTCATGGCCTTTTGAATTTTTTTTATACTTTAGCAGTGTTTAGTCCAACTTGTATTGTTTTCTTCCTCTATAGTGCTACTTTCCTCCCATGTTTGGTGCTACTATCCTATGCTCTTGTTCCTTCAATGAACATACATTCCCACATTGTTTTCTAGGCACACCCCCAATGTGATTTTGATTCCAATCAACTATACTTGTGACTCAAACCAATATTATTATTATTTTTTTTCATCCTTCCCTTCTCTGCTTCTCAATCCCTTGGGAAATATGGTTACCCCTTTTCATGCAATCACTCACCTTATAATTTTAGGGATTCTCTTCTCTGCTTCTCAGTCCCTCGCATGATCCATCCCTTGGAAATGATTCCTCATACTAAAAGGATCTCAAACCAAGGCATCCTTCAGCCGCAAAACTATAATACCAGTCATAACATGCTTCATGGAAATTAGTGGTAATCATTAAGTGTTAATGTCCCACAATGGACCTATTCCTGAAGTCCTTTACCAACATATTGTTGCATGCTCCAATTCCTTTTATTGCAGTTGTTATCAACCTTACAGAAAACTCCATCCACACAACCAGGTAGTCTCTCATGCTTTCCTACATCAAAACACATATTCTTCCATTAGATTCACCATAAGGAATTGTAATGATTAAATTATAGAGTCGTGTCTAGTCCATCATTCTATAAATGGAGTCCATAGGTGTCCCACCTGCACCCTTTTCCAAAACAATGGAATCTAGAGGCTCTCACCTCTACACTGAATCAGCAATAAGGGAATCCAAAGGTTCATACCTCCACCCTCAAGGGAATCCATATAATTATTCTTCCACTCTCAAATCAGCAACAAGGGAATGCAGAGACTTGTGCCTCCACCCTCAATTCAGCAACAAGAGAATCCAAAGGTCGATACCTCCACCCTTAAGGGAAATCAGATACATGTACCTCCACCCTCAAGTCAATTATTTTACATAACATATATATAACACACATATAGAAAACTATGATATCTTTACATCAATTTTGAAAATCTAGAGACCATTTTGTATCCATGCGCAGAAACCATATACTAATGCCTCTAGTGTCTTTCCCCTCATGTCATAGATCATACAGTTCTTCTCTTTGTTGATATATATTTCAGTCTTTAGCATTACCTATTCATAATGTAAACACAACATAATTCTTGAGTTCATATCCACATGCTATTAAAATTATAGATTAATCAAGGCTACCTTGCCCACTTGATTCCCTCATAAAACCAAGAATCAAGTGGGCAAGGTAGCCCTGATTAATCTAGAAATTATAATTGGAATTACCATCGGAAACATGATTTACATTAATATTGGGTATCCTCCAACCTTTATGAGGCATTTGCATCGATAGATTCCAACCTTGGTTAACCCCGAAGGATGGATTATCAAAACCAGGAGTGGGAATAATTCCAATTCGCATGCCAGTCTGATTGAATGGATAAATATTGGAACCATTGACAATGGTCCTTGAATTGACCCTGTGTGACTTGGGATTGTGCTTCTCATTTTCCATCTTTCAAGGAAACTGATGCCCATCGTCTGTTCTCTTCATCGTCTCCTCCAGAGCACATTTTGCTACCTCCATCGTCTTGAAAATAAAGAGGGTGTATCTCCTCGACCTTCCTGTCTCCTTATCAAACCATAGCGGCCCTTCTTCGATTTCACTGTACTGAGAAAAAAATATAACAAGATGATCGGCCTCCATGTTAGCCGGAACATTTCACACATAAATCTTTCGTTCATTGACATGGGGTTGAGAAGGGTTGATGCCAACCAAGGCAAACCGGGTAACTGTCATGTCGTCGTCGATCATTTTGTTGGGCTCCTTAAGGGCCTTGAGATCACCATCAACCTCCGCAAAGGTGACAAAGTTGTATCCCTTACTCTTCTTGGTGCTCATTCCCATGATGACAATGCTTACAACCAATTCACCGAATCAGAAGAAGATTCCCTTGAGTGACTCTAAATTTTTCTCCAAGCTTAGACTCCACACAAAGAGTTTTTTGAGAGAGATGCTATTGTCATTGATGGATCACACTTGCTCCCGAACCTCTTGATGTTCTTTTGCAGCCTCCTGCACAATTTCCAATTTCAATTCTTCACGGACTACCATTTGATTGGAACAAGATTTATTAAAAAAAGAATATATGACTCTGCTTTGAGGATGTCGAGAATTTTGATAGCATCACTGGGGAGTTGATCGAGTACCACCCTGACCTCTTTCTCATTGATAGCCAATTTAACTATAAATTCATCCTCGTCAGTTGGTGGATCAAGTTTACCAAATTAATTTAAGGGGACATTTTGCACAACTTCAAATGTTTCAAGGTCCTCTTCATCATTATCTTCATATATATATATATATATATATATATTTCTCCTTCTTCCAGATTTTCCTCTTCGTCATCATCTTGATCTATATCATTCTGATTCACATCAAGATCAACTTCATATGGATCCTTATCTTGATTGATATCATTTTCATATTCATCATTTTGATCAAAATCTCTTTCTCCTTATTCACCCTGTTTTGTTTCTTTACCATCACTATCATCTTCTTTATTATCGATTTCTGCATAATTCTTCTTAAAACATGTTGTAAATTTTGCACATGATTTTTCTAATTGTTGAAGCTTTTCTTGAATTTTTCTAATCTGCTCAATTTCTTCAGGATCTACACATAATGGCATATTGTATGGTAAACTAAATTCATACACTCGTAATATTATATTGTGTGATATGCCTCTGATACCACTGAAGCAACAAAAATGTAGGCTTGTTAACTTTAATTGTAAAAATACACAAGAGGTATTTTTTAATAATAATTTATTAATATATAAAATGTATAAGTGATGATAAATGCTACAATGAGGCCCTTCTTATATACCTAGGCAAGTGGCCTTTCATGACTGGGCCTTTCTTTTAAGACATGCCTTTTCAGTTAACTAATGACCTTTTAAATAATCATTATTTATATTTATTTATGTTTTACATATATTTTTATTTATTCTATTTATTGTGAATTATATTCATAACATTATGCCATTTTCATCTGCATCAAGAAAATAAAAACAACCACTCTTCCACAAGAATTACCCTTAACAAAATTTTCATACAATCGAATTTTATGCATATAGACATATATTCATCATCATGAGCATATATACCATATATAATCATATGTGTCAATGAGTCAATATTAAGAGATTTTTCCTTTGTTCATGCAGAGACATGCACAACATGGTGAAATGAAATCCCATCTTGGCCAAGATGCTTATTACCTTGCACTCATTTACCATATCTTTCATTGTTACCCATCTCATGGTTTTCCCGCCACTGTCCATTATTTCCCATGCACCAACCAACCACTTGGCCATCATATTGTTGCTCACTCTGTCATGAGTGCAATGGGCATTTGCTTGCGTCAAATAAAACCAAGGCTTATATGAGTCCCCATATATAAATAAGGGACACATTAATTAATGGGCTTCTCTTTAGAATCCCTCCTTTTTCCTTTTCCTTTTAGCACTATTTTTATACAGCAATTCCCAGCTGCTTATGTTTTCACCTATATTTCTTGTTGTTGTGTCAGGGCGTAACTCTCTAATATGTTTTAGTATTGGTATTTTATATCCCATTTTCCCCACATTTTCCCATATTGAAGTTCCATGTTGCCTGGAACTCGCTCAGCTAATCACTATTCATGTCCATTACCTACGGTCTTCTTCAAATCTCTTTCACCAAAGTCTTGTGGCCTCCTTGGGACGCTCAATCAATTTGACTCGAGGCCCTAAGCCTCACGTATCTAAATAAAATGCCTATCATAACATTAATAGGCAATTCAAGAAGAAAAATAAGAGGTGACACCGCAAAAGAGAGTAAAATCCATGATCACAATCATAGAGGAACCACACACAAAATAGTATGGTCATGTACAAATCTAAAAGAAAACTAATCTCAATCATGGAAGCAATAAATTAAAGCCACCATTCATAGGTGTTAACATAAAAAAAAATTCCAAATTTTAAGTTTTATTCCCTTGAGTCAAACATTCATGGCACTTCCATTCATCATACAAGTGTGCATATGTATACATGTACATATGCATATTCATATACCAAAATCACTTTAATACATATTTCTAAGGCTCACGACAACTTTGAAGTCTTACATTCCCCAAAATTTCATAGGGGATCTGTTCAACACATGTGTGTATAAGTGTGTGTGTGTGTGTGTGTGTGTGTGTGTGTGTGTGTGTGTGTGTGTCTGTGTGTGTGTATGTGTGTCTATGTCAAGGAGCTTGAGGGAGTGCCCCCTCCTCCTTCTCGACATCCTACATCATTAATTCATGTCCCTGTGGATCGTAGGGGCTAATTTGTTTTTTCTTCTACCTGTGGGGACAATCCTTTCTAAAATTTTCTTCTCCACAACACCAACAGGAAAATATCATCTTCTCCTTTTCAGCCTCATAAGGCCTTTTCTTACCAGTGCCATTTTTCCTTTTTGAAAGATTCATCTTGGTATGTCAGCTCTCGCAACTACTTCTGCATCTCAACATTACACTCAACTAGTTCTTGTTGTTTCCTAGTGATTTTTCTAAGTTCTTCCCTGCAAATATTTATCTCATCTTCCAATTCTTTGAGCTCAAACCCCAAAGTCCCAAAGGTTTTTTTCCTGTGGAGGAATTTCCCTCTTCCTTGTTTTTGATGGACTTGGTCCATATTCCACTGCACCATGCCACGATGAATTTTTTCCTTTCGCTACCACCGAGTCTTGCTATGTGTTGCCACATACACTCATATGTTAGTGTGTTAATACATCTTAACAATTTATACTAGTTGCCTTGCCTTGTTCTACTAAGAATGCTGCCCTACAACTACACACATGTCTTAGTTTATGAATTCATCATGTGTCTCAAAATAAAAAACATAGGTACATATATCAACAGGATTTCTCAAAACCATATCTTCCTCATATGCATGCACACATCAATTCATTGAAAACCATGAATTTAGAAAATTCTCATTTTCTTGTCAAGTTCAGTTATAAATAGAAAACCGAGTACTATGCCAAAATCATCATCACTAATTTTCCACTTAGCCTCTATATCAGGGATATTAATTGGGGCATCCAATATTACAAGTACCGAGGACTATCAACCTCTCTTTCAAGGCCATCAATCAATAAGCACCTTATAAATTTACTATCATATACAACAATATCATTAACATTTCCAGCCCTTACCTCATTACTTGAGCCACATTATTTAATTGCTTTACCACCATGCTAAAAAAATACTCCATACATACCGAATAAGCATTCATTGAAGAGAGTGATGAGGAATAGAAGGGATTCAGGATAAACTCTAATATTGCAGTCTCATTCTCTACAACCCTTTACCCACAAGGTCTACACAACCTCTTCCCTTGAACCTATCCATTCAAATATGGAATATTAATGTCTTAATATCATAGTGTAATAATGACCCTTACAAGTCTTGACTAACCATTTCATAGGCTACACCCCATTCCTTGAACAGGTAATACATTAACCTCAAGAACAAGCCTTCATAAGGTAACACATAACATCAATATATGAAAAACAATATGCGTCCTCTAGGATCCTTGACCTTTGACAATATACATACCATGGGATCCTTTATCCCAATGAGCATATTGTACATATGCTCCTCATTCACTAATTTGAGCAGTTTTATGCATAATACACATTACCTAGGGATTTTTCCCAAAATCGTTACATCACATGAACATCCTCATGCATGATTCTCCAAATATGCAAGATCACGTCACCCAACCAATGATGATGACACAATACAAGAAACCATATTCACTGCCCTAAGGAGTTCCTACCAAAAATTAAATAAAAGACAACTTCCAAGGTCACAACCACCGATTGTCAGACCTCCAAAATGTCAGGTAGCAATCACATGCATTTACAATGCATCTATCAAAATAATATTTCATACATCATTGTAGTTAATTACAATTTGACCCACTTCCATGAGTAGGATACCACCATACTCACACTCAAATATTACACTTATATTTTAGCTCCATCCCTAGGCATGGGATCCTCGTATAATTACCATGCCACATACTTGCGTCACCAAGTAAGCATACTTACTATGCAAGCAATAAATCAATCATAGATTGGCTTTTAACACCTAAACATTATCTTAGATAATTTATAAAATTCATTAAAGGCCATCCCTTTGTAGCAGTTCTATTGTTACTTTCCCATGATAAATCCCAACCAGTCTAAGTTTTGAACATGGACGCTCTGATACCACCTGTAAACACCCCACCTTAACCCCAGTAAAGTATTCACTTACTAACCTGAATTCCCTAGTACCATTAGAGAAATTGGGTAAAATTTTCGATCTTTTATACATCTATAAATATTCACATAAATTATTTTATTGTGTTTGTCTCATCGAGATGATTTTGGTGATATAAATTTTGTCCTAATCTTACCTCTGGATAAAAAACTATGGCCATTCAAAGTTAAGCACCACATCATCCTTTCCCTTTCCACGTGGCTCCTACATGGCTTCCCAGTCAGCTAGTACTACCATCGCCACTTGGCGATGGTATAATGGTTGTCAACCTGTTCATAGCATGAGTCCTTGTAAACCCTGATTATATTTATATTCATGCATTCATGTTAAACCCTTCAACTATGCATCATTATACATATATATGCATATATTTTTATATAAAGAAATTGACAGACCGTCAAACATCAGCAACCCCTCTATTATCAGGGATCGTTACCCCGACCCTTAACACATTTCACCTCCATGAATTGCATTTGGGTCAACCCTCAGGGTTGATGTGTACTAGTGGGCCACTTTTCATGAAATTAACACTTGCAAATGACCCGCGGTATTCCTCTTTGAATCGTAGCTCTGACAGATCCACTCCACGTGTCGCCTCACAAGAGGTTGGGAAAATGAACCTTGGGTCCACTCCTACCACGCCATCCCAGCATAGATTCAACCTGACTCTCCCATTCATGCACCACTATGAAAACCTATGGGGAGGGTCTCTTGGGATGATTTTTCTCATGGGGAACTCCCGCTCAAACTCTCGCTAATCATTGTTCTTCCCACTACTAATACCTCTTGGCCTCGCGTCATCCCAAACGCTCCCATTTGTGCAATATTTAACCCATCTACGATTCTCCTTCCAAGATTATGTGTTCAGGGTGTTGTAACTCCTAGAGACAGTATTTGGTTTGATGAATATACTAGTTCCTGTGACATATTAAAAGGGGATATAAATATTTGTTGTATAAAACCCCATATCTTTTAATGGTAAGAACATGTAAATGGTGGTTCAGAAACTCTGGTACTTTTGATTCATATCAATGACAGACTAAATTTATCATAGACTAGGCTTCAAGAAGGGATTGGAATATATTTTTCAACAGGGCCATACACGAATGAGCATGCAGACTTAGGCAAATAGTATCACGATGAAGACAAAGAGAGAGAGATAATTCTTAACGCGTTGGGTTTAACATATTAAGAATCCAGCGCGTTGAAAACCAGAAGAAAATATGAAATAAAGGAAATATGAAACATGCATATTCATTGAGCTCCTTTAAGGTATTCACGTCTATCTATCATTCACAAATGTTTATCCTCTTTCACAAAGTAAAACAAATTCATGAATGCAGGTAGGTAATTCCAGCTACTACAATACATGAAATATCATATGCAAAGTGTAAAGGAATGTAAATAAAACACATCAAGAGGCATACATAATGCATGCATATTCGAGAAATAATCGAGATGAACATTCATATATAAATATATCTTCAAGAAATATACATTCCATGGAAAAAATGTGGATACATTGGCTAGAGGCATAGACCAAAATTAAAGACAAAAAATTTTAACCCTTCTTTCGTTTCAGATTGTTCTCTTTATAGAATCCTTAGAGAGGGTCCTTCACCTAGATATTATTTCTTGATTTTCTAGTACATTCATGATAACAAAATTAAGCGTGCCTTTAGCACAGCTATATAACATAAAAACAAACAAAGTATCTTCAATGAAACTGTAATTGAAAACAATAAAGATAAAAAGAAAATTAAAAGTAACTAAGTGTCATCTAGGCCACATCATGAAAACTTCATTTGGGACGATGCTATATGTGATTATGCAAGGCTTTTTATGACTGCGACAAAGCCTAATGGGAACATTGTGGTGCATGTTGGGATGATTGCAAAGTTCTTTGAGAGTTTTAAGGAGTTGTTCTGGGAGGATGCACGGGTCGAAGAGTGGGCGGATGAACAACCTCGTAATATTTCTGCCACGGAAGCTCTGGAGGCACCAGATCGTTACTATATATCTCATACAAGGCTCAAAGCTGAGTCAATTCTGAATAGTCCAATTTCGCATTGAACAACTGTTTTACCTTGCCCAGCAGGAGAAACTCCTTCTTTAGATAGACCATGATTGTATCGACCTTTAATCTGGATGTCCTTTCATAAAAAAGTTTCGTCTGGCTCTTAATCTCAAATAACTTCTATTCATGGGCATCCCATTGTATTAAAACCCCTTCTTGATCCCAACAGGCAGGTAGCCCTACTTCGACAACCTTTCCAAGCTCTGCATCAAACATTTCGATTCCCTTAGTGACTAATGCCAAACACGCTACAGTTTTGACTTGTGCGTCCTCCTTTTGGATAATTCTCATCACTTCCATAATGGTGCAAAAGTGATCCACCACCTCACTAGCTCCTAACTCTTCAGCTGAAAGTTCATTCACAAACTAAATATATTTTGTAGCTATCAAAACATTCTCAACTCCATTTTGCTGGCCCAATTCAATTTGGTCCTTGTAGTCTCGGAATGTGACCCTTTTGTCGCTTACCAGCATAATGTGCTCCCAATGGCCTTTCATTTCTGAGATTATATTTCCCATACCATCCGCCTAGATTTGACCAGGGACATGTTCACTTTGATTTGAGAATTCAGGTCTGAAACCTTTTTATTGGCCACCTGCAGCTCTTTACTAACAAGATCAAATTAATCTTTGATTGAAACTATCTGCTTTTATTTTAGGGATAAGGCTTCTTGAGTTGTATCGAGATCTCTCCGCATCATCTTCATTTCACCCTCATAGAGTTTTATATTAGTTAAGGCCTGAGTGATCTGGTCCGGGGGGTTCTCGAGATCATCAGGCACTGGTACGAGACATACGTGAGTATCCTGTGTTTTTTGCATTTTAGCCAACTGTCTTTCAACTCTATGACTTCAGTGCTCATCTGGAGAAACCTTGTAGACATAACCTCCTTATCCTTTTCCACCTGAGCTAGCTCTGAGGTTTGAAGATGTTCTGAGCCTTCCAATTTAAGTCTATGTCTCAGCTCCTGGACTTCTTGCTCTAATATATTGAAGAGAGACTCCATAGGAAACTATCCTTCAGAAGATTTCCCTTTTCCAATGATCATTTCTTATAGTCCTCCATTTGTAATTCAAGGGCCCTGGAATTTTCCCTTTCTCTCTTTAGTCTATCAATAGTTTTCTCCAACATGTTTTTAGCCTTATCCAGAGTCATAGTATACTTTATGATTTCATTGTAGATCATCTGTCTAATTTCTGTGTGTAGGTTCATATTATCATCCAAATGAATTGATGATAGATCAAAGATAACTTCCAATGACTGATATCGTGCTCCTGAGGGCAAGGGATGAGAGGGCAGGTGTTGCACAGTCAACACCATTTGATCTCTTTAATAGCCAAAGCTGCCAGAATCCTGGTGTTATGTTTATCAATATGGAGGGCCATGTATTCTTTCAGTTTTCCCCTTGATTTTAGGATACTTTCCCTGATTTCTTCCCCTATGTACCAACATGTTCATGTACCTGAAGGGCCCTCTCCTAAGATGATTTCCTATGAAGAGGTGGATGTTTTGGGTGAAGGAGGACTCTCTAGGGTGATTTGAAAATCAGGTCGATTTGACCCTTAAGGCTACCATCACAGGGACCACCTCATCTGCTTACTCTGGAGCATGTCCTTTAGGTTCCTCTATCATTGGCTTCTTATTGACGTGTCCCTCTTCATCCTCCTCTCTGACATTTTCCATATTACTAACCCTTTTTTGTTGCTTCCCTCTAGTTGGGGTCTCGGTCTCCATTTATGTATCCAAAGGCCATGAGTCATAGTTAGATTTAAATTCAATATCATTTGTGGGCTCATGTACATATGTTGAGGATTTTATCTTTCCTCTTCTTTGTGCAATAAACCCTTTAGGGTTGTAATGCCAGCCTATCCCCTTGTTGAAATTTCATTTTCTAGAGAAGTTATTCAATCAGAGGATATGCATGTCATGAGTTGACAGTGAAATGGCTACTACGTTCAGGAGTTTAAATATATACCCTTTCTTCACTGGCACAAAATGTGACTAGTCTGATTCAAGGGATTGTCTCATAAAATCTAGAGAAAAAATTCTCATGGGCATGAATACCGGCAAGTGAAAAGGGGGACGCTCACAGCCATACATGTGAATTTCAGTGTGATCTTAAAATAGATATCAGTCCCCTACACAATCTTCCTCACTGAATTGGAGCAGCCTCTTTTGTTTAGAAAAAATCCGAGGTGGAGGTGTCCCATGTATGATTTCATAGGCTCTAGACATGACCTCTCATATAATTTTTGCAAAACCCTCATCTCGAGAACTTTGACGAACAGAGGTGGTCCATTCAAACATGTATTTGTGTTTTGTTCCTCTCTTAGAGAATATATCCAGCCCTACACCTTTGAATTTGTCGGTGTGCATGAACAGGAACAGATAAAACAAAAATGACTAATACATGAAGCAACTTGAAGTTTTCAGGTGTTAAAATTGGACTTTTATGGCGGAGGCCAAGAATGAGGGAATGTAAAAAATAGCATATCGTTGCATCATATGGTCTAAAAACACTAGCCAAGATTTTTTTATCCAACTGGTGTTGTCATCCCTAAACATTTCATATATTATTGTGAGGACAGGTTGAGCAGGGTTGACAAATAGAGAAAGAGGAAACTTATCTGTTGAAGGGAGGTTCGGCGACTTCGAAATCATGATCATATGAAGGAAGGATTTATTTTAATTTTCAAACATAAATTATCAACCCAGGGTAGGTCATCTTGTGATATGTCATGCAAAGTATATGTGGGCTTTGTTGTTATAGGAAACAATATTGAAGAAAGAAATAGAAATTTATAACTGAATGAAAAACTGAATTAAGCACACACAAAGGTAAACACACGAATTTACATGGTAAAACCTTGACAGGGTGTCAAGGAAACCTCGACGAGGCAAGGGATTGGAAACTCTATTAATCAAGAATGATTCTCCACATCATACAAGCCTCTCAGGCCATCCAATTTAACCTGGCTATTTCGTTATTCTAACTTCATTTCGTTAGACAACCAACTAACAGGTAATAAGTAATTTGTCCAAAATTACATTATTTACATTTGTTGTCATATTTTAACAAACTCCACCTTGACAACAATTTTCCTAATCCCTTGCCCATGCCCATGCATCATCTTTTCTGCAAGCCAAGAGAAGAAAGACACCATCTCAACTTCTCTACTGTAACTGGCTTCGTGAATATATCTACATGATTTTCCTATGTACTGACCTTCTTGAGAGCTACTTTTTTGCCTTCGATTACATGTCTCACAAACTGATACCTTACATCAATGTGCTTGGTATTGTGATAGGTTGGATTTGTAGCCAAATGAATAGCACTCTGACTGTCACAAAATACATACACTTTCTCCTACATCATTCTAATCTCATCAAGTAAACCTTTTAACCATATTTCCTCTTTACAGGCATCTAAATCAGCTATATACTCTGCTTCAGTAGTGGACAAAGCAATCGTCTCTTGAAGCTTTGACATCCAGCTAATTGCTCCACCTGCAAGAGTAAAAACCCAACCTGTAGTAGACCTCCTTTTTTCCAAATCACTTGCATAATCAACATCCACATATCCGCAGACTGAACCTTCATGACCATCAAAGCTAATGAAATGGTCATTTGTGCCTCTCAAATACCGAAGCACCCATTTCACTGCTCGCCAATGTTCTTCTCCTGGATTTGCCATGAACCTGCTGACAACTCCAACTGCATGTGAAATGTTAGGTCTTGTAGATACCATCGCATACATTAAGTTTCCTACCACATTTTCATACGGTATACGAGACATATACTACTTTTCTTCTTTAGTTCTAGGACTTAAATCTGAAGAAAGCTTAAAATGGGAATCTAATGGAACATTAACAGGTTTCACATTGTTCATACCGAAATTTTCAAGTACTTTCTCCACATAATTCTGTTGTGATAACCAAACCTTACCATTCTTCCTGTCTCTATGTATCTCCATGCCCAAGATATGTTTTTCCGCTCCAAGATCCTTCATATGAAACTTCCTAGAGAGCTAAGCCTTTAACCTGTTGATTTCTTCCATGCTATTTCTTGCAATAAGCATATCGTAAACATACAACCCCAAGATAATCAATATGCCATTGAAAATTTTGAATTATACACAATTATCATACTCACTTCTGATAAAATTATGACTCACCATGAAGGAATCAAAATTATTGTACCATTTCCTGGGTGACTGCCTCAATCCATACAATGATTTCCTAAGCTTGCAAACTAATCTTCTGTTGTGACCTTGTACAAAACCTTCTGGCTTATCCATATATATCTCTTCATCCAAATCACCATGAAGAAAGGTTGTTTTAACATCTAAATGTTCTAACTCAAGATCAAATAATGTAGTTAGTGCTAATATAGTACGAATAGAAACAAGTTTAATGACTGGTGAAAAAATCTCATGAAAAGAAATACCTTCAACCTGGGAATATCTTTTTGCAACCAGCCTCGCCTTATACCTCTCAATACTTCCATCAAATTTTCTCTTCAACTTGAAGACCCATTTTCACCCAACAACGCTTCTCCCTCCAAGAAGTTCTATAAGATCTCAGGTATTGTTCTTGGTTAAGGAATCCATTTCTTCTTCCATATCCTTTTTCCATATATTACTATCTGCATCATCTACTACTTCCTGATAACAAGAAGCATCCCCATCTTCAATAATCAATGCAAAAGATGAAGCAAAATATTCATACCTTTTGGGTGTTTTTCTTTCCCTTGTAGACCTTCCTAGAGTGACTGGTTGCTAAATTGGTTCTGGAATTTCTCCAATTTCCTTTTCTTCTCCATCTTTTTCATCAGCAGTCTCTCCTTCCTTTCGACTTTCTGGAAAAAATTTAGTCTCCAATTGAATCTGTTGATTTGGCGATACCTGTTCCTATTCAAATTTTCCAACATTTGATTTTAGAAGAGAAGATTCATAAAATGTTACATCTCTACTAATGAATATATTCCGTGAAGAAGGATCCCACAACCTATATCCTTTCACTACATAATCATACCCAACTAAGGCACAACATTTCGATTTTGGATCTGACTTTGAACGCTGATTCTAGGAATAAGAGCATAGGCATCACAACCAAAAATATTCAAATAAGAATAATCACAAGACTGACCCGACCAAACTTGTTTAGGAATTTTATAGTTTATGGCAACTAAAGGTGATCTGTTAACTAAATAAAAAGCAGTAGATACTGCTTTTGCCCACAACTCCTTTGGCAGGTTAGCATTGTTGATCATTCTTTTGGCTCTTTCCATAATAGTCTGATTCATCCGTTCAGCAACACCATTTTTCTGAGGAGTATAAACAGCAGTTTTACGTCTAAACATCCCTTCATCCTTACAAAATTGTTCAAATTATAAAGAAGTAAATTCACCGCCATTGTCAGTTCTTAAACATTTAATTGATTTTCCTGTTTTCTTTTCCACCATTGCTTTAAATTATTTAAAAACATTAAATACGTCAGCTTTATTTTTCAACATGTAGACCCAAAATTTCTAGGAGAAATCATCAATAAATGTTAAGAAATATAATGCACCTCCATAAGAGATAGTAGGAGATGGTCCCCACAGATCAGAATGAATGTAGTCTAAAATTTGTTTACTATTATGATTTCCAGTCTTGAACCTTTGTTTAAATTGTTTTCCAAACATGCAATGTTTACAAAAATCCAACTTCAAGGATTTCAAATCAGGAAGCAACTTGTGGTTCATGAGTACCTAAAGACCTTTCTCACTCATGTGACCCAACCGCTGATGCCATAGATGAGAACCTTCTTCTGCTTTTTCTGATACGATCACTGCCTCACTAACTTGAGTACTTGCTTTGAGTCTGTACAAATTTCCGACTTTTTCAGCCTTCATAACAACCAAGGCTCCTTTTGAGGCTTTCAACACTCCATTCTGACCTGTAAATTTATACCCATTCGAATCCAAAACTCCCAAGGAAATCAATTTTTTCTTTTGTTTAGGTACATGCCTAACATCAGATAATGTTTTAATTGTATCATCATACATTTTAATTTTTACATTACCAATCCCAACAGTCTGACAAGATGAATTATTTCCCATGAATACAAAACTACCATTTATAGCTTCATATGAAGTAAACCAAAATCAGTGCAGACTCATGTGATGAGAAGCACCAGAGTCTAATAGCCAATTTTCAGCATCTTGAGAGACATTACAAATAGGGAGTGCTTTAGCAGTTAAAACTTCATCAATCATACCTGAATCAACTTGATTTTCTTCCTTATTCTGGTTTTCCGACTCCTTTAGTTTCCAATAATCTTTCTTAAGGTGTCACATTTTGTTGCAGTACCAACACTTGGCTTTACACTTCTTTCTGCCCTTTTATTTTGATCTGGAAGAGCCCCTTGATTTCTCCCCTCTTTCCTTTGACCAACCTCTGGCTACCATGGTTTATGGTGCAGATGTCTCAATAATATATTTCCTTCGTACTTCTTCAAGTAAGAGAGCACTCACAACTAATTCAAATTTCAAAGAATCAACAGTGCTCAAACTGATTGAAGTTACGAAGTGGTCCCATGACTCTGGCAAAGAACACAACAAGGTTATAGCCTTGTCTTTTTGCTGAATTTTAACTACCATATCTGACAACTGGAAAATAAGTGTATTAAAAATATTTAAATGTTCTGCAACTTTTGTACCCTCCTTCATCCGAAGATTGTACAATTGTCTTTTCAAATAAATTATATTTGTCAATTATTTAGTCGTATACAAGGTTTCTAGTTTTTCCCACAACCCTTTAGTTGTACTCTCTTCAACGATATTAAAGAGAACTTCATCTGCGAAACATAACCTAATGGTACTGAGCGCTCAATCATCCAAGTCCTCCCAGTCCAAATCTATCATGCTTGTAGGTTTTTTCTTTACCCCGTCTAATGCTTCGTGCAACCCTTTTTTGCACCAGAAAGTCTCTAATTTTTAGTTTCCACAATGCGAATTTGTTCTTCCCGATGAACTTCTCCACCTCGAACTTCGCATTCGTCATTTTGACCATTTCTTCCTACAAATCATCCTACTAGGTTTCCTTCCTTCAACTAGGGTTTTTTTTTCCCTCCTTCTGCCAGAGTTTATTTCTGGTTTCTAATCTTCAAAATTTCTTTATAAAATAGAATTTGTTTCCAATCTCAGAATTCATTTCAGGATCTTAATTCCCTTCTTGTTCTAAATTTCCAGAAAAATAAAATAAAAAATAAAAAATAAATATATATATATATATATATATATATATATATATATATATATATATATATATATATATATATATATATATATATATATATATATATATATATATATATATATATATATATATATATATATATATATATATATATATATATATATATATATATATATATATATATATATATATATATATATATATATATATATATATATATATTCAAACCCTATTAAAAATGTTTTTTGTTCAAACCCTTCCACTTCAGAATTTTAGAAATAAACTCAAATTTCTTCTATATTCTCAAACTGATATTTTTTAAAAACTTTAGATTTTAAAACTCTCAAATCTTTAAACACTCAATTCTTTAAAGCCTCTTCAAATGATACTTCTGAAACCTTTCTTGAATTTTTAAGAACTCTGTTTCAACAAAAAACACAGTAAATTTCTTTCTTTTTAAAAAAAAAATTTACCCGACTTTCTCCTATTGCGTTGTTTTTTCAACGTGTGGGCAGAATTGCAGTATTCTTCAAAATCGTTGGTTTCTTGCTCTACTCCAACTTATTCCTCTCCAACTACAGTGTCCCCTTCTCTCTGATGGTGGCAGCTAGGTTTTGGCTTGCTCGAAAAATATACACAACAACAATGTGCTCATACCACGGCTTACATCGGTCGTCTTTATTTTTAGCGATGGTTATTCAACGCTTCAACTTTAGCATTTTCTCTCCACGGCATACACGGAAGGCTTCCTCAAACGTGGGACATGCCTCTGCATACTTGGTTCCCCTCCTATCTTCCGCAGTGGCATCAATGCTCAACAATAATAATAGGCTCTTCCACTAGCAGCGATCTTCTCTGCAAACACCACAGCATTCTCAACCTCTTTTTGTTAAACAGTGGGTGTATGAAGTCAGAGTGCGATCCTTTCTAACAACGGTGGATTTAAAAAAAAAAAAATTAAATTGAAGAGCAACGAACATCTTGGTGGAGTGGTTCCGTTATGGCTCTGATACCAATTGTTGTTCTAGGAAACAATATTGAAGAAAGAAATAGAAATTTATAACTAAATGAAAAACTAAATTAAACTCACACAAAGGTAAACACACGAATTTACGTGGTAAAACCTTGAAAGGGTGTCAAGGAAACCTCCACAGGGCAAGGGATTGGAAACTCTATTAATCAAGAATGATTCTCCACATCATACAAGCATCTCGAGCCATCCAATTTAACCTACGTTATTTCGTTATTATAACTTCATTTCATTATGCAACCAACTAACTGGTAATAAGTAATTTGACAAAAATTACATTATTTACATTTGTTGTCATATTTTAACAGGCTTAATACCTCAGCTACCCCCTAATTAAATCATTCGCACATACACAGTTCTAATGCCTCTTTTTTGCATCAACACTTGGAAGCAAATGCTATGGAGTGAATTCAAACATCCCTCTATAGCTCTTGATATTGTTGATGTCGATCAGAAAAGACAAAAGATCAAGTTCACAACCATTAAATAATCAATCTGACATTTAAAAATTAAAACCTGATTTTAAAAATTAATTTAACACATTATCACATAAACTTAATCATTCAATCATTTGACATATGCTGCTAAAACTGCAAACAAGAGAACAATAGCTTTGTAAATATATT
Source organism: Pinus albicaulis (assembly GCA_034641835.2). Classification (NCBI taxonomy): domain Eukaryota; kingdom Viridiplantae; phylum Streptophyta; class Pinopsida; order Pinales; family Pinaceae; genus Pinus; species Pinus albicaulis. Next base: position 535,621,737 of record CM076583.1, read on the forward strand.
ATCACTGCATAAAAAAATTAAAAGAACACATTGTTGCAAATAATGGAGTTGTGATAAAAGGGGGGCCTCCCTTACTGACAACCCCTTCAATATTAAAAGGGTTTAGTTAGTAGAATGGACAAAACATATAATATTATATTGATGCAGGAGCATTAGGCACAATAAAATGCTTTGTAATTAAGTAGACATAGGGGAGTCTGATGTTTCTAATTTCTTATGTAATTATTAGTCTTTTGAATAAAATAGTGAGAAATTGTAAATGTTCTCAAATCATTGGAGAACATGAGGGGTAGTTGGTTAGTTGGGAATATGAAGAGTCAGTTTCAGTAATTCTAGGGATTTAAGCTAAATTGAGAAATCCAAGAGGTTTCTTGAGTCATTGAAGAAGCTGAATCGATTCATGATCAATTTGTATAAATGTAAGCCTTAAAGGCTTTAAACATTAGAGCCTGAGATCTGGAAAGGCGGAGTGGTGAGAGTAGAAGGCCATCGAATTGAAGATCTAGCCAAATTAGAAGTTTGTAAGTAAATTCATGTATGTATTATGAAAGAATTTGGTTTAGAATTTTATGGGTATTGTTTGATTTAGATTCTGTGTAAATGGGCTTCAGTTTCCTCCAAGTAATTGTATAAACCAGTGTGGTGAAACTCTGGGATTTGTGAGTTAAAAGAGACTCTGTATCTGATAAAAGAAAAAATTTTAATTAGTGTCGGCATTTGTTTGAACCAAATACATGAGGGTTTTTGCATTCCCTTGAGAAAATGAAAGGAAAATTTCAGTCATCGACCACTGCAAGGGTCAATTACATAGAGGGAGTTTGAGTATTAAACATAGCAGTCAAATTCTGAATATATGAGAGCTTAAGAAGGGCATTCAAATAGAGAGGGGCGCATTGGTTGAAATATACAGTGTGTTCTAGAGTAAGCTCTACAAAATCTTGTTGGGGTTCTACTGTGAAATTGAACCACAGACTTTAAATATGGAACCTAATCCATGCATAGATGAAAGATAAAGGAAGTTTAGGCCTATTCGAATGAACCCAGAATATGTTCGAATTTAAATGAAATGATGTTGTGATTGAAGGTGAATTCAAGCTATAGAATGCAGAGATAAATGAGGGATTTTGTTTAAATTCTTTTCGTATCTAAGGAAGCCGAGAGATGAAGAGAATTCCAATTCCCTGTGGGAATGTGCGAAGAACACTGGTTATATACGATGTTGAAATGATGAAGAGGAGTGAGACTTGGTTAATGGAACCGTGAGCTGAAATAAATTGTTGAACCTTGTGTTGAAGGCACGGAACTGTGTGATGAACAGTAAGAGCGGATTGAAGACCCAATACCAGTGGTCTCACATGCCTTTGTAAATGGTAAGTTTTTTTGTTAAAAAAAACGTGATATCGTTAGATGATGGACGCGTGGCGTTGAGTGGTTTTTGAAAACCATTTTTATCGCGTTAATTTGAAGAATTAAAAGATGGGAAGTTTGGTTACACGATGGTCGTCAGCTCATCGGAAGGGAGTGCGATAAGCTATCCATTGTTGGATGTGGAAGGTATGTTAGTGATGGGGCCCAACTCTAATATATGTTGATGATTGCTATTTTAATCAAATTCTGAGGTTTATATGAATTACCATAACCAAAGGTTCACGCGTGGAGGCTTGGGTAAGTTGTAAAGGATTGGGGGCGCATATATATAATTGGACCAAGATCTATTTATTTAATATAAATTCTTGGTATTGGGTTGTTAAGTGGCGAAAAAATAGTTATATGCATTGGTAATAATTTACCAAGGTCGAACTTTGAAATTGAGATATTCGCATGGGTCAAATGCTACGATAAGCCTCAGTTTTAATTATAAGGTTTGGAGGTTAGAACTAAAACCGATTGATGTTTTAATCAAATTGTTTTGTAAGACCTTTGAAAATGGATTTCGGTTGTGAAACAGCCTTGGGTATGGAAGTTGATGGATTTTAAGTGTAAATTGAATTTTGGGTGTATTTACATATGAAGATTGTCATATAACCATGTGTATGGTTTATAGCCATAAGAGAGTGTTAATTTAATATCTCAAATCTTAGATTTGAGATATTAAAGCTTCCAGATATATATTGATTTAAATTTCCAGTTGATATTACTTGGGGCCTTAAAATTGGGATCCATTTTATATGCAGCTTTGAGAGTGGAAAATGTGGGTTTGACAGGGATACCCCGCCATCATGTGGTATCAGAGCTAGAATAGCTCTTTGAAGGTTCAAAGTTTTTATTAATTTCATGTGTGATGAAAATAAATCAAATTTTTGAAAACTGATAAAGATTGTAGCATACAGAGATGCAGTGCAGATGAGAGGAACAGCAAGATCACACAGGGATCTTGTAAGGTGAGTTGATGAGCATTATTTGACTCTGGTTTGAAGAATTGTTTGCAGAATTCGGATTGTAGGCAATTGAAGAAATCTCAGCAAAAGCAGATCACAGCTTTGAGAGCAGTGATGAAAGAGTCCAGCAGAGGATTCTAAAGTGAAGAAGAAAGTGTGGCAGAACCTGGAGAATTCCCAACAGATGTTGGATTAAAGAAGAACAGATGTGTTCTTGAAAAGTTACAGAGTGAAGCCTAGAGAGATTAGAAGAGAGTGCTCAGAAGGTTCCAGCAGAAGGAGAACCAGTACTTGCCAAAATCCAGGTCTGGAGGAAAGGATTGGTGAGGTAAGTGGCAGCAGGAGAGCTTGCTATTGCAGAGGCTTAGTGCAGCTTGTGAGTGAGGAACTCATGGAGGAGAAGATGACTTCCAAAATTCATAGAAGAGATAGCAGGGGTTCTGAGAGAGGCCACAACAGAAAGGAGGAAGAAGATGCCAGGACAAATGGCATGAGGAAGAAATTGACTGATGCATAATATTGGAAAGAGGTAGCTGAGATCATAGAACAGTTTAATAAACTGGAAAATATGATAGAGGAAACTAGAGAGTTGGTTGGCTCGTGAAGAAGAAAGTAAAGTGGCACAGGCTACAGATGAAGAGAGAGCAAATGATAAATGCTCAGCAGAAAGAGAGATTACTCAGGATAATTGAGTATTTGGAGAAAGACTTGAAGACTGAAAATTCAAGTAAGACCATGAGGTCGAATGGCTTTACATCTGATGATTTTTTTATGTTTGCAGAGAAGCTAAGAAAGATTGAACAAAGGATGGATGTACAGTTGGAATGTGCAGAACTCAGAGCAGCTAAGTTGAGAATAGAAGTTTATGTTTGTGAAGCAGAACAGAGTACAGATGAAGAATGGAGATCTTCAAAAGATCTTATGAACCATGGTGGAGGTTTAAGACAAAAAGAAGTTTGTCTTGCTGAAGAGGAAATTATTGATGATTTCCCGAGTTATTGGACAAGTCTAGATCCGCTGGATGATGTAAAACCTTGTATTTTTTAATCTAACAATTGTGAGGTGATTACAGGTTTTACAGAGGAGGATGAGCGATCTTGTGGAGCTGTCACAAGTATGAATAAGTATCTCTCAGAAGATGAATACTCTGAAGCAAATTGCAATGTTGGAGAATGTCTCTTGACTGAAGGAAACAATGATACATTTATGATGGAAACTGTTACAGCACAGGAAGAAATTCTTGTGAATGAAGAAGGAGAGGATCAATTTGAAGAAATGATATGTGAAACACCAGTTGAGGCTGTTGAAGCTCCTGGTCCACAAACTGAAGGTTATGTATGAATACAGGGATAGTAAGTGATGATGAAATACTTCAACAATGCCACAAAGAAATTGCATTGTTGGAATACTTGTTGGAGAACTTAGAGTATGAAAGGGAGCTTGCAAAAGGTAGAATTCACCATAGAGAACAGGAAAACATCATGGAGACAGATAGTGTGAATGAAAGACTTGTTGACAGTCTTGAGAATTCTTCAGAGAATTCTTTGGGAAAAGTGAATCAGCATACTGATGTGCTGATAGAGAAGGAAGGAATTTTAGGACAGCATATTGAAATGTTGGCAGAGGAAGGAAAGGCACTGAGGCCTTATGATTTTTGTTTTAACAATTTTTTTGTGAATGCAGATTTTGTTGATGATGGAGAAAATTTGACACCACTGGACAGTCAAATAAAGGAGGAAAATTCTTTGGAAGACTTTAATCCATGGAATGAAGAATTTAAGTTGCTGGAGACTATGCTGAATAAACAAGATTCAAAGCAGGAAGGAGAACCTCAATTTCAAAATTGGGGATTGCAGAGTGTGAAGATGCAAGGAAATGAGGACAGTGAAGACTTTTTGGGTCGTGGAAAGGATTCGGGATAGCAGAAAGAAGATTGGATGATTAAATCATCAAATGAGACCATGGGGTCTTATGGTTTTAAAACTGACAATTTGTGTGTGAATGAAGGTATTGAAAAAGATAGTTCATGTGATGAAACTGTATTCAATAAAACTGAAAGTTTCCAAGCAATATATGATGATTATCTTTCAGAGGAAGATCAAACTGAATTACTGCAGCAGAAGGAATTCATAAATTCCTTGTTTAATGAAGGAGATTGTTTCAATGGGGACATGACAGGTATGTCTGATGATGATGAATTTGTTGTTAATGATAATAATGACAAATTGATTTTGTTAAATGGCCAAATGGAGAGTGATGGACAGATAATTGAGGTTATTGCAGGCTTGGAGGATCAGAATTCTATTCTGATGAAGGATAAAGAAGTCGTGACAGCAGGAAACTTGACTTGTGGAAATTGTGAAAATGTTTTCTTAGATGAGCTGACAGATTTGTGGCATGAGTTAAGTGTTCTAGAGCAGAGACTAGAAGCATAGAGAATAATTTTTCAGATTGTAAAGGCAGAGCTGAAGGGAAATGAAAAGGTTCATTTTAGTGAACCGAAGCAAGGAAACATCCTTGAGAAGGATTATGCAGAAGAAATACTAGCTGACAGTCTCGAGAATTATTTGAAGGATTGGAATCAGCATACTGATGTGCTGATGAGAGAACAGCAGATGGAAGTGTTGACAGAACAGAAGATTGAAGTGTTACCATAAGAGGAAGAGACACAAAGATTTTATAACTTTGATGTTTGTTTTATGATTGCAGGTATTGATGGAAGGACTAAAGGATGTTTGGTCAAGGAGGAGAAGAAATTAGATGATGAAAGTGACTGGCAATTTAAATACCAGTCCAGAGAATTGTTGAAGGAAGAGAATGAAGAAATTTTCATGGATGACAACCAGGAAGAGTTGTACTGTTGCAAATAACAAGAGGGTATGGATGATGGGGTGGAAGTAGGAGCAAGGGCTTAGCAATTAAAAGCAAGGGCCGGAGTAAAAACAACAGTAAGGACTAAGTAAGAAAGAGTTCAGCAAATAAGAACTCAGCAAGAAGAAGCAAAAGCAAGAGTTCAGCAATCAAAAGGGAGCAGTATCCAGCAGTCAGAAGATAAATTAGACCAAGAAATTGAATTTATGAGAAGGCTGATGGTGAAGGTGTCTCAGAGGAAGATAGCAGCAAGAAAAAAAATAAACAGCAGCAACAGGAGAAAGACAGTCACAGACTATGAAAGCTTAGCAAGCGGAGAGATGCAGCATAAAATATGGAAGCCTGGAGAAGTACAGAAGAAGAATATTGCAGCGGATGATCAACTGCAGAACAAAGTGTGGGATCTAGGAAGATAAGAACTGAAGACACATGATCAAGAGATCATGATAAAATTTAACCTTGGGAGTCTGATGCAGTAGCATTATGCACAATAAAATACTTTGTAATTAAGTAGACATAGGGGAGTCTGATGTTTCTAATTTCTTATGTAATTATTAGTCTTTTGAATAAAATGGTGAGAAATTTTAAATGTTCTCAAATCATTGGAGAACATGAGGGGTAGTTGATTAGTTGGGAATATAAAGAGTTAGTTTCAGTAATTCTATGGATTTAGGCTAAATTAAGAAATCCAAGAGGTTTCTTGATTCATTGAAGAAGCCGAATCGATTCATGATCGATTTGTATAAATGTAAGCCTCAAAGGATTTAACCATTAGAGCCGGAGATATGGAAAGGCAGAGTGGTGAGAGTAGAAGGCCATCGAATTAAAGATCTGGCCAAAATAGAAGTTTTGTAAGTAAATTCATGTATATATTATGAAATAATTTGGTTCAGCATTTTATGGGTATTGTTTTATTTAGATTCTGTGTAAATGGGCTTCAATTTCCTCCAAGTAATTGTATAAACCAGTGTGGTGAAAATCTGTGATTTGTGAGTTAAATGAGACTATGTATCTAATAAAATAATAAATGTTAATTAGTGTTGGCATTTTTTTGAACTAAATACATGAGGGGTTTGTGCATTCCCTTGGGAAAATGAAAGGAAAATTTCAGTCATCGACCACTGCAAGGGTCAATGACTTAGAGGGAGTTCGAGTATTAAACATAGCGGTCAAATTCTGAATATATGAGACCTTAAGAAGGACATTCAAATATAGAGGGGCGCATTGGTTGAAATAGACAGTGCGTTGTAGAGTAAGCTCTGCAAAATCGTGTTGGGGTTCTACTGTGAAATTGAACCACAGACTTTAAATATGGAACCTGATCCATGCATATATGAAAGATAAAGGAAGTTTAGGCCTGTTCGAACGAACCCAGAATATGTTTGAATTTAAATGAAATGATGTTGTGATTGAAGGTGAAGTCGAGCTATAGAATGCAGAGATAAATGAGGGGTTTTTTTTAAATTCTTTTCGTATCTAAGGAAGCCGAGAGACGAAGATAATTCCAATTTCCTGTGGGAATGTGCGAAGAAGACTGGTTATATACATTATTGAAATGGTGAAGAGGAGTGAGACTTGGTTAATGGAACCGTGAGCTAAAATAAATTGTTGAACCTTGTGTTGAAGGCGTGGAACTATGTGATGAAAAGTAAGAGCGGATTGAAGACCAAATACTAGTGGTCTCGCACGCCTTTGTAAATGGTAAGTTGTTTTGTTAAAAAAAATGCGATATCGTTAGATGATGGATGCGTGGCGTTGAGTGGTTTTTGAAAACCATTTTTATCACGTTAATTTGAAGAATTAAAAGACGGGAAGTTTGGTTATGCGATGGTCGTCGGATCATCGGAAGGGAGCGCGATAAGCTATCCACCGTTGGATGTGGAAGGTATGTTAGTGTTGGGGCCCAACTCTAATATATGTTGATGATTGCTATTTTAATCAAAGTTTGAGGATTATATGAATTACCATAACCAAAGGTTCACGCGTGGAGGCTTGGGTAAGTTGTAAAGGATTGGGGGAGCATATATATAATCGGACCAAGATCTATTTATTTAATATAAATTCTTGGTATTGGTTGTTAAGTGGTGGCGAAATAGTTATATGCATTGGTAATAATTTACCAAGGTCGAACTTTGAAATTGAGATGTTCGCATGGATCGAATGCTACGATAAGCCTCGGTTTTAATTATAAGGTTTGGAGGTTAGAACTAAAATCAATTGATTTTTTAATCAAATTGTTTTGTAAGACCTTTGAAAAGGGATTTCGGTTGTGAAACAACCTTGGGTATGGAAGCTGATGGATTTTAAGTGTAAAGTGAATTTTGGGTGTATTTACATATGAAGATTGTCATATAACCATGTGTATGGTTTATAACCATAAGAGAGTGTTAATTTAATATCTCAGATCTCAGATTTGAGATATTAAAGCTTCCAGATATATATTGATTTAAATTGCCAGTTGAGATTAATTGGGGCCTTAAAATTGGGATGCATTTTATATGCAGCTTTGAGAGTGGAAAATGTGGGTTTGACAGGGATACCCCGCCATCATATATTAATCTAGAAAATGTTACAGTCCAGTACAAATATGATATATCCGATCAGCAAACCAACCTAACCCCTTTAAAAATGAAACGTAATGGAATGTATACAAGTTTGAAGGCCCATGCTTTGCCTGAATAAGGAAAGACTACTATATTAAACTATTTGCCATCAATACTGGAACAGAATGTAAAAAATAGCTATGTTGAGTCTGATCCATGACTAAAATCATGGATTAGACTAATTTCGTTACATGGTTGGAGCTTTCCCTCATACGGCTAATGAGAAGAATATTGAAGATCTGGGTGGTTTCGATGATGAATCTGAAACAACTAATAGGACATCGTCCATGTAGGTGGATTTCCCCACAAAACCCATGTTCCCGTTTTTTTTTATATTAACTGGAACATATCCAACTGTCAATTTTGTTGCAGGAAATCTGGAAGGTTGCAGCAAATCCGAATCTACAGGAATTCGCAGAGCGTCTGCAGGAAATTAGCGACCGCGAGCTATTTACAGGAAATTACGGAGCTACTTCAAATCAAGACAAATTTGCAGAAGACTTTGATCAGTTGACTTGATAATTTAATGAGGAAACAGTTAGCTTAAAGAATACTTAAGAACAAGGTAAAATTTCAATTTTTAAGATAATTTGCACACCTTAAGCACGTAGCACCCTTTTGGCCAAAACTTAGGTAATATAATTGAAATAAGTGTAATTAGGGGTCTAGGAGAGTTCAAAATGAGGGAAGAAAGGTAGAAGGTTTTGGAAATTTAGCAAATTGGGACTCAACATCTCCCCCACACCTAGCTTCTTGCATGTCCCTTATGCAAGAAAAAATAATTCACCCTTAGAAGAAAAATCAGTCCTTTCCCTGGGCTGTAGCTACTGCAGCCAAATGGTCTAATTGGGCCCTGTTGGACTCTACCTGAACTTGAATCCTATATGCTTCATTCATTTTCTTCACGTGATCAATTTGGGTCTATTTCTTTTTCATAATTCAGGTTGCCTTCTGATGCCACTCATCATACTCTTTTTGCATGTGTAGGCTATTTTATCTCAAGTTTTCTTTCTCTTTCGCAGAGCCCGCTCTGACACAGTAAGCTCAATGATGATTTCCTCCAATTCCTATAGAGACCACATTTTGTATGGAGTTCCCTCCCCCTCATGTTGTCCCTAGGAGGAATGGGCAAACTAGGCTGCTCCTACCGTTGTGGTCTTCTGGTTTCTTATTCCTTCTTTCCTGCAGTGGTGGATCTTGAAAGGACATTAATTATCTATCGATAAATTCAGTTGTCTGAACCTTCCCTTTTACTTTGAACAAGCCTTGGGGTTTTTCTTTCTTTTTATCAAGTCTTCTTGGTGGCACCCCCTCTCCTGCAATTTCCTTTGTCGCCAGCTTTGTAGCTTGGCTCCTTATAAATCTCTTAGCGGGGGTGTAAATGCCCTTCAATTTGGGATTTTTCCTGTGGTTTCCCCAGTCACTACCACCTCTTCATATTTTTAGTCCTCCTCTGTCAGTGGACCATAGGTTCATGGCTTCTTCCTTTGTTTTTCTACTGGTTTTTCCTCCTTATATTCTAAAGGACCAGATTTCTTCTCATCTTCTATGAAATAGTTCTCTGACAAGAAATATTCTCGTGTTTTCTTCTTCTTCTTCAAAACCTCTGTCGGGCTGATTTTTATCAACTCATGGTGATAGAAGTTATCCTCTAGGTGGGTTTCCCTTTCCTTAGCGGCAGTGGACATTTTCATCAGGGACATTCTCAAATAGTAAGGAAAATTCAAAGGCATGTCTCGAAAGTGGCCTAGAAGGCAAACATGAAAAAAATGCAAGCCAAAAATGGCCTTCGCATGTTATGTATTTATGAACAAAAAACAACAGGTGTCGATACTTACTTCGTATTTATTCCTCTAGGATTCATTTACTTCAATCGAGGTTTGCATGTTCTTTCCAGAGGAATGATGCACAAATTACCTTGTCAAACCGTTGATTCTTGAACCAACGCTCCCCATCCTATGGGATGCCACAAGCTCGAGCCACTAGCTCCTTTGTCAATAAAAATTGGACATTCCCCACTTGCGCTCTGTTTCCATTTAGATTCAGAGCAAAGGACTTTGTTACCTCCAAATTATGCCCACTTAATTTTTGAAACAGTGGTATCCACCCTACTTTTTCCACTCTCACCTTATTGTCAGGGTCAGCGTCTAACACCGCGGTAACTTGTGGTTCAAATCGAATAGGGGAACGCATTCTTGACAAGGCTAGAAGCAAGAGAGATAGAGTTAATTCAGCTCACAGAGATGCCTTCAAGAATTTGCAGAAAAACTCAACAGGGAGTGTTTAAAATGAAAGTATTAGGGAATATGTAAACTTTCAAAAACGTAGGTTGTGATCATGATTGTAATCATGATCTAACCTGCAGAATGGATATCGAAAATATAACCAAAGGATAGGTTAGAGTTATGATGGTTAGACATGGAACTCGGCTTATGACGTAACATCTCACAATTGTGTTCTTTTGTAAGGGTTACCATGACTTACATTCATGCAAATTTTAAAAATTAAAGCATTGTTACCTTTCACCTTAAGCATCTTATCACCAACTGTACCTTACCAATCTTATCTTCCAATGGTTTAGTCCTTAGATGACGACTGCCTTTGTCTTGAAATGATAACCCACTTTGAAATTACATCAGATGCATAATTGTATAGTTCATGATCTCAACCACTAATAAAAATGTTAGTACTTTATCAGATTAATTTAAGCTAATGTTTTGTCTGCAATTTTTTTCTTCGGGAAACCAGTGGTGTTGTTGCAGGAAATGGAACCACAATTGCTGAAAGTTCTGCATGAAATCCTTCTACAAGAAGAATTGTTTCTTCCTGTTTTTGTACAGTTCATTGCACATGAATGAAGGTGTTGATTTTGAATGTGCATGTGCAATGATCTCATTGGATTCCCAGCCATTTAGATCAATTGTTAAAAAAACCAATGTGAGGCCCATCACCATTAATGAGAGTGAGGACCAAGGTACTCGGATGCATCCTATCAGGTGTGAATTTATGAGTTGTTGTAAAACCTATTATAGGATCTGTTAGTCAAGGAGCCATAATTATCCCCCATTTCTGCTGGCGAGATAGCCTATCATTAAGGCATACAAGCTTCAAGGCATCATAAGGCTCTAATAATGGACCCAGATAATTTGTTGATGTTGATGGGCCAATATTGTTGGAAGGAGACCCTTAAGAAATCCCACATCAGTCCAACATGAGAAATCCAAAAATTAACTCAAAATCAGAATTTATTGAAAGGATCCCAAAGGATCTACTAACCTGTGTTTTTAACGAGCCCAAGGTAGTCCATGCTCATCCTATTTCAATTTTAGAGAGTCTGAAATACTGAAAAAGAAGACTCCAAGGGGGCTCATTTTCCGTAACTAGTCCATTGGGCTCAGAAAAAGGAATAAACGTGTACCCAATAGACATTCCTCTCATGGTTTACTAAGCACGAGGAGGAATAAAGTGAGCTCAATGTGTCAGCAGAAAATCAAGAATAGGTAGTGAGAGGAATAACTCCCTCTCCCACCATTTCTAGCCCCTTTTTCTTCACAATTTCTTCCAAAAATTCCTCCTTAGATTGGGGTTTCTGATATAGCTTGATTTTTTGCCCATTCACCAAGAATTTAACATTCCCATCATCAATAGTTTTAACCCGAACAGATCCATTATCATAAACTTTATCATTTTCATAGGAACCCAACCAATGTGTGTTGAATTTCCCTTTGAAGTTATTAAATTTTGAATCATACAACAACGTCTAGTCTCCCTCTTTGAACTGTTTCTTCTTAATGTATCTCTCATACCATTTAGCCCGTTGTTGTTGGATCATATCAGTATGCCGAAAAGCATCCTGCCTAGTCTCATTGAACTCATTGAGCTGCAAGAATCTCTACTGTTGTGCCTCATCTATGCCCAAATCTGCTGCCATCTTGAAATTTATGATCTGGAATTCAATGGGCATTAAAAATTGTTTTTCATACACTAATTCATATGGGGAGAAGCCAGTGGTGTTTCTCTGTGTGATCTTGCAAGCCCACAATGCCTCAGGAAGTCGATGAGACCAATCCTTCTTATGTAATTGCATTGTCTTTGTAAGGATTGTCTCCAACACCTTATTTTTTTATTCCACCTGCCCATTGGCTTATGGATGGTAAGGGGTGGACTTCCGATGAGTGATATAATATTTCTATACAATTCCCTTCACAAGATTTGAAACAAAATGAGTACCCTGATCAATAAATATCTCCCTTGGTACCCCAAATCTTACAAAAATATCATAAAAAAAATAAATTCTAACACTGCTTTCTCTATTTCTCTCAGTAGTGCTCTTGCTTCCACCCACCTCGTAACATAATCAGTACCAACCAAAATATACTTCTTACCTTTGGGCATAGGATTGATGGGACCTAAAAAATAAAGATCCCACCTCTCGAAAGGTTATATGAGAACATGTGGCTGCAAATGAATTTCATCTGATTGAACAAGTCGCCCTATTCTTTAGCAGCTATCACAATTCCGGACATACTCCTTGGCATATTTTAAAATACTTGGCCAATAGTATCTGAGCGGAGGATCTTATAGGCTATCCGCTTATCTGCAAATTATCCTCCATAGGGTTCATCGTGAAAAGCTCTCAAGATATCATAGATCTCATCCTCTCTAACACACCTATGAATAATCAAATCAGATCTAGTGAAAAAGAGGTATCCCCTAATCCAAGAGTAATTAGCACTTTTCCTAATAATTCTCTTTTTCTGATTAGATGAAAAGTAGGGTGGAAACTTTCCTGTATCAAGGTAGTTGGCCATGTATGCAAACCAAGGTGTTTTGATGGAAATAACAAACAAATTTTCATTAGGAAAGATATCATTAACAGGAACATCCTCACCTGCATGGTTAAGCCTAGATAGGAAATCAGCTACCTGATTTTCTTTTCTCGACCTGTCTAATATTGTGATGTCAAATTCCTGCAGCAGAAAAATCCACCTAGTGATCCTGCCATTAGTGACTGGTTTTCTCATGAGATATCGAATGGCAGAATGATCAGTGTGTACAAAAACTTCATAACCCATTATGTAATGTCTAAACTTGTTAATAGCATAAATCATAGCAAGGAATTATTTTTCAATTACCGTGTAATTCTGTTCTGCATGAGTTAAATTTTTACTAACAAAATAAATAGCATGGGTTATGAGATATTTCTTTTGACCCAATACTGCTCCTATGGCTAAATCAAAGGCATCAACAGAAATGTGAAAGGAAAATTTCCAATCTATGCCTCTCAAGACCGATGCTAAAGAAAGATATTCCTTGAGTGTATCAAATGCATCTTAACACTCATCATTCCAATGAAATTGAGATTCTTTAGTCAATAATTCAAACAATGAAGAGGCTACCTTTGTAAAATTTTCAAAAAACCTTTTTTAGTAGCCTGCTTGTCCAAGAAAACTTCGAACTCCTTTCTGACTGGTTGGTTGGGTCAGCTTTACAATAACTTCAATATTAGTCGGATCGACTTTAATTCCTACAACATAAACATGATGACCCAAAACAATACCCTCAATCATAATCATAAAACATTTTTCATTACTCGATGAAATATTAGTTTCTCTGCATCTCTACAAAACTTTATTAAGATTATGTAAAGCTTCTTCAAAAGTATCACCCATCACTGTAAATTCATCCATATATACATCTACACAATCATGCAAAAGGTCAGAGAAAATACCAAGGACTTCCCATTGAAATGTGGTTAGTGTGTTTCATAGACCAAATGGTAGTACCTTGTATGCATAGGTACCCCAGGGACATGTAAATGTTGTCTTCTCCTGGTCCTCTATAGCTATCCTAATTTGATTGTACCCATTGAACCCATCTAGGAAGGAAAAATACTTCTTCCCTGCTAGAGTGTCCAGTACTTGGTCTATAAAAGGCAAGGGAAAGTGTCTTTTAATGTATCTTGTTTAATTCCATGTAATATACACACACTCACCATTTAACATTTTTTTAGGGACAATAACAAGTGGAGATACCCACTGGCCATCTTAGATAGGATAAATGAACCCTACATTTAACAATTTATGTGATTCATCTTTCACAATTTCCCTTAAAGCGAGGTTCATCCTTCTTTTTGGTCGTCTCACAGGCCTAGAATTTTATTCTATATAGATATGATGAATGCATGTATCTGGGTGAATTCCCCTCATGTCTTTATATTCCCAAGAAAAAGTGTCTAAAATGTTTTTATATGCTTGAATTAATTTTTTCTCTTGTTCAGGAGTTATGGTAGAATTGATATTTAAAGTTTTTCCAGGAAAACTTCCAACTACCTTACCCCGCCATTTAGTGATTTAATATGCAAGGAATGCAGATAAGAGGGTTGAATGTAGTTTATTTGTTGTACTATGTTCATAAAAATCATATATATTAATAATGATATCTAAATTATGACTAGAATTCCCTTTTAAATGCTGTGGAAAATCAGGATTAGAAATACAACATTTTATCAAATTTTCTTATGAGTTTTCCTTGAGGCTTATGGCTTGGGAAATTGTTAAAATTGATTGGGTACATTCTGAATCATGCTCCTCTTCTTCAACCCAATGAGTATTTTGTGATTGTAAGAGGGTTTTATCAGGGGGATACAAATTGATATGCTTTGTTTTAGCTCCATGAGTGATGGTCATGTTTCGAGACCTACATCCTATGTAAGCATCTGTTGTGGCTAACCAAGGCCTCCCCAAGATCAAAGCATGCCCTCCCAAGTTGGTTTTAGGTTGAAGAACACAAAATTCTGCAGGGTACTCCGAATAATCCAATGAGATGACAATGTCTTCGAATACCCCTTCTAGCTTTACCTTAAACCTACTAGCGAATTCTAACATGGTAGGAGTAGGAAGTAACTCAAAGGATCATATATGACATAAAGTATCCATAGTCATCACATTGATGGCTGCACCTAAATCAATTAAAGTGTTCTTTATTGGATACCCATTGATAAATGTGATCACTGCAGGAATTTCAGGGTCTACATATATCTCAATAAAAAATTCGATGGACACAAGACTTGTAAGTTTCCCACCTACTTGAATTTTGGAGGGTTCTTTCTTTTGTCTTCCTGTTTTATTGGTACATAGCTCCCTCATTGTTTTGGCATAAGCAAGGATATCCTTAATTTCTTACAACAACAGGATATTAATGAAAACATTTCTCAATTCAAACACAAGATCAAACTCGGGTTGTTTTATTTTCATTTCCAACCTCTCTGGAAAAGGAGGCTGGACAGTATGGGATGAGGAAGTTTCTTGTGATATTGAAGTGGTTTGTTTAGCTGGTTCAGGTGTGTTTTCAACTTCAGGTATTTCCAAAGTGTATTCCTCTACAATCTCTTCAATATTTTTGGGTTGAGTCACCACTTTTCCGAATCTGAGTTTGATTTCCTGCAGCAACACAAGAAATTCCTGCAACATAGGAACATAAATTTCATGCATAGACTATGGTATAATACAATAAGTAGGAAAAGTGGGATAAGTGACCACTCCAATATTGTGAGAATATGGGATGGTTTTTTTAATAGGTCAATTTGGGCATCATTCCCAATGACCTGGTCAAACTGGACATCGTCCCCAAAACCAATGAAATAGGGTCTATCATCTCCTATCATTTCAGTTGCTACATGCCCTAAGACAAGAACAAGAACAAATCATCCATGACTTCCATTGCAAGGTTTCTAAGATTTGAAGTATATGTTATATCACCTATGAGCTCACCAACGCAACCTCTCAAGGGACTAATTGCTTTGCATATGTAGCTACCTCCATTCAAGGGTGCTTTGCAAAGCACTTACCGACATTCAAGAGTGTGTTGGTCAAATGGGAGTGAAATTCTCATTGTTTCGAAATCTCCACATGGCCAGTGCCTTCGAGAAGAGTCCATATATGTCAAACTTTGAATCCATGTGTCCATCTAACACCTCTGAGCTTGGGAACATGTATTTCTTATTATTAGAAAGTCATTTATTGTGAAACTACCTTCAGTTTCCCTATAAATTGAGCACAAATCCTAGTGCTAGGGAAGGAAGAAATTTGGTAAAAAAATGTTGTTGGATTCTCAATTGAGTGTGTGATAAGAGTGATATGTTGTTGTTGAGATGTTTATTGTGATGAGGTTGGGATGATGCTAGAGTTGGTGACATCAAATCAGTCACTGGTTGTAACATCCCCCTTCTATCCATTAATAAATATTGTTGCTCATTTTCCCACATATGTATCTGTTTATGTTTCTACTTTTCATATGATGGATTCTTAACTGATATATATGTTTCATGTTTCATGTTTCATCAATTTAACTGATTAAGATAAATAGCCATATGTATATTTCAATCTCTTTTTTTTTTAGTGTTTATACTTGCAGGAACTAATCTGGCGATCTAAGTTGGATTGGAAGCTACAGCAAGAGCGAAAGAAGGAGAATAGGAAGCGCTTGGATCACGAGTAAGTTCCACTATCTTTCTATGTGTTTATTTACTCTTAGAGAAAGTGTCTGCAAAGTCTTTTATCTACTTTTCTAAATGCATAACACCACATTTAGGGAATGTGTTTTATGCGTAATTCATAATTCCACATAACAAATTGGCGACTCCGTTGGGGAGTTTCCCTTCATTCCTGGTGTTTTTTCCTCTTCTTATCCACCCAGTAGCATCTACTGTCAATTATTAGACTTTTTAATCAAACAATTGCATTATAAGTGTGTTCAGTAACTTGAATTTTGAATCTTTACTACGCCCAACGCATTGTTGGTCAAGACACAGTGCTTTGCATAGCTTTGTCTCCCACTCAGGGGTGCTTTGCAACACACGGTCTCCCTTTAGAGACTGCGTTTCCCCCTAAGCCAACCAAATTCCCTTTGAATTTTTCATTTCCATCACATTCAACCTTTTTTTTGTTGTGTTTTCAATTGTCTGATACCTCATAAAGACCAGTGAATTTACCTGATTCTTCATCCTTTGAAAAGTAAGTTTGTTCAATGTCTCTTTAAGTGCTTTTCTTTATCATTGACAAATCAAATTCAAAGTATTTTATTTCTGCATTAGATCCATTTGTTTTCATAAATGAAATTGTCGTTAAATTATTCGTTTCCTGTAGGAAAAATTGTAGTTCCATTCTTCGTTTTTCCTAAAAGAGAAATTGTTGTTAAATTCATCGTTTCTCAAACAAGAAAGCATTTTTTTTTTGTTGATTTGATGCATATAGTTTCCTTCTTGCATTCACATTAATAGGACTGAAAAGAAAAACCTGCATTTACATGTAGTGAATTGTGTGTTTTCCATAGGAAAAAGTTAGGAAAGCTGCATATTAGTTTGTTCTCTTTGTTGTTTTCTCTCAAAACTGATTGCTCTTTTTCCTTAGTATCTAGGATTTTCATTGAAAAAACTAAAATTAAAAATTTTGCTTATCATTTTAGTAATTTCAATCACATCATCATGATGAACCTTGAAAGGCAAATTGATAAACAAGATCAACTTAAAATTTATATTAATTTACCTAAAAAATAATTCGAACCATAACAATAACATTTAGAAGGTCTAGGCTAGAGACATGTTCCAGCATTGTTAAACATAACAGTTGTCATTAATTGTCTGTGATACATTCCGATTGTAATACCTCACTCCACGTACTTAAGTATATCATAGCTTTTCCACGTACCTTTGAGTATATCAGGCGGTGTTATAGTACGAAAAGTATAAAGGGGTGCTCTCACTGTGCGGTTTCGCATTAGACAGTGCTAATATGGACTTGGGCCTCCACGTACCTTCGGGTATATTTGGGAGGAAAAATTTAGGTTTCTGTCCATCCATAGTGAACCGATTCGGCCGCCTTGTAAATTGTGATACACCGAACACAACATTCAAGGAGATTTCCTGCACGTACTTCTTCGTTTGCCAGGAGGTATTCTCCAGTTCACAGTTTCTTGGTAAACCTTTTTCCTAGTATTACCCTTTTATTTTTTATATTTTTTTTTTGTCATAAAATAAATCAGTCACCGTGGAAGAAGAAAATCCCTTTCCCCGTCATTCGCATAAACTTGCATTGAAACCACCTTTACCACCAGAAGCCACTTCTAGTCGGCGAAGGCGACATCGCTCTACCAAAACCAGTACCATTAGTACCTCTCGTGAAGCATAATCTTCACATATACCAGAGTTGGCACAAGTTGTTTCTAAAAATCCTGGTCTGTCTACCGTTGTCAAGATGGAGTCCTCACAGCTACCCGTGGTCACCATCCATCTAATCAGTGAGACCATACCTCCTGAACCCGACATTGTTCAAATGGAAGTTGATCCAGATTCTGTCTCTTTTTTTCCAGAACATCTACATCCTGAAGTCAAGTGACTGGAATTTGTTCCTGTATTGGTTGCCCCACAATCTATTATAGCCATTGAGTCTCCCATATCGCACAGCCAACCTCCTGAAATATACTTTGGGCTTGAAGGAAAAATCCTTCCACCTGGTTTAATTTCAATTGAAGAAATACCACAAGATGAAACACCTTTAACTCAAAATCATTTTGGGGAAGAGCTTTACCTGTACGAGTCTTTTCCTCAATAATCTACCTCTTCTTTTGTTGATCCGGTGCCTATTCAAATTCCCGTCGATCCAATAAGGTATACATTTGGTCAAGTAACCATGCATGAACCAACATCCTCGATTGGACCATCTGTTCCAATTGCATCAACACCTGCTCTCGCTACCTCGTCGATGTTCACAACTTCACCAGAGTCATATTTACATGGTGTCCCTATGGTCCCATCAGGTTATAAATATTTATCTGGAATTTTCTCTAGTGAATCTTCAAATCCATGGACTTCACCAATGTCATAATCTGGTATTCTAACTGGTAAACCTATAGTGAGTACTGAACGGCTTGATCCTTTATATCCATCATTAGGGAAATATCAAGTTGGTCCATCTGGGTATATTCCATCGAGTACAATCTCAAATGGACTCCCTGCATTTGGAGAATAATATTTTCTGTCTTATTATACTCCTCATGCTGGGGGGCAAATTATGGTCACCCACTTTGACAGTACTTAGTCATTTTTTGGTCAACCTAATGTCGAAATGAATGTTTTTCAATGGCAACCCACTCTGCCTATCCAACCAAAAAAATTTGTACAGTCATATCAACTAGTTCAACCTATTGCACCCACATCAATTCCACTTGTTAATACATATTTACCCCTGTTACAGACTCAAACTATTGTACAGTAACCATTTCAGGCGGGTCCTTCAACTCAATACCCTCAAGTATTGTGCCCTCAGACTCCAACTCCTTTGGATGGTTTATAACAACCACCTATATCCAGAATCATTTATTCACAAGTTGGATTACCATATTATGGGATGTCACAGCCACAACCAGGTTATACCTATCCTCAACCAAATCCTATTTATCCTAATTTGGGTTATAACATTGGTGAACAGACCCCTTGCCATCCACAGGCACAAATGCCACAACCTTCATTTCAACAAGTATTGTACCCAAGTTTTGGTCAACAGAATCCTCAAGTGTTTGCTTATCAAAACCCCTATCTGGGTTACCAGCAACAAATTCCTTATGCTGGTGCTCAAAGGCATGTTGCCCAAGAAATTCCATCATACCCTAGCTATGCTCCACCCGACCTCAATCGACAGTTTCCCTTTTTTGAAACTTTAGAGTTACCAGATTTAAATCGGCTCACCAATGACCCAGTCAACTATGCTCCTTGGTGGTTGTTGATACCTCATAAATTACGCTTGGATATTCCTAAGTTCAATGGAAACCCTGGGGAAGACCCATCGACTCATGTTATGACTTATCATTTGTGGTGTTCATCTAACTCCTTGAATGATGACTCTGTTCGACTACGTATTTTCCAATGTACGCTCACTGGTCTAGCCACAAAATGGTACATTGAGTTACCTAGAGCTTATTTTGATAATTTCACTACCCTCGCTATTTTCTTTTTGACTCACTTCCAGTTTCCCATACGATGTGAATCCAGAACAAAAATCTTGACTAATTTTAAACAGACTAATGCTACTCACATTTCTGATCATATTCATGAGTGGCGTCGTCGTATAATGGTTAATACATTTGATCTTGATCAGCTCCTTGCTGAGTGGTTCATTAAGTCCCTGTTACCATCTATAACTGAGGATGTGGCTAAGGGTGGCATCATCACTTAAGAGCAGGTCATTTCTCATGCCCAATATTTAGACTTGATTTATACTCAATCTGACATGCTCTACGAGAAAATTCCTAACGCGCGGAGATCTAATTTTATTGTTCCTCCTCCATCAAAGGACTCTCATGCAGGAGATGGTATGATCGGTAATGCAAGCACACATCACATTACTACATCTGATCCTGTGCCTTCTTTTGAAATCCATGCCATGTCATCTGACAAGGGAAAAAGTGACAGGCAACCTGGAAGTAAAAAAAAATGGAAATCAAAGAAAAAGAAAACTTCTACCCCGCAGGAAAGATCATCTGATCAATTGTCCTTAAATCGGAAACCTCATTATCCATGCATAATCTGTAATGAGGAAAACTTTGTTCAGGATTTTCCTCACCGCGTTGAAGTCTAAAACATGGTTAAGACCTCACATGCATCAGTTGTGTTGACAGATCCGTTTCCGAATTCGGACACAAATTTGGTTGCTATGGATCCAACTTCTAGTTCCCAAGTGCTTATGCTATCTGTCACGAAGCCATCGACAGATGTTTTGGTGTCAACGCATAATAAATATTACGGTAGTCGGGCCATTGATTAGCCTACTACCTCGACCACGGATCCATCCACGGAATTGATAGTACCACCTGCTATTCTTGAATTGACAATCAAGACATCGAAGGGAGTCATTCATAAATTGACATTTAATCCTTGAGCCAGCGCTGCTCAAAATTATAATATAGTTGAATATTTGGCTCAATCCCCTTCAGCTATGTCAACGCTCAAGGTGCTACAAAATTGTCCCTCCCAGAAACAGGCGTTGTTGTCGGCAATTGGTGGAATTGATATGACTGATTCTAATCTTGTAGTCTTTAATCATACGGGCTATGTGCCGCAATACCAGAAGAATTGGCATTCTCCATACAAGTAAATTTTCTTAATCACCTTGTTCATCGTACTATTATTGATGAGGGAGCATCTACGTGCATTATGTCTCTAAACTGTTGGAAGTCACTTGGCTCGCCGTGCTTATCTCAATCGCCAATGACATTGAAAGCTTTTGATGGACGTACATATAAGCCTTGTGGTATTATTAATAACATGCATGTTGAAATAGGGGCAAAAAAATTGAATGTTGAAGTTGAGGTTATTGACGGACCCCTTGACTACAATATTCTACTTGGAAGGCCATGGGTATATGCTATGACTGCGATCGTTTCTACATATTTTAGAATGATTTCCTTTTCACATAAAGGTGTTATCACAGTCATCAATCAGCTATCCTTCTTTCCCTCTAGTTCCCAAGTAACTGGAAGTGTTCCATTAGTTCAAGCACCCCAACTCGCACTTCATAATATTGGTGTAAGACTCATAAAGGATTCCAATTTCATGGGAAACTTTGCATTACCACCTGTTGGCTTGTGGGGTCTTAACCCAGGTTTAGACTTAAGGTTTTCCAACAAACCCCTATACTACTATCCCTTTCGGCAATGACCTACTTTCGCAAGCCAAGGTCTCACCCGAAGTAGTATGGGTGGGTGTTGGAACCAGGTTTCTGCACATTGGGGGAGAGTAGGTAATTAAGGTAGATTTTGTTGAGTTCTATTAGGTTCACATAGAAACAAGCTTATTACCGAGCCCTTAACATTATAAGAACATGTAAACATAAACAAGCTACTATTATTAAGCAGATCTTAGCAACACCTTCGCATCCACGTGCGCATCGGCAATTATCATCACAGAATAACACAATCGTAGCTAATTCATTTATCACAGACACGATCGCAGCTCATTCAAATAACGCAGAGGTACTTCAGTAGTAAACACAACCAGTTCAGATAGTATAGAGATACTTCAATAGATTTCGTGTTCATTAACATCCAAAACCAAGTTACAAAACCAAGTCACAGCCCGCGCACACATCTGGTGGGGTCTACACATAGCGGAACTGAGGATCTCCGCACACACAGCCAGCAAGATTCCTTACCCAAAACTACCCAAAACAGGTCTCAACAATTCATACGTAGCATCCTTCTTACTTCTAGACTCAAACTATCTATCTATTTATATCATCATAGCATGTGTTATCCTGTGGTCCGCAAACCGTGGATTGCGAACTCTAGGTCTACCCTTTGACCCATTACAATACATTGGGGGCTTTGACCCACCCCAAAGCCCCTTCGCTAGACTAATTACTACAAAAATATATCAAAAACGCAGTGTTGAAACATATCAAAATGAAACTAGGGGACCCTGTTCCAACAGGCCCCCAACACAATCTTATGACTCGTCTCAAGTCACAGCGGCCTTGGGGTTTGCATCTTTTCCTAGAGCTACTTGATTACATCGACCAGAGGGGGAAACACTCCTTCACTCTACGCGGCAGTGTTATGCACAATGTCCACCAACTTTTGTGAAGTTGGGCCTTCAGTGGCAGCAGTGACACTTTCCAGGGTCTGATTCAGCTGTTTGACCACAACGTCCAAGTCCTAAGATATCTTGAGGGCTTCGTCGACCCATGGCTTGAGGTGGTCACTCAGAACCTTCTTCTTGTGTAGAAGCCTTTCCAGGTCATCTCTGAGCGCATGGATGGCTCGCATACTTGTCAGGCATTGACTGGGGATTAGAGTGGGCATTGTAGCCTCCATTTTCTCGAATTCTTCTTCCTTTTGGCGCAATTCTTCAGTAAATTCATGCAGGAGAGGGTCACGTTATACCTTAGACCACAAATTCATAGCTATCTCAAGATATTCGGTGCCCTGAGAAATATGATCTGTAATGGTGTTCGTAGCTTCTGTGACCAACGCAGCTCTCTAGGCGCGTACCTCAGGAGGTGTTTCTGGCTACAACTTAGCTTGCAGCGTAGTAATCTGCTGCTCCATCTCGATCTTAACATTATGGATCTCAGTCCGAGAAGCTTTGAGGGCTACGACGAGTCCCTCAATCTTAGCCTGGGGGGTGGCAGAGGCCGTAATGTCTTCAGTCACATCTACGCATAGTCTGTTGTTCAAACACTCCAGCTCGGTCTGTTGTGCGGCAGCAAGGATGCACGCGGCCTGTGCCTGGGATGCCTCGGTAGTCTTTTCAACGATTGTCTGCTCAGTTGTACTTAGCTTCTGCTGCACCCGACAGTCTCTGTGTTGGATTTCCTCGAACAGTGATGTGTGGAGAACCTGTAACAGCTCGTGTGGAAGCCAGGCCAAGTCCATATGTACTTTTGCGCAGGCCTGGACTTGCGCACACAAGGAAGGTGGAATTAGAGATATTTTTGCACCTGGAAGGGGGCAAAGGTGACTCTCTGTTGTGGAGATCAACTCAGTGGTGGTCCCTTGAGGCAGCCTCGCTTGAACCATGCTCATCTGCAGGGTATCGGCCTTGAGCTCAAAAGCTTGGAGCTCAGACTATAATGCGGCAATGAAGACCTTTTGCTACTCTTCCAAGGCAAGCCATATGTCTTCTGAAGCGAGGGTGACCGCATCTGCGATTTGCTCCAAAACTTCATCAGTTAAGGTAACCTCAATCTCCCTACCGGGCCTCGTAGCCCACTGTTTCGGTCGCTGGCCCTTAAGAGGTTCGGCTATCTATTTCGTTCCATGTGGGGAACCAACACCCTGCACATCTAGACCCTCAGTTTCCATATCCTGCTGTGATTCCTACTCCTTGCCCTGCACTACATCTGGGGGAACCTTCATCCTAGTGGAGCCTTCCGGTCCATGGCGTTCTAAATTTTTGGTGGTATCAAGTGGGGTGGGGGTCTTTGGGACTCTTCTTGTACCAACAGTGTCAGCTGTGGCTGATTTGAATCCAAATTTCCAGTGCGGTGACCAAGTGGTGATGAGCCGATCAATTTCCTCATCGGCGACCATGTAAGGCAGTGACATCCAAGCTGGATCCTTACGGCCCTGAATCTGCACATTGTGCATCATCACCTATAATGTTGCAATGTTCTTATATTTTCATAGACTGTTGGCGACAAGCGTAACCGAGAGTGAATTGTTGCTACGAGCACGCTCTGAAATTGTACCCAAAAAATTTTGTTTTCCTTAATATGCTGTTCATCCTTTGAATCCCATAAGTTTGTGTATCGCTCCTCTTCACACATGTTCGGTTCAAGATCAGGGAGGACCGCTCCTTTAGGGGCTTCCCATGTGACCAATGCAATTAGGAGCAGCAACCAAGAGTAACAGAACACCTTCCCGTGGTACTGGGCCTCGCGCACGTTTTCCAAAAATTCATTACAGAGGAACTCTGACCAGTTAAAGCAGACCCCCTTTTCACAGAGGCCAGTAATCTGAATCACATAGGTGGGGAAAATCATGCCCTGGAACTTGCGCATCATTTTACAAGCCAGCAACAAGGTACCCATGTGCACTCCAGGGTCGTTAATGTGTTTATTATGAACCCTCTGGTGTTTCGCTCAACATGGTAGTCTTCTCACACCTTGTCGGTGATCTGTTGCTCATATTTTTTACCAACGTGCTCCATGGGATTTGGCCCCTGCATGGGGAAACTAGTAATGCAGTGAATCAGGGTGGCATCGATGGGAATGCGGTCTTGGATCCACAAGCTACCGTCATGGATCAGGGATAGCAGCTGTCGCACAACTTGGTCGGTTACATTGTATCGACCAAAGTGAGGTATCTGCAGCAAGTTTAGTACTAATCCATATCCTTATAACCCGCACACCCACGGCATTGGTACGACCCTTAGCACATCATCCTCCAGTAATATTTCGAGATACATCTCAGGTGCCAATTCTAGGAAGGCCTCCAGGTTGGCAAGGTCGTGATCGTCGAACTTAATTGAGGATATCTTGTTGAATGCTTCTCCAATTATGGGGACTTCACCCAGAATTAGCGGCATTTAAAAATAGGAGCGCAGACCCTCGATATTCTTGGTCGTGCACACCGAGGGCCTTCAGGGTCGAATATAGGGTGGTAGCCAAGTGATTGGGGCAGTGAACCGAACTTCTTCTTGAGAAGACAGAGGTCGCTTCACTGGGTTGGGAGAGCGTTCCTTAGGCACCGTTCAGGAAGATTGCACGTTCTGAAGGGAGGTGCGCGGCTTCCCCCCAGCCCATTTTGTAGCCCTCCCCTGCCCTTTCTCCTGGCCTTTCCCCTTACTCTTCTTTTTCTCAACCTGCTTCCCCTTGGTTGGTGTGGACATGATTTCTACGACTTTAGGGGTGACCTCCAATACTTCATCGAATGCTCTCTCAGTAGAGGCCATGGTCTACAATGATTCAGCGGGATTGGTCACAGTCATTCTCACTCGGAAGATGAACTCGGGGTTGCTACTATCAGAGGGGGTAGCATACCCAAACATGAATAGAGCAAAATAGTTACGGAAATTTGAAAGGCACAAGATTATCAGGACATGCCGAACCCAATTCTGATCTGCCCTCCTCCATTTATAGCTTTGAGTAGTGAGTAACGGTTGGATGACACTTAGCTGAAACTTACCATCAAGGAAATGGTAAAAAATATTCAAAAATTGCCGCATTAATTTCTTACTACCCGCTCCTTCCAACAGTAAAGTTGGCTTTTTACCTAGCGGTACTATTCCAACGACTATCTTTCACAGCTGTGTATTACCCCTACGCTCCCAGTGCACCTTCCCGGGCTCCCTGACCTGCAGTCAACCCTTGCACGTATAATTGGCCTGCCTACGTTTTTCCTCTTGCCTGCACGTATCCATCCCAATAAAGCTACTCGAGCCATATAGTCATTTGGTCTACACCGATTTGGTCCGATATGGTTTGAGATGGCTGCCATTAACATATCTGGGCAAGGGTTCCCCGCACAGCGTAGCCAATTTCACCGCACCGCCATTCGTAATTTCTGTTACGATATAAGGTCCCAACCAATTTTGGCAGAATTTCCCTAGGTGGCACGCAAACTGGCTATCATATAATAATACTATCTCATCTTCTTTAAATGACTTTTTTCGGATATGCCTATCGTGCCATGCTTTTTCTCGGGCATTCTAAACTTTCTGATGAAAGTTAGAAATGAATCAGTCTTCTTCCAAGGCAACTATCTGTGCTAAGCGTTCCTCCATGATATCGTGCTCTGCCATGTTCATAAAGGCTACGATGCACAAGCTAGGAACGATATAATCCATGGGCATAATGGCCTCCTTTCCATAAACCATCTAAAACAGTGTTTTCCCAGTCAATTTCTTGCACGTGGTCTAATAGTCCCAAAGGACCGACAGGATGCGCACATCCCAATCGCTTCGCTCAACATTACAGACCTTGGTAAGCACTTGTTCCAAAATTTTATTAAAAGCTTCTACTGTTCCATTTGCCTGCGGGTGATATGGGGTACTTTTTGCATGGTGGATTTGAAATTCTTCAGTCAAAGATTGTATTGTGTCATTAATGAAGTGCGTAACTCTATCACTCATCAAGATCTTTGGACAGCCAAAACTGGTTAGAATATGCTCAAAAATGAAGTGCATAGTTGTATCTGTAGTACAATACTTCATAGCTTGCACTTCCTCCCATCTGGTTACATAATCAATCGTAGTGATGATGTAGCGGGCACCTGTCTTCTTACGTGGTGGGTTGATGGGCCCAACGAAGTCTATTGCCCGTTTATCGAACGCCTGCAGGGCCATCTGTGGTTGTAAGGGCATTTCATCCCTGCGCGACGGTCTTCATGTCCTTTGGCATGTGTCGCAAGCTTTGCAATAACCATAAGATTCACTATGCAGTGTGGGCCACCACAGCCCAGCTCTTAAGATCTTTCACGTCGTCGTTTTTCCTGTGTAGTGACCTCCTGCTACGCCTCCATGGGCTTCTACTAAAATGGCTTGTCTTTCATGCTCCAGAACGTATCTTCACAGTACCTCATCAGCTCCCAGCTGATACAAGTGGCCCGCTATGATGGTAAAGACCTTTGTGCAGGTTACCAGCTCTTTTTTCTGTTGTACCGAATATTCTACAGGTGCCATGCTCATAGTTAAGAATTGAATAATATCGGAAAAGTGCGCATCAACCACCTTAATAGCAAATAGTTGCGCATCAGGAAATCCTTCCTCTAGGTTGGTCAGTTCTTCACCACTCTCGATTCGGGACAAGTGGTCTAGTACAACATTTAGTTTCCCTGGTTTCACAATTATCTCAAAGTCATATTCTTTGAATAGCAGTAACCATCGGAAAATCTTCCCCCCCAACACAAGCTTATTGACTAGGTACTTCAAAGCTGAGTGATCTGTTAACATCTTGAAGTTCCCTCCCAGCAGATAATGTCGGTATTGCTCCAGGGCATACACCATTTCCAGCCCCTCGCGTTCAGTAGTGGAGTAGTTATTCTTCGCGCTAGAGATTTTTCTACTAGCAAACGCAACTGGATGGTCAATGTCCCCCTCCCCGGGCTGTGTAAGGACAGCTCCTAGGGAGATCACTGAAGAATCCACATGGACATGGAAAACCTTCACCCAGTCAGGACATATGAGGATAGGTGCAGAGACCATATTTTCCTTGAGTAGCTCAAAACTCTTCTAACACTTCCCAAAAAAATGAAATGTCCTTCTTTAGTAACTTCTCCATGGGTGTCTTGATCAGTGCGTACCCTTGAATAAACTTCCTATAGTAGCCTGTGTGCTCGAGGATGGAGCGTAGCTGTTTCTCATTAGTAGGGACTGCTAAATTGATGATTACTTCCACCTTTGCAGGGTCAACCATCAGTCCCTTCCAACAGACTATGTGGCCTAAGAAGATCCCGAAAGGTACACAGAATATGCACTTCCTAATATTTAGGGAAATATGGTGCTTTCTATAGGCGTCCAACATCATGTGCAGGTTCGAGACGTGCATCTTTACCAATCCAAATAATGTCCAATCATCAAAATATACCTCTAAGAACTTGTGAATGAACTCCTTGAATACTGTGACCACTACCAGTGAAAAGATGGCAGGGGCATTTTTGAGCCCAAATGTCATGACGGTGTACTGGAAGGATTCCCATTCGGTGGCCAATGTATTTTTTCTACGATCTTTAGGTGTGATCCTAATCTGATGGTAGCCTGAAAACCCGTCAGTGAACGAGTATGCTTCCTGCCCTCCCACACTATCGAGGATTTCATCAGAGAATGGTGTAGGGAATGGATCATGTACACAGGCATCATTCAGCTTGTGCAGGTCGACGCAGATTATTATTTCTCCTTTAGTATCTTTCTCTTGGATCACCATAGGGCTTACCTAATCTGACTATTCTACTGGTTCGATGATACCTGCAGCTAGCATTTTGTCAATTTCTTCCCTGACTTTCTGCTTGTAATTGGGGTTCAATCAGTAAGGTCACTGCTTGACAGGGTGTACATCTGGTTTTAAAGTGATTCACATAACCCCTAGGTCCCCTGTAATACCTTTGATTTCTAAGAATTTTGTAGGAAACAATTCTTGGTATTTCATGAGAAGTTCTGGGACCTTCCCCATGGTATCATCATCCCAATAATCCCCAATTCTCGCTAACTTAGGTTGTTCTTCTATTCCAATGTTGACTTCCCTTATCTTAAGAGGTTTGGTCACATCGACATTCTGTAGTGGGGGTCTAGCAACTACTTTTTCACCCCCTAATTCTAGGATAGTGATATTTCGCGAGTCTTCGTCACATTCCTTCATTGATAAATTGCGACAGTTAACAATATCCTACATCTACGTATCCCAAGTTGGTTCCCCATACTCCACACGAGGGCGTGATTCATCAAATACTAGGGCATCTATGTCTTGCAGGGCTTCGTCTAATTCCTCAGTTCTGCCTATCAATCCAAACGTCCCCACAAAATCGTCACTCATGGCCTCCCAGTGGCGGGTACGCTGATGTAGCTTTGCATCCAAATACCATGCGGTGGGGATTGGCCCCAAGGCATGAATGAACACGTGGACCCATTTGTCCCCGATACTTTTGCACCACATCTCCATCCATGTGGCCAAGTTCTTGCGCGGGTCCCCTTGGCCAAGGAAAGTCTCCATGCATAGGTGAACCGAAGGTTCAAACCATAGGATCATCATCTCGCGACATTCCTCCCAATCCTAAAAAGTCCCCTTATGATTTTCCCACCACTACGTAGGGGTCGCACGCATGGCTAGGTTAAGCACCCACACTCTTCGCTCCCTTGGGAATTCTGCTTCGAATTCTCTAAGAAAATCCCTAATGCTACTAGAACCATTAAAGTAAGACGACTCTCTTACCTCTGAGTAAATACACCAGAAGCTCTTCGTGATCCTAAGACATCGTAAGGCAGATATGTCATGCAACCGGTTCTACCAATTTTCAATTTCCTCGTCAAAGTCTGAGAGGCATTCACTATCTTTTTCCCAGCAAAGCATGCCATCATCCATGGGATTAATCCAATCCTCGTCTCGGGCGGTTATTTTATAGATATGATCCACGTCATCTTCTTCGCGCATGGGTTCTGTATGTTATTCTACTTTTGCTGGGTCTAGAGGGACTATTACTCTCATAACCTCATTCTCAAAAACCATGCTCCTTTTCTTCAAGTTGATAATGCCTCCCATCTCTATAGCCCAATCCAGTCCCAGGAGTGCAGGATAAGGACCTGCATCCTCTACAATTTGAATTACCTCAAAATCCGCGTATACCTTAACCCCTGCGATATCTACCATAATCTTTGATAGTCTCCCCAACGGTATGATC
The DNA here is from genome assembly GCA_034641835.2 of Pinus albicaulis. Taxonomy (NCBI): domain Eukaryota; kingdom Viridiplantae; phylum Streptophyta; class Pinopsida; order Pinales; family Pinaceae; genus Pinus; species Pinus albicaulis. Next base: position 535,651,471 of record CM076583.1, read on the forward strand.
TTCTATTGATTAGCCACGCACAATTGTATAGTAGACAATTCCAGCTTAGGTTCTCCCATCCTCTACCATGTCTGTTCGGGCAGGACATTCGCATCAAATCCTAGATCAAGGATGACCTGATCCATTTCATAATCGCCAATCTATGAAGTTAGCTGCATTCCCCAACCAGTGCGTTTCTTATGCTTGTAAAGTTTGTGAACATCTTTAACTTATGTTGAAGGGTCAGTTTTTTCTACACAACTATCTATCACTGCTTGAAGATTTTCTACTGCCTTTTGGTTGCGTAGCAACTTCATACATGCATGTAGGAATGGTTTAACTTTGTCGTCCACTTTTAGGTTTATTGGAGCCTTGGTAGTAGATGCCTCATCCTTGGTAAAGTCTTTGCGAGCTTCTATGAAGGTTTCTTTCTCCTTCTGTAGGTCCAAGCTTTCCTTTTTTATAGCGGATTTTTGGATAAGGGGTTCAGCCATAGCTATTTCCTCGGCTCCTCTAGTAGCCATGTTGTTGCGCGTAATGACATTAATACTGGGTTCCTCATTACGTGGTTCTGCCTTAACCCTTTGCACATTTTTTGTTGGCGTATGTTGTTTTTCCTGCCATCTTTGCTATCAGTACTAGACAATCTTCGATCACATGATCCAATTGTCTACAATATCTGCAAGATTTTCGTGCAGGGTTCGGACAGTCCCTTGCGAAGTGTCCTACTTCTCCACAATTATAATAGATCAATTTCCCTCTTCCTCGACCTATGCTTCCACCTCTCCCCCCCCCCAGCATCTGGCAGGGGAGCCTCCTCGTCCCGAGGGAGATAGCGGTGAAGAAGGGTCAGCCTGTACCATGTACAAGTTTCCTCAGTCTATCATTAAGTCATATCTCCGGCAATTGTGTTCCTCATGTCCCACAAATGAGCAGAATTAGCACCATTGTTTCTTCAACTCTGGAACATAGGCACCAAGATGGGGGCAGTGGTTGGTATCATGTAGTCCAGCTACACGACAGTCAACGCACTATAACGTGGGACCACTTGGTCCCACAGCCTCTTTAGGGCGTAATGGGTTGGGCCCCACAGCCTGCATGTAGTCTACCAGCAGAGGGCACTGATCCTTGGTGTGACCTGACACCTTACATCTTATGCACCATACGTCTGGGCTAGCTTCTTTTCCTCGCTCTTTCCACAAATTCTGGATTTTGAGGTGCATTTCCTCTAACTGTCCATGGATCTGTTGTAACCAAAATTGGGCATTGTCTCTTGGTGCAGCTTCTAGCTTCATAGAAATCTCCAAGGCTTTCTCTTGTGTCTCAATCATTTGTTGACCCATAGGCCCACGCAGGTGAGGTAATAGCATGGCAATGAACCATTCCTTGTGTTGTCTATCCTCATACTTAAATTCCCCATCTCTGATAACCTTCTTTAGTTGTTGATAAGCCTCCCATACTGACTCAGTGGGTCCTTGTTTAAAGTCTTTTAAGTCAACCACCAGTTATGCATAAGAACTGTTGTTGGCCTATGTACCCCATGAACCAATCCAGTGCCCTTCCTTAAAAGGCGAGGTATAGCTGCGCCCTTTTTACAGCATCGCTAGCAACATTATGTGCAGTCCATACTGATTCTGCTACGAACCAAACTCGGTCCATGTCTTCATCTCCTACACCCTTGAAGGTGGGCATATTCATATGTGTGGCCATATCTTCTTCCGGTAGTGGCAGAGGGGTAGGGGAATTATTTCCCTTATGCTGACTCGATGATGGTGTACAAGGAGGGCTAGTTCCTACGTGCACAAATGGCTCTCTTAATGGGTTGTAGACAGATCTATCCCCTTTTCGGTTGACTCGGTAGTACTTACCACTTCGTGATGTACTCTCACTCTAATCATAGGTCATTCATTCGGTGTGGCTACACAAAATGTCTTTTTCGCATAGTAATATCTTCATTAGTAGTGGCAATGTTCGCAAGAACTTACCTCAGAATCCTTTGAAGAACCTCCACTCCGCCTCATAGTAGGATAAAAACTGATTGACTGTGAATTCTATTACAAATCTTCCTAGCACACTATCCACCCAATGATCTACAGTTCGGGTGATTGTGTTGTTAGCCTTCTCCAACTGTTGAATCAATTCTGGATTCCACTGCATAACTTGATTGTCTTTCTGATGCAGGGGCATTGGACAGTCGCCAGCAATGTGAGATAATTGTCCACATGTTGTGGCTAGAAGAGTTTGAAAATGTTCAAGGAAATGTAACAGCAAAGGTGGCCACACCTTAGCTGTCAGTTACACTTAGGGTAGATAGGATTAGTCTAATAAGTGAGGAAGTCGAATAGTTTATTCATGTCTGTCTATTTGGCTTCTATTGATAGAATTAGAACAATATTATGTAATTAGGATTTTGTTGTAAATAAGAATAAAACGGTCCTCAAGGAGGAGCCGAACAGTCATGTAATAATCTATAAATGTAAACCCCTGATACAGAGTAAAGGGGGGAATTTTCAATAGAAAACTGAACCGAGAGGTTTTTCTCTCTGTTTTCAATAAAAGTGTGGAATTTTTTATATCTGTGTGTTATTTGTAATTTCCCGAAGGATTCACTCCTTCGGCCTTGGGATTCTGAGCATAAGTTTGAAGAATTTAGTTTCTGTGTGCAATATCCTATTCATCCTCTGAATATATTGAAACCATGTTCTTGGTGTGTGAATTAAATGTATGAATTCTGTGTACAAGAGTCGAGTATGTTCGTTAAGCGTAGTGAAGAAATTCTCTGTTTATATAAAGTGTATTGAGCTCTGTCTAAGTGTTAGAACCTCTGTTGCTTAGAGCATATCAATTATGATAGAACCTCTGTCTATTGAAGCAATCTCAGTTGAGATTGAATGCTGGTGTATTGTTGTTGGTTGAACTGGATCGACAAGGCCGATTACAGTGTCAAGCGGAAAAGAAGTTAAGTCGAAGAAATGAACTAAATACAGTGAGAACCCGAGTTAACACTATTCAAATACGGATTGTCAGCTGAGTGCTTTTGAAAACCAATACCACTCGTTTCGCACCGCTTTTGAGTCTGGGGGAAAATTCACAAAAAAAACGCGATCCAGTTAAATTTTTCCACGTCGCCAAGAAAAAACCGCCCATTTCGCGTTTTTTTTTAGCGTTAAGATTCAGCCCTTGAAAAAATGCAATATCTACAGAACCGTCCAATCTGGAGGACGACAGATCCGATGGCAATCACGCGGCAAGTTGCACAGGAGATAACACAAGGTATGGCCCAGCGATTTTTTCATTGATAAATGTTTATTTAATAAGTGAGTGTCGAGTATTGAAGGTGGGCCCAAGAAAAAGTATTAACGCTGAATGAAATAACCATTCTAATGGTTGTAGATATTATAAGCGTTTGCATAATTGTTCAAAGGTTCAAAACATTTGTTATAGTATTGTAAGACTATGGTCCGGGTAGTCTAATCTTTATTTATAAGTCAAGGTATTATGCTGCCGAAGGGTTTGAGCTTGGGTTTTGAATGAATAGAGGCCTTGTAAAGTTGGTGCAAGGGCGATTTCATAGTTAAAAGGGTTTTAAAATATTATTGCAAGGAGTAACATATTATTAAAGTGTTTTTAAAGCGCGATATAGCTTTGAGTGCTTTATTTAAAAGGAACCATAGGCCATACTATTTGAGGGGCGATATAATATTAGACTATGGCAATTCATTATCAAATTCCACGAATTTGATAAATGAAATTAAAATATGAAAATTGAGAAGACTCCTTTGGTGAAAGAAATTACAGGAAGAAGAGAGAATAGCTCTCCTTAACGCCAGCACACCAATTTTTCTATCATTTGTGGTATCAGAGCAGATCTAAAGGCATTTTGCAGAGAATGAACCGACTTCCAAAATCCAGAAGAAAAATTCCAGCATGGTTGTCCGAGTTGCCAGAGGTGTTGATGGTAGAAGAAGAGGCAGTTCAGTAGCCAATGCAGAAGTATTGGAGACCTTGCAGCAGGTCCAAGCCAGATTGGAAGCAATGGAATTAGGACACCCAAGAGATCCTAAGGATGTCAGTGAATTTGAAACTAAAGAAGAGGCAGGAGAAAATGTTGAGATTCCTCCTGAGCTGAGACTCCTTAAGTCTGTTCCAGGGTCTACATCCAAGCCTAGATTTGAAGTGTCAAGCTTTGTAGGAGGATTGAATCCAGAATAACTAATAGACTGGATTAATGAGATGAACAAGTGCTTTGATTATGAAGAAATGGGTGAAGACAAAAGATTCAAGTTTGCAATGACAAAGTTGAAAGGACATGCAGAACTTTGGTGGGATCGAGTGCAAGTAGAGAGAAGGAGAGTCGGTAAACAACCAATCAAGAGTTGGACCAGAATGGTGGCAAAGCTATGAGGTAAGTTCTTGCCTAGTGATTATCAGCTTACATTATTTAGAAAAATGCAGAACCTTAGACGGAGATTGATGACAGTGAAAGAATACACAGAAGAGTTTTATAAAGTAAGTATAAGAGCTGGACAAATCCAGGACATAGCAGAGAAGGTTTCCAGGTATGTGAATGGTCTCAAGTTGGAGATCCAAGATGAGATAGGTATTTTGTCTCCTAAGACAGTAGAAGAGGCTTATCAAATGGCCTTGAAAGCTGAAGAAAAACTCCTGAGAAAGCAGTCTACCAAAGGAAGAGGTACTTTCTGAGGGAAGGGAAGTTAGGGTGGTAGAGGAAGGTCTACAGCACCAAGGGATGGAGCTAGCAGCAACTCACCTCAGAATGCATCCACAGAGGGTGATGCAAGGGGTAGAAGGAGTTCCTACAGAGGAATATGAGGCAGAAGCAGAGGAAGATAAGTGAGGTGTTACAGATGTCACCAATTGGGACATAAACACTATGAGTTGCTAGAGAATATGGGTACCAGTCAGAGAAATGCAATTGTTTCTCAGGCTGGAGAAGAGGCAACAAGGTTTTCTGAAATAGAAGAAGAAATTCTGCCAAAGAAGGGAGAATCTTTGGTGGTCAATAAGGTTTTATTGAAGCAAACAAAATAATTTGCTGAACCAGGACAAGGGAAGACTTTGTTCAAGAGTGTGTGCAAATTCCAACAGAAACGCTGTCAGTTGGTCATTGATAGTGGTAGCACAGACAATTTGGTCTCTACAGAGGTGATAGAGAAACTAAAATTGAAGACAAGGGAACATCCAACACCCTACAAGGTGTCATGTCTTCATAAAGGACACCAGCTGATTGTGAAAGAGAAATGTGAGATAGAATTGCAGATGGGCAGCTACAACGACAAGATCATGTGTGATGTGATGCCTATGGATGTGTGTCACATACTGCTGGGTAGACCTTGGCAGTATGACAGAGCATCAGTACATGATGGTAAGAAGAAAACTTATAAGTTCTTTAAGGATGGAGTGCATCACAAATTGATACCTATGGAGGAAGGAGAACCATCTAGAAAAAAGTCTGATCCAAAGACTTTATTGCTGAGTGGAAAAGAGTACTTATAGCAGATTGAAGAGGAAGAGGTAAATTTTTCTTTAGTTTGCAAACCTAAAGTAGTGTTTACTTCAACAAAAATTTCTGATTTTCCAATTGAAATTCAAGAAATGCTGGAAAATTATTGTGATATTGTTGTGGATGATTTGCCTGATGAATTTCCACTTGTAAGAAAAATCAGCCATCAGATAGATTTGATCCCAGGATCAAATCTGCCAAACAAAGTAGCCTACAGAATGACTCCCACAGAGAATGAAGAAATCAGAAAACAAGTGCAGGAATTGGTAGAAAAAGGTCTGATCAGAGAAAGATTGAGCCCATGTGCAGTACCTGCAGTGCTGAGTCCAAAGAAAGATGGAGGTTGGAGAATGTGCATTGATTCAAGAACGATCAACAAGATAAAAATCAGGTATAGATTTCCTTTACCTAGGTGTTACACCATTTTTTGGTCATCTAACCTATTATCATTAGATGGACCCAAGTACACCATGTAAGACCAATTTTACCCTAAGTAAAACTGCTTTCACTATGTGAAATAACTTAGTAAAACACCTTTATTAAGTTGTTTATGGTCTAAACAGGAAACCCCAAAAGGAAATAATAAACAAATCTATATTTGTTTATATTTCCTAAGGGAATAATTGGTTAAACATCAATTTAATTATTATTCCTAGTCATATTTAACCCAAAACAAGGAAATCAATTAAATAAATCCTTATTTATTTGATTATTCCCTAGGAATAAGTTATTTAATCCTTATTTAAATAATATTCCTAGTTAAATTTGACTAAATCATTTATAAATAATTAAATAAATCATTATTTATTTAATTATATTTCCACCATTTCCTTAAAATAATAAATAAATCATATATTTATTTATTATTTATAAATAAAGGATTTGACCCAAGTCAAAAATCCTTTTCCCTCCAACAAATATAATAAAATATTCCTAAAAGGTGGTTCTAGAATTTGGTTAATAATATTTTATTCATGCACCAAGTTCTAGACTATCCTAATATTTTGTTATAAATCGAAGGGTTTTCCCATTCATTTGTCACCTTTCATTGCATATTAGATCACTCTGGATCTATACTCTTGGTCTGAATTTGAGCCATTATCATTGTCACATTCTCCATTATTTGCTTTGTGAGCTCCCTTTGAGTTCTATGTTTGTCTGGGTTTTCTACACCAACAAGAGAGAGAAATTCTAGATCTGAAGTGCTGAGGACTTTCAAGAACCCATCCCATTGAGGAGAATTGGAAACACCTTTCTTGTTTTCCTCTCAGATGCCCTTTAATATAAAAATTCTTTTAAAAATATTGTTCTTGTCTTTTCTATTGGATGCATGGAGCAAAACTTTATTTTTATTGCTTAATGTATTTTTATGCATAGATCTGGATTTGTGCATCTTTTTCTTGATAAACTAACTGCAGATTTGAAGATATTGGCAGCCATAATTGATGTTAAGGCTATTTGTTATGTGTAGCTAAAGTGGTAATTTTCCAACAAAAGATTCATACTAACAATTGGTGACTCCACACGGGTTTTCTTTTGCGACCGCTGTCGTTTTATATATTCCTGCATATCCAACTATTTCAGACCCTAGGGTTTCTCTTAAGTTTTTTTTTTCCCATTTTTATGGTGTTTTTCCCCTCAAAAACCCTCAAACATTAAAATTTTTAACTTCTGTGTGTTTCTAGCCCTATTACGCAGGTGACAGACATCAGCTGCAGCTGAGATGGCAACTTTTTCTGAAATCTGCCGCCAAGAGACCCGGATCTGTAGGTCGCACTTATCGGCCCAAAACCTGCGACCTGGCCTAGAGGACGCACTTTTCTGCCTCAAAACTGTAACCTAGACTGAAAACAGGTCAGAACCTGCGACCTGCATTTTTTCTGCACTTTTCCAGCAATTTTTTTGGGTTTGTCTGAAGCTTCTGTCAGGGTTTTCCAGCCTCTGTCTCCGCCTGTTTAGACCTGTTTCTGATCTGTTTTACTCAACTAAGTGGGAATCTCGCCCCTTAGGGATTTAGTACCCTCCGATTTTTGTGGAAGAGTTTTAGCTGTTTCAGACGTCTGAATTTTCAGAGTTTCAGCCTTCTTCTTTTCAGATCTGATACCTCATTTTCAGATCCCTTTCAGATCAGCTCTTCTCCCTTTCAAATCACCTCATATAGTTTTGTCTGGGTTTGCCTCTAGGGTCACCTCCTTGTACCTTCTACCCTTAGATGATTTCCTCCTTTGTTGCAACAACCTTGCCTCTGCCTCTTTGTTTTTTTTTGCACCTCTTTTCAGCAGATTTCTCCTTTAGATCCCTATCCCTCTCGACCTTATATCTATTGGCCCCTTTTTAGTGTGTTTTGACTAGATTTTTTCCCTCTTTTAGACTAGTTTTGAGAGACCCGCCTTCCGGGGTTAGATCGATGCATTGTTAGCTGTTAATTTTCTGTTATTTCAGCATTATTTCCTATTCTTTGCATATTTATTTTCAGTTACACAGCACACTTTTTATTTTACTCTCAAAACACCTGGGTTTAAAAATTAAAATTAACACACACCACACACTGACCCTAAGTGAATAAGAGCCTGGTTAACACCGCCAGGCAAAGACTTTAAAATCAATTGACACTGCACCTCTCTGCCCTTGTTTTGACATTGACATCACTTGATTCTGCACCTCCCTACCTTTGTCAGTTATTCTTCTTCCCTCATCATTGCGCCCCCAAGGTGTATCTCCCAGAGACTTCTTGGCCTTCACCCTCAGTTTCCAGTTGGTCAACTTACTCCTTCCCACCGTCGTCGAGTTAGTCCTCCCCCAAGTTCACACTCTGACTCTTCTTCTGATCCTTCGGGTTCTCCCCCTGTTACCTTCACCATGTCTAGTTTAGGGCCTAATGCTAGTAGCACCACCGGTCCTACTGCTGGGTCTGTTACTAGCGGAACCACCACGGGAACTACCTCGACTGTCCCTTTGCTCCCTTATATGGTCGATCTCAGTCTCCCCGATTTCAATCAGTTGATCAATGATCCTATCATCCACGATGTTAGTTGGCCTGCTATGCCAACCAAGCTCCCCTCTGACATTCCCAAGTTCGAAGGCCTTGCTAGTGAAGATCCCTCCAACCATATCCGATCTTTCCACATGTGGTGTTCCTCCAATTCCATTACTGACGACTCCGTCCATCTTAGATTGTTCCAACGCACGCTTACAGGCGAAGCTCCTAAATGGTATGTTGATCAGACCGCCTCTTCCCACACTGCCTTTGCGACCATTCCCCAATCCTTCTTATCTTATTTCCAACTCCCTCTCTAATATGAAACTAGTACCGAACTCTTGACTTCTTTCCATCAATCCTCTTCAACCCACCTTTCCGCTCATGTCCAGGAATGGTGGAGAAAAAGGAGCTTATGTTGCGCTCCCACCTTTGAAGATCGGGTCTACATGGACTAGTTCCTTCGCTCTCTCTTACTTTCCATTGGAAAAGATGTCGCATCCCAGTTCCCTCAAACTGAAGAAGCCGCCCTCCAAATAGCCTTGAAATATGACCTCATCTATGCTCAATCTGGTTATGTTTATGTCGTCCTTCCTGACCTCCCCAAACCTGGTGGCGCTACCGCCCCGGGGGCATCTCACTCTGCCGACGGTATCGTTGGAGCTCTTTTGCATACCTACGCTCAACCTCCTATGGGCTATGATTTCCCTCTAGGAGGGGCCAGCACCTCCAGCAATTTTCCTCCTCCAGGTAGCATGTATCCAGGATACAGCATGCCTCCTCCTTTTGCCCAACCTCCTGCTTACCTCAATGTTGCCCATCCTAACCATTATCCTTACCCACAACCTGGTGTCCCAACTCCTCCAGAATTTGGACCTCTACCTCCCTTGCCTTCTCAAACCCCGCAACAGCACCTACTACCCCCTCCAGGGCAAGTATTTGCACAGCAGGGCGTGACTAATCCTCCTTCTTCTCAAAGAAAGAGGAAAGGAAATAAAAATCAATCTGCCCCTGGTAATCGTGGATAAAATCCTTCAGGTATTGATTCTAACACCGCTAACCAGCCACAGGGCTCTCAGCCCAAGCCAGACATGCCTCTTCTCACCAATAAGCCTTGTTCATGTTGCAGTGTTTACGGTCATTACACTCACGATTGTCCCCTATTACCACAGATGCAGTAGATGTGGGAGTCTCATGCTACATTACGTGGATAGCATGCCTCCCCCACTATTCCCCCCAATGCAGCTACTTCTCAACCAGCCGTGTTTACCGATCCTTTCCCTTAGCAAGGATTCGTGGCTAATCAACCACCTCATGCCCCGGTAACCACTCAACCTTGCCCGTCTGGTTCCTCCGATTACCATATTCTCATGATGACTTCTAACCAACCCCTCACCATCGACCTTAACCTTCAAACTTGGTCTCGTCAGTACCCCAAGCCTCCCGCTCCGTCTGTCCCCGAGTCACCTTCTTCAGGTCCTATAGAGCCTCTTTCGACACCCAATGGTCCTTTGCAGATCCCTCAACCCAAATTTGAGGTTCCTATCAAGTTTCCTAAGGGCCCATTACGCCGAAATGCTGCTTTCGGTCGAGCTGCTCATTCGTATAGAATAGTAGATGATTTGGCGCAGTCTCCTATTTCCATTTCAACACTGGAACTCCTCCAGTCGTGTCCTTCTCAAAGGAAGGCTCTACTATCCGCCATGGGTGTTGTAGATCCTGCTGATGACCAATTGATCGTTTTTTACGCCCGTCAGTCAGATCATCCTCCCCTTCCGGCCTCCGTCGCTTTCCAAATCCCAGTCAAAATCTGGAACACTAATGTGTCTCAATGTATTATTGATGAGGGGGCATCTACATGTGTGATGTCTGCTTCGATTTGGAAACAACTCGGATCTCCTGAGCTGGCCCCTTCCACCATCACCCTTCGTGCATGGGATGGCTATGCCTCCTAGCCCATTGACCTATTTCGTAATTGTCCTATCACTCTTGCGGGAAAGACTGTTTGCGTTGACGTTGAAGTCATCGACGCCCCTCTTGATTATAACATTCTTTTGGGGCGTAGCTACACCTATGCCATGTCTGTTGTCCCATCTGTGGTCCACCACAAGATTTTTTTCCCTCATAATGGAAAGATAGTCACCATTGACCAGTTGACATATCATGAGCCAAAATCTCAGACCTCCCCTGAGTCGACCATCTCTTTTGTAGCCAATAAGCAAACCGTTGATTCTTTGACTAGTGTCTCCCCTGGCGTCTACAAATACTCCTCCTTGCTTGGAACCTTCCCTGGTCTTCCTCCTCCTATTGTCTCTAATCCTATCTTAGCGAATGTTTTCATGATGCAATCATCTCGGGCTGACCTTAAGCGGCCTGCTTCGCCTAGTCAGCAACCTCAACCTCGCCCACCGTAACCTGCTCCTAGCCCTTCACCCTAGCCAGACGGACCTCTTCCTTCTGGCCCTTCTTCTACTGCTAGTACCCAAGAGCCCCTTTATCCTCCAGGTTAGGTTCCACCAGGTCTCAACCCTCTTGGAGCCATCCCTCCTGGCCACTATCTCGCTGGTCAAATACCTTTCCTTGCTCCCCCTCCCGAAGTTTATTCGGTCCCCATCATGGCCACTCTCTCCCTCCCCAATTTGACCCTGGGCATACCCGTCTGGTACCTTGACCCTCCAGCGGCTACCCCACCTGGTCACCCCAAACCATACCTTGCTTTGACATCAATTCAACTGATTCCCTTAGCTTCTTCCATCGCTACAGTGCCACCAGCACCTCAACAAGACCATTCTCCTGCTGTGATAGCTATGGGAAAGAAAGGAAAAGCTCACAAGGGGGCATCCAAAGACAAGGCCACCCCGACTGACCCTACCCCTCCTCCACCTGCCAAGCCTTGTGCCTTGTGTGATGGTGTCGGTCATGCCACCCATACTTGTCCCAATTTGTCCCATATCAAACCCATGGTTAAAGTCGTGTTCCCTGAGTCTACGGTCCCCGAATCCTTCATTTCTTCCTCGTCCGCAGCCAAGAACCCAAATACTCTTCGCACCAACAAACCATGTGCTCTATGTGGTGTCCATGGCCATTATTCTCACCACTATCCTCACCTCACGCATTACTGAGCCTCTTTAGAGGTCATTCGCGAGTACAAGGTTGAAAAAAATCAATCCACCTCTCCCATCCTCGCGTAGTATGCGTCAGGCCAACTCGAGGATCCCCCTGCTACCATTGACATTCCTCCCCCTGATTTTGAGATGACAGAACCCACTACCCCCCTCCTATACCTATCATCGTCCGTGCGACCCTCGAAGTACATTCCCTCTGAATCCCCTCCATCTGTTTTGCTTGATCTCCCTTCAGCAACATTCTTGGGCTCCACATCATTTGACCATATTTTTACTTGTTCTTCTGTCATCCCCCATGACGATCCGTATGTGAGATTTTCTTCCCATGTTGATGATTTCGGTAGCTTTGCAGTGTCATGTGGTTTTCCCGACCTTTTCTTTCCCACCCATAACCAGGATGATACCATTCGTACCTATGATGTTCTCCGCAGCATGAGCTTCAGCTATTCCTTCCATAGCCCTCATACATCACCCTCTAGTCGGTCTATGAGTCATAGCCATCCTACCTAGACTACTCCCTCCCATAGTTGTCGTTTTATGTCTACCCTTCACTCACGCTGCCATCATTATTTTTCCTCTTCCCATTTCTTGTCTTGTGACACTATTTCGCAGGACCTCCCGTCCACACATTATATTGGTTATGCCGATGGGGCAAGTCGCTATTCTCTGAATCTAGCCTCAGCAGCTTGGGCCATCTTTACCCCCTTGAATACCCTCTTTCTTTCTAATTGGGTCTGCATTGGTAATTCCACCAATAATCAGGCCGAATACGATGCAGTACGTGGCCTCTTAGCCGATGCCCTCTCTCATCGCATCCTCCATCTACACGTTCGTTTAGATTCCTTGCTTCTTGTCTTACAACTCATTGGTGTCTATCTTGTGCATAACCCTATCATGTTTAGACACTATTTACGATTGAAACTTTTGATACATGAATTTAGATTCATTTCTTTCAATCATGTACCTAGAGTACAAAATCACTACGTAGATAGCATTGCAAACCATGTTCTAGACTGGCATTTATCACACTCAAGACAATAACATTCCAAATCATCAACACAATGCATATTCATAATATATATCATATAACATGTTTTTAGAGTCCATCTACTTTGATACATATGACATGCCCATAGCATGTTACAAAAAACAACACTCAAAACTGGGGGGCACCACTTGCCCCTACATACACACTAGGGGGCACCACCCGCCCTACATCTAATCACTCTCTGGAGGATCCCGAGCCAATGTCTCTGCTCCCGCAGCTCGTAGATCACGCACAGTCTGACCGGCCATCACCATGCGCCACATGACACCTCGCCATTCCGAGGGTAGCCCAATACATAGCTCTATGTACTGGTCGTCTAAGTCTTTCCAACCCCGCTCTGAAACACTGGTCAGCAACCCCTCACATATATGATGGATGTCCTCCAGGAGAGCGGTCATATCCTCATTCTGTGTCGTTCTTGATCCACTAGCACCTGTAGTTCCTGCTATTGCGGGTCGTCCCATATATCCGGCCGGTTTCACCGGAGCTATATCTGCATACCAAAAGTATAAGGATCAGTACCATAAATACTATTCACAAACTTTAACATACACATAATAGATTAGTTACTTGCCACTTACCATCGGGCCCCCATACTCGACCAAGCGAAAGCGGCAAGTCCGGATCTCCCCAATAACTCATCCCACTATAGGGATAGTCGTCTATGTACAACGACATCTGATCCCAATGGGTAAAGAACTCTGGTCGTAACACCCGTCCGACCGCCCCTCCTCCTCCTCTACATAGTAGTCGCCCCCACTGACGCATCCTAGGTTCTCTCGGACCCCCATCAAGTAGCTGTACACGAGGTCACAAGGTCAGGATCTTCTCAAAAAAAAAGGAGCACAATACAGTCCCATACTCGCAATCATGGTTCACTTGCCGCTTGCAAAGAAACAGCTGTCGTTTCAACGCCACCAACATCATCTAGGCACACCCATAGTAGGTCCCACTCAACACACTTTCTACAATCATCATCTGCCCTCCAGTGATGTGATGGAGCGCCTGGCTGCCCAAGATCTGCAACACTGTTGCCGCCACTGCACGGGTCTCTAACCGCTCTAGATCCCCAATCGATATCTGAGTCCCTTTGACTCGGAGGCCTGGTCGACAATGTCACTCTACAAACTCCATGATGTTACGCCCCCGCGGTAACACTGGCTGTGTATTTCCCACCATCCCTAATGCTGGGAGACTAGTCAGGAAATACAGATCCTGGACTGTCATCTCGATCCTGTGCCCCTGCACTATAAAGACTTCATGATCTGGATTCCAATAACTGACAATCCAGGCCAACAAGGGCCCCCCAGCTCTCATCAGAGGGTTCTCCACAAATTTCAGAACCCCAAACCTGGCCAATGCATGACGGACACCCTGATCCGCTTAGATTTTTGACCGTAATGTACCCAGGTCTCTCTCTCTCCACTTGATCCGTATATCTTCCATCTCTGCACAAAAATATCATCTTTGTCAATATAGATAGGAAAAATTGCATTCAATTATAAAAAACCTGACTCTCTGCCCACAACAGCACTGAAATCACCTTCATCTGACAGGTCACACTTTTTGGCCAAATCTTGGGACAGGTCGCACTTTTGAGGCCAAAACCTACTTCCCAGGTCGCAGTTTTTGGCCCAAAAAGTGTGACCCGGCCGTAAAGATGAGGGAGGGGTTGTTCGTAAGATTTGGGACCCTACTCTGAACTTTTAATCCATCAAAAACAAAGAGTAGGATTAAGCCTCTTACCTGCAACTGACGGATCTCGATTCCAACGGTCGGTTTTTCCGCTACGATTACCGCAAGATTTAGGGCCTCCTCTCCTCTCTACATTCACCACAGCTACATAAGCAAATGAATGCATTTGGAGGGAAAATGCCTTATTAGAAGAAAAACCCCAGATTTTTCTTTCGCCCGCTGCGACCAAACCATAGCCCCATTTGACACACCGTCTGTACCGTTGGAAAGCTCTCACCGAGCACTCAAATGGGTATCTGTTAGTTTTTCATGATTTGATACTTCACCAGGACACATTTTCCCTACGAAGGGTCTATTCACTTCTCCTTCAAATCAGATTTCTTCACTTACAACACTTGTAGTTGGGGCACCACTTTGCCTCCATACTTGTCCTTGTTCGTGTTGATTTTCGTCATGAGCTACCCTCTTGTACTCATGTTTTTATGGTTCCCAATTGGACCTTTACTGTGTGGCAGCACCATCGCGTCGCCCTTATTTAGAGCATCCGAGTTGAGTTATCATTGCATTCATGGAGTCTATCCTGAGTCCCTTTGTACCCTGCTATATTCCTCCATCCTTCATTAACTGGTCCCTCTCTCGTGTCGCACATGATGGCATTCAGTCCCACTGTCCACTATCCCTCCTGATATTGTGTCTGTTGCTGCCAAGTCATCCATGCCCTTTATGCTCTAACAAGGGAAGTCGTCCATCCACTACTCAATATCCCCCATTTCATCATCATCATAAGTGTCAGTCTGTTAGTCGCTCTACTATTTTTCTCATGCCTTATTTGAGGATCCCTTATTGCCTCACCTATGGCGAACCTCCTTCTATCGACATCAGCTCATTCACTCCAGAAGACAGGTCTAGAGGGTGGTGTACCTTGGTTCCAGCTTCTACACTTATTCGGTGCCTCGGATCAGGCAAAGGGATTTCTCATTACCCTTTGATTTGATTGTTTCTCAACTCCAGCTCCTTTCAGCATGATCGAGATCCGTATACTTGATGGTCTAGTAATGCAGCAACAGATATTGATGATTCTCGGGTGTGTGTGAGATGTCTCAACCCTCATGAGGGGGTGGCCCTGCAGGTAGCCCCCCACATGCCCAGATGACCTCTTCATTCTAGCCTTTGATGCAGCTCCATATATTTGATGATGTCGGCCTTAGCCACTTGCAGTGCCTCTTTGATTTGCATGTATAAGTCAAATTTTGCGAGCCCTTCCCTGGTTATAGGGGGCATTTGGGTTGTATTTGTATCTCATGTACTCAGATATTATTGTAATAGTCCTGGCTATTATCCCAGGCACAACATGTATGTGGGATTCATCATTCTATCTTTTATCTGGCTCGTGTTTATGCCAGCATGTACTTTATAGTTCGGTTCCTTGTATACTGGACACACTATTCTTTTGTACTTTGTCTCGGCGGGCATAGGTATGCCTCCCCCGCCGCCTTTAGCACGGGTACCATCTCATAAAAAGAGACTTGTTGCACCTGTAAGTCTCGTCTCCTCAAGGTCTAGTCCTTTAGCACATTCGACTACCTTACATTTCTCTCTCTGACTTCCCTCTTGATGTCTGGTGATTGAGTTCTTACAACGTACTTCGGTCACACAATTTTCTCCTAACACTCGCACGCTAGGGGGCAACCTGTTACACCATTTTTTGGTCATCTAACCTATTATCATTAGATGGACTCAAGTACACCATGTAAGACCAATTTTACCCTAAGTAAAACTGCTTTCACTATGTGAAATAACTTAGTAAAGCACCTTTATTTAGTTGTTTATGGTCTAAACAGGAAACCCCAAAAGGAAATAATAAACAAATCTATATTTGTTTATATTTCCTAAAGGAATAATTGGTTAAACATCAATTTAAGTATTATTCCTGTTCATATTTAACCCAAAACAAGGAAATCAATTAAATAAATCCTTATTTATTTGATTATTTCCTAGGAATAAGTTATTTAATCCTTATTTAAATAATATTCCTAGTTAAATTTGACTAAATCATTTATAAATAAGTAAATAAATCATTATTTATTTAATTACATTTCCACCATTTCCTTAAAATAATAAATAAATCATTTATTTATTTATTATTTATAAATAAAGGATTTGACCCAAGTCAAAAATCCTTTTCCCTCCAACAAATATAATAAAATATTCCTAAAAGGTGGTTCTAGAATTTGGTTAATAATATTTTATTCATGCACCAAGTTCTAGACTACCCTAATATTTTGTTATAAATAGAAGGGTTTTCCCATTCATTTGTCAACCTTTCATTGCATATTAGATCACTCTGGATCTATACTCTTGGTCTGACTTTGAGCCATTATCATTGTCACATTCTCCATTATTTGCTTTGTGAGCTCCCTTTGAGTTCTATGTTTGTCTGGGTTTTCTACACCAACAAGAGAGAGAAATTCTAGATCTGAAGTGCTGAGGAATTTCAAGAACCCATCCCATTGCGAAGAATTGGAAACACCTTTCTTGTTTTCCTCTCAGGTGCCCTTTAATATAAAAATTCTTTCAAAAATATTGTTCTTGTCTTGTCTATTGGATGCATGGAGCAAAACTTTATTTTTACTGCTTAATGTCTTTTTATGCATAGATCTGGATTTTTGTAGCTTTGTCTTGATTAGCTAACTGCAGATTTGAATATATTAGCAGCCTAATTGATGTTAGGGCTATTTTTTATGCGTAGCTAAAGTGGTCTTTTTTTGACAAAAGATTCATACTAACACTAGGATTGAAGATTTAATGGATTATTTGAGTGGAGCAAAATATTTTTCAAAATTAGATTTGAAAAGTGGATATCATCAGATTAGGATAAAGGAGGGTGATGAATGGAAAACAACCTTTAAAACAAATGAAGGATTGTATGAATGGTTGGTAATTCCTTTTGGGTTATCAAATGCACCTAGTACTTTTATGAGACTCATGAATGAAGTGCTAAAGGAATTTATTGGTAAATTTGTAATAGTATATCTGGATGACATATTACTTTTCAGAAAAACAAAGGAAGAACATTTAAGGCATCTTAATTATGTCCTGAAGAAGTTACATCAAGAGAATTTGTTGATAAATTTAAAGAAGTGTTCATTCATGAAAGAAGAATTGTATATTTGGGTTTTGTTGTTTCTGTTGAAGGACTGAAGATGGATCCAAAAAAGGTCAAGGCAATTTTGGAGTGGCCTTCACCAAAAAGTGTTTTTGAGGTAAGAAGTTTTCATGAACTTGCCAGTTTTTACAGAAAATTCATAAGGAATTTCAGCAAGATTAATGCACCCATCATTGAAACAATAAAGAAGAACAAACAACCATTAAAATGGACTACTGAAGCTGAAAGGAATTTTAATCTTTTGAAATAGAAGATAACTGAAAATCCTCTTCTAGTTTTGCCTGATTTTAACAAACCATTTCAAGTGAAGTGTGATGCCAGTGGAGAAGCTATTGGAGCTGTGTTGATTCAAGATGATAGGCCTGTAGCATATTTCAGTGAGAAGCTGAATGAGACAAGAAGAAAGTATTCCTCTTATGAAAAAGAATTTTATGCAGTTGTATAGGCATTGAAGAAGTGGAGGCATTATTTAATGTCTAAGGAATTTCTGCTATACTCAGATAATCATGCTTTACACTATATTATGCAGCAGCCCAAATTGAATCACAAACATGCCAAATGGGTTGAATATCTCCAGAGTTTTAATTTTGTTTTGAAGCATATAAGTGGCCAAGCAAATAAGGTAGTTGATGCTTTGAGCAGGAGAAACATGCTTGTTCAAGAAAACCAATTTGAAGTGGTAGGCTTTGATTTTCTTAAGGAACTTTACAAGACATATTCAGATTTCATAGAAGCATTTTAAGCATGTTGTAACCCTGTTTTGACAGAAAGAAGCCAGTGGTTGGATTATTTCTTGCAAGAGGGCTTATTGTTCAGAAGAAATAAATTGTGTGTACCAAATTGTTCCATTAGGGAGAATTTAATCAAAGAGAAGCATAGTGGTGGACTTGCTGGACATTTTGGTACTGATAAAACTTATGAGCAGTTGAGTCATTTTTATTATTGGCCAAGGATGAGATCTGAAGTGGAACAGTTTGTGAAGAAATGAAAAATTTTTCAATATGCAAAAGGGAGAAGCCAAAATGCAGGAGTGTACATTCCATTGCCTATTCCAGACAGGCCTTGGGATATGGTGAGTATGGATTTTGTTCTAGGATTTCCCAAGACATAGAGAGGGAATGATACAATTTTTGTTGTAGTTGACAGATTTTCCAAGATGGCACATTTTATTCCATGTTATAAAACTAGTGATGCTACTCATGTTGCTAATTTGTTTTTCAAAGAAGTTGTTAGATTGCATGGGTTTCCTAAGAGTATTGTTTGTGATAGAGATACTAGATTTGTGGGCCATTTTTGGAGGACATTATTGAAGAAGCTTGGTACTAAACTGAGTTTCAGCTCAGCTTATCATCCTCAAACTGATGGGAAAACTAAGGTAGTAAATAGAAGTCTGGGTAATATTTTGAGAAGCCTTGCAGGAGAGCATCCCAAACAGTGAGACCATATTTTTCCACAAGCAGAGTATGCATACAATGATTCACCGAACAGAAGTACAGGACAGAGCCCATTCCATATTGTTTATGGAATGCACCCTAGGGGAGTGTCTGGATTGAGAAACTTGGGAAAGGAAAAGTTGAGGAGTGCTGATGGAGAGGAATTTGCTTCAGAGATTCAAGAAATACATGAATAGGTAAAACAACAGCTACAAGGCAGTAGCATCAAGTACAAAGGCAGAGCAGATTTGAGCAGGAGAGAAGTTAATTTTGAAGTTGGAGATTTGGTTTTGGCACACTTGAGAAAGGAAAGATTTCCAAAGAAGCAGTATAACAAGTTGAAGTTCAAAAAGATAGGGCCATGCAAGATCTTGAGAAAATTTTCTGCTAATGCTTATGAAATTGAATTGCCTCCTGATGTTGGGATATCTCCAATATTTAATGTTGCAGATTTGTACAGGTATGAAGATGGTGGCACAGATGAAGGACCAGTAGATAGAGAGCATATTGAGTGGGTAAAACAGTTACCTACAACGCAGCCACTACAACCAGAGAAGATCTTGGACAAGAAGGTGTTTAAAAGAACTAGAGGACAAGAATATTTCCAGTACTTGATCAAGTGGAAGGACCAGCCATATGAAGATTCTACTTGGATGATAGAAGTTATGTTGCAGAAGCTGGGCAGTTCTGTGAAAGAGCTCATGGACAGGAGCCCATGAAGAAAATTTCCCTCAGGATTCTGATGCAAGGGCATTGGACACTAGCCAGCAATGTGAGAGAATTGTCCACATGTTGTGGCTAGAAGAGTTCAAAAATGTTCAAGGAAATGTAATAGCAAAGGTGGCCACACCTTAGCTGTCGGTTACACTTAGGGTAGATAGGATTAGTCTAATAAGTGAAGAAGTCGAATAGTTTATTCATGTTTGTCTATTTGGCTTCTGTTGATAGAATTAGAACAATATTATGTAATTAGGCTTTTGTTGTAAATAAGAATAAAACGGTCCTCAAGGAGGAGCCGAACAGCCATGTAATAATCTATAAATGTAAACCCTTGATACAGAGTAAAGGGGGGAATTTGCAGTAGAAGACTGAATCGAGAGGTTTTTCTCTTTGGTTTCAATAAAAGTGTGGAATTGTTGATATCTATGTGTTATTGGTAGTTTCCTGAAGGATTCACTCCTTCGGCCTTAGGATTCTGAGCATAAGTTTGAAGAATTCAATTTCTGTGTGCAATCTCCTATTCATCCTCTGAATATATCGAAACCATGTTCTTGGTGTGTGAATTAAATTTATGAATTCCGTGTACAAGAGTCGAGTCTTTTCATTAAGCGTAGTGAAGCAATTCTCTGTTTATATAAAGTGTATTGAGCTTTGTCTAAGTGTTAGAACCTCTGTTGCTTAGAGCATATCAATTATGATAGAACCTTTGTCTATTGAAGCAATCTCAGTTGAGATTGAATGCTTGTGTATTGTTGTTGGTTGAACCGGATATACGAGACCAATTACAGTGTTAAGCGGAAAAGAAGTTAAGTCGAAGAAATGAAATAAATACAGTGAGAACCCAAGTTAACACTGTTCAAATACAGATTGTCAGCTAAGTGGTTTTGAAAACCAATACCACTCGTTTCGCACCACTTTTGAGTCTGGGGGCAAATTCACAAAAAAAACGCGATCCAGTTAAATTCTGCCACGTCACCAAGACAAAACTGCCCATTTCGCGTTTTTTTTAGCGTTAACATTCAGCCCTTAAAAAAACGCGATATCTACCAGAACTGTCTGATCTGGAGGACGACAGATATGATGGAAATCACACGGCAAGTTGCACAGGAGATAACACAAGGTATGGCCCAGCGGTTTTTTCATTAATAAATGTTTATTTAATAAGTGAGTGTTGAGTATTGAAGGTGGGCCCGAGAAAAAGTCTTAACGCTAAATGAAATAACCATTCTAATGGTTGTAGATATTATAAGTGTTTGCGTAATTGTTCAAAGGTTCAAAACATTTGTTATAGTATTGTAAGACTATGGTCTGGGTAGTCTAATCTTTATTTATAAGTCAAGGTATTATGCTGCTGAAGGGTTTGAGCTTGGGTTTTAAATGAATAGAGGCCTTGTAAAGTTGATGCAAGGGCGATTTCATAGTTAAAATGGTTTTGAAATATTTTTGCAAGGAGTAACATATTATTAAAGTGTTTTTAAAGAGCGATATAGCTTTGAGTGCTTTATTTAAAAGGAACCATAGGCCATACTATTTGAGGGGTGATATAATATTAGACTATGGAAATTCATTATCAAATTCCACGAATTTGATAAATGAAATTAAAATATGAAAATTGAGAAGACTCCTTTGGTGAAAGAAATTACAGGAAGAAGAGAGACCAGCTCTCCTTAACGCCAGCACACCAATTTTGCTATCACTTTATAACACATCTGGAATTCTACTAGCCTCGCTAGCCACTCCTGGAGCTCATGCGCAAAAGTTACAAATAAAATTTCATATACTTATGTGAAAATATATTTGTTCTTCCACTTCTCAATTGTTATCTTTGTGTTGTGATTCTCTTTTACCGAAAATTCTTGAATATGTTTTTCGAACAAGTCGTCGAGCTCCAATTTCTCAGGTCTCCAATGGCCTCATGGCATTACCCAATCTCTCTCTCAAAATGCTTCCGGTCCTGGCAACGAAACCATTTGTTTGCTTGAGGGGTCTTGACCCTGGTTCGAACTTAAGGTTTGCCAACAAACCCCTATACTATTGGCCCTTTCGGCAATGACCTACTTTCGCAGGCCAAGGTCTCACCCGAATTAGTATGGGTGGGTGTTGGAACCAGGTTACTGCACCCTAGGAGAGAGTAGGTAATTAAGGCATATCTTGTTGAGTTCTATCAAGTTATTACCGAGCCCTTAATAGTATAACAGCATGTAAACATAAAGCTACTATTATTAAGCAGATCTTAGCAACACCTTCGCATCCACGTGCGCATCAGCAATTATCATCATAGAATAACACAATCGCAGCTAATTCATTTTTCATAGACACAATCGCATCTCATTCAAATAACGCAGATGTACTTCAGTATTAAACACAACCAGTTCAAATAGCATAGAGATACTTCAATAGATTCTGTGTTCATTAACATCCAGAACCAAGTTACAAACCCAAGTCACAGCCCACGCACATAGCCAACAGGGTCCGCACACAACAGGATTGAGGATCTCCGTACACACATCCAGCAGGAGTCCTTACCCAAAACTACCCAAAACAGATCTCAACAGGTCATACATAGCATCCTTCTTACTTCTAGACTCAAACTAGCTATCT
Organism: Pinus albicaulis; assembly: GCA_034641835.2. Lineage (NCBI taxonomy): Eukaryota > Viridiplantae > Streptophyta > Pinopsida > Pinales > Pinaceae > Pinus > Pinus albicaulis. Next base: position 535,673,739 of record CM076583.1, read on the forward strand.
ATTTATATCATCATAGCCTGCGTTATCCTGTGGTCCGTAAATTGTGGTTTGCGAACTCTAGGTCTACCCTTTGACCCATTAAAATACATTGGGGGCTTTGACCCACCTCAAAGCCCTTGTGCTAGACTAATTACTACAAAAATATATCAAAAATGCAGCGTTGGAACATATCAAAACGCAGCTAGGGGACCCTGTTCCAACACCGCCACCTGCGACGTCGGCAGAAATTGTAAGTATAGAGACCTTCTACATGATCTCTTCCACTCCATTTGGCTTAAGGAAGAGTATGGGTGATTCTGAAATTGTTACGTTGGATGATTTTTTGCCGCCCAGTCCTATTGATCTGGCATAGCAATTAATCTATCTGGCTTGGGCGACGAATCTTAAATCATCGTCACCGGTTGTTTGGGTTGATCGTTCATTAGATTTTAGTACTCTGGATGATGCTTTTTCCTCACCTTTCTTAACAGATGAGGATATTTTGGAAACCATGATGTCGGAAGGAGAACCATGGGAATATTATCATCATCGTTCCCATCTTCCTGATTATGAAGAATATAATCTTAGCGAACTATATCACCCATCAATCAAAAATTTCTTTTCGAATTATTTTCCTATTAATGAAATCGATTCCGAGTGAAATTTTTTAAATATTGAAGAAACATTTCTATCGATATTTCGACCAAACCTGGCGTTGTAGAAAACATTCATGTCGACGTGCCTTTTTCACCATCAGAACTCGAAACGTACCGCTCTCTCTTTCATGAATTTTGTGATGTATTTTCTTGGTATTGGGAGGAAATGTCAAGCTTAGATACTAGTATCATTGAAGATACGATTAATATGTACCATGATGTCAAGTCGGTACGTCAACGCCTTCGTCCTATTCATCTAAATAAGGTCGTTGCCATTAAAGCAGAAGTTGAAAAACTTTTGCGTGTTGGTTTCATTTACCCTGTTCCGCTAACTGAGTGGGTTTCCAACATTGTTCCTGTCATGAAAAAACAAGGAACCATAAGAGTGTGCATCGATTATCAGGATGTCAATCTTGCTTGTCCAAAAGACAACTATCTTACTCACTTTATCGAATAGATTATTGACAATTGTGCTGGATGCGAAATATTTTCGTTCATCGATGGATTTTCCGGCTACAATCAAAATAATATTCGCCCATAGGACCAATATAAGACATCATTCATGTGTCATTGGGGTGAATTCTCTTATCGGAAACTCTTGTTTTGATTAAATAATGCTGGGGCAACTTTTCAAAGATAAATGGATTATGCCTTCAATGACATCAAACACAGTGTTCAACCCTATCTAGACAATTTACCCACGCATTCACGAAATCGAACTGATCACCCTATGCATTTGAGAGATATGTTTTTACGCTACCGACACTACAAAATACGCCTCAATCCACATAAATGTTTGTTTTGTGTTGGTTATGGTCGTTTTCTAGGATTTGTCGTCTCAAAAGAAGGAATTCGAATAGACCCATTGAAGGTCCAGGCCATTCTTGATTTTCCTGCGCCATCATATTTTCTTCAGTTACAGAAACTTCATGGAAAGGCTAACTTCCTAAGAAGGTTCTTACCCAACTACACCAAAATGGCTAAAGGATTTACTCGGCTCTTGAAAAAGGGGATTCCCTTCTATTGGGACCAAGTTGCGCAAGCTTATTTTGATGCTATCAAGGATAATCTTGTCCAGGTGTCATTAATGTATCCCCCCAATTATCAAAGTGATTATTTCTTATACATCATCGTGGTTGATACGACCATTGCTATGGAATTGTTCCAAGTAGAAAATGGGATAGAACATCTGATCTATTATTTGATTTGTAATCTCAATGATACAGAAGTAAAGTATTTGTATGTAGAAAAGCTTGCCTTGGCGGCTATTCAAGTTGTCCAAATATTTCATCACTATATCCTGTTCTGAAAGACCACTGTCATTTTGGATTTCAACCTCATGATTTATATCTTATCACATCAATTGTTGGGGGAAATAATTCAAAACAGATTTTCATTTTGTAGGAATTTGATTTGGAATTCATCAAATCCAAGTCAAAGAAGTCTTTAGTTTTGGCTAAGCTTCTTTGTGACCTTCCCTTTGATAGTACTGCTACTATGTCGGAACCATCTATTCTTGACGAGTCTCTATTTCTGATTGGATCATCTGATCCTTGGTATGGGGATTTTATCATTTATCTCCAAACCCATACTTTTCAACCTGATACCTCTCTCTCTGACCAGCGACGTATTTGATACCAAGCCAAATATTGTTTGATCATCGGCGATACACTTTATCATCGTGGTGCTGATACAATTTTAAGAAGTTTCCTTACTCATGAGGAGGCCGAAAATGTTTTAAATTGTTTTCATGTTGGGGCTTGTGGTGGACACTTGTATGGATACGCTACCGTGTAGAATATGCTCCGCACCGATTAATTTTTTCCTACCATATTTCACAATTGCATCCTCGCGGTCAGAAGTTGTCATGCGTGCCAGATATTTGATCATAAAATCCACAAACCGCCAGAACCAATGCATCATGTTGTCTCTATAGGATCATTTTCGAAATGGGACATTGACTTCATGACCTGTAACCCTCATTCATCTGGGGGGCATGGTTATATTATTGTCGTAGTAGACTAATTTACCAAGTGGGCCGAAGCGATGCCTACATTAAACAACATAGGACAAAAAACTGCATTATTTTTCTTTAATCATGTCATTGCACGGTTTGGGGTCCCATGGGCTATAGTCACAGATCATGGTAAACATTTTTGCAATCACATGATGACTGAATTGACTGCCAAGTTAGGACTGTCACATGATAGTTCTACTCCTTATTATCCACAACCAAATGGACAAGTTGAGGCTATTAACAAAATTCTTAAATGAATGCTTCAATGAATGATAGGAGTTCATAAATGAAACTGGCATTTGATCATGTAATCGGCCTTGTGGGCATACCAAACCTTAGTGAGAAACGCAACCATATTTACCCCTTTTCATTGGTGTATGGTTTGGAACATATCTTACCAATCCAATGTGAAATGTCGTTGTTAAATCTCGCAATCGACTTGTTACCTGGCACCTCAGATGAAGAAGCACATCTTTTTAACCTCATCCATGTTGATGAAATGCGTCGTGAATCCCAATTGGCCAACAAAACACATTAGAGACATATAAAGGCGTAATATGACAAGCATGTCTAGCCTCGCATTTTCTCAGAGGGCGACTTGGTCCTTATTTATGATCAAGAAGATGATGTAATAGGTATAGGGAAATTTGAGCCATTATGGCACGACCCCTATATTTTCAAAAGACTTCTTGCTAAGGGTTCCTACTAGTTGGTCGATTACGATGGAATTTCGTTGGCGCAACCCCGAAATGGGTAGTATCTGAAACATTACTATGCTTAATCATGAGTGTAGTAATTTTTTGTATTATATTGTATATATATGTTGTTTATTTGCATTCATTATCTTAGTTTATTTTTTAGAGTTTTCTTGACATTATTAATTCGCTTTATATTTTATCGCAGATGTCTGAATCTTTGGAACCATTTGTTATGTATGATGATGGTGCTAGTCATAGTACGTAGAATCTATCCTCTGCAACGTGGGCTATTTTCTCTCCGAACGGAAATTTAGTGAGTTTTCAAGGGATTTTTGTCGGCAGGTCGATAAACAATATCATTGAGTATAGTGTGTTGATCTAAATTCTCTTTGATGCCATTTCATTTGGTATTAACCGCATCATCGTAAGGTTAGACTCACAACTTGTGGAATTACAACTTACTAGTGTTTATAATGTTAGAAATCCAAAACTGAATTGTATGTTCCTAAGAGTTTGACTTTTGGAAAGACACTTTGATTTTATTCAATATCAACACATTTCCATAAATGTGAACACATTAACTGATTCTTTAGTGAATTATGTTATAAATAGACATTTTCAACACGTGTAAAGATACATTCACATAATTGAATAGGATTGCGCAATTAACATAGGAAAACATTGAAATGAAATAGATAGATAGTTATAGGTTTTTACGAAAATTTGTGCCCAAGACACATTGGTCATCTGACCTCAAAATGTATGCAACATGTCAAAAGTAAACTAGTGATGCTCATGGTAACATGTTATCGATCTAGCTATCCTACAAAGTAACTTCATCTAGCGGGAATCCAGTGGTTAGGAACGCCTATAGTGTGGCGCTACAGTCGCATGGGTAACTCTTCGATCCATCAATCCGAAATCCCAAAGGTCAACCCCTCTATGTTTTTTCCAAGCTCAGAAAGAGCCTCAGCCATCTCTAAATCCTGAACGACTACTCTCTCGACAGCCTTCTCTACTGGCTCATCTGCTCCATGCTCTTGTTCTTGCACTGGTTGAACTCGACCCACATCTGCATTACATTAAAACTTTAGTTTAGTCTTGGGAAAATATCAAAATACAAAAACATGTATAAACCTTAGAAAAATCAAAAAACATAGTCAAAACATTCTTACCGATTGCACCCCACTTAGCGCCTTCTGGTAAAGCTAAGTTTGTATCTCCTCAGAAATCGACACCTGCATATGCTTACTCATCAATGGCGATAACATGTTGCATGAATCAGGCAAAGAATGCAGTCGAGAACACGATGAACGATTGGCCTGCATGCCTAGCCATCATTTCTACCAATCTCTGCATCCTCGGATCTCTAGGGTTAGACACACCTAGCGTCACATGTTGAGGTTGCATCAGTGGAATCCGATCTAAGGTAAAAGAAATGAGTATCAAACCATAATTGAAGTTTTTCTTCCTTCCTCCCTTTGGCTTGCTCAGTTGTTCTTTTATTTGAGAAAGTATAGCTTCATACTAGTTGAAAACTATTGGCTCCATGCACTCTAGCGCATACTGCATATAAGATATGTTCACTACATGTAGTGTAACGGTACTAGCAAGATTTGCGATAATGAATAGAATGGTTCTCAAAGGAAAATCGCGAACTTCATGGATGTTTGTTTTCCCATCCTTTCTTGGCTCTACCCTTGGATAGAAATATTGAAAAATATAGTCTCTCATCATCTCTCCTCTGAGAGCAAACCTTGAGAGAGAAATGGGTAAGCCTCTCCTCGACAAGCCTGTTAGAAAATATATATCCCCCACTGTAATAGAAACCACTTTGTTCCTAATGTGAAATGCCTCAATTGTTGGATCCCATGCACGAACAAGGAACTCCAAAAGTTCTATTTTTTGCCTCATACCTGATAAGCGGAAGTACTTTATAACCCACAATATCTTAGGGCTCTTACAGTACCCGGATCATTAAAGGAAATCATATTTTGTTCTTCGTGCTCTCTTTCTCTCCAAGTAATCGTCATTTTAGTTAGATGAATCCCTGAAACATAACCATAAGACTCGTTAGACTCCTTTTCATGCAAAACATTAGTCAAAATTTGGGTACAATGCAAGAATCAAGAATGTGAATTGTGTCCAACGTAGTCTTGTTCAATAGAAAGTGCATTGCATATGCACCTAGGCTTCATTTTGAGTGCTTTACAATGCATTTTTCGATGCCCAAGGTTGTGTTTCCCTCTTTGGAAAGATAATTAACCCTAAAGGGCCCAAATCCCTAAAAAATTTCAATTAAATGAAATTAAATGACTATTGAAAGAAATAGGGTGTTTATGGCACCAACCTGGATCAAACGGAGATGAAAACCGTCCACAGAATCGATTGTAATCAACAGTTGAAGTTCGGGGGAAAAAACAGGTTTAGAGCTCCAAAATGAAAGTGGTAACTTTCAAATGGTAAAAATGAATAGTAAAACTCTTTGAATTAGTCATTTAATTATTTGAAAATCATATTTATTGCTGTGACTATGTTTTTATTCTATTTTTATCATGAAACAGATATTTTTAATCCATTTGATGTTGTTCTGAATAGGTTTGGAACTGATGATCAGATTAGTCGTGCACATTTATTTCGAGAATGATTTGACCACAAAGCATGCTTTTATTCTTATTTTTAGAGCTTTGATAAAAATGAAAAAGGACTTGAAGCACACTTTTATCTCTTTTTCAAGCTTCGATAATAGCGAAAAAGGAACCCTTGGAGTCTTCTTTTAGCTCTTTTCAGACTCCGATAATGTGAAAAGATTTCCGAGCACTTTTATTTTCAAGCTCGTAGAAGTAAATGAATTGATATCTACTCAGTATAATTTTAACGCTTTACCGGACTGAGATAGATTATTTACGAAAAAGGAAAACCTTAGTCAAACATGGCTAGGAGGTTCTCTCATATATTATTTTACACTTTTTCGGATCTGACGACAACTTTACGAAAAATCTCATACGGATTTTTCTTTCCTCCTCTTTTTAAAACTCTCTAAATATGAAAAAGGATCAGGTTGTCACTATCGTTAGGCTCATTAAAACATAAAATAGCAACGGGCTTGTCGATCATGGCAATAATCAAGTTTCATTCATTGCTAGAATCGTTAAATTATTAAATAGTGATACATTATTCACCAGAAGGGTTGAATTACAGATCAAGCATATGTTATCCTCCTCAAGCTTGTTAAAAAATAAAGAGGTGATGGTCGACAAATGACCAAGGAAAATTTGGGAAAGTGAATAGAACTTTTACGGTAGCAGGTCGCTCTTGAACATGACACTTCACTCCATCATCGTGAATGTTTGGGTTGGGTAATCTTTTTGATGGTTCATTCATACATATGGTTCATCATACCTTCACTTTGGTTTTGGTTCAATGCTGCCAACTCATCTCATTGTCGCCGATATGTTCAAGAGAAGTCATACAGTGAATATTCATCCTTTTGCAATACTCATAAACCTTCATTCTCATGACAGTCATCCCTGGACATTGCTATATCAAGTCACATTTTGTCTCCAAAATCAGTAACTCTTGTTTTGCAATAAAGTGGCTTCCTGTCGATGTCAAATCATCATCCAAGAAGTTTACTTAGAAACATCATCTTCCACTACCATGAGGCTCGTTACAGCATCGACAAGATCCTCGCTTCCAGACTTTTTATTGAAATATTTTGTTTGGTGTTCGACATCAAATCAGCTATTCACACCTTACGAAATGTATTGCAGTACCTTGAGAGCCATTAACTTCAATGGTGGTTCTCTCACGTTTGTTAAAATCTCATGTCATTGGCTGGTAATCAAACGATTTCTTACCATGTTCGACTACAAATAATATATTCGCATGGCTAGACTTGTACCCGAACGATCGATTGAATGAGATAAGAAGACCCCAGATCTAGTTTCAACCATCCGAGTTGTGATCTTAGGATTGTTGTACACATCATCTACACGGTGACCTTACATACATATCTTCATCTGAACATGGGCCTATATCTGTAGGCATGTCTGTATTTGGAAACATTCCAATGTAGATGACTTTCTGCACTATGTACATGTTATTAGATAGTTTATGTGTTGAGCATTGGAATTCCTTCCCTCAACAATTCTTGATCAAGAGGATATATCATGATGTAATTTATTGTAATATTGATGCAGGTCACCATTCCGCTTCAGTTCCAACCCATCACATCGTAAAGCATCTCATTCAAAAAATATTGTTATTATTTTTACTTCATGCTTTAGGGTTCAGTTGTTATAGGTCAATTTGGGCATCATTCCCAATGACCTGATCAAACTAGACATCATCCCCAGAACCAATGAAATAGGTTCTATCATCCCCTATCATTTCAGCTGCTACATTCCCTAAGACAAGAACAAGAACAAATCATCCATGACTTCCATTGTAAGGTTTCCAAGATTTAAAGTATATGTTATATCACCTATGAACTCACCAATGCAGCCTCTCAAGAGACTAACTTCTTTGCATATGCAGCTACCTCCATTCAAGGGTGATTTGCAAAGCACTTCCCGACATTCAAGAGTGCATTGGTCAAATGGGAGTGAAATTTTCGTTGTTCCAGAATCTCCACATGGCCAGTGCCTTCTAGAAGAGTCCATATGTGTAAAAATTTGAATCCATGTGTCCATCTAACACCTCTGAGCTTGGGAACATGTCTTTCCTATTATTATAAAGTCATTGAGAGACTACCTTCAGTTTTTGTAATGCTCCAAATTTTTCTTCAATAAATTGGAACATTATTTTTTGTCTAAATTCATCTAGGAGATGAATAATTGGGTAAGGAGGCCCAATTATAATAAAAACATAAATAAAATCCCTCTAGTATGGAAAGGGATCAGCCATGGAACTAGATTTCACACCCTCATGTGTGAAAGGAGATATTCGCAAAGAGGTTTGACCAAGTCAACCAGCGCAGGAGATGAGGTGGAAAGCACTACATGGAGGGAAGCTCCTAGAGGAAGGGAAACCCTAATTCGAAGTAGGGCCTATGGAGAGCCTTCATTTTCTATATATGGAGAGGAGGAGATCCATTTCCATTGATGCATATGTTTATGATTTCATGTCTATTCATACATTGAGCATTCTTTGCTGCTTAGCAAGAATTGCCGGGAAACTCCTGTTTAGGATTTCCTCATCTTCTTGAGAGGCCTCTTGAGGCTTGGTTCTTCATTTTCCACATATATTGGCTGAAGGCCAAAGAATCCTCCTCCAGGACAGTGTTATTGCTGCAGTAGCATAATACTGTGTTGTGGGGTGTTGCAGTGGAGACTCCACAACACCTCCTCCATTGCATGTTTTTTCAGAGGGAGAGTCTTCCTTGCCTTTGGAGGATCATTTTGGAAGCCTTGGAGCTTATTTGCAGATCTTGGCATCATGCCAACTCATATTCTTTCCCCTACTGCGCAGTTTGCTCCATTAACTGCATTATTTTCATAGTGCATTTGATGTGGGGTTTTTGCAGATCGATTGGAGGGTGAGATCTCAAGTGTAAGGATCAAATTTCCACTTTGGAGATCCAATTGGAGAGGGTTTACATCAGATTACTCATCTTCTTCAGCCTTCTTCATTGAGTTCCAGATTTGAGTTGCAGCAGCTGCCCAACAACTCCGGCATTTTTTCCATTTTGTATATTTCAGCCAATCCTTTGGAGGATTGATGTATTTTTGCTTCTAAGGGTTAGAGCTTTTCTCCCCTAGTGTATTTGAGCCATTTATTTTCATATATTTCAGTTATTATGTGATATGGAGCAGTACCTCTTATAAATTGTGTCCTCATAGCCAAGGGTTTCATATTTGCAGCTGTATTTCTTCATTTTCATGTACTTGTATTATTGAGGCTTACATTGCCTTTTCTTGAGAGGTTGTTTCCTCAAGATATTGTACTCATTCTGCTGCTATAATATTATTCATTGGCTATCTAAATATTCTTGTCTCATAGCTCATAAAATAACGCTATCTCTTCATGGTATGCTCATGTATATGTTTGCATATTGCTGTAGCTCACTTTTGAGTGGGATTCTTCAATAAGCTCTATAGACAAAGTCTGAAAAGGGCCAGATAGCCTCAGGATCTCTCCCTTCTTTGGAAGGAGACATATCCTATAAATTCCCCTTCAGTCAATCTCTAGAATAGATTACTAATTGCTAAAATTCCTGAAAAAGGAATATTACGGTGGTATCAGAGCAAATTTCTTGGCTCAGCCTGTGAGTCTTCGCCAAGAAGATCAAAATGTTGGAGAGGATGAGTTTATTCTCATCTTTGTTTAGATCCAGAAGAGACCTCTCCAAGGAGGTCAAGAAGATTGAAGAATAAGAAGAGGAATTACCATGCACTTCCTATTCTCATCAAGAAGAAGACATTGAGCATGGAAGACACTTGGATCACCAAATTCTGAGTGATTACCTTGTTGAGTATAGATCTCAACCTAGAGCCTTCAAAGAGACTCTAGATTTTCCTCATTTCATCCAATTGAAGGAAGAGAAGATACCATGTAGCAGAAAATAAATCAAAGGCAATAGATTTATGTTGTCTACTTTTGATGGGTTATCTACAGCAAAATATTGGGTGAGAAAGTTGGAGGCATTTTTTTTACTACATCATGTAGTAGAGAAAGAAGCTGTTGAAATCTCAGCGCTGCACTTGGAGGGTGAAGCCTATGTATGGTGGTTCAGCCACTTGAGCCATGCAAGGGTGAAAAATTTTGCAGATTTCACTCAAAGGTTGATCAAAAACTTTGATGGAGAAAGAAAAAAAGAAGAGAAGCTCACACCACCATTTGAAGAGCTTTGTGACAATTCTGTCACACTCATGGAGGAGCAGCTACATGAATCAACAGTTGGGGCAGCCAACACTTTTGAGGAAGGAAATCTTGCAGCCCTACAAGAAGTTCCAAATGCACATCAAGGTATGAAAGAATTTCCACAATCTATTGTTGCAGCAACTTCTTTTGAAAAATGTGGAGATTCACTTTTGCATGACCAAGGATCAAATCCCATTGCTACTATAGAGCAGCTTGGTTGCACTACGCTGTGAAACATGGAAACACTCAAGAAGGAATCAAACCATCATTCTCATGAGCCATTGTTGGGTTGTACATCACATTGGAGGTTGGTGTTAGAAGCCTTGAAGATTTATAGTAGACATCTTGGAGTAAGAAACTCTTCCTCCCTTCAAGATGAAATTTTCTCAATGAGCTCCTCTCAGCTCAAAGACGAACTTCTACTTTCAAATCCAATACCTCAATGGTTTTGAAAGACTATGGATGAGATGGAGGTCTCAAGAAGAGATCTCATCAGAGGTGCACTTCAACACATCAGGGAGTGCAAAGATTTTCTTCCTTTCTCACAAGAGCAGATAGAAGATGGATGACATCTTAGGATGGGTAACATCTCTCATGCTTGTTTTGGACATTCCTTGAGCCACACACATCATGATGGGAGGGTTTTTCCTACCACCTATTTGAGTCTTGATAGGGTCTCATTGATCCTTGAGAAGCTTTCATTTCAAAATCCCATGAAGTGCAAAGACAGGAATTTGATTTGGGAGGATGGTAGCCCTCATGGGAGGAGTACCAAGGTGAAGAGGAGGAGAAAGCATCCACAAGTGGTTGAGTGGATGTGGTTGATGAGCAAGGAGTTGGGAGGCTACTTACAGATTTATGATACCGGGCAGCAGGAGGCTTGGCTGCGCTGGTTACTCTTGAAAGAGTTTGGCCATCACTTGGCAAACACTCTTCTTAAGAGTAGGAGGATGGATACTTGCATCATTGAGCAGCATCGAGTATGGATGCATGATGTTGGTGTGACACTCATATCATTCATTTTGTCTCCATCACATGAGTTTTATGATGGAAGTATGGGGAGGCAGCAAAATATTTTGTTGCTTTGCTTGTTTCTGGGAGAGCAAGAGCAGATTTGCTCTCGCACTTTGCATGATGTTGCAGGAGGAGGAGATGGAATTATCTCCTTGATCTTTGATGAGGACTTGGAATCACTTCCAACTTGGGAAGTATTCCATATTTTTCGCAGCATTATTAGAGGAGTCTTTGACAATGAGCATGTCAAAGAACAAAGCTTTGTATTAACAGGAGCTTATTTGCATGAGCTCACTGCGCTGTCACTTGGGAGCAGAGACTTATGGATGAAGTGTGCCCAGCGGAAATGTGGTGGATCCATAACCCACAGGTCCCAGGATAATTTCATATTTGTTGCACTTAATGAACAAAGAGGAGGTAATGATAATAGAGACATCTATCACTATGGCATATTCTTCTTAACTTGGGTTTCCAAGCACGAGGAGGATTATCTTCTTGCAGCACATGGTTCATTATTCTTCATAGCATGCCAACACACTATGGAGGACTCATTCATGGATCCATGTACCATATTACTTCCAGCATATGGTGAGAATTTTTTATATACATTCATTAATTTGCACACTCTTACCATTCTTATGCAATGCATTGCTTCACAAGAGGGCAAGCTTGTCACGTTACTCCATGAGTTTTATTGGGCCAATCTACATGATGGAGGCAGCCATCTCTTTTTTGGCCTTGGGAAAATGTTTTATCATCACATGTATGTTCAGTTTATACACTCTAACATGTATCATATGGGGACATGCATGATTAACCATGTAAGCAAAAACATTTTTCCTTGTACTTTCCTCAAGCAGCAACTTGTAAAATTGCGTTGTACTTGTTTGGGAAGCTGTTGGTACCTACTTGCACCACATGAAACCTCCAACATTCTCTTCATTATATTGCTGATCATGACTTCACTTGCTGATATAGATAATATTTGTAAAGGAAGCATGATTATGAGACAGGCACATGAGTTGGATGTGTCCTTGAGTGGGGAGAATTCCCACATTTTATGCACTACATGTTCTAATGGGATCATGAGAGGAGATATGGCCACCACAGCCAAATGTTTATTCTCTTTTTAGGTGGGCCATGAGATTGATATTTATCCATTGTACAACCATGGGCAAGTTCTTGATCATGTATTGTTGTTACATTCAGCCATTTTATATTTTTTAGTAGATGTGGTGAATCTTGTACATTTCTTTCCATGTAATTTTCTGAAGTTGCAGCGGATGAAACTGCGTTGTATCCTATTGAGATATTGTTTGTATCATGCACTATCATGTATAACTTGCAGCAAACTTCTCATTGGGACACTCTATAATGATCTTGTCCTATTCATCATGGATGGATTATTTTGGGCCAGCTTGTTCTTCATTGTTGGAGGAGAACTCTTTGGAGGATTTCTCTTCACTTTTCCATTTGAGGGAAATAATTTTGCAGCCCAGGATCAGCATACACTACACTTTTCATGAGTGGAGAGAAGGATAGCATGGGGTAAGCTATGATTCTTGCCAAGTTCATATTTTCAGCCCACCTTCATTTTCGGAGCTTGAGGTGGAAGAAGATTTTCAGGAGTTGCCTTGTTGGGAGGTGGCTCATTTTGTTTGGATGATTGCTTGGGGATGGAGGATCCACATGGGGAAGATGTTCCTCATTATATTTCAGACTCCATGCCTTGAGTGTAGATTCTTCAGTTCTATCCTTGCAGTTTCTTGGGGACAAGAAACATTTGGGAGGGGAGGACTGTAATGTTCCAAATTTTTCTTCAATAAATTGGAACATTAATTTTTTTCTAAATTCATCTAGGAGATGAATAATTGGGTAAGGAGGCCCAACTATAATAAAAACATAAATAAAATCCCTCTAGTATGGAAAGGGATCAGCCATGGAACCAGATTTCACACCCTCATGTGTGAAAGGAGATATTTGCAAAGAAGTTTGACCAAGTCAACCAGCACAGGAGATTAGGTGGAAAGCACTACATGGAGGGAAGCTTCTAGAGGAAGGGAAACCCTAATTCAAAGTAGGGCCCATGGAGAGCCTTCATTTGCTATATATGGAGAGGAGGAGATCCATTTCCATTGATGCATATGTTTATGATTTCATGTCTATTCAGACATTGAGCATTCTTTGCTGCTTAGCAAGAATTTCCAAGAAACTCTTGTTTAGGATTTCCTCACCTTTTTGAGAGGCCTCTTGAGGGTTGGTTCTTCATTTTCCACATATCTTGGCTGAAGACCAAATAATCCTCCTCCAGGACATCATTATTGTTGCAGCAGCATAATACTATGTTGTAGGGTGTTGCAGTGGAGACTCCACAACACCTCTTCCATTGCTTGTTTTTCAAAGGGAGAGTCTTTCTTGCTTTTGGAGGATCAATTTGGAAGCCTTGGAGCTTATTTTAAGATCTTGGAATTAGGCCAACTCATATTCTTTCCCCTACTGCACAGTTTTCTCCAGTAACTGCGTTATTTTCATAATGCATTTGCTGCGGGGTTTTTGCAGATTGAATGGAGGGTGAGATCTCAAGTGTAAGGATAAGACTTCCACTTTGGAGATCCAATTGGAGAGGGTTTACATCATATTACTCATCTTAGTCAGCCTTCTTCATTGAGTTCCAGATTTTAGTTGCAGCAGCTGCCCATCAACTCCGGCATTTTTTCCATTTTGTATATTTCAGCCAATCCTTTGGAGGACTGATGTATTTTTTCTTATAAGGGTTATAGCTTTGCTCCCCTAGTGCATTTGAGCCATGTATTGTCATATCTTTCAGTTATTATGTGATATGGAGCAGTACCTCTTATAAACTGCTTCCTCATAGCCAAGGGTTTCATATTTGCAGCTGTATTTCTTCATTTTCATGTACTTGTATTATTGAGGCTTACATTTCCTTTTCTTGAGAGGTTGTTTCCTCAAGATATTGTACTCATTATGTTGCTATAATTTTATTCATTGGCTATCTACATCTTCTTGTCTCACATCTCATAAAATAACGATGTCTCTTCATGGTATGCTCATGTATATGTTTTCATATTGTTGTAGCTCACTTTTGAGTGGGATTCTTCAATAAGCTCTATAGACAAAGTCTGAAAAGGGCCAGATACCCTCAGGATCTCTCCCTTACTTGGAAGGAGACATATCCTGTAAATTCCCCTTTAGTCAATCTCTAGAATAGATTGTTGATTGCTGACATTCCTGGAAAAGGAATATTACAGTTTCCTTATAAATTGCGCACAGATCCTAGTGCTAGGGAAGAAAAATTTGGTAAAGAAATGTTGTTGGATTCTTAATTGAGTGTGTGATAAGAGTGATATGTTGCTGGTGAGGTGTTTATTGTGATGAGGCTGGGATGATGCTGGAGTTGGTGACATCAAATTGATCATTGGTTGTAACTTCGCCCTTCTATCCATGTTATCAAACCAGCTCCAAAAATATAAGAAAAGAGATATCAACACCTTCGAGGGGGTGTTATCACTCTAGTAATTCTAAAGTTGTGAGATTTGGTTTAAATTCTAAGAACACTAGAGGTAATCACATACCAACTTTTAACCTCTAATATCTAGCCTTCTTATGGCTCAAAGAAGGCTCTCTCTATAAGGTTTAACTTTGTTTTTATTTATAAAATATTAGGCTAGTTATGATTGTGAAATTTGGTTTTGGTTTGATTGATTTTGTGGAAAAAATCACCTAATGAGATGGATAGTGGGAAATATGTTTTTCCATTGGGCTGAGGAGTCAAAAATCAAGCAGACGGAGCTAGGATCAAGGTCAAAAATTCAAATTTTTTCAAGGCAAGATAGATAACCCTTTGAAGATCTTGGAAGGCTGTTTGGTGAGGTTATATGATCGGGATAAAGAGTAATGAAGGGTTCTTTAATCCAGAAAAGAGAAGTAGTAGGCAGAGGTAAAATGTAAGAGGGAGAAATTAAGGGTTCCCTACTCTGGAAATCAATAGAAAACATAGAAATGATAAACAGTAAAGACAGGGTGCTTTTAACAAATTGTGAAATAATACTCCTGATTTATCATTCAAATTTGGAACACATATATGGATGCATGAAACAAAGAAGATAAAAAGTGACAAGTAGAAAATACTTTACTTCAATGGCTCATCACATGAATCTTGAAATATGATGCTAGTTGATCTGATCCAGTCTGCTACTCAAGATTTGAAACACAAAAGCCTTCAAGTCCAATAAAAAATGACTACAGAAATATTCAGCAATTTATTCCACAATAATACTTCTAAAGATGAAGTATTTATACATAATTGTTTTACAAAATATCCTAGAATGCTTCTAGGAATTATCTAAGAAAAATAAAAATATCTTTACAACAAAATAGAGACAGTTGCTTAACAAATCAACAAGTTGTCGTATTTATCCAAATAAAATAGTAAATGATTATGGATGAGGTGCAGCTAGCTGCCTTGGTGTCCTTCTTGTTGGCTTTAGATATTTCAAGTTGGTTTTGAAATCTGATCTGCTTATCTTATACTCTTTCACTGATTCTCTTTAATCACTGATACTCTTTTAAACTTGGATACTCTTTAACCACTGTAAAATATGTTTACAGTTGTAATAAAAATATTTTTTGACTGCAATTCATCAAACCTTTTTCTCTTTTATCTTTCTGCATTTTATCTTTCATATTAAATATGTTAATGACTGCCAATCTTCCTCATTTCGAATTTGGATCTTCTTAAGCTTTCTAAAATCCTCATCTGCTTTTGTATACCTGGAAAAAGTTGGTTTAATGACAAACAAGTGTCTTATCTCATGCTGCAAATAAAATAAGTCCTCAAAGCTTCTGAGTAAGATTTTTCCTGTTGGAGTGCCTTGTCCACCTGACTTTTCAACTTGATCCCTTGCATATTCTCTGATCTTTTTATTGTAATCCTCTAGAGGCATTAATTTTTCATTGATGACCAAAATATTAGGCAAAATTCTTTGCCTCAAATTCTCAAATTTAACCATAAACCTGGTTATGGTGATGTTCATATTCTCACATTTTTCCTCAAGTTGTTTCATCAAATTATTCTTGGTGAGGACTTTCCTTATTACAAGGATATTTTCAGTCCTATCAGTAATCTCATGTTCTTCTAGCTCTTGCTTGTTTTTGCTGTTAAGAAACTTGATCAATTCTATTTTTTGTTCTTGTTTGTTATCAAGTTCATATTTATTCTTTTGAATTTCTTCTAATGTTGCATTGAGTAAATCTCTCTGTTCAAAAATCACTTGAATTGAGGGCCACACATCATTGATGGCTTCAATGATCTTGTTCCATAAATGATTTTTTACATATGAAATTTGTTCCTTCAAGGTTAATTCCTTATGTAACTTCTTCAAATCTTCATTTAGTCTAATAGCCTTTTTCTCATGTGTTTTGGCATTTATTTGAGCCAAATTGTTTGTGTTTTCAAGGTTATCAACCATCTTTCTCAATCTGTTAATTTCACTTGTCTGAAGTGAAATTTATTCCATAGATTTCACTAGTTTGTTGGCCTCATCTATAGGGTGAGTTGTTGTAGTGGATGAATCTATAGTTGATGTTGCAGATGATGTCATTGGCACTGCAGTAGCTAGTGGATATTTGTGTGCCAACTCTTCTGCTAGAGTTGATGGCACAGTTGTAGTGACCATAGGAATAACTGAAGGAATTTCTGACATTTTTGGTGTTTCTTTTTCATGGACAAGTTTATCCATTTGAATCTCCATCTCTTTTATCTGTGCTGTTAGCTAAAATATCAAATTCATAATATCATCTTTCTCTTTCTATCCTTGTATTATTTTCTTAGCTTGAAGATGTTCACTTGATGGCAATTTAAGTTGTTTCTTTAATGCTTCAATGTCCTCATTTTTCTTCATCACTAACTGCTCTACTGCTTTGACATTTGTAGGGACATATCCAACCCTGCAAGACCAATTCTTCTAAATATTTGATCCTGAGATCTTTAGCATACAAGGATGCTTTGTCTAGTTTCATTTGATCTTTCATGTTTGTGATAGTGTTCTGAAGTTTCTGAACACTCATAGCTTTGGTTGTAACAGTAGAGTACAACATCTCTGAACTCTGTCTATGAAATTCTATCTGATCAAGAGCATGAATTTTTTCTGTTTGAACTTCTAAATCAATCTTCTTGTAATCTGCCACTGTCTTTGGCGTTTTCACTGTAGGATGCAATACTGACATGATTAGCTTTTTATTTGAATAATCAAAGGCAGACAAAAGTCTATTTTTAACACTTGGTGTTTGTTTCAAATATTGAGAGTAAATATAATTTTTGATCTCTTCATTCTTTAACTTGATATGTTTGTGTTTTTCCCTGATATCTAAATCGTTCTCCTCAGTTGTTTGTGAGGATGAAGCTTCCATTTTCTGTTGTTTCTCTATCAACTATGTATTTCCATTATCAACCTGTTCTTCATTTCTATTCTCTGTATTCTGCTCATTTATGATAACAGTGGAAACATCTGTGTTGGTATCTAGGAGATCTGTTTCTTCAACATCAATGGTTACCTTTTCTTTACTTACTGAATCTGTTTTAGGCCTTTTATTATATCTTATCTTGAACTTATTTTCAGTAGTGGTTTCAGCAACATAATTTTCTTCCTCTCTTACCCTCTTGGTGGATTTTTCGATTTGATCTGCAGTTTGTAAAGTGTGACTAGTATCACTTTTCTTCTCTGCATCTACTAAAGTATTTTATGTCCACTCAGTCTGATTAGCATATTTCTCTATCTCTAGTTTTGTCTCATGAATATAAGGTGTCAGTTTGCACTTAACCCTCATTTTACTTAGTATCCCTTGTGGATCATAATTCCAAGGAAAGCTCTCTTCAAACCTGTACTCTAATAATTGCTTAGCTACTTTTGTCTCTGCATCTCTATGATTGCAAATGAATGGTCCCACTTGATTCTTCAATTTAAACTGTGTTTTCTTCTTTGCTACTAGGAAATTGATAGAATCATAGTTTAATATTTGCTTGATATAATCCAAGACAAAAACCCTCATTGATACAAATTTGGGTAGCTTGTAGGGTAACAAATTGGATCCAAACACTCTAATCTCAGTGTGCTTTTCATACAACTACCAATCACCAGTCTTGGTTTGCTCTGACAAATGTAAAATATTCTTCATCTCATCATTTATCCTTGGTTTTTCAGTATTTGTTAACATTTTAATCAATGGATGGATGAAGAAATCTGAAAAATCTGCATAAGTGAACTCTGTGGACTCTTTCTTGATCAAAGAGGTCGAGAAAATAACTGAAAGAGGATTCCCTTCTATGTCAAGCTTTTGACGGGTTAATAGAAAATTATCTGCTTGAAAATACAAGAACATGTGGAAGAGGAAAGGTGTGTATCTGAACACTCCTTCAATTGGCAGTTTAACCAATTGGTCATGAATATTATCAGCAATATACCGAGCATAATCAAAGATAACATATGGAGGTTGTCCCGGTGTGAAAGTGGATAGGAAACCTAAAATGGATTCAACTGTATGTTCATCAGTGAAATACCCTAGGATGAAGGACAGCATGGAGATAACATGTCTAAATCCCTCTGGAAATATTGAAGTAGAATATGGAGCATTAATTTGAGGAATTTCAACATGTAAAGGCATAAAGATTTGGAAAATCAGAAATCTTTTAGGAAAATCAAGGCCAATGTACAGCTTAGTAAGTGCTTCAATAGACAGAGGAACTTCTTGAGGATCAGGTTTAAGCTGTAACATTTGATTAATGGATTCAGCAGTAATGGTAAAAAGTACTTCTTTGTTGGCAATGACTATGGGTCTTTTCTCAGGTATATAATGATGATGGCATAACCTAATGACCTCTAGGCATGAGTGGGTAACTGGAACAACATATTTGGGCAAGTGTGATTCCCAAATTTGAACTTCTTCAACATTATCCAAAGATTTTTCATAGCTCCAGTTGTGAAGTTCCAACAAATTGAATTCTACAATAGGGTCTGTTATCTTATACTCAACATCTTCTAATGGAGTGTGCTTAATATATACAATAGGGGGTTGTAGAGGATTTATAACTATGGTTGTCTTAGAAGATGCAGCTGGAGTAGGTTTAGGCATTTTGAAGCTTTTTGGACTACAAAACTCTGTTTTTAGGTTTTTCTGGCTACTTCTGCAAGTTTAAACAGTTTGCAGAAGTATTTTTTACTCTGACGGGGATTTCTTTGATGAAAAATAGGAAAAATATGGTCTTTCCTTGGGTTTTTCCTTTCAATTTTGGACTCTCAATAAGATTTACAGGCTTTTACTAGTTTAGAAACAAGAAACAGGGGTTTCTTGGGTTTTTCAATGAGTAATTGGGTAAAAATTCCTTTGAGATTAGGCACAGAAGTTTAGGCTACCTTCAGAGGGTTTCTGGGCTAAATTTGGATTTTAAAACAACGCGCAACATAAAATAGGTTTTTTTTAGAAATTTTGACAAGGTTTGGCTTATTTTTTAGATATTTTTAATAGGCTTGTTTGGGTGGATTTGAACTCTAAATGTAATTTGTTCCCTTTTTAAAGTCCTTTCAAATCAAAACAGGCTTAATTGCTGAAGGAATACCTCTTATATGCAGGTATTGGTTTTTGAAGACGTATCTAAAGGTTTTGAACAGTTTCTATGGTGTCTTTTTTATCTCTGGAGCAATGCAAAGCTCCTCAACAATCTTCAAATAGGTTCATGCAGAAATTTGCAGGTTTTTTGCATGACAATGGTGGAAAATTCTTGTTTCAAAGTCGGAATAGCTTATATAGTGGTTACGCGCAGAAAGAGAGAAAATCATTACATTTCCAATGTTTTTAAGGAAAACTAGGGTTAATTGGCGCCTACAATAAATGGCGGTCAAGTCAACAATGGTGGTTCTCAGGCTCAAAGGGTATAAAAACGCGAGTGGTTATCGCATTCATTTTAGGTGGTAAGCAGTTTTGGATTAAACGAACACGATCCAGTAAGAAAGAACCATGTGGAGGAGGGAGAAAGTTTGAATACCACCCATTTCGCGTAAAAATGAGATGGTGGATATCGCGCAACTTTATTTGCGATATGGATTTTCCGTCGTCGGATCGTGAAGGACTCATGCAAACGGTCAAGATCTACTTTGAGAGCTACATCGGATTTGGGAGTGGGGTCCAGGGTCTAATAACGCAAAGGAGAGGAGTTTTAACTTTATAAATATGCATTTAATAAAGTTTAAACCTAAGGCTTATATAATGGCAGGGGGTAATAGTCATATACGCTTTTTAATTAAAACATTAACTAATGTTCTAATTACGAGCGCAGGTTTTATTATATAGTATTTAAACGTTTTGATAAATGTTTAAAACTATAGGGGCAGGGTATTTTGTTTTATTTGATAAGTTTAAACCAATGGGATGAAGGCGGGTTTTAATTCATCACATGGGTTATTATAACATTGGCTTAAACATTAAGTAGAGGGTTTTGTGGGTTATTTAAAAATAAAAAGGATTTAATACAATACGGGAGGGTGTAGTTTTAAGGTGTTAATAAATAAGTTAGAAGTTAATATGAAATAAAGAGATAATATAATGAATAAAAATACATGTTTTAACTCTAAGTAAAGTGTAAATAAAGCATAGCTTTTCTTTGTTGTATTTTTTCACACTTTAACTTAGGATAAATGCATTTTATGGTTTTTTGAATGATTTTTTAAAGGAAATGAAATTAGTTACTTATGGTTTTATTTTTACTAAGTAAAAAATGGGTTTTTACTTAGGAAAAGGGATCATGATTATGGATCAAGGGTAGATGTTGATGAATATGAGTTTTGTGTAGGAATTCAATATTTTTAACCAATCAGTTATCGAGCCTTGGGTCTGGTCCCAAAAAACGTCAGAGAAATGCTCTGAGCCTTTTTAACTGATAGTTAGAATACTGAATAACTGTAGGGGAAGGGAAATTAGTGATTTTTTCCTGATGATGCTTTATTACATGTTTTCTCAACTATTTTCTACCTACCTATATTTATTTCTAACATTTTTTACTTCATTTTCATGGGTGCATTTAGGCTTGCAACCCTAAATCAATTTTCTTTCAAAGCATAAAAACTATCTAAGTCTAACCTTATTTCATCCGAGGGTTCAGACTAAACTGTTGAACTCCTCATTTATTCTCTATCTTATCTACTGATTTCTCAAGTTTATATTGTTTTTACATATCTTTATTCTCTAACTAAAACATGAAATTCAAAGCATGAAAAGTTAAGATTAAATTGATTAACTGATCATGATTATGGTATTTATTGACAATCTGCACATAATCATTATTCTTGCAGTAAAGAAAATAGTAGTGGCATTTTGACTTGCTCACTTTCAGGTCTTATTTTTATCTCTTTTTTCTTTTGGGGTCTATATTTTTTCTAAGTCCTTTGATCATTCTTTTAAGACTTTTACCCTCTTTTCATTTTTTATTATTTTTCATTTTTCAAATATGGGAAAACAACTTGCAGAAAGCAAGGTATGTAAATATTTACAAGACTATCAAAGTCATTCAAAAATTGTGAACCCTATTATTTAGGACCCTAACAGTGGCTCCACATGGAGATGGCATTTCCTGGTGAAATTTCAAGAAATTTAAGACTAGTAGCCTTTGAATTTTGACTATGATGACCCTATAAGTATCTTTCTGATCTCTGCAATTATTCATACTTATGATATTTTACCTCTCAAATCTTAGGGCTTTCTCTCCAGGCTTCAAATTTGTTAGAAAAACATCCAATCCAATCTAAAATCTTCAATGTATATGTACAATGATCAAAGTAAATTAAACTAACTATTTGTTATCTCAGGAGAGTAGTAGTGCTTCAGAATTCTTCCATTTATTGGTCCATCTAGCATAGTTTATCCATCCATTTATTTCAGGTAGAAATCATTATTACCTCTATATCCATAAATCACAAAAGGTCCTCTCCATAGAAATTCAAATTTTCCATGTTTACCTTTGTCTTCTCTTCTTAAATCCCATTTTAACACTTTATCTCCAATGTAAAAATCATCTTCTTTAGTCTTTTTATCAAAAAAAATATTTATCTTATCCTGGATAATTTGAGACTTGATATAAACTTCTTCCCTTGTTTATTGCAAGTGAATAGTTTGATTGATCCTTCTTTGAATGTCATTTGTTTCAACTTGTAACTCTTGGATAATCTTCATTGCTAGTACTCCTAGGGAGGATGGAAAAACAACATTCATTCCATAGACAAGTTGGTAAGGGGATGTACCAATATATTTTTTAGTTGTAAGTCTATCTGCCCATAAGGCATTGACTAACTTCTTATTCCAAGTCTTTTTGTTATCTTCTAGTAACTTTTTGATTATTTTTACGAGGCTTTTATTTGAAGATTCAGCTAGGCCATTACCTTGAGGGTAATATGCGATAGAATTACCTAGGGTAATATGGTATTTATGGCAAAATTCAATCATTTTCTTAGATTTGAATGCTATTTCATTGTCATTAATTATCTTTTGGGGACATCCAAATCTTGAAAGAATGTTACTTTCTAGGATTGAGATAATGACAGCATATGTGGCTTGTTTAGAGGGTATGTCTTCACTCCACTTGGAAAAATAGTCAGTGGATTTCAAAATCCACTTGTGTTGGGCTGATGATGGGGGGTGAATTTCTCCAATGAAGTCAAGACCCCATTGTTGAAATGGTATTTCTGTTGAGATGGGATTTAAGGGCAGGGGTAACAGCTTTTTTTTACCCTCAAAGATTTGGCACTTATGACAGGATGTCACATATTTTTTGACATATGAAAAACAAATTAGGCCAGTAAAAACCAGCTCTCAAGATCTTGTCTGTAGTAGTTTTCCAGTATATATTTCCTCCACAATCACCTACATGAAATCCTTGTAACACTTTGTCAGCTTCTTCTTTTAATAAAAAATTTAATAAAATCCCACTTTGATCTTTCCAAAAGAGTACATTGTCTAAATACAAAATCTTACTGCCTTAAGCTTTAGGAATCTAGCTTTTGTTCTTGATAAACCAGTAGGAGCTTGTAAGTTAAGTAATACAAATATAATATCTACATACCATGGTGAGTCTAAAAAGGCTTCACTGATCTCTGGAGTCGCCATCTCTTCCTGATCATCTATTTGGGCAATGAAATTTATGACTAGGGCATGATAATTTGATTCAGCTATAAGTCTGGCTAAACCTTGACCTTTTATAAACTTCGTGGGTTTTATCTCTATGTCATATTCTAATATAGTGGAAATCCACTTTCCTCTTCTTCCATCAGGACCATCCTGAGTAAGAATGTCTTTTACAACAGCATTTGGGACATAGGCAATAATGTGAGAATAGAGAACGTAAACTCTAAAGTCTTTAATGGCCTTTACCAAAGCTAAAGCTTGTTTTTCCATAATATTGTACTTCAAAGATGCATCTCTAAGTGTTCTACTAAAGAAGGCTATGGGATGTTCATAACCCTGGTCATTTTTCTACAGTAAAACTGCAGTAATGGTGTGTTCTGAAGCAAATGAAAAAATGATGAAATCGCTTTTTGAAATCAGGACTTATAAGGACTGGAGTTTTGGTTAAGGCCTTTTTGCTGGATTCAAAAGATTGTTTGGCCTCAACAGTCCATTTAAGAACTGAATCCTTTTTAAGCATGTTATTTAATTCTCTAATTATCTCAGCTAAATTGGATATGAATCTTCTTAAAAAGATAATCTTACCTAGAAAGGCTTGTAACCCTTTTATGTTTCTTGGTGGATTGATGTTAAGAATTGCTTCTATTCTTGCAGGATCTATTATAATTCCTTCCTTAGAAATTATGTGTCCTAGTAACTTGCCTTATTCTAATCCAAATAAGGTTTTATTAGGATTTAATGAGATGCCAAACTTTCTGCATTTTATAAAAAAAATTCTAAGATGATCCAAATGTTCATAATCAGTTTTAGAAAATACAGTTATGTCATCCAAGTAAATTACCAAGAACTCGTGAATTTCCTCTACAAAAGCTATATCCATAGCTCTTTGAAAGGTTGCCCCTGCATTCATTAAACCAAAAGGCATTTTTACATACATAAAAGTGCCCCAAGGAGTAGTAAAAGTTGTTTTGGCTTGATCCTTTAGTTGGACTAAGATCTAGTTGTATCCTGAAAATCCATCTAAGAGAAAAATCCTAAAAGACCCAACTACCCTTTGTAAAATATAATCCATTTTTGGTAAAGGATAATTATCTTTTAAGGATACTTTATTTAGATTCATAAATTCAACACATAATCTAATCTCTCCTGTCTTCTTTCTGGTTGGAACTAAGTTAGAAACCCAATCAGAATATATGATTGGTGAAAGTATCTATGCATCATACATTCTTTTAGCTTCTCTTTCTATTAAGGGCATCAAAATAGGGTTGATTCTCCTTAAATTTTGTCTAAATGGGTTTTTGATCTTCTTTTACAGGAATTTTATGTTGAATTAAGTTGGTTTCATAGGATTTAAGGTCCTCATAACTCCAAGCAAAAACATCTTGGAATTCCTTAAAAAGAGAAATATATTTTTCCTTTTCCTGTTGAGGTAAGGCTTTGGAAATTTTAATCATTTTAGGTTTCAGTTATGTGCCTATGTTGCATTCCTCAAAGTCAGATCTAAGTGGCTCCATTTTAGGTTTTCTAGAAACATCATTTGAGTCAAATAAATCTTCTAATGGAGTTAAACATTTTGGCAAGAAATTATCTTTGAGATTTAATATTTCAGATTCATCATCAATTATCTCATCAATCTCTACTCTCTCTAATTTATCTATATCTAATTGATTAAACTTAGTTGGTCTAGTAAACTTTAATTTATTTACATCTACATTATTCAAATCTATTTCACTATCTAAATCTTGATCTATGGTACAATCAGTATCTATTTTACAGTTCTGAAATTCACCTTTAGTATTCATAAAATTATAAATTTGATGATGTTGTGAAAAAATCTGCCAATATTTGAGGTTGTCTGGGATTATTGGTATGTGTTTTAATTTTGAAGTATACATATGATTAGGTTAAAAAGGTAAATTACAAGTGCTAATGTTGCTAAAGCATGTGCTTGTAAATTTTTCCTTCTTGGTATTGCAGAGAAATTACATTCCAATAAATCATCAATCAAATCTAGTACAGTCTCTCTATATTGGCCTAATCTATGATTATAAATAGAATATTCACCTTTAATTTGTTTTACAATCAACTCTGAGTCTCCCATTATTTCTATTCTTTTACCTCCTAAATTTATGATTATTTGGCCGAGTCCTAAAATAAGGGCTTCATATTCAGCCATATTGTTTGTGCATTTGAAATTCAACCTAAAAGCATGGCCTTTTGCATGACTTTTCTCTATATTAGTTATCCATACTCCTCCTCCTACTCCTAACTTGTTTACTGAGCCATCAAAGTCTAAATGCCATAAATATTCATGAAAGATATTATCATTATTTTGTGTTTTCTTTTCTTCTTTTAGTTCAGTCTTGATTTCATTATCAGTTTCAACATTACATAGGATGAATGAATATATATCAGTAGGTGTAGCATAAATTGGGTAATTTATTGATCTTGCTGCATTACTTACCATATATTTCATCAAATTTTCCCTATATAACTTCTTAGGTTGACAAAAAACTGATATAGCAGCATAAGACATGTCCAATTGTAGAGATCCCTGTAAGTTTGCTCCCCATGAGCGAGATAATAACATTCCATACTTGGGTGGGATATCAGCTACTACAATGTCCATAAGTATAATCTTACCAGGGTATTGAACTAGTGTTACACATAAATCTTTGATTAATCCTAGGCATTTTACTTTGCTTGAGTCAAATGAAAATAAATCCTTGTAAGGCGTTGTAATGTCTAAGTTCAGAGTTTCCATTATAGCTTTGGGCATTAAATTATGTGAAGCTCCTGAATCTAACATTGTGTTGTGTAAGATTTGATCATGAATGGTTAAACTGATGTAAAATGGAGGAACTGATCCATCTTGATGCTTTCCATTTACATTTGGGCCAAATATTAACTTTGGTTGATCATCATTCAAGTTTATGGAGTTTTCTCCATCATTTATGTTTAATGTTTGAGTGATGGTTGATTTATACAAATCATGTTTTACAAGTTCTGTTAAAGGAATTGGTAATTTTAACTTTAAAATTTCGGTTTGTATATTCAATGAAGGTTGAGATTTACTTATTTGAATTAACTCTTATTTGGTAATTGTAGTTTGTGTTGGTTTATCTTGTTTTTCCACAGTTATGTTTTCATTTTCAGTTTGAGTTTCTTGTGTCTTACTGCTTTTTGTTTTCTTTTCAAGAATGGTTTGTGAAGCAGTAGATGTTTTTTCAGATTTAGAATTGTCAGAAGTTGTTTTTGCAGTGGCAGCTTTTGGATCTGCTGATTTTGGATGAACAATGGATGTTTTAGGATCTAAGTTTGTTGTTTTAGCAGAATCGGATGCTTTTGCAGCAACATATTTTTTTGAATCTTTTGTAGCTTGAGAAACTTCATCTGTTATGTCAACAATCTTAGGGCTTGATGAAATTTTAGGATTAGAAACTTTGTGGGATGAACTAGAGTTTGCCTATTTTCCCTAGGGAGAATTTGCAAAACTTTTGTTGTAGGGGCTTCTATTGTTTTTTTGTTTTCATTTTGAGGATTTTTCGTAATTGAAGGTTCAATATTTTTCTTGCTCCTAAGGTTATATTGCTTGTGAACTTCGTTTATGGAAAAATCATAACCCTTTTTATAATCGAAGGATTCACCTGAATCTAATTGGAGTTGTTGGAGTTCAAATAACTCTTGATATTCATGTGTGAGAAAGATAGTGTTATTATCATCTATTCTCATTAAATTATGGTATCATCATCCTCAACATTGTTTTGACAACTTTCAGCATAGTTTTCCTGAAATGGAGGTCTTATTGTTTGGTCTAGGACTGATTCTTTTGATTTTCCTGAACTTATGTTTTTCCTAAAATTGGGATTTCCAATTTGTTGTTGATTATCCCATTAAGGTCTTCTTTCTATGTTATCTAGTCTATCCATCATTCTCTCTAAATTCTTAGCTAACATATCTATTTTTGTGTCTGAACTAGAGGTTTCTTCTTTCATGGTTACCCTCCTCTCATTTCTCAATCTAGCTTTCTTAGCTAAAATGTTTACTTCTACACCTACAACATATGTTTGCATTCTTTCTAATGTTTCTGCATTTCTTTCTCTTAACTGATATGCCATGTCAGTGTCAAATCCATGTGGGAATTTGAGCAAGACAGAGTCAGGTGTGGGTTTTAGATTTGTAGGAATTGAATTGTAAACATTGTTATACCTAGTGCAGTAGTCTTGTACTGACTCATTGGGAGCTCTCTTCATAGCATCAAATTCAGACAATATTTGTAGGGGGTTTTTCTTCTTTTCCCATTTATTTAAAAATAATCTATAGAAAACAGCTAAATCAGCTATACTACCTGCAGTAAGACCTTTAAACCATTTCTTTACTTCTCTAGTTAATGTTTGTGCAAACAACCTCATTTGTACATCTGATTCATCTATCTCATGGAGTTCAAAGTAATCTGTCATTTTGTTTATGTGTTGTTGTGTAGTATATTGTGTAGTAGCATCAAACTCTGGAATTTTACTTTGGTAATCTTGGGGCATGTCATGAAGTTGTGCTGGAAGAACTAGGGGAGCATACCTAGAATCCATAGCTTGAATTCTAGCTTGGCTAGGAGGTAAAGTGGAAGTACTTGGGGTTGAACTAGAGGAAGAGGCTGATCAAATTGGATTATAGAATGCTGAACTAGAAAAAGCAGTGGAAGAACTAAAAGATGAAGTGAAGGTACTAGGAAGTGAAACTCGAATGTAGGAACTACTAGGAAATGAAAATGTTGTGTTTGAAAAAGTAGAAGGTAAACTAGTGGATGAAATGGATGTAGGGGATGAAGGAAATAATATTCTAGGCTGTAAGGGTAATCTAGGACTAAATGGATATGTAGATTGGATGTTAGTAGAAACTATAGATGATGTAGTGGTATATAAATGAGGAATGGAAGGTTTAGATGTATATGCTAACAATTGGGCTATTTATATGGCTTCATCAATTTATTTAAGAATAGTGGCATTAATATCTTCAAGTTTGACTTGATTACTGATTTTCTTTAATTCAAAGTTTGCTGCAATATTTTTTTTGTTTTGATTACAAAAATAAAATAAAAACAGGGTCTAAAACAGCAGTACTTAAATTACTTTTAGATTTTCTTCTGAACAAAGAAGTTTCAAATTTCAAATCAAGCTCTATATCTTATAAACTCACTAATTCCTGTGGTAATAAATTGACTTTATTAAATGAAATTTTAACATCTAAATCTTCTACCTGTTTTTTCTTTTTGCTAATTTTGTCCGGGTTGTCCACTATAATAACAAGTTTAGGATCCGGGTTAGACCTGGTATAATAAACTTTCCTAGAAGCCAGAATTACAAATTTTTTGATAAAAATGATACTCACAACTTATAAAACAGCCTCAAAGACAAAGAGATAATGAAAAAGGTTTCTTTAAGACTTATTTTATGACTGAGGATTGATTAAGTCCCTAGTATGGTCGCCAGTATGTTATCACTCTAGTAATTCTAAAGTTGTGAGATTTTAGTTTAAAGTCTAATAACACTAGAGGTAATCACAGACCAACTTTTAAACTCTAAGATCTAGCTTTCTTAGGGTTCAGAGAGGGCTCTCTCTATAATATTTAACTTTGTTCTGATTTATAAAATATTAGACTAGTTATGATTGTGAAATTTGGTTTTGGTTTGATTGATTTGGTGGGAAAAATCACCTAATGAGATGGATAGTGGGAAATCTGTTTGTCCATTGGGCTGAGGAGTAAAAAACCAAGCAGACAAAGCTAGGATCAAGGTCAAAAAGTAAAAAAAAATTCAGGGCAAGATAGATAACCCTTTGAAGATCTTGGAAGGTTGTTTGGTGAGGTGATATGATTGGAATAAAGAGCAATGAAGGGTTCTTTAATCTAGAAAAGAGAAGTAGTAGGCAGAGGTCAAACGAAAGAGGGAGCAATTAACGGTTCCCTACTCTAGAAATCAACAGAAAACATAGAAATGATAAACAGTAAAGACAGGGTGCTTTTAACAAATCCTGAAATAATACTCCTGAATTATCATTCAAATTTGGAACACATATATGGATGCATGAAACAAAGAAGATAAACAATGACAAGTAGAAAATACT
Source organism: Pinus albicaulis (assembly GCA_034641835.2). NCBI lineage: Eukaryota > Viridiplantae > Streptophyta > Pinopsida > Pinales > Pinaceae > Pinus > Pinus albicaulis. Next base: position 535,703,273 of record CM076583.1, read on the forward strand.
TTACTTCAATGGATCATCACATGAATCCTGAAATATGATGCTAGTTGATCTGATCCAGTCTGCTACTCGATATTTGAAACACAAAAGCCTTCAAGTCCAATAAAAAATGACTATAGAAATCTTCAGTAATTTATTCCACAATAATACTTCTAAAGATGAAGTATTTATACATAATTGTTTTACAAAAAATCCTAGAATGCTTCTGGGAATTATCTAACGAAAATAAAAATATCTTTACAACAAATAGAGACAGTTGCTTAAAAAATCAGCAAGTTGTCCTATTTATCCAAATAAAATAGTAACTGATTATGGATGAGGTGCAGCTGGCTGCCTTGGTGTCCTTCTTGTTGGCTTTAGATATTTCAAGTTGGTTTTGAAATCTAATCTGCTTATCTTATACTCTTTTATTGATTCTCTTTAATCCCTGATACTCTTTTAAACTTGGATACTCTTTAGCCACTGTAAAATATGTTTACTGTTGTAATAAAAATATGTTTTGACTGCAATTCAGCAAATTGTTTTCTCTTTTATCTTTTTTCCTTTTTATCTTTCATAGTAAATCTGTTAATGACTGCCAATCTTCCTCATTTGGAATTTGGATCTTCTTGAGCTTTCTGAAATTATCATCTGCTTTTGTATACCTGGAAAAAGTTGGTTTAATGACAAACAGGTGTCTTATCTCATGTTGCAAATAAAAAAAGTCCTCAAAACTTCTAAGTAAGACTTTTCCTATTGGAGTGCCTTGTCCACCTGAATTTTCAACTTGCTCCTTTGCATATTCTCTGATATTTTTATTGTAATCCTCCTGAGGCATTAATTTTTCATTGATGACCAAAATATTAGGCAAACTTCTTTGCCTCAAATTCTCAAATTTAACCATAAACCTAGTTATGGTGATGTTCATATTCTCACATTTTTCCTCAAGTTGTTTCATCAAATTCTTTTTGGTGAGGACTTTCCTTATTTCAAGGATATTTTCAGTCCTGTCAGTAATCTCAAGTTCTTCTAGCTCTTGCTTGTTTTTTTTGTTAAGAAACTTGATCAATTCTATTGCTTGTTCTGGTTTGTTATCAAGTTCATCTTTAGCCTTCTGAATTTCTTCTAATGCTGCTTTGAGTAAATCTCTCCGTTCAAAAATCACTTGAATTGAGGGCCACACATCATTGATGGCTTCAATGATCTTGTTCCATAAATGATTTTTTACATATGAAATTTGTTGGTTCAAGGTTAATTCCTTCTATAACTTCTTCAATTCTTCATTTAGTCTAATAGCCTTTTGCTCATGTGTTTTGGAATTTCTTTGAGCCAACTTGTTTGTGTTTTCAAGGTTATCAACCATATTTTTCAATCTGTTAATTTCACTTGTCTGAAGTGACATTTCTTCCATAGTTTTCACTAGTTTGCTTGCCTCATCTATAGGGTGAGCTGCTATAGTGGATGACTTTGTAGCTGATGTTGTAGATGATGTCACTGGCACTGCAATAGCCAGTCGCTCTTTGGGTGCCAACTCTTCTGCTAGAGTTGATGGCACGGCTGTAGTGACCATAGGAATAACTGAAGGAATTTCTGATGTTGTTGGTGTTTCTTTTTCATGTACAAGTTTATCCATTTGAATCTCCATCTATTTCATATGTGTTGTAAACTGAAAGATCAAATTCATCATATCATCTTTCTCATTTTGTCCTTGTATTATTTCCTTAGCTTGAGGATGTTCACTTTATGGAAATTTAAGTTGTTTCCTCAATGCTGCAATGTCCTCATTTTTCTTCTTCACTAACTGCTCTGTTGCTTTGACATTTTCAGGGTCATATCCAACCAGCAAGACCAATTCTTCTAAAGATTTGATCCTGAGATCTTTAGCATACAAGGATGCTTTGTCTATTTTCATTCGATCTTTTATGTTTGTGATAGTGTTATGAAGTTTCTGAACACTCATAGCTTTGGTTGTAATAGTAGAGTACAACATTTCTAAACTCTGTCTATGAAATTCTATCTGATCAAGAGCATGAATTTTTTCTATTTGAACTTCTAAATCAATCTTCTTGTAATCTGCCATTGTCTTTAGATTTTTCACTGTAGGCTGCAATACTGACATGATTATCTTTTTATTTGAATAATCAAAGGCGGACAAAATTCTATTTTGAACACTTGGTGTTTGTTTCAGATATTGAGAGTAAATATCATTTTTGATCTCTTCATTATTTAACTTGATTTGTTTGTATTTTTCCCTGATATCTAAATCTTTTCTCCTCAACTATTTGTGAGGATGAAGCTTCCATGTTTTGTTGTTTCTCTATCAACTGTGTAGTTCCATTATCATCTTGTTCTTCATTTCTATTCTTTGTATTATGCTCATTTCTGATAACAATGGCAACATCTGTGTTGGTATCTGGGAGCTCTGTTTCTCCAACATCAATGGTTACCTTTTCTTTAATTACTGGATGTGTTTTAGGCCTTTTATTATATCTTATCTTGAACTTATTTTCAGTAGTGGTTTCAGCAACATAAGTTTCTTCTTCTCTTACCCTCTTGGTGGCTTTTTCTGTTTGATCTGCAGTTTGTAAAGTGTGACTAGTATTACTTTTCTTCTATGCATCTACTAAAGTATTTTCTGTCCACTCAGTCTGATTGGCATATTTCTCTATCTCTGGTTTTGTCTCATGAATGTACGGTGTCAGTTTGCACTTAACCCTCATTTTACTTAGTATCCCTTATGGATCATAATTCCAAGGAAATCTCTCTTCAAACCTGTACTCTAATAACTGCTTAGCTGCTTCTACCTCTGCATCTCTATGATAGCAAATGAATGGTCCCACTTGATTCTTCAATTTAAACTGTGTTTTCTTCTTTGTTGCTAGGAAATTGATAGAATCAGAGTTTAATATTTTCCTGATATACTCCAAGACAAAAACCCTCATTGATACAAATTTGGGTCGCTTGTAAGGTAACAAATTGGATCCAAACACTCTAATCTCAGTGTGCTTTTCATACAAGTACCAATCACCAGTCTTGGTTTGCTCTGAAAACTGTAAAATCATCTTCATCTCATCATTTATCCTTAGTTGTTTAGTATTTTTTAACATTTTAATCAATGTATGGATGAAGAAATTTGAAAACTCTGCATAAGTGAACTATGTGGAATATTTCATGATCAAAGAGGTCCAGAAAATAACTGAAAGAGGATTCCCTTCTATGTCAAGCTTTTGAAGGGTTAATGGAAAATTATCTGCTTGAAAATACAAGAACATATGGAAGAGGAAAGATGTGTATCTGAACACTCCTTCAATTGGAATTTTAACCAATTGGTCATGAATATTATCAGCAATATACCCAATATAATCAAAGATAACAAATGGAGGTTTTCCTGGTGTGAAAGTGGATAGAAAACCTAAAATGGATTTATCTGTATGTTCATCAGTGAAATACCCTAGGATGAAGGACAGCATGGAGATAACATGCCTAGATCCCTCTAGAAATCTTGAAGTAGAATATGGAGGATTAATTTGAGGAATTTCAACACGTAAAGGCATAAATATTTGGAAAATCAGAAATCTTTTAAAAAAATCAAGGCCAATGTACAGCTTAGTAAGTGCGTCAATAGACAGAGGAACTACTTGAGGATTAGTTTTAAGCTGTAACATTTGATTAATGGATTTATCAGTAATGGTAAAAAGTACTTATTTGTTGGCATTAACTATGGCTCTTTTCTCAGGTATATAATGATGATGGCATAACCTAATGACCTCTGGGCATGAGTGGGTAACTGGAACAACATATTTGGGCAAGTGTGATTCCCAAATTTGAACTTCTTCAACATTATCCAAAGATTTTTCATAGCTCTAGTTGTGATGTTCCAACAAATTGAATTCTACAGTAGGGTCTGCTATCTTATAGTCAACATCTGCTAATGGAGTGTGCTCAATATCTACAACTGGGGGTTGTAGAGGATTTATAACTATGGCAGTCTTAGAATATGTAGTTGGAGTAGGTTTAGGCATTTTGAAGCTTTTTGGACTACAAAACTTTGTTTTTAGGTTTTTCTGGCTACTTCTGCAAGTTTAAATAGTTGTAGGAATATTTTTTACTCTGACAAGGATTTCTTTGATGAAAAATAGGCAAATATGGTCTTTCATTGGGTTTTTCCAATTTTGGACTCTCAATAAGATTTACAGACTTTTACCGGTTTAGAAACAAGAAACAGGGGTTTCCTGGGTTTTTTCAATGAGTAATTGGGTAAAAAGTCCTTTGAGATTAGGCACAGAAGTTTAGACTACCTTTAGAGGGTTTCTGGGCTCAATTTGGATTTTAAAACAATGCGCAACATAAACAGGGTTTTTTCAGAAATTTTGACAAGGTTTGGCCTGTTTTTTGGATATTTTTAATAGGCTTGTTTGGGTGGATTCGAACTCTAAATGTAATTTGTTTCCTTTTTAAAGTCCTTTCAAATCGAAATAGGCTTAATTGTTGAAGGAATACCTGTTATACACAGGTACTGGTTTTTGAAGACGTATCTGAAGGTTTTGAACAGTTTCGATGGTGTCTTTGTGATCTCTGGAGCAATGCAACGCTCCTCAGCAATCTTCAAATAGGTTTATACAAAAATTTGCAGGTTTTTGGCATGACAATGGTGGAAAATTCTTGTTTCAAAGTTGGAATATCTTATACAGTGGTTACGCGCAAAAAGAGAGAAAAGCAATGCATTTCCAATGTTTTTTAGGCAAATTAGGGTTAATTGGCGCCTGCAATAAATGGCAGTCAAGTCAACAATAGCGGTTTTCAGTCTCAAAGGGTATAAAACTGCAAGTGGTTATCACGTTCGTTTTTGGTGGTAAACAGTTTTGGATTAAACGAACGCGATCCAGTAAGAAAGAACCACGTGGAAGAGGGAGAAAGTTTGAATACCACCCATTTCGCGTAAAAATGAGATGGTGGATATCGCACAACTTTGTTTGCGATGTGGATTTTCCAATGTCGGATCGTGAAGGATTCATGCGAACGGTCAAGATCTACTTTGAGAGCTGCATCGGGATTTGTGAGTGGGGTCCAAGGTCTAATAACGCAACAGGGAGGAGTTTTAACTTTATAAATATGCATTTAATAAAGTTTAAGACTTAGGCTTATATAATGGCAGGGGTAATAGTCATATACGCTTTTTAATCAAAACATTAACTAATGTTCTAATTATGGGCGCGGGTTTTATTATATAGTATTTAAACGTTTTGATAAATGTTTAAAACTATAGGAGGCGGGGTATTTTGTTTTATTTGATAAGTTTAAACCAATGGGATAAGGGCTGGTTTTAATTCATCACATGGGTTATTATAACATTGGCTTAAACATTAAGTAGAGGGTTTTGTGGGTTATTTAAAAATAAAAAGGATTTAATACTATACGGGAGGGTGTAGTTTTAGGGAGTTGATAAATAAGTTAGAAGTTAATATGAAATAAAGGGATAATATAATGAATAAAAATACATGTTTTAACTCTAAGTAAAGTGTAAATAAAGCATAGTTTGTCTTTGTTGTATTTTTTCACACTTTAACTTAGGATAAATGCATTTTATGGTTTTTTGAATGATTTTTGAAAGGAAATGAAATTAGTTATTTAGGGTTTTACTTTTACTAAGTAAAAAAGTGTTTTTACTTAGGAAAATGGATCATGATTATGGATGAAGGGTAAATGTTGATGAATATGAGTTTTGTGTAGGAATTCAATATTTTAACCAATCAGTTATCGAGCCTTGGGTCCGGTCCCAACAAAATTTAGAGAAATGCTCTGAGCCTTTTTAACTGATAGTTTAGAATACTGAATAATTGTAGGGGAAGGGAAATTAGTGATTTTTTCCTGATGATACTTTATTGCATTCTTGCACAGCTACTTTCTACCTACCTATCTTTATTTCTAACATTTATTACTTCATTTTCATTGGTGCATTTAGGCTTGCAACCCTAAATCAATTTTCTTTCCAAGCATAAAAACTAAGTCTAACCTTATTTCATCCGAGGGTTCAGATTAAACTGTTGAACTCCTTATTTATTCTCTATCTTATCTACTAAATTGTCAATTTTATACTGTTTTTACATATCTTTATTCTCTATCTAAAACATGAAATTCAAAGCATGAAAAGTTAAGATTAAATTGTTTAACTGATCATGGATTATGGCATTTATTGACAATCTTCACATAATCATTATTCTTGTAGTAAAGTAAATAGTAGTGGCATTTTGACTTGCTCACTTTCAGATCTTATTTTTATCTCTTTTTTCTTTTGGGGTCTATCTTTTTTCTAAGTCCTTTGATCATTCTTTTAGGACTTTTACCCTCTTTTCATTTTTTATTATTTTTCATTTTTCAAATATGGGAAAACAACTTGCAGAAAGAAAGGTATGTAAATATTTACAAGACTATCAAAGTTAATTCAAAAATTATGAATCCTATTATTATAGGACCCTAAGACGGGGAAACCTCCAATACATTACATAAATGAACAATTCTTGGATGATACAAATGACCAAACCTCCTTTCTATATATAGGAGTCCATGGGGCCACAATGTAATCCTAGCCGACCTAACAATAATAATGTAAGGGCACAATAATAACAATATGGGGGTTACAAGGGTACAACAATAACAATAAGGGGGTTACACCAACAACAATAAGGGACTATACGAGTAATATAGGGACCTAAAATGCTCCTCTCCTTCAAAAAAGTGTTGTCCTCAACGCTTGAGTAGCTCTAGGTGCTTATGTATAAAATTCTCATCCTCCCATGTAGAATCTTCAGTGGGTAAGTTCCTCCACTTGATGAGATACTTTGAAATTGATCAATTTCGTAGCTGTCGAGTTCTTGTATCCGTGACTGCTTTAGGTTCCAATATGGTTTTTCCTTCCTCATAAAGTTTTGGAAATATTGTTTGAACTGGAATTTTGTCCCCTATAGCCTTCTTTAAGCATGAAACATGGAAAATTGTATGCACTCGCGAAGAAGCAGGAAGCACCAATTTGTATGCCATAGTACCAATATTTTGCAACACCTTGTAAGGACCATAGTACTTTGGCAATAATTTATTATCCTTCTTAGCTTGATTGATGGACATTTGTTTGTATGGTTGTAGCCATAAAAATACCAAGTCTCCTACATCAAAAATTATCTCGCTGTGATGTTGATATGCTTGTTGTTTCATTCGATTTTGTGCCAAATTTAGGTTATCCTTTAAGATTTGGAGAACTTCTTGTTGATGCTTGATGTGATCTTCCACTACTTGAAACCTGTAATTTTCCCTTAAAGAAGATGTGATGGACGGTGGATGATATCAATAAAGTGCCATAAATGGGGTCATTTTTGTTACAGTATGTAAGTGTTATACCACCATTCAGTGAGAGGTAACCACTTCACCCATTGTGCTTGCTTATCAGATACAAAACAATGAAGATTTCCTTCCAAACATTTATTCACTATCTCAGTTTGACCATCAGATTGAGGATGATAAGATGAGCTATGAGCTAGTTGAGTACCCAAACAAGAAAATAATTCTGTCCAAAAATTTCCTGTAAATTGGGATATTTGTCACTTACAATAATCTTCGGGTTTCCATGTAGCTTTTTAATTGTTTCCATAAATGCAGTAGCGACTGTACTTGCTTTAAATGGATGAGATAATGCACAAAAGTGTGCATTCTTGGTAATTCTATCAACTACCACCATGATGACACTCTTTCCTTCGAACTTAGGTCTACCTATGATAAAATCCATTGAAATCTCATCCCAATGTTGACTTGGAATGGATAAAGGTTGTAGAAGACCCGGGGTCTTAATTGTCTCAACTTTATTTTGCTGGCAAACCAAACATTCCGCCACAAACTTTTGAATATCATATTTAAGGCCATCCCAAAAAAAATCTTTCTTCACCCTATGGTAAGTTTTTAAAATTCCTGAGTGTCCTTCTAAAGGAGAAGTAAGCAATTCCAAAAGAATATTTTTTTTTAGATAGGAATTCTTGCAAATATATAAGCGATATTTGTACCATAAGGAATCACTTTTCCAACTAAATGTATCAGATGTACTAGGATCTTGCTGGAACTTTTGAATGAGTGTCCACACTTCTTCGTCCTTCTTCCATTCATCCCTTGCTTCGGTTATCCAATCTGGTTGGACAATAGAAATGGCACAAAGCAATGCATCCTGTAGAAATTATATACAAGATGCATGTATATATCCAGATTCTCCTGATCTAACAATATTTTATCTTCTTGCTAAATATAGAATCCTTCCACTGTTAATCTTTTGTGGAAATTAAAATCAATTGCAAACACATGAAGCAATAAAAACAATTGCACATAACACAGTTTTTTAACAGGAAAGCCTGAAGCTGAAAACCCCAACTATCATATATTATGTATCATGGAGATCATGTAACAATCTCATACAAAGCTTAGTACATCAAGCTCTCAGTACAATCAATTGTCACAAACAAATCAGAAGAAATCTGCAAATCCATGCACTGATTTCTTGCCACCTGATAGCCTGCCTCCACTACACAATCCCTGCTGAACAATAGCTCTAAATGAATTCAAATTATCCTTGCCTTGACTGCGCAATCCTCATTGGCAACTCCAATGTGTGTGTGATTCAATCAATGCATCACTATAGTCACAACAGATAGTCCATCTTGCCCTTTCACCTCCTTTCACCTATCTCTCCACTAGGTCTCCACTGGAATTGATATGCATTGTAGTTAACTGTTGTATTTGTTTAGTTGATTAATGAGTTATTATTTGTGAATTAATTAACTAATTAATTCACTCCACTCTCACTAGTGTATCATTCAGTTAGACTAGTTACAACTAGCTCAACTAAGTTTAACTCCATTAACTGAGTTAAACTGAATAACAACTCCATGAACTACTCTTCCAACTCTGTCATAACTTTTCCACTTCAGTTCTAACTAAGTCCTCCATGCATGAACCACCAGTAGACCCTAGGAATTGTGTAATTCCTTCAGCCCATTTTTTTTCCAAATCTGTGCACTAAAATTAAGTGCTTCAAGAGAATAAGTTGTTGTTTATTGTTGGATTATTATTAAGAGCTAATAATAATCGACACTTCTATTTTTAGATCGACGATCTATAAATAGAATTCTCCCAATATTCTAAAAATATAATTTCATCTTTTTTTCCAACTTGACCAACCATACACAAATAGCATCCTGCAACTTTTGAAATATGACCACCATGTCTAAAAATAGACTTGCACCTAAAAATACCCTGTAGGCCCACTTAGTGAAGGCAACTCATTTTCACTAAGCTCATCATCTTGTTGAATCTCAACACTCCCTCTCAACAAGATAGGGATTATCCTTCACCCCGATCCTGCCTTTATGGTATTCGAATTTGCTCCTAGTGAGCGCCTTCGTCAGAATATCTACATCCTGATCTTCCGTAGGAATGTACTGAAGCAACATGATCTTCCGCTGCACACAATCTCTGATATGATGATACCAGATATCAATATTTTTAGATCTATCATGAAACACAGGATTAATCGAGAGTTTAATGCAACTCTTATTATCACAATGTATCATTGTAGGATCTAAATGTGAACCGAACAAACTGACCAAGATCTTCCTCATCCAGATAGCCTCACATGCAGCTTGACTTGCTGCCATGTATTCTACTTCCGCTGAACTAAGTGCCACAGATCTTTGTTTTCTGTTGTACCAAGAAACGGTCATAGATCCGATACTGAAAATCCCTCCTGATGTGCTCTTTCTGTCTGTTTCGCTGGCTGCCCAATCTGCATCAGTGAATCCATGCAACTTCACCTCATCTGTCTGTCTATACCATAAGCCATACTCAGATGTGCCCCTGAGATACCTCGGGACATGTTTTCCTGCCTTCCAAAAGAGCTTGGTAGGCTTAACCATCGCTTGTGAAATCCGGTTCACCGCATAGCATATGTCCGACCTTGTATTAACTAAATACATGAGCGAACCCACCAACTGTCGATAAACAGTGGCATCCACTACATCTACCGATGTAGCATCCTCTTTCCTCCAATTTCCTGGAAGAGGACTGTCGATAGGCTTGCAGCCTTACATGTGAAAATCTCCAGTATCTCCTGGGCATACTTGCCTTGAGACACAAACAGTTCACCTTCCCACTGCTATATTTCCAATTAAAGGAAATAATGAAGGAGGCCCAAATCCTTGATCTCAAACTCCTTTGCAAGATCTGCCTTGCATGAGTGTATCAACTACTCATCACCCGTTAGTATTAAATCATCAACATAAAGAACAATGATTAAAATCTTACCCTCCACCACAATTTGGTACAGGTTTGCATCCACCTCACTCTTGGTGAAGCCAAGTCCAGTGAAATAGTTGTCGATCCGTGTGTACCAAGCACGAGGTGCTTGCTTTAGCCCATACATCGCTCTTTTGAGCCTGCACACATGCGACTCGATGCTAAAGATCTCAAATCCTTCAGGCTGCTCAATGTACACCTCTTCCTCAATGATCCCATTAAGGAACGTAGTCTTCACATCCATCTAATGAATGTGCCAACCCATCTTCGCTGAGAGAGCAAGGATGTTCCTTATGGAAGAATACTGTGCGACATGTGCAAAGGTTTGTTCATAATCAATCCCCTCGATCTGTGAGAAGCCCCGGGCAACAAATATTGCCTTATACTTCTCGACGCTCCCATCAACAGCTTGCTTTACCTTGTAGATCCATCTTGATCCTACAACTGATTTACCCACCAGCCTTGGAACAATCTCCCAGGCACTATTTTTGACAATGGAGTCATACTCCTCCACCATGGCATCTACCCATGTGGGCTCCTGCATTACTTCTTCAAAAGAATATGGCTCTTTCATGACACACTTGCTCATAAGAGCCATGTATCCAGTAAATCGGTCAGGTGACTATCTCTGTCTACGCTGTGATGTAGGGACTCATTTTGTGCCACATTAAGCTTCAGTCTCTCAGCTTCTGTGGCATGCTTCCTGCTATATCTAATGTTTGGTTCTGCATGAGTGGACTCCTCCACTCCATGAATCCCCTCATGTGGCTGATCCACATTTGGAGGCTCATATTTTGGAACTAGCAGTTCCTCCACTGCATGCAAGTCTAGCTCCCTCTCAAGCATATCTCATGCAGCACCCACAATCATTTTGTTCTTCCTCTCAGTTACCCCATTCTGTTGTGGGTTATGAGGTGCTATGAGTTCTCTTCAAATTCATTCTTTGCTACAGAAGTCTTTGAATTCGCCCGAGATGTATTCACCACCATTATCACTTCATAGAGATTTCACTTGCTTCCCCGACTCCTTCTCCACCAATGCTTTAAACTAACAAAACTTTGAGAATGCTTCGCTCTTCTTCTGCATGAAGAATATCCAGCATCTATGAGAATATTCATCAACAAATATAACATAATACCTGTTTTTTGTTGTTGAAGCAACCGAGAAAGGTCCACACACGTCTGTGTGAATTCTCTCTAGGATCACCGAAGCACGGTTCTCCTTCCAATGAAAGGTGGTCTTCACAAACTTACCCATAGTACATCCCTTGCACTGATCTGACGGCACAAGAGTACCCTTGGGAAGTCCAGTAGAAATCTGCTACAAAATATTCAAAGCACCATGGTGAAGATGGCCCAATCCCCTGTGCCATAATTCACCCTCATCCCGGCTCACCACTTCTTCTGCTTTGGCCATCATTGCAGCGCAGCCATCTACCTCCAGCTTGTAGAGATTCTTAACTCAAATCCCTATCTTCTTGGTTTGACATGTTGTTTTATGTCGAAGGATTGCTTTTCCCTCACTGAAAACAACATCATAACCTTTGTCTTCCAACATTGCGACCGAGACCGAGTTCTTCTTCAAACCTGGAACATGCATAACATCTTTCAATAAGAATGGATTACCGAAATTCCTCTCAAAGGTAATGGTCCCAATGTCGGTCGCACTATATCGACCATCTTCGCCCATCTCTATATGCATCTGGAGGTCCTTCTCCTCCAAGTCACTAAACAACTCCTTGTGTCCCGTCATATGGAAAGATGCACCACTATAAATATACCACACCAATCCCATATAGCTTTAAACCAAGCATGCGATCAAAGAGAAATCAAGTTCAAATTGTGAGGCTAAGGCCTCTCCAGCTGCAGCTACAGCAGCCTTCTTGTTCTTCTTCTTCTATGCGCAGTTAGTGGCGAAATGCCCATGTTCGTGATAGTGAAAACACTTCACCCTGGACAAATCCTGCTTCTTGCCTTTAGCTTTGGATTTTGAAGGAAATTTCTTCCCCTTCCCTTTCCTTGCTTTGGCATCCAAAGCGCAATTCTCTTCATCTTCATTCTTCGATGAAGAGCCATCCCTAGTACCCCTCCTTTTCTCCTCCTGCACAAGATCCAACCAAAGTCGCTCCCATCCGGGCAGTTTCTCCCGTCCATTGACAGAGTCTTCGTATCTATGCCAACTCTTCGGAAGCCCAAGGAGAGCCAAGCTCACCAATTCTTCATCATCAACAGTTATCCGCACACTTCCCAGTTCATTCCTATAGTGGAAAAACTTCGTGAGAAATTTTGGAATATTGTCGCCATTCTCCATTTTTATTTTTCTGAGCTTGTCTTTCAGCGCCAACTTCCTCTAGTCGCTGCTGCTTTGGAAAAAATCATTCAAAGCCTTCCACATTAAAAATGGAGTGTCTTTCCCATGAAGGCTGGACACAATATGGTCCTTCACACCTTCCAACATAATTATTCTTGTCTTTGCTATCTTCTTTTTCCATGCATCAAGTAATGCAGCATCGCTAGATCCCGGCTTAGGAACATCGCTATCAATGAACTCCTTCAGTCCATTATCCTCCAGCACCGCCTCCATCCTATCCTTCCAGGCTATGTAATTTGGGCTCCCATCAAGGGCATACTCCAATTGCAACCCATTGAAATACATTTCAATGTATACTCAACTTCTGCACCAAGCATTTTCTGAAGCAAATTCGAATTATCCACCAGCACAAACTCAGCAATTCTTCATAATTGCAATATTCAAGAATTAACACTGCTCCCATACCATGTAGAAATTATATAAAATATGCATGTATATGTCCAGATTCTCCTGATCTAACAATATTTTATCTTCTTGCTAAATACAGAATCCTTCCACTGTTAATATTTTGCGGAAATTAAATCAATTGCAAACACGTGAAGCAATAAAAATGATCGCACATAACACAGTTGTTTAACGAGAAAGCCTGAAGCTGAAAACCCAAACTATCATATATTATGTATCATGGAGATCATGTAACAATCTCATACAAAGCTTAGTACATCAAGCTCTCAGTATAATCAATCGTCACACAGTAATCAGAAGAAATCTACCAATCCATGCACTGATTTCTTGCAACCTGATAGCCTGCCTCCACTGCGCAATCCCTGCTAAAGAATAGCTCTAAATGAATTTGAATTACCCTTGCCTTGACTGCGCAATCCTCATTGGCAACTCCAATGTGTGTGTGATGCAATCAATGCATCACTATAGTCACAACAGATAGTCCATCTTGCCCTTTCACCAATCTCTCCACTGGGTCTCCACTGGAACTGACATGCACTGTAGTTAACTGTTGTATTTGTTCAGTTGATTAATGAGCTATTATTTGTGAATTAATTAACTAATTAATTCACTCCACTCTCACTAGTGTATCATTCAGTTATACTAGATACAACTAGTTCAATTGAGTTTAACTCCATTAAACAAGATAAAATAAATAACAACTCCATGAACTAATCTTCCAACTCTGTCATAACTTTGCCACTTCAGTTCTAACTGAGTCCTCCATGCATTAACCACCAGCAAACCCTAGGAATTTTGTAATTCCTTCAGCCCACTGATTTTCCAAATATGTGCACTGAAATTAAGTGCTCCAAGAGAATAAGTTGTTGTTTATTGTTAGATTATTATTAAGAGCTAATAATAATTAACACTTCTATTTTTAGATCGATGATCTATAAATAGAATTCGCCCAATATTATAAAAATAGAATTTCATCTATTTTTCCAACTTGAACAACCATCCACAAATAGCATCCTGCAACTTCTGAAATATGATCACCATGTCTAAAAATAGACATAGTCTAAAAATAGGCTTGCACCTAAAAATACCCTGTGGGCCCACTTAGTGAAGGTGACTCATTTTCACTAAGCTCATCATCTTGTTTAATCTCAACACATCCACCTCTTCATCCTTTCTTCAGAGTTCCTATGCAGCAAAATTTATCTTCCCTTTTTTGTAGATGATTTCAAAGTCATAACCCAACATCTTTGTCACCCATTTTTGCTACTCTTCTAAAGATATTGTTTGTTCCCAGAAGTGATTAAGACTATCATGATCAGTTTTTACCTTGAAGTGTCTTCCCATTAGGTAAGGTCACCATTTCTTTAGTGCATGTAGTATTGCCAACATTTCCTTCTCATAAATAGCCTTTTTGTATATACTTTCCTTTGATTTGACAACTTTCAAAAGCAATGGGTCTTCCTTCTTGCATTAAAATAGCACCAATTCCATTTCCTGAGGCATCACATTCCACAATAAAGGTTTTTGTGAAGTCTGGCATAGTTAAGATTGGTGCTAGACACATTTCCTCTTTAAGATGTTCAAAGGCCTTAGTTGCTTCAGGACTCCATGAAAATGCATCTTTCTTCAATAATGTTGTTATAGGTGCTGTTATTCTTCCATAATTCTTAACAAACTTGTGATAATACCCTGTTAACCCAAGAAATCCATGCACCTGCTTTATGGTTGTGGGGACTTTCCATTCCTTAATGGCTTTAATTTTTTTTGGGTCTACTTTAACACCCTCGTGAGATACAATATGACCCAAATATTCCACCTCTTGTAATCAAAAGAAACATTTGGATGTTTTTGCATATAATTGTTTCTCCTCCAATAGTTTGAGCACCCTGTCAATATGTTGAACATTATCCTTCCAATACCTGTTGTAGATTAGTATATCATCAAAAAATACTAGCACAAATTTTCTAAGGAAGGGTTTGAAAATAGAATTCATCAACCCTTGAAATGTAGAAGGTGCATTGGTAAGGCCAAAAGGCATGACCAAAAATTCATAATGACCCTCATGAGTTTGAAATGTTATTTTCAAAATATCTTCAGTCTTCATTCTAATTTGATGATATCCTGAACGAAGATCCAACTTAGTAAAATAAATTTCTCCATATAATTCATCCAATAATTCATCAATCACAGGAATGAGAAATTTATCTTTAATAGTGATCTTATTGAGCTCCCTATAATCCAGAAACATGCGCCATGATCCATCCTTCTTGTGCACCAATACTACTGGAGCATAGAAAGAACTTTGACTAGGTTGAGTTATACCAACCTCTAACATTTCTGCGATCATACGTTCAATTTCGCTTTTTTGGACATAAGGATCTTTGTAAGGTCTGATGTTTGGAGGAACACTTCCTGGAATCAAATGAATAGAATGATCGTGATCACAAATAGGTGGGAATCCTTTGGGAGTTTCAAACACCTTGGAATGATTGTCCAAGTCCTTTTGGAGATCTGGAGAAACAGATGATTTTGATGTTGTAACTCTAGTGAGCATAAGTGTACAATTACGCCTTGTTGTTCTTTCTTCAGAAGCTTTTTCATGACATTAGAGCTTATTATCTTTCATGGCTTCTCTTCGATACCCCGTAATTCGATTTCCTTTCCTTCAAAAAAAAAAAAAAAAGGGTTCTTGAAAATTAAAAGCTACCATCCCCAAAGATTGTAACCATTGTACTCCTAGTACAAAATCAGCACCTCCCATTGGAATGGAAAGCATTGGACTATTCAATATATATTCCGCCATGGCTAGCTTTGTATTATGGCATTTTCCAAAGCAATTTATAGTTCCTCCATTTGCAAACATCACTTGAAATTCTAGTGTTGGGTATAGGAAAAAATTCAATTCCTTGGCTATCTTACAATGAATAAAATTATGGGTACTACCCAAATCAATCAACACTATTACCTTTTTCTTCTTAATATGTCCTTCTATCTTGAGAGTTTGAGAGGTGGTAATTCCTTCCAATGCATTACACAATATGGTCAGACTCATTTCTTCTTTTTCTAGGGTTGGTTCTTGGTGTATATCCTCTTCTTTTGAAGTTTCTTGTTCATTTTCTTCCTCCTATTCACAATCTATGTAAAATAATTTCTTCTCAGCACACTTATGAACTTTAGTGTATTTTCTATCACAACTATAGCAAAGTCGTTTTTCTATTTTTCTTCCAATTGTTGTGGTGTCAACCTTGTAATTTTTGGAAGTCTAGGAGTAACAACACTTCCATATTTATAGATGTGATTGTGACATACATGTAGGAAGTGGTTGCCATGGTATTTGAGGTGCCATTGCATAAAGTGTATTGATAGCTCCCGATATGCTATATAAATTCTGCTTTAATCTCAGGTAGAGAAGGACATTGATCAGTAGAATTCTTGGCAAAAAAAAAAAAAAAAAAGGTTCTTGAAAATTAAAAGCTACCATCCCCAAAGATTGTAACCATTGTACTCCTAGTACAAAATCAGCACCTCCCATTGGAATGGAAAGCATTGGACTATTCAATATATATTCCGCCATGGCTAGCTTTGTATTATGGCATTTTCCAGAGCAATTTATAGTTCCTCCATTTGCAAACATCACTTGAAATTCTAATGTTGGGTATAGGAAACAATTCAATTCCTTGGCTATCTTACAATGAATAAAATTATGGGTACTACCCAAATCAATCAACACTATTACCTTTTTCTTCTTAATATGTCCTTCTATCTTGAGAGTTTGAGAGGTGGTAATTCTTTCCAATGCATTACACAATATGGTCAGACTCATTTCTTCTTTTTCTAGGGTTGGTTCTTGGTGTATATCCTCTTATTTTGAAGTTTCTTGTTAATTTTCTTCCTCCTCTTCACAATCTATGTAAAATAATTTCTTCTCAGCACACTTATGAACTTTAGTGTATTTTCTATCACAACTATAGCAAAGTCGTTTTTCTATTTTTCTTCCAATTGTTGTGGTGTCAACCTTGTAATTTGTGGAAGTCTAGGAGTAACAACACTTCCATATTTATAGATGTGATTGTGACATACATGTAGGAAGTGGTTGCCATGGTATTTGAGGTGCCATTGCATAGAGTGTATTGATAGCTCCCTGATATGCTATATAAATTATGCTTTAATCTCAGGTAGAGAAGGACATTGATTAGTAGAATTCTCGACTTCACAAATTCGGCATACCTCTATGATGTCTGTGGGGCATTCCCTTAGAGAATGTTTCTTCCTACATTTGGAGAAGAACACGGCCAAGGATTTCTCCAATTCCTCATGTTTGTTCTTAGCCTGTAAAACATCAAATTGTGAAGACAAGGTACTAATAATGTTAGTCTTAAAATTTTCAAATAAATTACCTATTTCAGCTCTGGTTACTCTAGCTCCGAAAACTGATTTGACAAGCCTGGAAGAAGTGTCTCTTGATCCTCCTCTAACTTTAGAATTTCCCCTTGAATATCTACATCACAGCTCACACACATCATCACAACTTAGCTTTGATACATCACCCGCTCCCATTAAGTTTAAAATATCCAAAAATTCTAGTCTAATTTTCCTGAGAAAAATTATCCTCTTTTGGTTTCTTTGCTCAGTTGATCCATCTTGGATCTCTACAGATTGTATTGAAATCTCTCCACCAAGTCCTCAAGACTTTCCCCTTCATTCTGAGTCATGTCAAAAATTTCTTCTCCGAGGTCTATAGTCTTACAATAACCTTGATACTTCTTCAGGAATACCTTCTTCATTTCATCCCAAGTAGAAATGGAGTTTGAACCCAGACCCATAAACCACCCCTAAGTTGTATCCTTCAATATGGCAGGAAACAATTTCAGCTTCTAAGCATTGGAAGAATAGTCATATCTTATGCATGACACATCGAATTCGAATAGGAAGGCATCAGGATCTTCACTAGAGACACCACGAAAATTAGGCAAGGTAGAAGGAGGAATGTTTTTCATCTAAATAGCTCCACCAATTTCCCTGATAGGAAATTCAAATGTGACCAGTTCCTCTTCCATCTCATTATAGTCCCCATATGTGTTACCAATACCCTCTCAATGGGCCATATCATACCAAGAGATGGTATCACCTTTGTAAACTACATATTCTTTAGATTCAATGGTCTGAAACTCTGGTTCTTGAATAGGATTGATGAGGATTCCTCTTCAGGCTGACCACTGAGCAGAGATGTTGACTTCCTTGCAAGAGGAGGTTCTAAATGGGAAGCAACATAGGATTTCCCAACAAAATATTATGTTGTAGAAGTATTGATTTGCTTGGGGTCAACAACCAATATCTTTTTAGGTATATAGACCTCCTGCTCGGATTCTTCATCCTTTACTACCTTGTTTCTTGCAGACTTCCTTGTTCTTTTCATTTTACTAGTGAATGAAGTGGTGCTCACACCACCACCAAACATATGTGAAAATATTGGACCCTATTCATCTTTTATGCAAACAAATTCAAAAGCTTCTACTTACCAAACAATCAAGACATGGCTTTGGTGAATTCTGATCTCTGCAGGTGCGTAGGCCTTACCCTATGTCCTACCACTTCAGCTCTCCCAGTCCTACAAAATCTCAAACAACGGAAATCATACTAAAACACTTTTAGTATCATCCCTTAGCACCTTCCCGGAAACGGCACAAAAATGTTGAGTTAAATTATAGACTTATAATTTTCCAACATAAATTATCAACCCAGTGCAAGTAATCTTGTGAGATGTTGTGCAAAGTATATGCAGGCTTAATACCTCAAGTGCTCCGTAATTAAATTAGTCACACATACACACTTCTAATGCCTCTTTTATGCATCAACACTTGGCAGCAAAGGCTATGGAGTGGATTCAAACATCCATCTAGATCTCTTGGTATTACTGATGTTGATCATAAAAGATAAAAGATCAAGCTCATAGCCATAAAAGGATCAATATGACATTTATAAATTAAAACCTAATTAAATGAATTTAACACATTATCACAGAAACTTAATCGTTCAATCATTTGACATATGCTTCTAAAACTTCTGAAAAGAGAACACTAATTTTGTAAATAAATTATCATTGCATAAAAATAATTAAAAGAACACACTACTACAACTAATGGATTTGTGAGCAAAGGGGCCCTCCCTTACTCAAAACCCCTTTAATATTAAAAGGGTTTACTGAATAGAATGGACATAACATATAATATTATATTAATCTAGAAAATGTTACAGTCAAGTACAAATCTGATATATCTGATCAGCAAACCAACCCAACCCCTTTACAAATGAAACGTGGTGGAATTTATATAAGTTTGAAGGCCCATGCTTTGTCTGAATAAGGAAAAACTACTCCACTGAACTATTTTCCATAAATACTGGAAGATCATGTCAAAAATAGCTCTGTTGAGTCTTATCCATGACTGAAAGCATGGATTAGACTAATTTCGTTACATGGCTGGAGCTTTCCTTCATACGGCCAACGAGAAGAAGATTGAAGATCTGGGTGGTTTCGATGATGAATCTGAAACAGCCAATAGGACAGCGTCCATGTCGGTGTATTTCCCCACAAAACCCATGTTCCCATTTTTTTAGGTTAAGTGGAACTTAGCCAACCGTTGATTCTGCTGTAGGAAATTTGGGCAGTTGCAAGAAATCCGCATCTACAGGGATTCGCAGAGCGTCTGCAGGAAATTGGCAACTGCGAGCTGTCTACAGGAAATTATGGAGTTGCTTCAAATCAAGACAAATATTCATCATACCTTGATCGGTTGACTTGATAATTCAGTGAGGAAATAGTTAGCCTAAAGAATACTTAAGAAAAAGGTAAAATGACACTTTTTAAGTTAATTTTCATACCTTAAGCACATAGCACCCTTTTGGCGAAAACTTAGGTAATATAATTGCAATAAGTGTCATTAGGGGTCAAGGAGAGTTCAAAATGGGGGACGCAAGGTCTTAGAAGGCTGTCAAAATTGAGCAAAATTGGGACTCAACAATGTTTTTGAAATGGAACATTAGGGTTACCTCGGTAAAATCTAGACTGATAGAGGAAGTAGGGTAACACAGAGTTTGCAGATGAGTTGAGGAGTAATTTCCAGTATCTTGATCCCCTGAGAGGAGACAAAATACCCCTTTTGTTCAACGTAGGATTTAGAAATCCAAGAGATGAACTCGGAAAATGGTGTCTTGTTGAGATTTATTTTAATTAAATTTGGAGAAAATCTCATGAATGTGACAATAATAGGATTTGTTGCTAAATTGACTCCATTTAATCCTGATGTAAATTTATTGCATCCTATATTTGTTGTGAGTGAATTTATGATTCAATTTCTACTCCCAGCTATAAAATTTAAGCCCGTAGAGGAAAATGAGCATGAGGGATGCGAAGTGAGTGGAAGAGATGTGCAGATGAAAAAATCTACTATTGTAATTCTCCTTTTGCTGAATGAGATTGACGATGCCCCTGTTTGGTGGGTGTAGCCCAGATTGGTTGGGTGAACCACGTTAAAATATTCTTGTCTTCTTTGTTTTTATGTTGTGTGGATTTGATTGTTTATTTATGTTTTCCGCTGCTTAACTCAAAAATTGGTATCGAAGCGAAGTAAAGTGGTATATCTTGGTTATAAAGGTTTCGTTGTGCACATTATTGAGGTGTCGAGTTCCTTTGAGCGAAAGCTAGTTCTTGAGCGAAAGCTATGTTCAAGAAGCCGTGGCGTTTTTATCCTACTGGAGCTACTGAATATCGATCTCGTTCATGGTGAAGAAAAAAAAAACAAGCGACTTTTCACATGTAGCCGCATTCACGAGCGGAACTCGTGGTTTCCAACGCGCGGCACGGCGAAGTCGGATCGATATAGCACATGTGAGGTATTGCAGCACGTACGAGAGACGAATCTCGGGCTCGTGAGGTCGGGTGGGGCGTGGTTGATTCATGGTGGAAGATCTGCATTTGCGTGGAAGACTGTTACGGGTCTCTCCCGGATACGATACGTATGACGGGAGATTGTGAATTGCTGCTGAGCGCTGTGAGTTGTTGCCAAGTTTCCGAGAGATGTACACTTCCACGCCATGAGCTATTGGTGATTACGGAGTGTTTAAGGAATAGTACCATTCGATTCACTTGTGTGCGAAGATCGAGCTGCAGCATTTCTGCAGGATCACTGTGCGCAGATGATAAGGCTGCCAAGTCTGTGAAAGCTAGCACTGGGACAGATACGAGGCAAGTTGAAAATCTTGTGGTGACCGAGCCGTGGAGCCATGGAATTTCCATAAGCATTGAAAGCCCAACATGCGTCCACCTTGCGCTAAGAGACCTGGAAGATGCAACACCAAAACAATTATGTAAGCTGGCAGAGTTAAGAGTGGAGAGCATCAATGCTCTAAACGTAGAAGTTAAGGCTGCGTTAACGTGTGAAGGAACTGTGTGGACCAAGGTGTAAAAAGCTGTGAGCTTGGGTCTCTAGGTTAATAAAAAGTGAGTGGAATGCCAAATTTTTTTATGCCATTTTTAAATCGATATATATGAAATGCAATAATACAAATTGTATTTAAAAATCGATTTGAAGTTTTCTGAAGGTGTTGTTATATGCCATTCCTTAAAAAAATTGATTTGCATTAAAGTGTGATGCAATGTTTTTTAAAAATCAATTTCTATATTGAAATATAATGGTATTCAAATGCCATTTAAAATCGATTTTATTGCAATGGTTTAAAAAAAATAAAAATGATTTGCATTTAAGGGTTTTAATGCAAATTTTTAAAATCGATTTGTAAGGTAACTCCATATTTTATCAGTCGATTTTAAAATGGAGTTTATAAGGTGGCAGTTTATTAAGTTAAATGGTGTGGTGAGATTATATGGTGGCATTTTATTAATTTAAGAGGTCTATTATATGCACTTATATTGAACCAAAGGCATTTTTTATGAAGGGCATTTTTAACTTCAAGGGAATTTTTTAAAAACTTCAATTATTAAGAGTTTCGATTGGAGAGTTTGTGACATGAGCTAATAAACATGGAAAAAACACAAAGTGCTCGGTTTGAGATCGAGAAGTTTAATGGGAAAAACAACTTCGAGATCTGGAAAGTGAAGATGCACGATCTACTCGTACAGCAAGGCGTGGTGAAGGCGCTTTTGGGCAAAGCCAAACAACCTTTCACCATGATAGCGAATGGAGTGCCATGGAAGAAAGAGCACTGAGTGACATTCGTTTTTGTTTGACAGATGATGTTTTGTTTAACATCGTGTCAGAGAAAACTGCTGCTGGTTTGTGGAAAAAACTTGAAAAGTTGTACATGACAAAATCCTTAACCAATAGGATTCTTCTGAAGAGACAGTTGTATAGTTTGTGCATGAAGGAAGGTACGACAATAGCTGATCATTTGAATACCTTTAATACTCTCTTGGTGTAGTTAGAAAGTATAGAAGTAAAAATTTAATTAGAAGATAAAGCTGTAACTTTATTATGCTCGTTGCCCGAGTCATGGGATCATTTTGTTACTTCTATAAGTCTTAGTTCATCAGAAACCCTTGAATTTGATGATGTTGTTGGAGCTTTGTTATCCGAAGAAACAAGGAAGAGGTCAAATTCAGAAACCTCTACATCAGAAGCAATGATGGTCAGAGGTCGTTCTAAAGAAAGACGCTTCAGTAAGCACAACAACTCGTGTTCAAAATCGAAAGGGAAGAAGAGTAAGGTAAAGTGTTGGTTTTGTGGCAAATCAGGACATTTGAAGAAGGACTGTTGGAAGAGACAACAAACATCCAAAGGAGACTCTTCGACAGAAAAGAAAGAAGCAAACACGACAGATACAGGTTCGGCATCCATTTCAGGTATGAGTGATGAAGTGTTATCAGTTAGTTTGTCTAATCATGATCAACATTGGTTGTTAGATTCTGGTGCGTCAAATCACATGTGCATTCATAGAGAGTGGTTTAAATCTTATAAATCAATCAATGATGGAGTGGTTTACATGGGAAATGATGTCTCATGTAATATTGTGGGAATTGGAAGCATCCAAATTAAAATGTTTGATGGGACAAATAAAATTCTAACTGATGTAAGACATGTACCTGAACTAAGAAAAAACCTCATTTCACTAGGAGTACTAGACACTAATGGATATAAAACCTTTATTCAAGGTGGAGTAATGAAAGTTTATAAAGGAATTTTTCTAGTAATGAAAGCAAAGGTTGGAAATCTTTTTCAGATAGAAGGAAGAATAGAGTCAGATCATGCTTCTACAGTATCTGAAAACAACAGTAATTCTATTCGTTTATGGCATCAAAGGTTGGGCCATATGAGCGAAAGAGGATTAAAATTTTTATCTGATCGTAAGTTACTTCCTAGTTTAAAATCTTCTAAGTTAGATTTCTGCAAACATTGTCTATATGGGAAACAAAGCAAGTAGAAGTTTAAAACTGGAAAACATACTAGTAAGGGAATCCTTGATTATATCCATTCTGATGTTTGGGGTCCATCTCCTACAACCTCATATGGAGGATCGTCATATTTTGTATCTTTTATTGATGATTTCTCTAGAAAAGTGTGGGTCTATATGTTAAAGAAAAAGTTTGATGTATTCACAGTTTTCAAATAGTTTAGAGCATTAGTTGAAAACATCACTGGAAGAACCATTAAATGTTTAAGAACTGAAAATGGTGGTGAGTTTACTTCAAAGGAATTTGATAATTATTGCAAGGACGCTGGGATCGAAAGACATAAAACTACTGTATATACTCCTCAACAAAATGGAGTTGCTGAACGCA
The DNA here is from genome assembly GCA_034641835.2 of Pinus albicaulis. NCBI lineage: Eukaryota > Viridiplantae > Streptophyta > Pinopsida > Pinales > Pinaceae > Pinus > Pinus albicaulis. The sequence goes on from CM076583.1 coordinate 535,727,142, forward strand.
TGAACAAGACTCTCTTAGAGAGAACAAGAAGTATGCTTAGTAATGCCAATTTGCAGAAGGAATTGTGGACAGAAGTGGTTTCTACAACTTGTTACTTGATAAATCGATCACCATCAACTGCAATAGGATGCAAAATTCCTCAAGAGGTATGGAAAGGTCATCCTTGTGATTATTCTAAACTGAAAGTTTTTGGTTGTGATGCATATGCTCTAATTCCAAAACATCAGCGTTCTAAATTAGATCCTAAATCAAAAAGATATATCTTTGTTGGATATGGTGATGGGACTAAGGGATACAGGTTGTGGGATCCTACTACTCACAAGATCATCATTAACAGAGATGTTAAATTTAATGAATCTTCACTTGAAAATCCAGATGTAGATGATAAATTGAAACAGGATAATGTACCTAAGCTTCAACACATTCAGTTTGAAACCAGTTCAAATACTGATAATAGTCCAGATGAACAAGTTTCAGATTCAGATCATGAACAAGTTTCAGATGCAGATCATGAACGTGTTTCAGATGCTGATCATGAAGAAGTTCCTATAGATAATAATCAGCAAATTGGGGAAGTACCAGAAACATCTTTAAGGAGGTCTACGAGAATCAGACGTTTTCCTAAAAGGTATGATGATTATGTTACTTCAGTTGCTTTAACTGCTAATGATGATGAACCTTTGTGCTATCAAGAAGCTATAGAAGGTTCAAACAGTGGTAAGTGGAAAGAGACTATGAAGGACGAGATGAAGGCATTAGACAAGAATGCCACATGGGATCTGGTAGAACTTCCTAAAGACAGAAAAACTGTGGGATGTAAATGGGTTTACAAATTGAAAAGGGGTGTTGATGATAAAGAAGACAGGTACAAAGCGAGGCTGGTCGCGAAAGGTTTTTCTCAGAAAGCAGGAATTGACTTTCATGAGATATTTTCACCAGTTGTAAAAATTGTTTCAATTCGGATTGTGTTAGCATTAGTTGCTTTACTTGATTTAGAATTACAACAACTAGATGTTAAAACTGCATTTTTACATGGAGATTTAGATGAGGAGATTTACATGGAACAACTGGAAGGGTTTGTTCAAAATCACAACAAGAAATTTGTCTGCAGGCTCAAGAAATCATTGTATGGTCTGAAGCAGTCGCCTCGACAATGGTACAATAAATTTGATTCTTTCATGATGAGTCAAAATTATATAAGAAGTGAATATGATCATTGTGTTTACTTTAAGAAATTGAGTAATGGCATGTTCATTATCTTAGTGTTATATGTTGACGATATGCTTTTAGCAAGAAAAATCATAACAGAGATCAACAGGTTAAAGGCTCAAATGGCTAGGACGTTTGATATGAAAGATCTAGGAGCAGCAAGACAGATTTTGGGCATGGAGATTTTCAGAGACAGGAGCAATGGTAAGCTGTGGCTATCACAAAAGAAGTATATTGAGAAAATACTCTTGAGGTTTGGTATGAACAATGTGAAGCCTGTTTCAGTCCCTTTAGCTTCCCATTTTAAGCTTTCTTCAATTTTATGTCCTAACACAAATGAAGAAAAGGAATATATGTCTCGAATACCTTATGCTAATGTAGTAGGTTGTTTTATGTATGTGATGGTCTGTACATGACCAGATATTTCACATGCAGTTGGGATTGTCAATAGGTATATGGAAAATCCAGGAAAAGAACACTGGTCAGCAGTGAAATGGGTGCTTCGGTATCTGAGAGGCACAAGTGATTACTGTATCACTTATAACAGAAGTAGTGAATTTGTTTGTGGATATGTTGATTCCGATTTTGCAGGTGATTTGGATAAGAGAAGGTCAACTTCAGGATATGTCTTTACTCTTGTAGGTGGAGCTATAAGCTGGATGTCAAAGCTACAAAACATTGTTGCTTTATCCACTACAAAAGCAGAATACATAGCTACTTCACATGCTTGCAAAGAAGCGGTTTGGTTGAAAGGTTTGTTTTGTGAGTTTGGTAGGTTTCAGGACAACATAAAGTTATTTTGTGATAGTCAAAGTGCAATTCACTTGGCTAAAAATCCGGCCTATCATAGTAAATCAAAGCATATACCTATCAAGTACCATTTTGTAAGACAGGTTATCACTGAACGGGGAGTCTCTCTTGAAAAAGTGCATACAAAGGAAAACTGTGCAGACATGTTCACGAAACCAGTTTTGTTAGAGAAGCTACGATGGTGTCTGGCTTCTCTTGGCTTACAGAAAAGATAAAAATAATAATGGAACAGGGTATCAGGCTAATTGTTGTCAAGGTGGAGATTGTTGAGATTTCTTTTAATTAAATTTGGAGAAAATCTCATGAATGTGACAACAATAGGATTTGTTGCTAAATTGACTCCATTTAATCCTGATGTGGAGTTATTGCATCCTATATTTGTTGTGAGTGAATTTATGATTCAGTTTCTACTCCCAACTATAAAATGTAAGCTCGTAGAGGCAAATTAGCATAGAGGAGCGACATTAGAAGGAAGAACGATGAGAAACTGTTTGTGTTGTAATTCTCTAGTTGATGAATGAGATTGTTGATGCCTGTTTGGTGGGTGGCAGTTAGTTGGGTGAATACGTTAAAATCTTCTTGTCTTCTTTGTTTGCTAGCTTTGTGTGGATTTGATTATTTATTTATGTTTCCATTGTTTAACTCAACATCAACATGTACGAAAGAGGAAATCTGGTAATATAAACCTGATTCAACTACCCTAAATAGGTCATCTCCTCTCCATTTGTACCCCATTAGGTTAAATTGCTATTATGCGAGATGAAAAGGATAGATAGGGTCACAGATATGAGCTTGGGAATCCATGAGAGGTTCAAGACCAAAGGTAGCCCTAACTTCCTGAGTTTGTGGGCTCTCGGGTGCAGTCTTTTTCATTTTATTAAGCAAAGTCAACACTGTAAATACAAAGACATGGGACTAGCTAAATACCTGGTGATCGAACACAACGTAGGGATACAAGCTGGAGCGATGAATGGTTCAAATGATTTTCTACACTAGCTTCCAACTAATAGCTATTTGTAGAGTAAAAATCAATAGTTGGGCGGATTATGCCAGGAAAATGGGGTTTTTTTTCAATAAAGGACGACAATTGGAGGGTTGACGTCAGCAGGTCGACGTGTGTTGCTTGCGGATTGGAGGCATGGTACTGGGTAGGTGGAAGGCACATGGCGGGCGTGTGATGGGTTTGGACTTACCTCCTTACTTCACCTTGCATTATTTACCTTGACATGCATATTAAAGTGGCTCTTTGCAGGTAGTCACCACCAATAAATTTGGCGGGTTGGAAAGTTGCAACAGAAAGAGAAGGTCACCCCCCCCTGGACCGACCCTGAGCTGTGGATCTTTGTGTTGACGTGTGTTATTTTTGGGGGGGGGTGTTTCGCTAAATCTCGCGCTCCTTCCCCCACTGGCATGTGCTCTGAATGGGCTTGTGAAGTGAACTACGCGATAGACCAACAAACTTCGTTATAGGAAGGACTTCGTTTCCTTGGTGTATAACTCCCCTCCATCTCTACCTTTGCTATTTGCAATTGATATTTTAATTTTTGGGCTTCATACCAATAGCGACTCCATCTGGGAAAAGCGTTTTGTGGGAAGTACGTTGAGAACCTGCAGACCGTATTTTTTGTTCCCTTGGGCATGGAGTCACTTTATTGAAAACATTGTTGCGCAGTAAAAATAAAATTACATAACTGAAAAGTAAATATTTACAATCATATGGAATTTACAAAGAAGCAGGGATACATTTTAGTATTGGAAGTATAACTTGAGGAACTTCCCATTGACTGGAAACTCCAGTATGTTTCCTTCCAAGTTTTCAAGCATAAAGGTATTGTTCTCTTTTTCTTCGGTGATCCTAAATGGTCCAAACCACAGGGGATCAAAATTTTTGTGCTTCCCCCTTGTCATCCTACCTTACATCCCATATCAATACAAAATCACCTGGCTAAAAACCTTTTTCCTTGGCTTTCCTGTCAAACAAAGAGTTCATCTTATCTTGGTAACTAATCATGCTATGATTAATGTGTTCCCTGTCTTCCTGGAGCTCCACTAGCTGATTTATCCTTCTTGTTAGAGTGTTAGGTTCTTCTTCGCTGTCTTGCAAGAACTTCGCCACTGGGAATTCAAACTGTATAGGGAAAATTATTGCCTTGATGTAGACCAACTCATACGTGGATTTCCCAGTGGATCTCTTGGTGGTAACTCGGCTTGCCCACAGAGCGATTCTTTGTTGTGAGTCCCATTTATTTTGATTTTCTGCTATCATCTTCCTTAATATCCTTACCAAGGTATTGTTCGAGGATTCAGCCAATCCATTACCCTATGGATAGTAAGTGGTTGAATGCCCCAGCAAGATATTGTACTTTTGGAAAAATTTCACAAACTTCACAGATTTAAACGCTTGATTGTTGTCATTTATTATCTTCACTAGACACCCGAACCTAGAGAGTATGTTTTCCTCCATGAATTTCAAGACCACCCCGTCAGTGGCTTTTCTGGCAGGCACAACCTCTAACCACTTCATGAAGTAATCAGTAGCGGTCAATATCCACAGATGTTGACTGCTATATGCGGGGTGGATTTCACCAATGAAATCAAGTCCCCTTTTTCTAAAAGTTTATTCCACATGCACAAGGATGGGAGGAAAGGGGGTGAATTTATGATTTTCTGCGAACATTTGGCATTTCTCCCATGCTCGAACATAGGATTAAACTTCTCCAAACAACTTAGGTCATAAGGGACCACCCTTAAGTATTTTATAAGCAGCCTCTCACCAATTGTAATGTCCCCCACACATGCAACCATGAAATTCATCCATCACCCACTCAGTTTCATCTTTTGTCAAACATAAGATAAATACCCATATCAGATCTCTCCAATACAACCGGCCATTAGCAACCACAAATTTTTGATATCTCAGCCTCAGGGATCTATACTTCACCTTGTCTAATTTTTGTGGGCATCTCAAGGATAGAAAATACTCAAATATGTCTTTGTACTAAGGAGAGACTAATTATTTTATATGAGCCTTTTGTGTCATGGTCTCAATCCCACATTGTGAACAATTTCTACTGCTTTCCCCACCAGAATCGATCAATAAATTGATTCCCAATGCCTAACAGTTTGACTCTGATAGAATTTTTGTTAGACTGCCCTTTGGTCAACTTTGTGGGATTGATTTCCATCTCGTATTCCTGTATTTTGGCTATCCATTTACCCCTCTTCTCGTCTGGATCTTGGGTACTAGGATATCTTTCATTGCAGCTATAGGTACATAGTCTATTATTTTAGATTGGAGAATGTACATCCTGAAATATTTGAGGCCTTTGACCAAGGCATGTGATTGCTTCTCCAGGATGTTGTATTTAATTTCTTCTTCCCTAAGTACCTAGATGAAAAATGTGATTATTTTTTCATGCCCATCCTCATTCTTTAGCAAAAACACAACAACTATTATATGAGGAGAAGCGAAGGAGAATATAAAGAAATGTTTTAAGTAGTTTGGGCCAAGCAGCACTAGTGCTTCTACAAAAGCCTGTTTTATTCTGGGAAAGGATTCTCAAGAAGATGTGGTCCACTTTACCTCATTTTTATTTATTAACATCTTTGTGATGTCTTTGACTATTTCTGCATAATTCGATATGAATCTCCTCAGGAATTTTATTCCACCCAAGAAGACTTGGATCTCCTTCTTGTTTCTAGGAAATGAGATATTGTTTATACTCTCAAACCACTTGGGTTCAACTTTTACTCACTCTCTTGCCACTATGTGCCCCAACAATTTTCCTTCATGCAAGGAAAATTGAGACTTCTTGGGATTCAATGATAATCCATACCTCCTACACTTCTCAAAGCTCTGCTTTAAGTGCTCGATATATTCTTCATCGGTCTTAGAAAAGACAGTGATGACGTCCATATACACTACCACAAACTTATTTTGGTCTCCGACAAAGGCAATGTTCGTGACCCTTTTAAATGTAGCTCATGCATTTATGAGACCAAAAGGCATCCTGGCATACATGGAGATTCCCCAGGGTGTGGTGAATGCGGTCTTATTTTGATCATTTGGGTCCACTATATCCTGATTATACCCTGAGAGTCCATCCATCATGGACATTCGGGTAGACCCTACTACCTTCTGAAAAATATGATCCATCTTTGGTAGTGGGTAATTATCTTTCAGGGAGGCTCTGTTCAAATTCCTAAATTCCACACACAACTTGATTTCTCCATTTTTCTTTCTTAGCGGTAGTAGGTTGGCCACCCATTCCAAATATCTTAGGGGCACAATAATATTTGTCTGCAACAACTTTTTCACTTCCTTCTTTATGGCAGGAAGGAGGAGTGGATTAATCTACCTCAACTTTTTCTTATGAGGCTTCGATAATTCCTTTAAAGGGATTTTATGTTATATGATATCATTATCAAAAGTTTTCAAGTCTTGGTAAGACTAGGAAAATACGTATTTATAAGTTCTGAATAGATTCAGATACTTCTGTTTGAATTCCTCCGGGACTTATTTGGCCAGTTTAATGAATTTTGGGTCTTCCTTTGAACCAATGTATGGTTTTCCACCTGTTCATCGAGCTCTATCCCGCGAGGGTCGAAAGGCACATAATTTGTGCTGAAAAGCCTCTCCAAAGGCACAAGACCCCTAGGAATAGTATTCCCTTTCAGTTTGAGAATTTTATGAGCAATGATGGTTTCTTCCCAACTTGGGCCCTACACTTTTGACATGATCTCCTCCTCCTGATCAATAATCAAATTTGAAAATTATCCTACCGTCTCCATAAAAATTTTGATTTGTTCCTCATCCTCAAAAACTTTCCAATGTTTGACGTTTTTTAGGATGGAGGGCTTGTATATGTCTTCAATTTCATATCAAAGGAGAGGAATATGGGGTCAACATTAGCCGCCATAGTTAGCGAATCTGCCATTTTATTTTTTTCACGAGGCATAAATTTAATATTTAAATCCAAGAAAAAAAATTCCATTAGATCCCCTACCTCATTCCTGTAGGTTCTGAGCCGAGGATGTTTTGTATGGCATTGATTTGTTACCTGTTTCACCACCAAGTTTGAGTCTCCAAATACCTTTATGCTCTAGATGTTCAAGCTCTATGTTACCTACAGGCCTAAAAGTAAATATTTGTATTCGGCCATGTTTTTGGTGCCTTCGAATTCCAATTTAAATGAGAGGGGTATCAAACAAACCTCTGGGGAAATTAGCAAAACCATGGCTCCATTTCCTTCTTTGGAGTAGGCATCATATAAATTTAACATATATACCTCACCCACTTCTGTAGTTTGTTGATTTTTCTACCTCAGGGACAAAATTTTTGTTTCCTCTAGGATGAGGTCATCTTCCTCCAATAGCAGATAGGAAAACTCACATTCTTTCTCATATATAGGAGTGTTTGTAGAGCCATTCGCTTTCACAACCATCTTCACAAATATTAATTCCCTGTACCGTTTCATTTCTTCCCCCCAGAAAACAGGAATCGTGGCATATGTTAGATCCAGTTTTATCTAACCTTAAATTTTTGATCCATGTGACCACCATAACAACATTCCAAACCTGGCAGGTATTTCTGCCAGCACAATATCCATCACCACTTTTTTTGCTGGAATTTGGGCTAGGTTTACTACCAGATCTTTTATCATCCCCAAACACTTGACTCATTTGAAGTCAAAAGAGTAAAGGTCTTTGTAAGGTCGTGTGATTTGCAGTCCTATTTGTTCCATGAATGATAAAGGCATTAAGTTGTGTGAAGGTCCCAATTCAAGCATTCAGTTATGAAGTAAGAGATCGTGCACTACCAAAGTCACGTAAAAGGGTGGGGTAGAAGGATCTTGTTCTTCTACATAAGGACCAAAAACTACCATAGGTATCTCTTCCTGGAGATTAAGAATGTTTGAGATGGGGATTGCAGCAGAAGGGCACATAAGTTGTGACACTTGGGCCTTGTAGGAGGGTTGCTTCAATAGTTCTGTGAGTGGCACCAAAATATTTACCTTCTCTAATTATTTTTTCAGATTGAACGTGATGGTACTTTTTCAGCACAGGAGATTTCAGCTGGTTCCCTATCTCGGTCATTTAGGGGCTAAGGAGGCAAAGGTGTTTTCTCAATTTTGGTAACTTCAGACCTATATATTGACGGTTTTAGTGGTGTATTGGGTTTATGGAAAACTTGATATAATGGCCTCTTGCCCTTGTCCAATTCATCTGGGGGGCCTCGAGGGCATGTATCTTCAGTTTTCTCTTGCATATGGGACCTCTTTCTTGACGACCTAAGGTCATACTTCTTATGCAAATGAGCCTGCATGAACTTCCTACAATAGTTATCAATATCATTGTCATCTGGAGGAATATCCAGCTCCTCACCATCTTCTTGACGTGGTGCAATTTCACCTTCTTCATCATAGTAAGCAAATAATCGATTATCCTATGTAGTTGTAACCTCACCTGCTTATCCTTCCAACTCTTATTTGAAATACAGTGGAGTTTTGATATGATATTATTGGTCTTTCCTTTCTCTTTGAAATAGCTAAAGTGTAGGTATATGGTATTGTGGATTGAAACCTTGATTGGGAATCATTTGAATTTGGCGAGGTGGAGAACCTTTCTTTTCTAATTCTAGCTTTACTAACTTTTTGGACAGGTTCCAAATCAACTTATTCATTTCTTCCACCTAATTTTCTTCAGTTTCCCACTCCTTAATTGAGGGGCTGGCCTCTTCCTTGCCTCTTCTTCTCTCTCCATGATTTTTTTTCCCTTTTAATTTTACAGTAGAAGCGAATTTCCCTTCCACCTTCAAGGCGTCAATGTGAATCTGATCTAGAGATCTAAATTTTATTTCCCTTAGGGTGAATCTAAACTCTGGTTCAAAATCCCTAGCAAAGAACACTTTAGTTGCTACTTGGGGAGGCTTTATTTCTGCAGTAAGGTTATTGTATAACTTGTTGAACCTTTTAATGAAATCAGTGAAGTCCTCATGATGTCTCTTTTTCATAGCATTGAACTCAGTGAGGATGTAACCATGATCTCTTTTCTCCCCCCACTTAAATGTGAAATAATTTTCCATCTCCTCCCAATCATTGATAGAGTTTTCAGGTAAGGACTTAAACCACTTTCGGGCTTCGCCATCTAAAGACTGGACGAAGAGTCTCAGCACCATGTCTAGGTGTTCGACGTTTAAGCTTTCTGCAAAAGAACATAAATTTTCAATGTCCCTTTTTTCTGAGATAATGTCTTCTCCTGTGAATCAAGGTAGAAGCTTCAAGTAATCTTGGGGCATACCATTCAATATTTGTGGTAAGGCTAGTGGAGCATATTTATTCAGCAAGAAACTAGGCACGGTGTGCAAGAAGGGAAGAGGTGGATTCATGGTATGAGTATTCAGAGGAATGGTATGAGGAGTAACAGGTAGGACCAGAGGAGGCAAATAGTTTGCCCTACGCGGGGCAATATTCACTAGGATATCTTAGATTTCTTCTGCCCTTGGGCGAAGGATGAAAATCAAGGAGACAAGTACTAGCAAACTCTGCTACGTCTTTTACTTTGGAACTGAAAGAAATGAGAGTATAATATCCTTCCAAGGGATATTCTAAGACCCGAGTGGTAGAATTTGGGCCATATATGTCGACTCTTTGAGTACTGGAATAGGATGATTCGAGGGAGAATGGAGGTGAGCCAACTAACTAGGAGCCTTTTATTTCCAAATTTTATTGAAGATTTACTTCTCAGGATCAGATACAGAAGTTTTCTTTTGTTGAGAGGTGTCTGACCGAGTATGAGGCCTGGTGAAAGCCAGGATTTCTTAGACTTGGATTTATATTTAGGCAGTGGAGTCGCCAACGTGAGAGATGTACAGCCCACAACCCTTCATGCTCACCTGAATGAAGGGTGAAATCTTGTCGTATCCTAGGGAAAGTTCTTCTAATTTTTTCCGTGGAAACGGTGCCAAAAATATGTTGTAACTCCTAGAGAGTCTCTGGGTTGATGAATAGACCAGTTCCTAGGACATCTTAAAATGTAATTTAAATATTTGTTGTGTAAAACCCCAGATATTTAATTGCAAGAACATGTAAATGGTAGTTCAAAAACTCTAGTACTTTTGGTTCATGTCAATGACACACTAAATTTATTATAGATTGGACTTCAAGAAGGGATTGGAATATAACGTTCAACAGGGCCATACACGAATGAGAATGTAGAATTAGGTTGATGGTATCGTGATGAAGACAAAAGAGAGAGAGAGATAATTCTTAACTCGTTGGGCTTAACCTGCTACGAATCTAGCGCACTGAAAACCAGAAGAAAAGATGAAATAAGGTATGTGTTACCTTCGAAATCTTGTCACCATGACATTTTAGTGTCTTATATGGGTTATCATTACTCATATCATACTCCCTTAGAAGTCTACAACATCAAAGTTCCTAAATTCAAGCCTTGAAATTGAGAGAAAATCTCATAAATGTATTAAAAACACTTATACCGCACTTTCTCTTAACATTTCCTGTGGTGCCACACTTTTTTGCTCTAAATCATGCGGAGCTAAATGCACTTTTTATTCATTAAAGGTGCGGACCCCTGTAGAAGGTTAAGAAAAGGCAGAAAGTAACATTTATAAGCCCAACAATCAAATCTGGAGGCTTCTAGAAGCAGTTATCCAGTCGAAGGTTCGCTCCTATCATGTATGTTATTATGGGAGCCTAACCCTTGATTTATAGAGCCCAGTCCCTTCAAAAGAAAATTCTATCCCTTCTGATGTGGAGCCATAACCTCCTCTCTTTTCCTATAAATTGAAGCCATAGTGCAGCTTCAAAGGTTGGAGTTAGGGAGTTAGTGAGTTAGACTTTGAGAATTTTGGAGGAGAAATTTTGTAGAAACTCAGGCTCTCTTAACTGATCATTATGTGGGAATGATTATACACCCATGTTCATTTTAGCTAAGAGAGTGTAAAGCTTGTCAGAGTAAAGGAAATGCGTATTCCGGACCCCAGGAAGGCCTGTACGACATCAAGGCAGACACAGTTGTAAGGCTCTTCTTTATCAAAGATAATATGAATGAATACCATTTTCTCAATGATTTCTTTAATTAAGTAGCTTGTTTATCATGTTTTATCAATGAGTTATTTGATTGATTTAATTATTTCTTGAATTCCTTGATCATCTTGATAGATATATAATTCGTGAATTAGTTTATCCTATGCAGGTGCTATTGATTTTTTCCATGTTTGTGATTGTAGATCTTTGAAGATGACTCTTTCAAGCAACTGGAAAGAAGATCATTACAAATAGCGTCGGACTACATGTAGGTCTTCAAAACCCCTGTTGTAGCTAATTATGAATCGAATATTATCTAGAGAAAATATTTTTTGTTTGGCTGTTTGTTGATAGGTATCCGTAGGACACTTGGGAGGTTTGTCTTATCCACAAGAATGAATTATCTGTCCAACAAAATGGCAACTCCGCTGGGGAATGGATATTGAACTTCGATTTATTTTATTTTTGACTTGTGAAACTATTTTTCTGATTTTGATTGATTGATACTAGCTTGGGTAATTTATTCCTGTAGAATCCCTGAAAAGTGCTTTAGAGTTTTTTATTTTTCTTTTAGTTTTCTGGTATCTGTACTTTTCTTTTAGAAACAGTGCGGGCATCTCCACTCTTTTCTTGTATAAACATTGCGGGACTGCACCTGTTTACACTGAAACCTGCGGACCTTGTGAAAATTTTTAGAAAAACTTAAAATTCTCTTTTCTAGATCATTTTTTTAGATTCTCAGTGTATACCCAGACTTGTATTTTCTGTCAGAAAGCTTTGTGTCAATTTCTTTTCAGAAATTTTACAATCTCATCAGTCTCCGTTAAGTTAATTGGGTGTTTTGAATATTCTTTTTTGATAAATTCTTAATTTTATTTCCTTTGGTCATTACTTCGAGGTTTTTCTCAATCTCTTAACAATTTTGCATCTTTTTTCTTTTGTTTTTGCAAAAAAAATTCCCCCTCATTCACTGGGGGGGCTAAATTGTGTCTGAGTGTTAATCGCCTTTGAGTGTTTTTATTTTTTGATCTTTGGAACTCTCACCCAATTTTCTTTACTTACACTTGATTGGTTCTTTAGATTACATTAGAATCATCTTGTGTTTGAGAATTCTCTTGCATAGATCACATTTGCATAATTAGAATTCTCATTTTCAGAATATGAATGAAAAATGTGCATAGATTACATTTGCATAATTTTCAAGTGAATTGTGCATAGATTACAATTGCATAGTTTACATTCTGAAAAAATCAATCGTAGATTTAGATTAGTTTTCTTTGATTTTAATTTACATGTTTTTATGCTTGTTTTAAAACATAAAAATAAAAAATAAAAAAATTTGTTTTGAATTGATTAGCATTAGTTTTTCTTAGAGAATTTTTTATATTTTCTCTTATTGATTAATTTTTTACATTGTTGGAAGTGAATGGAAACTCTCTCCTCACTTTAGTTAGGATTCATTGAATTGAAAAGATTACATTATGATATTTGATTGCATTCAGTTTTGGGTCGGGTCATAACAACATTGGTTTCGTATCCATTTACCCTTTAAGCAATAGCAGCCCAAATAACACAGTGCTTAATTAAAATTCATCTAGTAATTTTTACATTTTTAGGGCTCTTTCCACCAATCTAGCTCAGGATTAGTGCTTTGGAATAGGTTGTAGTTAACTTTCCAAAGCAACTAAAACAAACAAGTAGTCGATCTTGCGGTAGGAAAAATTCCAATAGTAGCATGTATGCTCTGGGAAGCTCCTCCTAAAGGAGTCAAGCACGAGATCATATCTGAACCAGTGAGGTAATCAATCCTTCCTCATTGGGAATGATAGCAGATATACACGTATTAAAAATGGTAAACCTCGGATTGACCATTGTCGAGGAGCCTGGGGTCACTTGTCGGTAAACCTTGGATTATGTTAAGGAGCCTTCAAGGGGATTGAGCTTTGTTACTCTGCCCTTGCGTGTGTATCGGATCGTAGACTGTTCCCCCAGGTATATTTGTTTCTATTGGTAACCTTAGTGGCCATAATCTATAGGATTCTTTCCTAAGGTGACAGTGGAGGGAAGATCCCACTGTACCTGGAGCAGACGTCGACTAGACTCACTTGGACTCTCTGGGGGGTTCTCTTCACTCGAGATGGTTTTGTGAAGAAACTTGTGCCAGTCTATTTCATTAAGAAGGTTGTCGGGGTAACTGTTCCAACCGCCCTTTCTGTATTAAATTCTACGATGTTGGATTTCATCACCAACTAGTGTTTTTAGTACGGGAAGTTACTGTTTGTGTGTGGTTTGACTCCTAGATTTGATAGCGCGTGTTCATTTGTTTGTTTTTACTTTTAGAGACCATAGGTGTGAATTGTGAATTTTAATTGTTAGGTGTGAATTGTGAATTGTTAATTTTAGTTTTAAATTGTTAATAAAATTCACTGAAGTTGAATCTAATGGCAACTGTTCCAGAATTTACCAACCAAGGAATCCCTCTTAACGAGAATCCTAGTACTTTTCCTTGCTTTGGAAATGTTGGTCCTCCTTATATGGCTACATTGTCATTACCTAGATTTACAATAGGTTTACCAATATGGTTATTTTCAACTTCGTTGGCCCCAAATACTCCAATTGTTCCACCTCAACCGAATGCTTCACCTCAACAGAGTTCACCATCTCAACATCACCAACCTTCTGTTGACCCTTTACCTTCTTCGCCTAATATTTCTTCCTCCATTTCTTCCTCTTCGCTTGGTAAAAGCCTTGACGCTAGTAACCAGGTGACTAAGAAGAAGAAGAAAGGGAAGAAGAAGAAGAAGAAGCAAGATAAGAAACAAGTCAACCAACCAACCATGGCTGTAAGTGTTAGTTGTGTTGAGGAAACCTCCAACATGCATCGTAAACCCAAATACCCTTGCAGGCTTTGTAAGGGTGACCACTTCCTTATCAATTGTCCCGGTATTCCAAAGGTCTTGGAAGTATGGTCAGAAAAATCTCATCAACTTTCCGTTGATCCATCAACCAGTGATAGTCTGGTTCCTGGGAAAAAAGGTAAAGTTAGGTTTCCTTGTAAGTTATGCAAAGGGAGTCATCAAACTCACATTTGCCCTCACATGGATGAAGCCTCAAAATTGTTGGAAAACCTTACTGTTCCATAGCAAGAACTTCCAATTGGTTACCATCAACTTTCTCCCAACCTACCATCAACTGACGGAGGGATTGATCTAATTCCAAGTATAGTGGATCCCACTCTTCCATTGAAGAGTGAAACTCATATCACTCAGGTTGATGATCCATTAGTTTATCAAGTGGTCGATTCGATTTCACATTCAGTCGATCCCACTCTCCCTGAAGAGAGTGAACTTCATACCGCTCCGGTTCTTCTCGTTTCATCAGATCCTTCTACGCCGAGGGGCATTTCACCTGTTTCTACAGAACCCCCTCCAAGTACCGAGTGTTGATCGTCATTGTCAATGATAAGCCAACCTGCTAAAAGACCAGGGGCTAACCCAATATTGCATGGGAATTTTTTGACCTACCAAATTAATATATTCTGGGTCAATAATGCTTTTGATGGTTTCTACTTGTCGAGATGTTTCCATTGATATATGGCACGCCATGTAATTATTCACGGTTTGAGAGATATTCATGTTTGAAGTTTGTACCCCCAGTTAGTGGGCTAAAACCCCATGGGGTTGGGGAATGTGTCATTGAAAAGTCATAATTAATATTTTTTAAGCTCCTAATATCCCTCCCATGTTCACTTGTTGAAGCCCCTATCAACTTAAGCATTCATATAAATTGTGATCTTCATTTCCTCCTTATGCATGGGATTTGGCCATCTGAAATAGGTCATAGTGGAATTTTTGCTCTAACTATTTTTCTACGAAGTCTCAAAAGTTGAAATGTTTATGAGGCAAAGCTGAAATCCTGAGAAAGGTGCAGTAAAAATTTTAGAACAATTTGCGCAATATTTTAGGAGATATGATATGTGGAAGTAATAGTTTTTGTAGGCTCCTAAAATTCATCTCAAAGAAGTGACCTTGGTTAAATCGTCATAACTCTCTCTCTGACTATTAGATTGGAATTCTGTAAAAATTGGTAGATAGTGCACATTCTGCAGTTTTTTGTCTATCAATTTTATAGGCAAATGAAGAAACAGTTACACGTGGCATGCCATACAAGTGCGCTCTGCTGAAACAGTCCATAATTAGGGAAGTGTGAGAAATTGAGTATAACTCTCTCTTGAAGAATCAAAATTGGGTCAGACCTATGGAATTGGAAATATGACTTAGAGGACTACTAAAAGACCGAAAACCACATATTGGGGATCTGAAATAACAGAGATACACCAGTTTCAATATCGAGCTCCTAGAAGGCAAGAGAAAGCTAGATCATGTGTTGTCAAGGGCTGAAAAGGACCAGGCTTTCTAGGGCAGCAAAGAAAAGCAAGGTGCAACAGAGGGTAGCATGACAAGAGCAACAACCAAGGTGCATAACAGCAACAAGAAGTTCATCACATGACGTATTCAAGTGGGCAAAACACCGCATACAATTATTGTAAAGGTATCATTGTGCTTAGTCATTGTAAATACATTATTATACAAATTGTACTAGTATCTATCTGCCAAGGGTTGAAGAGGCAGTGTTGGGAGGTCTAGGATCATCATTAGATTGTTGTGTCAAATTTGGGTTTATGGTCTAGTATATCTTCTCGGTTTATGAAACAAACCCATAATTAGGGCAAAGTAGGAGAAATTGGGTATAACTCTCTCTTGAAGAATCCAAATTGGGTCATACCGTGGCATTGGAAAGAAGACTCGTACAGGACTACCACAGACTAAAATCGATATTGAAGATCCGAAATAATAGAGATAACACCGCATTCAATATCGAGCTCCTAGAAGGCAAGAAAAAGCTAGACTGGCAAAAAAGTTGTCAAGGATTGCAAAGGACAATACTTTCTACGTAAAAGAAAACAAGGTGCGCAGAGGTAGCATGACAAGAGCAAAGAACCAAGGTGCATAACAAAGAACAAGAAGTTCATCATATGAAGTCTTCAAGTGGGCAGCACCGCATACAATCATTGTAAAGGTATCATTGTACTTAGTCATTGTAAATACATTATTGTACAAATTGTACTAGTATCTATCTGCCAAGGGTTGAAGAGGTAGTGTTGGGAGGTCTAGGATCATCATTAGGTGGTTGTGTCAAAGTTGGGTTTATGGTCTAGTATATCTTCTTCTTCTACATCATTCTATATCATTGTAAAGTGGACCATTTTCCCTGGTATGGGAGTCCATTCTTCTTTTATTCTTCTATAGGGTGGTAGGGTGGTGCTAGGGTGAGTTGTAGCTCATTGGGTGTTGGGGCATCCATTCAGTGACTACTGAAGAATCTCGAGCGTTGGAGTGTCCATCCAATGGGAGCTGGAGAAAAATGCTTTTCTATATTCTAGGAAGTTGGAGCTTTATTTTCAATTGGAGTTGAAAATAATTATTAGAAAAGCATTAGGTGGTTTTTGTCCCGGAGTGGGTTTCCACCTTAAAAATTGTGTGCATTTGTGTTCCTCTTGTTTGCTGCTATCATTGTACAAACACTGATAATAATTGAATATTAACTAATGCTCTAATTGAAATAAATATTGATTCACCACCCCATTCAGTATTTCCAACACCCAGGTGTTTTTCCTTTGATTGGAATAGACTCCTCTTTAACTCGTCTTCCTTCTTCCATCCCTTTCCAAATACCCTGTGCTTATCATAATAATATATGTTGCACACATGTAGATGAAGGTGCTTTGTTAGTATTTTATCCTCAACGGCTTGGAAAGCCTTGGCCCCCTCAACTTGTGCCCGTGCGTAATCAAAGCTTTTAACAGAACCATTAGTGAAACTTTATGGATCCTTCCTAAGTTTTCTATTACCTTGGAAGGTAAAACTATTTGTATTGATCTTATGGTAGTTCGAGGCCCCTTGGATTTCAATTTACTCCTTGGGCGAGACTATGTCTATGCAATGAAAGCTGTCATATCGACACTCTTTTGCGTGATGTCTTTCCCTCACAATAGAAACATTGTGACTATTGACCAACTTTCATTCCCTAGTTTTGATTCGACTACCAATAATCTGATACCCCTAGATGTTCCTAATACTAAAGTGGTATCTACCCCGCCATGGGTTAATTATGTGGCAACCAGTCCCATGTTTTTAGTTACCGATGCAAGCGAGCCTCTCACTGTTTGCTCAACTTCCTATGACTTAGATCCGGTAATTGACATGGAAAACCCTATGGGGGCATTTGAACACGATGTTCTTATCCCTATTGAGTCCCTTGGCAGGGATTCCTTCCATAGAATTGTTCTTCCATCTGATGAAGACCTTTTGGAAGCCATGATCAAGGAGTGTCCCTTTACATGTCTTTCTTCCAGTTGGAAACCATGACAAGGTCACCAAGAGGAAAGTTTCTTTTACTGTGTCAACCTCGTTAAAAAATGAATCAGTAGGTCAAGAGGAAATTTATTTTTACTGTGTCAACCTCATTAAAAAATGAATCAGTGGGCCATGAGGATAGTTCTTTTCTTGTGTCAACCTCATTAAAAAATGAATCAGGAGGTATATTGTAGAGAGTAGATTGATAAATTAAAAATAAGTAGTTTCAGAGGATAGTTCCTGTTACTGAGTCAACCTCATTAAAAAATGAATAAGGTATGAGGACAGTTCTTTTACTGTGTCAACCTCGTTAAAAATGAAACAGACCCATGAGGAGAGTTCCTGTTACTGTGTCAACCTCGTTAAAAAATGAAACATGTTGCCCAGAGGATAGTTCCTGTTACTAAGTCAACCTCATTAAAAAATGAATCAGGTATGAGGACAGTTCTTTTACTGTGTCAACCTCGTTAAAAAATGAAACAGACCCATGAGGAGAGTTCCTATTACTGTGTCAACCTCGTTAAAAAATGAAACATGCTGCCATGAGGATAGTTCCTTTTACTGTGTCAACCTCATTAAAAAATGAAATAAATCTAATGAGGACAATTCTTTTCCTGTGTCAACCTCATTAAAAAATGAATCAGTAGGTTATGTAGGTAGATTAGAAATAGTAGTTAGTGAGGATAGTTCCTTTTACTGTGTCAACCTTGTTAAAATATGAAACAGGTCACCATGAGCATAGTTCTTTTCCTGTGTCAAGCACATTAAAAAATGAAACAAATACTCTCCTTGTCAAAGTCGATTCTTTCATCTATTCTCGTAAATGAACCTTCATTCCATCCAACTATTAGTAACCAGTAGTCTACTTAGTTGAATGAAATGAAGCTTGGGGGGCATGTGCTCTATCAAGTTACGCTTGGGGGGCATTCAAAATTTTCTCAAGCATGATTTTTCCTTTGTTTCAAGCTTGTGTAAAAATGAAACAAACCCACTCTCAAGCACAGTTTTCTACGTTTCAAGCTTGTGTAAAAATGAAACCACTCTTAAGCATAGTTTTCCTAAGTTTCAAGCTTGTGTAAAAATGAAACCACTTTCAAGCATGATTTTTCCTTTATTTCAAGCTTGTGTAAAAATAAAACAAACCACTCTGAAGCATAGTTTCCCTACGTTTCAAGCTTGTGTAAAAATGAAACCACTCTCAAGCACAGTTTTCTCTGTTTCAAGATTTTGTAAAAATGAAACCTATCTTGAGTCAATTTTGGTTATTTTCAAGACTCGTTAAACTCATGAAAATCCCGAGATGATTTTGCTATGTTTCATTCTCGTAAAACACATGAAAATGCCGAGTTCTTTCCGTCTTTTCCTGCTCGTAAATTAAATTGAAAGTCGGCCATATGAGTACATTTTTATCCCTTTTTCGAACTCGTTCAAACTTACAGAAAAAGCGAAACCATGGAGTTCTCTTTTAAGCCCTTTTCAGACTCTCTAAACATGAAAACATTTTCGAGTACTTGACTATTCGAACTCGTTAAAGTAAATGAACAGTCGTCCCTTCAGTATAAGTTTACCCCTTTTACGGACTGAAATGGACTATTTACGAAAAAGGTATACGTTGACTAATTATGGTCAATAGAGTTCTCTCTCGCATTATTTTATCCTTTTTCGGGCTCGAGAGACTAAATTTATGAAAAAGTACACCCATGGAGTTTTCTTAAGTTTTTTCTTCTGACTCCCTAAAAATGAAAAACACTGAGTTTCTCCTATACTGGACTCGTTAAAATTTAATAGTAAAGGACCTGTCGATTACAAACAGGAACGGACCACTCCTTCTTAGGGTTCGATTTTAAACTAAGTTGGACTCATCCGAAGGATGAGCTTATAAACAAGAAAATGTTATCCTCCTCAAGCTTGTCAAAAAATAAAGAGGTACTTGCCAGAAATGGTGGGGGAAAAGAGAGAAAACAGATTCATTTGTTACACTTTGATTTATAAAAGCAGTATACCACTCTTGAACACGACACTTTTTGTCACACTTCTACCTGGGTTGGGAAAATCCTTTGCCTATCAGTTAATCAAACCATATTGAAGGTCTTCAGCTGGTTTTTGGGTATTAGCTTAGGGAAACTGTCACCAAATCATCTGCAGTGTCGTTATGTGTTCAAGAGGACAGTCAAACAAACCATTCATCTGCAAAAATTTGTCTCCATTCGCATTGACCATCCCTGAGTCAGTCCTTGCAAAAAATTTCTTCAAAACTTGATCTATGGTTTCGCGTCATGAGCTTGCTTATGACATATCACTTTCTATCGACAACAACTCATCATCTAGGAAGTTGATCTAGAATCTGTCAGTACCTTAGAATCTGCATGCCTTAATGGCAAGTTTCTCGCCTTCGACGACAGGTTGCATCATTGACCTTCGATCGAATGATTCTATGAAATGTTCGACTTCATATCACTTATTCACATTTCATGGATTGTACTAAGTACTTTGAGAGTCATTGTCATCATTGGTGTTTTATCTCACACTTGTTAACAGTTCACATCACTAACTAGTAATCAAGTGGGTTCTACCATGTTCGACTTCAACAAATTTAATCGCATGGATAGAACCGTACTAGTTCGGGAAGCAGAAATCAAGACCCTGGATCTAGTTTCCACCATCCAGGCTGTGAGGAGTTTTTATTATTCATTGTGCAGTAGACTATCATTACAGATGGCTGCATCCATGCTGTGTCTACAATATTGATGTAATATTAAAATCATTCCTGTATCAGAACAAGTTTAGTTAGTTTTTTATCTAAGTATGGGAATGCCTACCTCAGTGATGATATATATATATAGATAGATATATATATATATATGTTTTGCATTGAATGTTTTTACAAGATTCCAAATGAGGTGTCCACAGGCTAATCCTTGAAATGATAAAGCACATCACTCTTCGAATTATCTCATAATTCGCACTTTAAGGGGCAATCTGTTACACTGAAATTTGTCACCATGATGTTTTAGTGTCTATATGGGTTCATCATTACTCATATATTACTCCCTTAGAAGTATACAACATCAAAGTTCCTAAATTCAAGCCTTGAAATTAAGAGAAAAGATCATAAAAGTCTTAAAAACACGTGTACCGCACTTTCTCTTAACATTGCCTGCGGTGCCACACTTTTTTGCTCTAAATCATGCGGAGCTAAACACACTTTTTATTCATTAAAGGTGTGGACCCCTGTAAAAGGTAAAACAAAGGCGGAAAGTAACATTTTGAAGCCCAGCAGTCAAATATGGAACCTTCTAGAAGCAATTATCCGGTCAAAGGTTCGCTCCTATCATGTATGTTCATTCCTCCATTATGGGAACCTACCCCTTGGTTTATGGAACTTAATCCCTTGATAAGGGGACTCTATCCCTTCCATTTTGGAGTTGTAACCACTTTCATTTTCCTATAAATTGAAGCTTTGGTTTAGTTTCAAGGGATGGATACTTTGAGAATTGGAGTTAGACTTTGAGAATTTTTGAGGAGAAATGTTGTAGAAACTCAGACTCTCTTAACTAATCATTATACGGGAATGATTACACACCCATGTGCATTTTAGCTGAGAGAGTGTAAAGCTTGTCAGAGTAAAGGAAACACATGTTCCGAACCCTAGGAAGGCTTGTACGACATCAAGGCGGACAAGGTTGTAAGGCTCTTCTTTATCGAAGATAATACGAATAAATACCGTTTTCTCAATGAGTTATTTAATTTATTTACTCATTTCTTGAATTCCTTGATCATCTTCATATATACATAATTCGTGAATTAGTTTATCCTATGCAGGTGCTATTGATCTTTTCCATGTTTGTGATTACAGATCTTTGAAGATGACTATTTAAAGAAACTGGAAAGAAGATTATTACAAATAGCGTTGGACTACAGGTAGGTCTTCAAAACCCCTGTTGTAGCTAATTAATGAATCGAATATTATCTAGAGAAAATAGTTTTTATTTGTCTGTTTGTTGCTACCTGTCCGTAGGATACTTGGGAGGTATGTCTTGTCTGCAAGAATGACTTATCTGTCCAACAATGAAACAGACGGATTCATGGATCACCCTTAAAGTATTTGCATCTATCTATCATTTAGGAGTGTTTATCCTCTTTCAAAAAGTAAAACAAATTCATGAATGTAGGTAGGTAATTCCAGTTGCTACAATACATGAACTTTCAAAAGAAAAGTGTAAAGGAATGTAAATAAAACATATCAAGAGACATACATATTGCATGCATATTCGAGACAGGATAGAGTTGAACATTTATATATCAATATATCTTCAAAAAATATACATTCCATGGAAAAAATGTTGATACATTGGCTAGAGACATAGACCAAAATTAAAGATAAAAATTTTGAACCTTTCTTTCGTTTCAAATTGTTCTCTTTATATAATCCTTAGAGAGGGTCCTTCACCCAGATATTCTTTCTTGATTTCAAGTATATTCATGATAAAAAAATTAAGCATGCCTTCAGAATATCCGGAGAATGGAATAACAAACAAAGTATATGTCATGAAACTATAATTGAAAACCATAAAGATAAAAAGTAAAATTAAAATTAACTAAGTGCCACATATGCCACATCATGAAAACTTCATTTGGGATGACGTAGTATGGGAGAATGTGAGGCTTGTCGCGACTGTTGCGAAGCCTGATGGGAAGTTGTGGCACATATTGCGATGATTG
The DNA here is from genome assembly GCA_034641835.2 of Pinus albicaulis. Taxonomy (NCBI): domain Eukaryota; kingdom Viridiplantae; phylum Streptophyta; class Pinopsida; order Pinales; family Pinaceae; genus Pinus; species Pinus albicaulis. The sequence continues at coordinate 535,749,346 of CM076583.1, forward strand.
CAAAGTTCTTGGAGAGTGTTTTGGATTTGTTCTGGGAGGATTCATAACCTGAAGAGTGGGTGGATGAAAAAACTCATAACATTCCTGCTACAGAAACTCTGACGGCACCAGAGCGTTACTATACAAATCATACAAGGCTCAAATCAAAGTCAATTTTGAATAGTCCAGGTCGCATGGAACAATTTTTTTACCATTTCCAGTAGGAGAAATTTCTTCTTTAGATAGGCCACGACTGTATCGGCCTTTAATTTGGTTGTCCTTTCATAAACAGGGTCCGTCCAACTCTTAATCTCAACCAACTTCTATTCATAGGGATCTTATTAAATTAAAACCCTTCCTAATCCCATAAGGCAGGAAGCCTTGCTTCGATAACCTTTCTAAGATTTGCATAACACCTTTTTATTCCCTTAGTGACTAGTGCCAAACACCTGGCATCTTTGACCCATTCATCCTCCTTTTGGATCATTCTCATCACTTCCATAATAGTGCCAAAGAAATCCACCACCTCACTAGCTCCTAACTCTTCAACAAAAAATTTCATTCACAAACTGAATATATTTTCTATTTATCAAAATGTTCTCAACTCCATTTCTCTGGCTCGATTCGAGTTTAGCCTTGTAGTATCAAACTATGACCCTTTTTTCGTTTACTAGCATAACGTGCTCCCAATGGCCTTTAATTTCTGAGATGATATCATCCCATAAAATCCACCTAGCTTCGATCGGGGACATGTTCCCTTTGATTTGGGCTTTCAAGTCTGAAACATTTTTATTGGCCACATGCAGCTCTTTACTAACAGGATCAACTTCAGCTTTGATTGAAAATATCTACTTTTCTTTTAGTGCTAATGCTTCTCGAGCTATATCGAGATATCTTAGCATCATCTTCATTTCACCCTCAGAGAGTTTTATATCAGTTAAGGCCCTAGTGAGCTGGTCCACAGGGTTCTCAGGATCATCGGGCACTGGTACGAGACAGGCATGAGTATCCTATTTTTTTTGTAGTTTAGCCAGTTGTCTTTTCAACTCTATGACTTCATCGCTCATATGGAGAAACCTTGTAGACAAAACCTCTGATGCAGGGCTATGGCTAACCCCGCTCTTACCCCAGGATTAATACTCATAAAAGAGTATACACTCTGAATTTGACTCATTCGGATAGGTTCATAATATCTCGAAGAACCTTTAAAAACCCATTTTAACAATAATCGCATTTATCATGAAACGCTTATACTTACCCTTACCTTTCTATTTGCTCTTCATCCGTGACTACAACACATCACCCAATGAATCTCTCAACACATGGCTTTAACTATTCCTCTGTGGTATCGTCGATCCCATATCGCGCATATATGCTTCAGAATTCTACTTCTATAGTGCATACATTGTAGCGCAGTATCGCAACTTTACCGATTTCACAAATCGGAAAACATAATATTTCGCATATCGCGAACCTTAAGTTATCTCACTTATGCTCTTCGTAACTTTACACTCGTCGTAACTTCGCAATATCAAGCTCATCACCGTTCATGATTCCAACTCGCATTGAAAACTCTACTTCTCATTGCATCGCAACTTATAACAATTAACTTGCAATAACTTAACAATAAACATAAAAATCGCCGATAACAATGTGCGATATTCCTCTGGGATTGCGATTTATTCTGGATTGTCCATCTCCTACTTCAGATCTGCAATAAGATCTTGACTGTCAATCTTCGCTTCATCTCTGCGATATGATCCTAACCGTCCATCGCTCTCACTTCAATTTTTCGATTTAATCACGACCATTCAACTTCCACCAAATTTCTATGATGTGATCTTAACCATCCATCGCTCTCGCTTCAATGTTGCGACTTGATCTCCATCGTCCATCTTCATTCTTCACGCTTCCTCTGGATTTTAAAATAAAATCATGGTTGCGACCATCGGAAGAATGTAGTCAATTTCTCCTCTTGGCTGGAATCTCATAACATAGAGATTCTCGAAATTAATCATTGCAACTTCACTTCTTTGTCCAGGATGTTAATTCCCTCTTGAGCTTTCTTCTGGTTATTTAATCATATCTCGAAACTATCCTGATCGCTGCAAAGCCTTTCCACGTTGTTCTCAATCCAATCCTCCTCAGAATGACCTACAACACGTTAGGCGAAATACTCTGATTACACACACAATTGTATAATTCATTAATATATTAGGAAGTACCTCAACTCACTGCACCCACATAAACTCAGAATTGAGTTTTACATTCACAAACAAATATTTACAGTAATAAAACCTTCTCTCATCCTGATTTTCTTTAAAAATGACCTTCTCTCATTCCTCTCTCTCTATGCCCATAGGCTTACAATCAAATCTCCTCTATTACCTATCTAATAATATGGTCTATTAATGCCTTCGAGGCTTACAAATATATACTAAAGGTTCTACAACCAATTCTGGTTCAAATCCTCAATCTTCTCAACTAAATCCTAAGAATCCTCTAAATCCACAAAATCATTAACTAATTCCTAAGTCTAGGATTCACAATCCCTTTGAAATCTCAACTAGCCTAAATCTCTCATGTTATCCTACATATGAGAACATTTACAAATATGCCTCACAATATTTAATTAAATGTTATTCTAAATGTCTAACATAAAATCACTCAAAACATTGAAAATTACATTAATTAAATACTTAGGGAACCAACTCCCTTGAAAACATAAGACCCCCTAGATTAATTTGGAATGATGATGCTCCTGCATAAACCTCCTACTCCTTTTCCACATGAGCTAGCTCCAGGGTTTGAACATGTTTTGAGTCGGGAAATTTAGAACTACGTCTTAGCTCCTAGACTCATTGCTTTGATCTTTTGAGGAAAGCCTTCGTAGCAGGTTGTCCTTCAACAAATTTCCCTTTCCAGTGATCATTTTCTTATAGTCTTCGATCTGTAATGCAATAGCCCTAAAATTTTCCCTTTCTCACTTTAGTGTATCAATAGTTTTATCCATCAAGTTCTGAGCCTTATCTACAGTCATAGCATACTTTTTTATTTCACTGTAGAGAATCTTTCCAATTTATGTGTTGAGTTTCATCTTATCATCCAGAGGAATTGACGATAGATTGAAGATAAAATCGAATGAATGATATCGTGCTCCTGAGGGTAAGGGATGAGAGAGTGGGTGTTGCACAGTCAACGCCATTTGATCTCTTTCGACATCCAATGCTGCCAGAATCCTGGTGTGATGTTTATTAATATGGAGGGTCGTGTCTCGGAACAAATTTCCCTTACTATTAGGCTTCTTTTCCTAATTTCTTCCCCTATGTACTAACCTATTCTTGTACCTGAAGGGCCCTCTCCTGAGATGATCGCCAGTGAAGAGGTGGATGTTGTGGGTGAAGGAGAACTCTCTATGGTGATTTTAAAACTAGGTCGATTTGACCCTCGGTCTACCAGCATAGGGACCACCTCATCTGCTTGCTCTGGAACATGTCCTTCAAGTTCTTGTATCCTTGGCTTCTTGTTGATGTGTCCCTCTTCATCCTCCTCTCTAATATTTTCATGATTACTAACCCTTTTTGGTTGCATGTATCCAGTTGGGGTGTCAATCTCCATTTATGTATCGAAAGGCCATGAGTCAAAGTTATCTTTCCATTCAATATCAGTTCTGGGATCATGTATATATGTTGAGGATTTGATCTTTGCTCTTATTTGTGCAATAACCCCTTTAGGGTCGTAATGCTAGACATCCCCTTGGTGTAATTTCATTTTCTAGAGAAGCTCTTCAATCAGAGGAGAGGCATGTCATGAGTTGATAGTGAAGGGACCTACTACATTTGGGAGTTTAAAGATATACCCTTTCTTCACTGGCACAAAATGTGCCTAGTTTGAGCCAAGGGATTGTATCATAAACTCTAGATAAAAAAATTTCATGGGCATGAATATTGGTATGTGAAAAGGGGGAAGCTCACAGCCATACATGTGAATTTCAGTGTGATATTCAAATAGATACCAGTCCCCTATGCAATATTCCTCACTGAATTGGAGTAGCTCCTTTTGTTCAGGAAAAATCTGAGGTGGAGGTGTCCCATGTATGATTTCATAGGCTCTGGACATGAACTCTGATATAAATTTTGAATAACCCTCATCTCGAGAACTCTGATGAACAGAGGTGGTCCAATCAAACACAGATTTGGGTTATGTTCCTCTCTTAGAGAATTTATCCAAGCCTACACCTTTAAATTTGTTGGTGTGCGCTAACAGGAACAAATAAAAGAACAATGAGTAATACCTGAAGAAACTTGAAATTTTCAGGTGTTGAAATTGGACTTTTATGGTGAAGGCCAATAATGAGGGAATGTCAAAAATATTATATGGTTACATCATCTGCTCTAAAAACCCTAGACAAGATATTTTGACCCAACTGGCGTCATCCTCCCCAAACATTCCAGATATTATTGTGAGGATAGGTTGAATAGGGTCGATGAATAGAGAAATAGGAAACTTATCGGCTGAAGGGAGTTTCAGCGACTTCTAAACCATGATCATCTGAAGGAGGGATTTATTTTTTTCAGTAGGGAGGTTTGTGAAATGGAACATTAGGGTTACCTTGGTAAAATCTAGACTGACAGAGGAAGTAGGGTAACACAAGGCTTTGGGTATGAGTTGAGGAGTAATTTCCAATATCTTGCTCCCTTGAGAGGAGAAAAAATACCCCTTTTGTTCAAGGTATGCTTTAGATATCCAAGATATGAACTCAGGAAAATGGTGAGTGGGAGGGTAAATATGGTAATATAAATTTGAGTCGACTACCCTAAATAAGTCCTCTCCTCTCCATTTGTACCCCATTAGATTAAATCGCTCTTCTTCCACATGAAAAGGATATATAGGGTCGCGAATATGATCTTGGGAATCCATGAGAGGTTCAGGACCAGAGGTATCCCTGACTTCGTGAGCTTGTGGGGCCTCAAGTGCAGTATTTTTCATTTTAATAAGCAAAGTTGGAACTGTAAATACAAAGACACAGGACCGGGTAAATACCTGGGGACCGAAAGGGACGTAAGGAGACAAGCTGGAGCAATGAATGGTTCAAATGAGATTTTGCACTAGCTTCCAACTGATAGTTGTTTACGAAGTAAAAAAAAATGGTCAGGTGGATTATGTAGGGAAAATGGGATTTTTTAGGATAAAGGATGACAACTGGAGGGTTGACATCAGGGTGACATTAGCAGATCGACGCATGCTTCTTGCGGATTGGAGGGATGATGCTGGGTAGGCGGAAGGCGCGTGGTGGACGTGTGATGGGTTCGAACTTACCTCTTTACTTCACCTTACCTTATTTATTTGGACATGGATATTAAAGTGGCTCTTTGCGAGTGGTCCCCACCAATCATTTTGGCAGGTCGGAAAATCACAATGGAGAGAGAAGGTCACCCCCCATAATGGCCCTGAGTTGTCTATCTTCGCGCTAATGTTTGTTGTTCCAGGGGGACGCATTTCGCTAAAGCTTGCACTCCTTCCCCTATCGGCATGTGATATGATTTGGACTGTGAATTGAACTACGCAATAGACCAAAAAATTGTGTTATAGGTGGGATTTCGTTTCCTTGGTTTATAACTCCCTGCCATCTCTACCTTTTCTATTTGCAACTGATATTTGGATTTTTTGGGCTTGGTACCAACACGGGGCTCCACCGCTGACCTTCTTCACCACGCCAACGTGGTGTTGAGTTATCCTAACTATCCCTTGAGCATTGTGCATGGATACCTCCAAAAGACAGGCTTTTGGATCGGCAACTTCTTGTCAATTGTCATGATAAATTTCTTGTGTATGGAGACCCGCCTTAAACCTTTTAATGGTGCGATAATCCCACTTTACAAGGGAAATGGTTCCTTCTTTGGCCAATGTGCATCATCCATGTCTTCCCACCCTACTAGAGGCCACCAGTTTGGTCAGGTAATCCTAACCCCTTTCAGCCCGACATTCCCTTTTGTGAAACTTGTGTGAATTTCTGGGATGGAGCCTTCGAGCTTACGTCATCCAGAATCTTGCTTATTCATTGATCACCCCAACTTAATCTTGGCCATCAACGTGTTTACCTTATGTCTAGTTATGCCTTGTGGTCTTATGGACTAACGATCTAGCCTTGAAGCCTACCCTTACATGCTTAATGAATTCCATGTTGTGGTCGTGGATAATGTTAAAGGATGAATATAGGAGGTAAGCATTCCTCTTATTCAAAATTATGCATCATTTGTAAAATACTTCAACCATGGATCATTTGTGGTGGTTATGCTTGGAGCTTGGGTCATAACTACTTGACAGCCCTTGAATCTGGCGGTTTTTCAATAGAGATCCATTACATGGATTATCACCACAAAGGGTTGAGGGAGAGGATTATTTTTCCTTTTCAGGCTTAGGAGACTTGACTAGTCTCTTCAATATAAATTTAAGCCCATAATAGTTCCATTGACAGTCATACACACAACGTGCTCAAGATGTTATCAACAACACAATTAAATCACCAGCTCCATCAGTTTGTTGAGCTTATAAAAAGTTTCATTTAACCTTAGGGAAAGAAATAACTATATTCCCTAACCTTCTAGCATAAAGAGAATTGCATTATTCCAGTATAGTCACACAAGGGACAAAGTGTACAAAACAAATAATTCTCTATCTGTTGAAAAGTCAACAAGAAATGTGTGTCTAATTTAAAATTCCCTTAATTAAATTGGACAATAAAATGTAATATTATCTCATAATAACTTTTAATAGTTAACTAAGTGTGATAAACTCAGTTATCTCATGAATTTCGAGTTGAGGGTAGTTTGTGAGGCATGTAGAATGATTCTATTGGTTATGGAGTTTGAATTTCAGTTAGTGCATTAGTTTAATGCATGAGAAATCAGTTAACTCAATTAATTGAGTTAAAGTCACTTGAACTAGTTATAATTGTTTGTTTCACTAGTGAGAGATCAAGTGAATTAAATCAGATTTAATTCACATGCAGTGATTTGCCATGCAACTGATGATTTACTATTAATAGTTTCATGCATGTCAGTTCTAGTGGAGCCCCAGTTGAGAAAAAAGTTAAAGGGATGTTAACTATCAATTGTATCATTAGTATGTTGCCTGCATGCAGTAAGAAAACCATATTATTTCCCATGAGAATTGCGCAATTTTGGAAGGTTGGATTTCCTAAATAATAGGGATTGCATTCCACATGAATTGTGCAAGCAAGGCAGGTTGATTAAAGGCATAAAATTGGCTAAGTGTTGGTCGATTTTGTCTGGGTCAGTGTGAGACAGTTGTGAGAGTGCAGGAGACTCTTGTGAGAAGGGTTCATTGTAATTGTTTCATGATTCCTTGGTGAAAATACACTAGAAGATAGAGGGGTTTTGAGTAGCAAGCTTTCCCTAGAAAAATATTTGTTTTGTGGTTTTATGTGCTTCTTTATTTATTTCTTGTGATTGGCGATCATGTTTATTTTCCGCAATTGATTTGTAGAAGGATTCAGTATCTTTCTTTAGTATATCGCATGATCGGATTGAATCCATTGATATACATATTTTTGTATAATTTATACATGGTATCAGAGCGCAGTAAATCACTATAGTGGAGAAGAAATTGAGTTTGTGACTGAATAGCATTCGAATTTGCAAAATTATTCTTGGTGCGACACGCGGATCAAGATCAAGATGGCATTCAATGGCTTGAGATTGGAGTATGCACTCAACTGCAATTCCAATTATAATGCGTGGAAAGACAGGATGGAGGAAGTTCTGGAGGACAATGGGTTGAAATAATTCATTGATAATGACATTCCCAAACCCGCTGCAACAGACGTCGCAAATCTTGATGCTTGGATAAAGAAGGTTGCAAAGGAGAGGAGGATCTTATTGGAGGAAGTGCGAGATCACATTGTCTAAAGTCTCCATGGAAAAATGACACCATATGCAATGTGGAAGGCTTTGACAGATCTATTTCAGAGTAGTAGTAAACATAGAAAATTGGCACTGAAGGACAAGCTCAGGAAAATCAAAATGGAGAAAGGCGACACTATTACGAAATATTTAACCAAGTTTTTCCAATGTTGAGATGAGCTTGGGAGCATCGGAATTACTGTCGTGGATGATGACTTGGTAAACCTAGCTCTTCTAGGCCTTCCCAAGGGTTGGCATAGTTATCAGGACTCTATCAATGGGAGAGAATCTTTCCGGGCTTTGGAACGAATTTCGTCAAATTTGGTGCAAGAATAATTCAGGCGGAATACTAGGGATGGATCTTCATCTAAGACAAATGATGAAGAAAATTGCAGCTTGGTTGGTAAGGCAAAGAAGGGGAAAGGAAACAAATCCTATTCCAAATCTGAGTCTGGAAAATAAGGCAAGAAGCGCGACATTTCCAGACGGAAGTGTTTTCACTGTCACGAGCATGGATATTATGCCACTAATTTTCCACAAAAGAAAAAGAACAAGAAGGCTTCAAGATCTGCAGGTGGTGAGGATTTGGTCTCAAATTTTGATTTTAACTTCTTGCTCATCACATGCATGGTGTCAAATGCAATGGGATCGGTATGGTACTTGGATAGTGGTGCATCTTTCCACATTACTGGAGACAAATAAATTTTCAGTAGCTTGGAGGAGAAGGACCTCGAGATGCATATCGAAATGGGTGATGACGGGCATTACAGTGCTACCGGGATTGGTACAGTTACCTTCCAGAGAGAGTCAGGTAAAACCTTCTTATTAAATATGTGATTCATGTACCAGGCTTGAAAAATAATTTAGTTTCAATCTCAATGTTGGAGGATAGAAGCTACGATGTGGTTTCCAATGAAGGGAAATCTTTCCTTCGACACAAATCCACAGGACAAGCCAGGAATATTGGGATTCGTGTGAAGAATATCTATAAACTTGATGTAGATGGTTGCGCAACATTGATGGGTAAGGGAGACAAAGTGGTGAGTTGGGATGAGGGTGAGTTATGGCACAGGATAATGGGCCATCTACACCATGGAGCCTTGAAGTTCATGCAGCAGATTTCTACGGTCTTCCCAAGGGTACTCTTGCGTAGATAGACACATGCAAGGGATGCACGATGGGGAAGTATGCAAAGGCCACTTTTCACGAGAAGGATAACCGAGCTTCGGAAATCCTTAAGAGAGTTCACTCAGACGTGTGTGGACCATTCTCTAAAAATTCGATAGCAAAGCACAAGTATTATGTGATCTTTGTTGATGTTTTTTCTAGAAAGTGTTAGATCCACTTCATGCAAAAGAAAGATCAGATGTTATCAAAATTTTGTTAGTTCAAATCACTAGTGGAGAAAGACACGGGGAAGCATGTAAAGGCTCTTAGGAGAAACAATGGTGTTGAGTACATCTCCAATGAATTCAAGAAATTTTGTAGCAAAGAAGGAATTCGGAGATATTTTATTGCGCCTCATAACCCACAACTGATTGGGGTCGCAGAAAGAAAGAATAGAAAAATTGTGGGTGTGGCATGAGCGATATTGCATTATCAAGGCCTACGGTTGCATATATGGGCAGAGGCATGCAACACAGCGGTATTTGTGCAAAACCGTAGTCCTCATCGGATACTTGGCATGATTACACCAGAGGAGGCTTTTTCTGGTAAGAAACCTGATGTTTCATATTTTAAAAAATTTGGCTAATTTGTCTATTTACATGTGACCAAAGATTCCAAGAAGAAGCTCGAACCAAAAGCTGAGATTGAGATATTTGTGGGGTACACTGATACTCCTCACAACTATCGGGTGCATTTTCCAAACAGCAGGATGACTGTTGTGAGACAGGATATAAAATTTGATGAGGAGAAAGCCAAGTGATTGTCCCTTGAGAGGGAGCTTGATTTGCATGCAGAAGAGGAAATATTGGTTCCAAAGAATGAACCTCAACATGTGGAGCAACCACATGCGAAGGATCATGGAGTGGCTGAAAATACTCATGCAGAGCCATCCACCAGAAATGGTAGAAGGCACACCACGGAAGCTAATAGATTGAGACTTGATGTGGCAGAGTATGTAGGGGCACCTACTTCACTACGCAGACAAAGATAGTCTCCAGATAGGTTTACTGGATACATGGCTCTTATGAGCAAGTGTATTGTGAAAAAACCATCCTCCTTTGAGGAAGCAGTGTAGAAACCAATTTGGGTTGATGCTATGGTTGAGGAGTATGACTCCATCGTCAAGAACAGTGCATGGGAAGTTGTCCCAAGACCGGTCAGAAAATTAGTGGTTGGATCTAGATGGATCTATAAGGTGAAGCAGGTGGCAGATGGGAGTGTGGAGAAGTACAAGGCTAGATTTGTAGCTCGGGGATTATAACAAGTTGAGGGGATTGACTATGAGGATACTTTCACGTCGGTTGCGAGATACTCATCTATTAGATCTATCCTTGCACTCTCAGCACAGATGGGGTGGCAGATACATCAGATTGATGTGAAGACTGCATTTCTCAATGGAGTTATTGAGGAAGAAGTGTACATAGAGAATCCAGAATTTTTTGAGATCTTTGACAGTGATTCGCGTGAGTGCCGACTCAAGAGAGCATTGTATGGGCTGACGCAAGCACCTCGTGCTTGGTACACTAGAATTGAAAGCTATTTCACTGGGTTTAGCTTCACCTAAAGTGAAGCAGATGTGAACCTATACCAGATTGTGGTTGATGGTAAGCTCTTGATTATCGTACTTTATGTTGATGATCTAATTTTGAAAGGTGATGAGCAGCGGATAACTTCTTGCAAAGAGGATATTGCAAGAGAGTTTGAAATGAAGGACATGGGACTCCTTCACTATTCCCTTGGTTTGGAAATATCGCAACGGGATGGTGAGCTATTTGTTTCTCAAGGCAATTATGCCAAAGAGATTCTGAGTAAGTTTCACATGGAAAGTTATAAACCCATGGAGACTCCTCTTCCAGGAAACTGGAGGAAGGAGGATTCTACTTCATGTGAGGTAGTGGATGCTACTGTTTACAGGTAGCTAGTGGATTCACTGATGTACTTGGTGAACACCAAACCAGAAATTTGCTACGTAATTAACCAGCTGAGTTAAGCTATGGTTAAGTCGACCAAGCTCTTTTGGAAGGCAGGGAAGCATGTCTTGAGATATCTCAGGGGCACTACAGAGTATGTATTATGGTACATAAAGACAAAGGGAGTGAAGCTTTGAGGCTTCACCGATGCAGATTGGGCAGGCAGTCCATCAGATAAAAAAATCACATCAGGAGGGATCTTCTGCATAGGATCGATAGTAGTTTCTTGGTACAGCAAGAAGCAACGATCTGTGGCACTTAGATCAACCGAGGCAAAGTACATGGTAGAAATTCAAGCTACATGCGAGGCCATCTAGATGAGGAAGATTCTGGTTGGTTTGTTTGGTTCTTAGATGGATCCGACGGTGATACATTGTGATAACCAGAGTTGCATTAAACTCTTGGTTAATCCAGTATTCCATGATAGGTCCAGGCACATAGACATCTGGTACCACCATATTAGAGATTGTGTTCAGGGGTGCATTATGTTACTTTAGTAAATTCCCATGGAATATCAGGATGAAGATATTATGACGAAGGCACTCGCCAGGAGCAAATTAGAATACAATAAAGGTAGGATCAGGGTGGCAGATAATCCCTTTCTTGTTGATAGGGAGTGTTGAAAAGTCAACAAGAAATGTGTGTCTAATTAAATTTTCCCTTAATGAAATTGGATAATAAAATGTAATATTATCTCATAATCATTTGTAATAGTTAACTGAGTGTGATAAACTCAGTTAGCTCATGAATTTTTAGTTGAGGGTGGTTGGTGAGGCATGCAGACTGATTCTATTAGTTATGGAGTTCGAATTGTAGTTGGTGCATTACTTTAATGCATGTGAAATCAGTTAACTCAATTAATTGAGTTAAATTCAGTTGAACTAGTTGTAACTGTTTGTTGCAATAGTGAGAGATCAAGTGAATTAAATTAGATTTAATTCACATGCAGTGACCTTCCATGCAACTGATGATTTACTATTAATAGTTGCATGCAAGTGAGTTCCAGTGGAGACCCAGTTGAGACAAAGGTTAAATGGATGTTAACTATCAGTTGTATCATTAGTAAGTTGCTCGCATGTAGTAAGACAACCATAGGATTGCCCATGATCATTACGCAGTTTTGGAAGGTTGAATTTCCTAAAGAATAGGGATTGCATTCCACATGAATTGTGCAAGCAAGGCAGGATGATTAGAGGCAGGAAACTGGCTAAGTGTTGGTCAATTTTGTTTGGGTCAGTGTGAGACATTTGTGAGAGTGCCGGAGACTCTTGTGAGAAGAGTGTACTGTAATTGTTTCATGATTCCTTGGTGAGTATACAATAGAAGATAGAGGGGTTTTGAGAAAAAAGATTTCCCCGGGAAAATATATGTGTTGTGGTTTGATTTTCTTCTTTCTTTACTTGTTGTGATTGGTATGTTGGGTCAATTTACTGTTGCAAATTAACGTAAGTATTTAATATCAATCCGGGTTGGTGAACTTAGAAGCATCCCCAAAGTATATGGGTTTCAATTACAGTCAAATTTAGAAGATGAACTATTGATGGTTAGTGAAATGCATATTACAAATATAAAAACTAACTTAATTAATTTATAAACAATGGATTAAGATAAATGAAATAATAATCAAGAGGCTCTATGTTCAGAGATTCTGGTTGTCCTTAATTACTAGTTACATTATATCATCAATACCATTGTGAAAACATGAAAGCAAGAAATATAACACTAAACAATAGATTAAGATATATGAAATAATAATCAAGAGGCTCTACGTTCAGAGATCCTGGTTGTCCTTAATTACTGGTTGCATTATATCTTTAATACTATTGTGAAAACATGAAAGCGGGAAATCTAACACTAAACAATAGATTAAGATATATGAAATAATAATCAAGAGGCTCTATGTTCAGAGATCCCGATTGTCCTTAATTATTGGTTGCATTATATCATCAATACCATTTTGAAAACATGAATTCAGGAAACAATAAATCTAAGTAAACTAGTTCACAAATTACAACTATGAAAACTAAGAAGTGCACTTAGTTCGGTGTGGGGGCCCTTCCACCCTTTCCTTGCGCACTGTAAGTAAACTCAGCTACTCAAGACTTCAAGAAATCAATCAGCATGTAGCAGCATCAAAATATGGTAGAACAGATCTTCTATTATGTCTTCAAGTCTCAAAGATAATAATAATAAGTCATACAAGTTCCAATGTCAAAGTCTTCATAGTGTGAGGCTTAAATAGATGAAATATCTAAAAAAATGATCTAAAATGTCTCAAGTAATCATAAATATCCATATCCTATCATATCAAGTCGAATTCATCAACCATATCCATCATAATCTGGAAAAATACCATAAAATAAGAGTGTTGACCTAGTTTCTAGGGATCCTCCATAAAGACTGGTCATGTTTGACAGCCTTTGACTGAGCCTATTAAAGCTCAATCTGACTGTACCAACATGTGTATTATTACTCCTCGTTCCTGAGCTTTCTAGAAACATATCCAGCTCGAGCCCAAGTATCCTGCACATGTGAAAACCATCATTTTATTACGAGAATTTCTGCTGCTATCCAAAATTCCACTTAAATTCTAATTTTCACAAAAACATCTAATAATTGAAAAACATAAATTAAATACCTGTATATGCATATTTAGGTCTATGTGAGGTGAATATGATGGTAAATGGATGGATAATTTAGCAAAATAAAATGTATTTCTTAAGCAAAAAGAGATCAAAAACAAGGCCCAACATCTCCCCCAAACTGAAGATCAAGCCCGTCCTCATGCTTGTTGTTTCCTCTTTGACCTTCGAAGTCCTGATGTTGATCCTATCCCTGATCCTATAACCTCATGATGTGTTGTGTGCAAAATAGAATCCATTTCCTTACCCTATTCTTCTTTATACATGGATTTTTTTACTTTCTGCTTCTCATACTTAGCTCTCCACGAGTTTTTCTCCTGAAGCCACTTGAAAGCCTGTGTGTAGAGAACATTGTTTTTGTTTTTCATCTTCTCCATCTCCTCACTAATCTTCTCATTCTCTTTAACCAATTTTTCATTGGTTAGTTTATAATTTTCATTCTCCTCTTTCAAGTTTCTTTCCATGATTGTGCTTATTTCTAAGCTATCAGTAAGCTCTTTAACTCTGAAAAGATTTTGATCTTTCTCTTTTGAATCTTTAGAAACTGAAACAGCTTCTACTTCATTGTTCTCAAAGTAGGAATATTTATCTAAAGCATCCTCATAGACTTTTTGTTCCATTCTTTCAAGAATTTCAATGGACTTTTTTCTAATAGGAGAAGTTTCCACAATTTGTATCTCTGGTTCTACTGAATGTTTCCCTTTTTTCCTCCTGGGAATAGTCAAGAAAGATGTTTATTTTTCTAACACCATTTCTCCCTGCTGTTACTTTGATCTTGTAGATGGATAAAGAGATGTATGCATGATGTTTCTTATTTCTTCTATGGGTTTAATTTTGTTTTCCACAATTTTGTCTACAAACCCATTTTCTGCTAGGAAATTCTCCCAAACCATCCCATTAATCTTCAATTGATGATCTACAAGAATTTTAATGAGTCCCTGGTGAATGAATTGAACTTCTTTTGGTTTGGATTCTGATTTAATTCTTTCTATCTTTTTCATCAAAGTCTTGTTGAAGAAATATGGCAAATTTATCTGTATGTCTCCCTTTATGTGTTGTAGTATCCTTACATGGTAAATATGTACTACACTGAATCTAGTATCACAAGTGAATTATTTCTGAATTATTAACGCCAATTCAGCCCATGCTTCATTAAACCATCCCCTCGGAATACCTTTTCATCTGTCAAAGGATCCTTTCCTATTTTTATCTAGGAAAAGTCCAGCGTTTATCTCTAAAATGCAAACCTTTATGATATAACTCTCCTGAAAATGATAAATCTAATGCTTTAGAGATATATTCAGGACTTAAAGAAATATGCATATTTCCCACCATGGTTTCATTCTGTGTGAAGTTATTTACAAATTATTTTGTCACTCTCTCATTATGGCCTCTGAATTTTTGTAAAAACCCTATCAACCCTGACTGATAAAGTTTTTCCACAGTCTCCCTACTCCAGTGTTATATTTGAAAGTCCTTTGGCTCTGCTCTGTAGGCCATTAGTTCTGAAAACCATTTAATGTGACCATCTCTTGTCATTAATTTCATTTTGCAAATAAAAATCAAACACTAAGTGTAACTGTGGTAGTAGGCTTACCTTTCTGCTTCACTACTTTTGACAACCAACCAATTCTTTGTCTCTTTTCTTTTGAAGAATGTACTCTTACTGTAGTTAAACAAAAAAAAAATTGATAGAAAAGGTTACAAGAAAACATAATTTATGTTTCTAATGTTACACCTTCTATTAATTCTTTGTTTTCTCTTTAAAAATCAATCTCTGTTTTGCAAAAGAATTGGAAGGTATTCTCTTTAAAAACACTCTCTCTTTTGCAAAAGAATTGGACTGTGTGGAAAAAAATTGAAAAATTTTACACATAGCAGTATTTTCAATCCTTATTTCCCATAAAATTTTCCAAAACACTGCATCCAAATTCAATGTACACTCATCAAAATCATTTGCATCAAAAATTCATGGTAAACTGTCTTACTTCATTGCTCCTCAATTCTGTCATTTGTCAAAAACACATCTATCTATCCTCCATTTGCTTCGTATGTTGTGTTCTAGATTTGTAGACTAAGTGTGTTTTTTTAAAACAATTCTATAATTGAACTAAAAAATTTCTCATGCATTCGAATTGTAGTTCCACTTCTCCATTTTTTATTTGAATTAAAACACTGTGGAGGAGGATGTGTCGACCTTACCTTCTTCTATGCACTTGCTCTTTATGAACTTTCTCTGATCTTGTGGTCTTCTTTAGTTGAACTGGAGTTTTATATCCATAAAAAATCCATTAAGATCTTATTTTTACAAACTTATTTAAAAGAAAATTCATGATTGACTGATGGCAGAGTATTTTTAAAACTTGTCAACGCGTTTTTTAAATAGTTTGAATGCGGGATTTGTTACATGACAGACTTTTATATTGAAATAAATTCACTTCCTCTTTAACTCAGAGCTTGATTGATTGATACAATCCCGAAATTCATTAAAACAATCAGATCTTACCTCACTTCAGAGAATTTCGCTTTCTATTGGATGCCACCGTTAATTTTTCTGGAATTCTGGCCGTGAATGCTTCTTATCACTCTGATTTTATCTTACTCACTATATATTTTTCTTCTCCTTCTGCATTTTCTCCTCTCGGCCTTCTCACAACTTATCTTTCCTTTACGATTTTTGTGGTCACATATACCAGGACGTGCTTGAATACGCACTCCTTTTCCTCACGGAGCCTTCCAATGGGGATGATGGTGACAACCTTTCTCTAGTATTATCTCTGAGTTTAAAAATGGTCGAACTGGCTTCCTACAGGTGCAAAAATGGCTTACAACAGAGCGGAAATGATTTAGCAGAGACAGAAATGAGTTTGTTTTGTTTTACACAGTGTTTTGTTTTTTAATCTTCTACCCGTTTACTAACTCTTTGACCGTCCATACACATTCATCTCTTTGACTATTGTGCCTGCCCTTATACATCCCATTCACATTTTGCATTCATGGTATGTACATCTAATTACCTATAATGTCATCGTGCTCCATCATTAACCTTTGCCTCCATACTTTGCATTTCTCCATTCCTCTTATGCGCCATCATTCTTGTTGTCTGCATGCATCTGTATGGAATCATAACTTGTTTTGTATTTCATGCATGCCATCATTACCATTAATTCATAGGTTGCATTCATTTCTTTGTATTGTTTTTCCATTGTTCATATACTTACATAATTGCGCTCACTATTTCATTTTGAATTGCGCCATATAGTTTTAAACTTTAATATTGAACTTTTTTATTTTTAATTTTAAAAATTGACTAATGCAATAGTCAAGTTTTTAAAATTAATCCCTTATGGAGAATGCTAACCTTTGTTTTATGGTTTTTGTAGGTCTCTCAAAATTCTTCTTATGGGTTCAACTTGTGATCTCTTGTTTATCATCCTTTTTATTAAGAAATACATAAAGTAGGATATGGGTAGTGATATGAAATATTTCAAATGGTAATATATGGATAGGGTTAAATGATATGAAGAAGGTTATAAAATATGTGTAAGGAATATGAAATGTGGTTAATATTAGTGATGAAATGTAATGTAGGTAAAAGATGCATTAACTAGTATTTGAATTAGTTTATCAATTCTAGACTATTTTTGAAAAATATGAAAATTTAAGAGCAAATTTTTTTTACTCACTGTACAGATTTACTCCCTTGTTGACGTTTGATGATGATTGTAATTGTGTTTTTTTACGATGGCTCTTGTTGAATTGATATATAATTTATTTCTTCATACAACTGCTTTGATTTTGAATTATTGTTCAGGTCCCTTTTGTGCAAGTTTATTCTTTGACATCTGCTATGATCTTCTCAAGTTCCTTCTGATATGTTAAATTTTTCAGGTCCCTTTATGGAGAATTTTCACAACAATGTTCAGGTCCCTATTGATAAATTGAAATTTTCAGGTCCCTTTATGGCGTAATTTCACAATTATGTTCCATAATTGAGAATTTCGTCTGTCGCATTCAAGTCCCATTATTCACAAGTCAAATGATATACCAGGTCCCTTTATGACTGTAGTTCATATTCTGTCTTCAAAAGCTGCTAAAAACTATTTTCATAGTTTTTTATTTCACACCTTCCCCCAAACTGAGATTCTGACTCGTCCTCAAGTCTGAAAAATTTGGAGGGTAAATCTGTAAAAGTGTAAGTAAAGTAAGAAGAAAAAAAAATAGAATTCCAATTGGCCAAACAAGTTGGTTTTCCAATAGGAATTTGAGTTTGTATTGTGCCAGTTTCTTGGATTTTCACAACCAAACTTATTATTATTATTATATATATACTTTTTGTTCTTTTTTTGTTTTTTGTTTATATATTATCCTTATGGATCATCTACTGGACTTTTGGAAAGCATATTATTATGCTGTCCCAATATTTCCAGATCAGAATCCATGGAATTTTTTCGCAGAAAATCTTCTTTGTCTATAGGCTTATGATAAATTTTTAGCGTATGTCCATTTACCACAAATGATACAGATGATTCATCAATTGTTTTTATTTTGACTGCTCCATTATCGTAGATTTCTTCAATCTCATATGGCCCAAGCCAATGATTTGTAAATTTGGCTTTGAAATCTTTGAATTTGGAGTCGAACAAGAGTGCCCAATCTCCTTTCTGAAAGAATTTATTATTGATAAATCGATCATGCCATTTAATCCGTTGTTCTTGGACTAGAGTAGTATGTTTGACTGCTTGTTGTCGAATCTCATATAATTTGTTTAACTGCATAATCCTTTCTTGTTGTGCTTGTGACAATTCCATCCCTAACTCTGCTGCTAGCTTGTATGTTTGTATTTGAAACTCAATTGGTAATAGAACTTATTTTCCATATACTAACTGATATGGACTGAAACCAATAGTATTTTTCCAAGTTATTCTGCCCATAATGCATCGTTCAATTTGTCTGACCAATCTTTTTTGTTCATGTTCACAGTTTTTGTCATAATACTTTCTAGAACTTTGTTTGTAGATTCCACTTGTCCATTTGCTTGAGGATGATATGGAATGGATTTTCTGTGTTTGATTTGGAAATTCTTTGTAATTTCATGAACAATTTTTTATGTAAAGTGTGCACCTTGGTCAGTCACTATTTGTCTAGGAACTCCATACCTGACAAATATTTCTTCATATAGAAAAGATGTAACTGTTTCTTTTGTTACCCGTACTACTGCCTTGGCCTCCACCCATTTAGTCACATAATCTGTACATACAAGAATGTATTTCTTTCCATTGGATGGAGGATTGATTGGTCCCACGAAATCTAAAGCCCACTGTTCAAATGGTTCAATAAGTACTTGTGGCTTTAATGGCATTTGATCTGACGCCACTGGTTTACCAGTTCTTTAGCAGCTGTCACATCTTTTGACATAATTTCTGGAGTCCTTGAATATGGATCGCCAATAGTAGCCAAGCTTCAACGCTTTGTATGTCGTCCTTTTATCTGCAAAATGGCCACCACAGGGTTCATCATGACAAGTTTTCAAAATTTCAATTATTTCATCCTCCCTTACACATTTTCTAATAATTAAATCAGGACCAGTGTAAAATAGATCTCCATTGATCCAGTTATATCTGGCACTATCTCTAATTATTCTTCGTTTTTGTTTGCTTGTGTAATGAGATCGTAAGATATCATATGATAAATAATTAGCTATATCTGCGAACCAAGGATTTTTGACATTTATAGCAAATATATGTTCATCTGGAAAATTGTCTGATACAGGATTAGGATCACCAAGTAAATTTAATCTTGACAAAAAGTCAGCAAGTTGGTTATCTTTTCCTGGTCGATCTTGCACAGTAATATTAAACTCTTGCATCAATAACAGCCATCGAGTTATTATGCTATTTGTAATGGATTTGTTCATTAATTATTTTATATCAGAATGATCCGTATGAATATAAACTTGATAACCTGTTATATAATGTCGAAATTTATTTATTGCATGTACAATAGCTAACATTTCTTTCTCTATCACAGTATAATTCAATTATGTTGGTGTTAAGTTTTTACTGATGAAATATATAGCGTAATTGAATTGATTCTCTTTTTGTCCAAGTGATGCTCCAATATCTGTATTAGATGCATCAGTTGAAATGTGGAATGGCAAAGACCAATTGGGTCCTCGAAGAATGGGTGCAACTGATAAATTGTGTTTTAATTTTTCAAATGCATATTGACATTTATTAGTCCATTGGAATTCTACATCTTTTGAAAGTAACTTGAATAATGGTAAATCTATTTTACTGTAATTTTGAACAAATCTCCTATAATAGCCTGCATAACCCAAGAAACTTCGAACCTATTTTTGTGTTGTAGGTGGTGTTAAATCCACAATGACCTGAATTTTTGCCGGGTCCACCTTAATTCCTGAAGAAGAAACATGGTGTCCAATACTATCCCCTTATTTAATATCATAAAACATTTTTCATTACTGAGTGATAGGTTTGTCTCAATGCATCTTTTTAATACTTTTTCAAGATTATTTAAACAATCATCATATGTTGTACCATACATGGTAAAATCATCCATGTAAACTTCCACACACTCATGAATCAAATAAGCAAAAATAGCAAGAACTACTCTTTGAAAGGTAGCAGGTGCATTACATAAACCGAAGGGTAATACATTGTATGCATATGTTCCCCAAGGGAATGTAAATGTTATATTATATTGATCTTCTAATGCCATTTTTATCTGATTATATCCACTAAATCCATCCCGAAAGGAGAAAAATTTCTTTCCAGCTAATGAATCTAACACTTGATCAATAAATGGTAAAGGAAAATGATCTTTCAATGTAGCTTTGTTAAGCTCTCTGTAATCAACACAAATTCTCCATTTCCCATTTTTCTTAGGCACCACAACTAAGGGTGAGACCCATTGACTATCTGAAATAGGATAGATAAATCCAACTTGTAATAGTTTTTGTAATTCTTATTTCACTATTTCTTTCATCATGGGATTCATTCATCTTTGTGGTTTCCTAACAAGATTGATTTCATTATCAGTATAAATGTGATGGATGCATATTTTTGGATGAATTCTGGGCATGTCTTTATAATCCCAGGCAAAAGATTTTGAATATTTTTGCAATAATGTTATTAGCTTTTCCTCTTGTGATGATTGTAAATTGTTACCAATATTCAAATGTCTTTTGAGGACTAATTTCAATGATTTTGCTATTTCAATTGGTAATTGAATTTACAGGAAAAATACTTTCAAATGTATTTTGCAATGATTGTATTGTGCAATTTTTCTGAAAACATTCATTTAGAAGATAACTAGCAGCTTCATATTGAGTCATCCTAAGCTGCTCTGAAAGATTTGGTTCTGAGATGAATAGATCTAATAAGTCCTCATTTTCTTCTTCCTCTCTAAAATTATAAACTTGATTAAGACTAAGAACAGGTTTAAATGTTTTTTGTTCATCTTCTTCAAGTAATGAAAATAAAGAAGGAGATTGATCAGGAGGATATAATGTGACATGCTTTCATTCATTTCCATGTGCAATAATCATGCTTCCTGATCTGCATCCAATGTAAGCATCTGCAGTGGCCAACCAGGGTCGGCCTAAAATTAAGGGATGCCCTCCCAAGTTTGTTTTTGGCTACAAAATCAAAAATTCTACACGATATTCCCAAGAATCCAGTGAGACAATGATATCCTCTAGTATACCTTCTGGAACAACTTTGGATCTGTCTGCAATTTCCAAGACTATAGTAGTAGGTCTAATGTTGTTCAAATTCAATTGTTTCATAGTCTTTGTTGTCATAACATTGATAGCTGCTCCCAAATATATTAAAGTGTTTGGTACTGAAAAATTTGTTAATCGATATAGTAACCATAGGAATTCCTGGATCAAAATATTTTTCAATAGCCGTATTCTTAGACATGAGAGTTGATATACTTCCAATTACCTGGATTGTTGGTGGATCCTTCTTTCTTCTACCAGTTTTATTAATGCATAATTCCTTTATTGTTTTTGCATATATTGGAATATCTTTAATTGCCTGCAATAAAGGAATTTTAACATATGTGTTTTTTAATTCATCCAGAATACTAAATTCAGGGAGAGATATTGGAATGTTCTGTTGTATAAGTCTCTCTGGATATGGTGGAGTTTGTTTCATGATAGCCTTACCTTTTTAAATTTGTTTTTCTAGTTGATATTGTTCATTTTGTAATCCTTGTTCTGTTTTTTCTTCAATTATTGGAGGAGAATCTTTTTGTAATACCTTTCCGGACCTTAGGTGGACATCCTCTATAGGAAGAATTGAATATGTGATAATATGTTGCTTCTTCCACATGATATGTTGGTCTATAAACCTTATTGCTTGGATTAGCTACTGGCTGAGCTAGTAATTGTGTTGGTCTAGGAGGTTGTTGGTTAGTTGGCAGCTAAAGTTGTTGCGGTTGAGTTAACATTGGTGGATTTTGAGTTGGATATGGCATGGGTTTTTGTTGTTGGAATTGTTGATATTGAGGGAATGATTGTGGAGGATATGGTTGTTGATATTGATACTGTTGGTTATACATTTGTTGTGGTGGTTGGTTTCCATAACCATATCCCCTCCAACCTTGTGAAGGTTGGTTTTTATATTGTTGTGGTGGCCAAGCCTACCATGGCATTGGTGTATTCCATATGTTTTGAGGATATTGAAATTTTTTTTGAGGGAATTGTTGAGGCATTCTTGACCGCCAAGGTCTTCTTGGTGCCATATAATAGAGGGAATCTACTCCTTGTATTTCTTCCCCTTGAAATTATTTTAACTTTGGACATTTCTCTGTTGTGTGATTTTATGTGCATAGTCCACATACTTGTATATTTTGCAAAGGAAATTCCTTGAGTGGATGTTTTTGTCTACACTTTGGACAAAAAATTTGCTAAGGCTTCATATTGCTCTTCTTTTCTCTTCTTAGCTTTTAAAACATCAACTTGTGTACCCAAAGTGCTTAAGAGATCTGTTTTAAAATTTTCTAATAGGCTTCCTATCTCTTCTCTTGTTACTACACTTGCTGCAGATTTGGAAGATTTTGATGAAATATCTCTTTTCCCACTCTTATCTCTTCCTCTAGAGTATTTTTGACATAATTCAAAATTTTCTTCAAATGGTAAATCAGAAATATCTCCTTTTCCCATTACATTAATAATATCCAAATACTCATCTCTAATACCCTTTAGAAAAATAGTGTGGATAGTATCTGGACTAAGAGAATGATGTTTGGATTTTTGCAAATTATATAGGAATATTTCCAAATATTCTTCGAGACTTTCATCTTCATGTTGGGACATTCTGAAAATGTCTTCTTTCAAGTCTCTAGCCCTGCAGTAAGCTTGATACTTTTTAAGAAATGTTTTCTTCATGTCTTCCCAAGAAGCTATAGTGTGTTCTCCTAATCCCATAAACCATTTTAAAGCTACAGCCTTTAAAGTAGCAGGAAAAAGTCAAAGTTTATGTGTATCATCAGTATATCCATATGTTCTACACAAGATATCAAACTCAAACATAAATGCATCAGGATCTTCTGTTGAAATTCCATAGAAATTTGGCAATAATGAAGGTGGAATATTTTTCATTTTTATTTATTCTCCTAGTATTGCTCTTGCATCTAAAATAGGAAAACCAAAAGTAGTCTCCTTATCATTATTATCTTCTTGTTCATTTTCTTGTGCTCTTCGATTTTGGTTTTCTCTTCTTGCTTCTTCTTCTATTCTTCGAAGTGGTTCTGCTCTTCTATCTTCTGCATCTTTTCTTTCCGCTTCAATTCTTCTTTCTTCTTCTTATTGTCTTCTCCATTCCCTTTGTTTTCTTTCATATTCTATTCTTTGTTCAGGATTCATGTTGATTCTATTTGATCCTTCTCCTTCTTCAGCCATTTCGTGTTCAGAGATTTGTAGTGTTTCAATAGGTTGATTTTGTACTTCTTCCACTAAAATTTGCTCAAGGACAGGTTGTTCTAGTTGTTCGACAGTTGGTTTTGTTGTTTCCTTTTTTTTCCAAACAGAAAGAGGTTCTTTAGGTGATTTATTTTTCTTTACCTCATAAGCTAACAAAATTTTTCTTTCAATTAAAGT
Organism: Pinus albicaulis; assembly: GCA_034641835.2. Lineage (NCBI taxonomy): Eukaryota > Viridiplantae > Streptophyta > Pinopsida > Pinales > Pinaceae > Pinus > Pinus albicaulis. Next base: position 535,773,158 of record CM076583.1, read on the forward strand.
TAATCTCTGTCCTAATCTTTGTTTCTCCTCTAACTCTTCTACAGTAGGTTTTCCAGCAACTGGTGTTGTTAATCCTGTGGATGAATGTGTTGTTGGGGGGTTTTGTTTCACAAATCTACCTTTTTTATCTCTAGTTCTAGGCATAAGAAAACATTACTTGAAATAAAAACTATATTTTTGTTGTTTTTGGTGATTTTTGTTTTTGTGTTTTAGTTTTTTTATTTTTTTTCTCTATTTTGACCGTTTTGGAAATATGCTTCCCCGGCAATGGCGCCAAAATGTTGGGTCAATTTATTGTTTCAAATTAAAGCAAGTATTTAATATCAATCCGGGTTGGTGAACTTAGAAGCATCCCCAAAGTATATGGCTTTTAATTACAGTCAAATTTAAAATATGAACTATTGATGGTTAGTGAAATGCATATTACAAATATAAAAACTAACTTAATTAATTTCTAAACAATGGATTAAGATATATGAAATAATAATTAATAGGTTCTATGTTCAGAGATCTCGGTTGTCCTTAATTACTGGTTGCATTATATCATCAATACCATTGTGAAAATATGAAAGCAGGAAATCTAACACTAAACAATAGATTAAGATATATGAAATAACAATCAAGGGGCTCTATGTTCAGAGATCCAGGTTGTCCTTAATTACTGGTTGCATTATATCTTTAATACTATTGTGAAAACATGAAAGCGGAAAATATAACACTAAACAATAGATTAAGATATATGAAATAATAATCAAGAGGCTCTATGTTCAGAGATCCCGGTTTTCCTTAATTATTGGTTGCATTATATCATCAATACCATTGTGAAAACATGAAAGCGGGAAACAATAAATCTAAGTAAACTAGTTCACAAATTACAACTATGAAAACTAAGAAGTGCACTTAGCTCGGTGTGGGGGCCCTTCCACCCTTGCCTTGCGCACTGTAAGTAAACTCAGCTACTCAAGACTTCAAGAAATAAATCAACATGTAGCAACATCACAATAGGTAGAACAGATCTTCTATTATGTCTTCAAGTCTCAAAGATAATAATAATAATTCATACAAGTTCCAATGTCAAATCCTTCAAATTGTGAGGCTTAAATAGATAAAATATCTAAAAAACTGATCTAAAATGTCTCAAGTAATCATAAATATCCATATCCTGTCATATCAAGTTGAATTCATCTACCATATCCATCATAATCTGGAAAAATCTCATAAAATAAGAGTGTTGACCTAGTTTCTAGGGATCCTCCATAAAGATTGGTCATGTTTGACCGCCTTTGACTGAGCCTATTAAAGCTCAATCTGACTGTACCAATAGGTGTATTGTTACTCCTATTTCCTGAGCTTTCTAGAAACATATCTAGCTCGAGCCCAAGTGTCCTGCACATATGCAAACCATCATGCTATTACGGGAATTTCTGTTGTTGTCCAAAATTGCACTTAAATTCCAATTTTCACAAAAACATATAATAATTGAAAACATAAATTAAATACCTGTATATTCATATTTAGGTCTATGTGAGGTGAATATGATGGTAAATGGATGGATAATGTAGCAAAATAAAATGTATTTCTTAAGCAAAAAGAGATCAAAAACAAGGCCCAACATGGTGATCGTGTTTATTTTCCGCAATTGATTTGTAGAGGGATTCAGTATCTTGCTTTAGTAGATAGCATGATAGGATTGATTCCATTAATATACATATTTTTTTTATAATTTCTACACTATCAAGTTCTCCCTGCACTCACATGGGAGCATCTATGTATGAAATCAGTGCACAAAAAGCACGAAAATTTGATGCATAAAATCATATCTATTCATCAGAATGTGAAACTTGTGGACTCATGGAAACAAACCATCCCTCATGCAACATCAATTAAATTTGGGTTTTTTACATTTATATTAAAGTATGTAAAACACTACAAAAAATTCACAGTATCAGGGACATGCTTCAGAACTTGAAATATTTCAACACAAGAAGAACATTGTTCTTCTTACAACAATAATTAAGATGGACATTCATGTTCAAGTTATCTGCTTGGAATCACCAATGAAACTCACAATACATAGTAGCATACATCAAATATCATTTCCTTTCCATTACATGAAACCATAACCCAATCATGCAACTAATACAACACTAGTCTAACAATTCAATAAGAACCACAATAGCAAGAAATGCATTTTAATACTTATCTGGATTTAAAATTGTAGTTGGTAAATTGAGTTAGGTACTACAACTCTCCACCCAACCATAGAAAGTTGCATCCAAGCTTACTTTCAACTCTCACCCCTGATTCGGATTCCAAATACTAAGATAGCTTGCTCAAGGGATTTTATGTCAACTACTTGCTGAAACAGGAACTCTAGAGGTCCTCTTTCCTCCACCCACCAACCAAATAAAAACCAAAAAGTATGTAAGGAATCGATAGGACTATCACCTCTACCTTCCAGTTGTTCAACAAATAATGAGATCCAGGGAATTTAGAGACTTCACGCCACTTTAAGCACATCAACATTGATTCCACCCACTAATGAGACTCGAGAATCCACTCTAAAACCGAATAAAGAAAGCGAAGGAGACTCCAGTGCTTCTAACATGACTTCAAGGGCTAAACCTCTACCCCAAGTTGTCAAGGGTCTCTAGAGAAAGTCCATCTCCACACTTTAGGCCCCAAAATTATCTATAATATCCCCATGTTCAAGTTTCGTGTAATAAATGGGCATTATAAAAGGAAAAAATTAAAACCAAGGTTATGCGACATGTATTTCAAGCTGAATGGAGGGGAAAACATTATATTGGGATCCAATTGTGGTGTATTATTAGATATGGAAATTGGCATTGGCATTGGAAAAGGAAAAAGGGTATAATTGGAAATTAATACAAGAAATAAAGGAAAATAAGAGAAAAGGAAGATGAAGAGACAAGAATATGCATGCAAAGGAAAAAGAAGAAAAGGAAAACAAATAGAAAGAAAAAGGATAACATTAACACACACTCTTTGACATTATAGCATTCACTTAGAGAAGAGGAGAGAAACAGAGAGAACAATCACTTGGACACAAGGAAGACATAAGTAATCAAGCAAGCAAGGGAGCGCAAGATGGAGATTGGAAAGTAGTAAGAAAGGGAAGAAATCAAGTAGAGAAAGAGCGGCCAACAGGAGGATTTTGTACGTAACAGGTTTCATGTATGTTTATCTTGTTGGGATTTGAATGAATTGTTCATGAATTTGGCTTATTGGTCATTTTTCTGTCATTGGCATTATATTTACCTGGATTGATAGTGATGTACAACCTTGCCTTTTTCATTTCCTGGATAGCCATGGTATCATGGGTTTTCATTTTAGTTGAGCTTTGGATTTTCGATGGATTCAGATCTGATTGAGGTGGTCTCAGGAAAATCCCAAGGGTTGAGGGTGGAGGTGGTTTTCTCTGGGAATCTCTTGACAGATGGGTGGAGACAAGAAAATTCCTCTGGGTACGTTGAATAAATACTGAAGCATCCAAGTTTGTTTTGTTTTTGTTGATTTCTAGACTGATTTAGGTGAAATCATTACGGTTGAGGGTGGAGGCGGTTTAACCTATGGATTCCATGGTTGGTTTTGTTTTGGTTTATCCCATGTGATCCCACATTCATGCTTGGAATATGGCATGGGGGTGATTGGCTGAAAGAAATATTTGGTTCAGCCCAATCTATGGTTGGCTGGTACGTGGAATTCCCTGACTTGGTTGGCTCTATGCATATGTTAGTATGTGTTATTTCTTATTGAAATCAATTAGCACAAGTATTAGTTATTGTGTTGATTTTATGATTGATTTGTCATGGATTCATTTTGGTTAATCTTGGTTATAGCCATGGGACATTCTTATTATATGATGTGCCCTTGTTATGGATCTTGTTCATGGTTTGATAAGTTATTGAATTATTATATGAATGCATGGGATAACAAGTGTTTGTCGCAGCTAGCTTCTTGATGAACATTTGATGAGACTAAAGAAACAATGAACATATTCATTCATGACCTATAGTTGTTATGTTTACCATGTTTTTGTATAAACGAATGTTAAGTGCTATGAAATTTTAAGCAAGAATAAGACTTGGAAACAGAGCCTGAAGACTCATAGAGACTGTTGAGGAAGTTCTGTAAAGTTCTGGGAAAATCTAGGAAATTTTCCTGTAGGCTTGCCTAAAAATCTAGAATTGAGTCTTTGTGTACACTCTCGACACTTGGAAATTTCAGTTATAGTAGCACAAAGGCTAAGTTGTGCATGCAGTTGGAGCCTTTTGGCCACATTGACTAGCCTTTGTGCATGTGGTTGGGTTTTAAATCCTAGTTGAAAGTGATTCCAGCTCATCAAGAAGGTCACTAGTGGAATCAGACTGTTAATGGTGTGATTCAGAGTTCCTAAGTGTTATAGTAAGTATTGGATAATTTGGTAAGTTAGGCCCATTTCCATAAATGCATCTTGGATTTTTGCTCATGGATAACTCTCAACTCATGTTTACCCTAGTGATTTTCAAAAAGCAGATAAATGTGGGGTGGGTTGTTATAGAGTGGTATCATAGCAGGTTCATAGCATTGTACGTCGGGGTAAATGCATGTCAATTGTCTATAAGTTTACCATGCATGCATGATTAACAATTTATTGTTATTATTAAGATATCCATGTATGAGTTGATGTGCTTATGGTGTTGTATCGTGTTAATCTAGATTGGATTTTTGTACATGTAATAACCTCACCAGCAGTAAGTTTAGGTAATTTTTTTTATTATGCATTTTATTTAATCTAATATTGCAGGAAATAGAAGGCCAAGTGATGAAAAGAAGAATAGTTGAGTACAGCTCATATTACTTCTCATACATTCTAGAAGAGACATTACTGGGATGGGAGAAGTCAGTTGAACAACAGGGAGAGGGGGACTCTCCTGATCTAGTCGATACTTTGAAAATATTAAAGGTTGAGATCTTAAGTTGAAAGGAAAATAATGAGAGGTTCTTTGAAGCACGAGAAATTATTGAAAAATCTCAAGAAAATAAAGTTGAGGTCAATGTAGTTATTCTTCACAGCCTTTCATCTTTGCAAAAGAAAGGAAAAGCAGGGATTAGTCATGGAGATAGACAGGAATAAAGGAATAATGGTGCAGATGGAAGCAGGTCTCAGAAAAGGCACAGGTTGGACAGGGGTGATACAATGAAGAGTGTCATACTCTTGGATACACCTAAGAGGAGGGCTACTACTCATGGATTTTTTTCTAGCTATGCTTCTAGGAGACATCATCACCATTACCACAAGCATCATTATAGGAGGAGTGAGAGGAGATATTTTCTAGAAGAAATCAAGAAATTCAATCCTCCTACTTTTGATGGTGAGATGACCGATTCAGAAGATACAGAAGCATGGTTGCTTTGAATGAAAAAAAATTTCAGACTTCATAATTACTTTGAGAATATGAAAGCCATGATAGATACTTTCAGTCTCAAAGGAAAAGCAAACATCTGGTGAGAAGATGTCAAGCATGACTAAGGTATCATGGAAAAGGAGTTTATTTGGGAAGAATTCGATAGACTCTTCAGGAAGAAGTACATGTCTGAGATATATTATGATGGAAAGACTAAGGAATTCTATGAACTCATGGTGGGGTCCATGATAGATGAAGAATATACAACCAGATTTCTAGAGTTGTTTAGGTATGTGCACTATCTCAAGGATGAGAAAGAAAATATCTAAAGGTTCATCAGTGGATTTCCATTATCATTCAAAGACCGGATTGAGTTTGATGAGCCTCATTCAATGGAGGAATTTATCACGAATTTGAAGCATTTTTATGAGTAGTCAAAGTGCAAGCCTGAGTTTAAGCATGACTAGAAGGGTATTGAGAACAATAAAGGAAGATCGCTTAAGAATTGAAAAATATCTCAAGATACATGTGACAAGGAAAATTTGGCACCTCATAAGAATTTCAATGTAGCTGAGAAAGGAAAGAGGTCTCACACTATGGAGTAGCAGAATAAGGGAAATGGTAGTTAACCATTGAAGTGTTGGATTTGTGGTAGGTATCATCGCAAGAAGGATTTTCCTTTGTATCATGGTGGCAGGCCTCATATTTATAGTTCTTAGGAGGCACAGACATTTTGGGATGTAGGTCATAGCATTCCTCGGATCTATGCAATAGTTGGTAATAGGCAGGTACACCACCAGGCATCCATTATCAAGATGGAAGGTAAGTTTTGTGGTCAAGTTGTTTCTATTTTGTTTGATCCAGGATTGAATTATAGTTATATTAGTATTGACCTGGCGAACCAGTGTCGTTTGAATAAGTAAGTGCATGTGGAATCTTGGTTGGTGCAATTAGATATAGGGACCAAGAGAAGATTTCATCATTGGGTGAAGTCTTATGCATTTGAGCTTAATGGCATGCCTACAACAGCAAATCTGAATTTGCTTCCTTTGGGTTCATATAGCATGGTTTTGGGAATGGATTGGTTGTTTATTAACAGGACCAAGGTAGATTTCTATGATAAGGCCATTGAGTGTCTGGATGAGGATGGAGAAAAGAGAGTCTTGCAGGGAAATAAGAAGCCTACATCAATGAGGATGGTTACATCCATGCAAGCTAATCGCAAACGTAGGAAAGGATGTTATTAGTTGCAGTACATTTTTCCAGTGACAAAGGGAAGGAGGATGAGGATGATGAATTCCTGAGGAGGTGTCCTATCTTGTAGTAGTTTTAGGATGTGTTTCATGCAGAGGTTCCAAATATTACTCCTCATAGAGATGTGTATTTCTCTATTGAGTTAATGTTAGGAGCAGCACCAGCATCTAAGGCACCTTACAGGATGAGCACGCCCAAGTTGGTGGAACTAAAGTTGTAGCTTAAAGAGATGCTCAATAAGGGATAAATAAGGCCAAGTGTATCTCCTTGGGGTGAACCAATGTTGTTGGTAAGAAATAAGGATAGTACTCTCAGATTATGCATTGATTATAGGAAGCTAAACAAGGTGACTATCAAGAATAAGAATCTATTGCCTGTGATTGATGATTTATTTGATCAACTGAAGGGAGCTTCAGTATTTTAAAATATTGCTCTAAGATTAGGATATCATTGGGTGAGCATCAAAGAAGAATACTTCTACAATTCCTCATTCCATACAAGGGATGGGCACTATGAGTTTGTGATGGTTCCTTTTGATCTTACCAATGCTCCAACCACCTTCATGTGTTTGATGAACATTATGTTGTGCCCTTATCTAGATAATTTTTTGATAGTATTTATTGATGATATATTAGTATATTCAAAGAATGAGGAGGAGAATGCAGAGCACTTGGTAGTGGTATTGAGATTATTCAGAGAGAGCATAATTTGTATGCCAATATCAACAATTGTAGCTTCTTTCAGACTAAGATTCATTACTTGGGACATGTTGTATCCAAATAGGGGATAGTAGTGGATCCAAAAAATATTAAGGCTATCATGGAGTGTCTAGCTTTGAAGAATGTGGATGAGGTCAGATCATTCATGGGACTAGCTGTTATTACAAGAGGTTCATCAGGAACTTTCTAATATTGGCTATCTTATCACATCTTTCCAGAGGAAAGGAAATAATTTTGAATGGACTCTTGAGTGTGCAGCTAGTATTCATCAGTTGAAGCAGTTTCTTACCAATGCTCTAGTTTTGAGGATTGCAAATCCTGATAAAGACTTTGTGGTATGTATAGGTGCTTGTAAGCAAGGACTTGGTGGATTCCTAATGCAGGAAGGGTAGGTGGTTTGTTATGAATCACGAAAGTTGAATAAGAATGAGTATAACTATGTGACTCATGATCTTGAGTTGGAAACTATCATTCATGCATTGAAGATGTGGAGACATTATCTCCTTAGCAGGAGGTTCAGTTTGATGAGTTATCATAGTGGACTGAAGTACTTTTTGACCAACCTAATTTGAATGTAAGCCAAGCTAGATGGTTGGATACTCTCAATGAGTTTTCTTTTGAGATCATGTACATGAAAGGCAAATAGAACCAGGTTATGGATGCTCTCAGTAGGAGAGTTTAGGTGAATCATATTTTAATTGTGAGCTCTTATGGGGCATATTTACAAGAGTGAATATTGCATGTAGGGCATCATGATGAAAGGTACCATCAGTTGAAGCAGAGATTGAAACAACAAGGTGATAAGAGTGAGGAGTATCACCTCACAACATATGGCTTGTTTATATTTAGGAGTAGGATCTATGTGCCTAGAAGTAGTGAACTGAAGAAGCTCATTTTGAGAGAGTTTCATGTCAAGCCATATTGAGGCCACCCATGATACTAGAAGACTTTGAGAACTATCAAGAACTTCTACTATTGGCAGACATTTGAAGAAAGAGGTGGATGATTTTGTTGCTAAGTGTTGGTTTATTGCAGCCTATTCCGATTCTAGAATGGAAATGGGAGGTCATTTCCACGGATTTTATTACAGGGTTTCCAAGGACATCAAGGTAGCATGACTCCATCATAGTTTTGGTTGAAAGGCTTAACAAGGTATCTCAATTAATTACAGTGAAGTCTACTAATTCATCTAGTGAAGTGGCTCAGGTATTCATCAAATAGATAGTGAGGTTGAATGGAGTTCCCAAGAGGATTATATCAGGTAGATATGCCAAGTTTACTTCCAGGTTTTGGAAGGATTTGTTTGCAGGCTTGGGGATAGATTTATCCTTTATTACAGCTTATCATCCACAGAAAAATGGATAGACAGAGAGGGTTAATAGGATTCTTGAGGATATGTTGAGGATGTCTTTCATGCATCAGCAGAGGAAGTGGGAGGAGTATCTTACACTAGTGGAGTTTTCTTACAATAATGGGTATCAATAATCCTTGAATATGAGTCCATTTTAGTCTCTCTATGGGAGGAGTTGTATACTCCCATCAACTAGAGTGATCCAATGAACAGGGTGTTGATTGGACCAGATATGTTGAGAGAGATGGCGCAAGAGATGCAGCTTATCAGAAATAATTTTAAGGCAACACAAGACAGGAAAAAGATTTATTCCTGTTATTGCCTAAATCTACCTTAGGCTGAAGGAAGGCAGAATTCAGGATAACACCAAACCACGATCAGTCTGGTAGCTAGCCCTACCAGAACAGGAGAGGGCTCTCTCCGGGTCAAAATCAGTAAAAATAATCAATAGGGTCTGAGATGACTTGAAATGAATACTGATTTTAGGCTAGGTATTTAAATAGGAGGGTTTGTTTTAATTTTTAGGGGTTTTTTTGTTGGAAAAAGGGAAAGGCAGTTTTGGGCTTGGGGATGAGGCCAAATTTTTGCAGAGTTCAAGTTGGGGCAAGGAAATAAATGGCTTTGATGTCTTAGATTCAATGAATGGATAGAAAAGACTGCTGAGGAGCTGAAGAGGGAAAGAGGCTGCAAGGGTCCTCTTCAAACAGATGAAAACATATAAAACTAAACAAAATTTTAAGTCAGAGCACCAGCAAACTAATGAATTCTACCTTAGTTACTCATTTTTTTAATTTCAGAAGCAAAGAGAAGGGAAATGGCATACATAAAACATTAATGAAACTTACAATTACATGGAGAAAAACACCATCAAAACTCAGAGCCACAAGTATCCCAACAAGTGCTGCAAAACCCTAGTCTTTCCTTTGCCAAAAATGCTGAAATGAATATACAATGAGGTACCAAACTATTCCCAAGAGTCCAACCCTGAAAATGTCTCAGAAAATACATAATATAGACCAGCCTAACCCATTCCCATGCCTCTAGGGGTCTAGCTCATCCTTCTAGGAGTTGTTTCAACCGATTCTAAACTAGGAAATGAAATCTAGGCAATCAAACAACTTGCCTCTATATGGTAGGAAACTGATTCATTCATTTAATTTTCACTTTTTAGTGAATGAATCCTCTAGAACAAGTAAAAATGTGCCAAATTTACATCATGGTCATGAAATTACATCAAGGTAGATCAATAGTTACATCAAAAAGTGAAACTAGTCAAAACTGGGCGAAATTCTGAGCAGAAGAGTGAAAAATAGGCAAAAATCCTCTATGCGCCGCGCCCAAAATCTCTATGCATAGCACAAATTTGGAGCTATTTTTGAGGCACTTCCCAAAGTCCAAATTAAGCTAATGATAGCTTGTTGGAAAGCCCTACCTGTCTAATTTCCAACCCAAGTGGAATTTCTGGATTTGGATGTCATTTGCCCCTCCAAAACTTCAATCTCCCAAGACTGGTTCCTGTGTGTGTAAAAAGTGGCAGAAAGGCCATTTTCAAGGTGTTTTTGACCCTTTAGGCCACCCAGAACTTGATGAAATCCTTAGGCCATTCCTGAGCATGCATAATTTTTCATAAAAAATCCAAAAATGTAATTTTTTCCTCTAGAAGATCTCTCAAACGTAAGCGCGCGCAAGGTGGCGCTACGCGTTGGGCAGGAAAACCTGTTTTGTGACCAAAAATTCAAAAATGACAAAATTTTCTCCAAATTTTCTGAATTTGGAGTGAAGGTCCCCCATCAAGTTCCATGCTCAGCCAAAGAAGCTTCGGCCAAGATTTGAAGTGGATCAGGCCTTTTCCTACGTTTCAGTGCCCTCCTTAGCCTCGCCTTCAGGATCTTAATCCTCGCTTTGCAAACATGTGTGCGGGCCCAATAGTGGTTCTTCATATGTCTGAGCATGTCCTTGTCCTTTTTTTCCTTCGCCAATAGTTTCTCAAGATGAACGTTGACTCTCGTAAGCCAAATCTCCCGCTCAAAGGGTGTCATGTCACCTGGTCTTTTTCGGGCCAATTCCCGGTCTTCACGGATTTTCTGCAACTCCATGAGTGTCTGCTGATCCTCCAATTGTTTATTCCGTTGATCCAAGTAATTTATAACCCACTGAGCTCTCTGAAATTTCTCGGTCAATGTGTCGATCTCATCTTTCTGCTCCTAGATGGTCTCTTTCAGCTTTGAGCTGGGAGAGCTCAAATCAACATCAATGAGTGTAAAATCAGTGTCTTGGCCTCCTGAAGGGCCTTCATCCTGTATAGGCCTCTTGCCTCTGTCCTGTACCTGTTCTGATGTTGAAGGTGAGACCCCTTCCACCCCAAGTGGAGATAGTACTCGCGCTGCTGATGAAGGTAACGAGACCCCTTCCACCCCGGGTGGAGATAGTACTCGTCGTGCTGCTGCAAACAATGCTATTGCGCCTCTCTGATAGGTAACACATACTGGAACACTGATAGGCTCTGTCTCAGGACCCTCAAACTGATGTGAAGGCTCACCCGCATCATGAACAATCTCTGGAGGAGGCTGAGGGGCTGTAAAGAAGTCACGGGAAATGAACTCCTCTCATGCAATGCCCTGGAATCCGAGCTGATGAACAACAATGATCTTAATGAGCGCATAATGATAAATGCTATTATGCTAATGTTCGGGAGTCTTCTTCTGCACAAGAGTAGTCATCCGCTCTGTGTTTCGACACATGAAATATGGAATTCTCATCATCCTTACTCTCGTGAAATGCATCAATAATCGGATATGGTAAGCATAAAGGCGCGAGAACCGACCCTCATAGTTGAAGTACCTGATGATGAGTTTCATCAATGGTGCATTGGACTCCTTCAAGAATCTGAAAGGGAACACCCTGCTGAGCTGCCTCATATAGCCAGGCCTGATGTATGGCTCATAATACACTTTTTCTAGCTGTTGTCTCTTGTTCCACTGCTCACCTACATTCGGTATTCCTGTTGCCTGAGAAATGGTTTTTGGTGTCAAGGTGAAATTTAAACCAGCGAGGGTAACCTGACCATCTCGCAAATGTAACACAAACAAGCGAACCAACTCCTGATGATGCTGAGTTTGAGCAATCATCTCACAATACCGAAAACATGACTGTTGCTGAAAGCAAGCCATTGCAAGTGGGCAGGCCTGCAACTGAGTCAAAGAAGTGGGCTCTTCTCTGACGTGTCTACCCCCTTTACGAGGCCTTCTCGGTACATGAAGCTCAGTGGTTGAGTCACTGTCCTGCTCATATGATGAATCTGTGTCCGTCATGGTGTTTGCAATGTGTATGACAAGTGTATGATTGGTTTGTTGAAAATGATAAATTGGTGTTTGTTTTCAATGCCAAATGTGCCAAAGGGAAATGAGGGACTATGAAGAATATGGGACAGTGGGAAAGTGGACTGTGGAGTTTTTCAAGTGAGATTTGAAATGTGTTAACAGTCACTTGACTGTATTTAGGAATCTGGGATTTGGGTATTTGTTGCTAATGATATGGGAGAGGGGAAAAATGATAGGGAATGGTAGGTTTTAGGATAGGGAAAATATGATTTAGGCACAAGTGATATGAGTGATAAATGGGATTATGAGGGAATAGGAAAGGGATATAAGTGGTTTGGGAGGTTAGGGCATAAGGGATTTGACTATAATGATAGGATTATGAAAGGGAAAGGGATCACAGGTGGGAAATGGAGACTTGGCACCAAAATTACAGTTGAAAAACACCAATTTCAAACCCTAAGAGCAGTCTTGACCAAATGAGAGGGTTTACACTTTCAATCATTCAAATTATCATATTCCAACCTTTCAAACAACACTAAACACTGATAATGGCAATTTCATAATCTCGTGAACTTACTTGGAGCGAAAAAAATTTGAGTCGTTTCGAAAATTTGATGAAGAAATGGCAAAATTCCGGCTTGGAGGCTCTGTGCGCCGCGCACAAACCCAGTGCGTCGTGCCTCCTGGATGCGCCGTGACAGTGCAATTTTACACAGTGAAAATTGGCCCAATGCGCCGCGCGGTCTATGTGCACCGCGCCTTCCTCCCGATGCGTCGCGCAGCACTCCAACACACAGTCGGCCTTCAAACTCACAATTTCGTTTTTTTTCACAACTGAGCTCGACTTCTCTGATGCTTCTTGAATGAAAATGGATTGATAAATGTGTAAAATATCTCATATAGTGAAGAATTTAATTTTTGCTTCTTACAAACCCATTTTTGTAATGTTTTGAAATTGGAACTTTTTCACTTTTAATACAAACTCTGTTCTGCTTGTTTCCACTTGACTTTTGACTGAAATGATGGCTCCTTTGTCAATTTTTTGCAGGGATGACTAGCATGTTTTGGCAAAGGCGACCAGGGCTGCGCCTGAATACTTCATGACTGAAAAACCTTTAAAAATTACATATTTATTACAAACAATAAATTTTGACGATTTCTTCTTCAAAACAGAGTTTTGAAGAAGAATCATTCCCAGCATTATTGATGATGAAAATTTTGGAATGAAAACTTGTTAAAAACATCCTCATGTGCCTGCTGGCATTATTTGACACTTTTGAAGACGAAACCCTAGACCTAATGACTGAAAAGACTCTTTGCTGACCGAAAGACCATCCATGACTATGAATGACTGTAAAATTGACTTTGATGAATTTTGATGAACTTTAATGATCAGACACAAACTAGCAGGTACATGACATGAGGGAAAATGAAAGACAAGACCCTTCCGTCAAATAATCTATGCTTCTAGTGGAATGAATCTGATTGGATGAATGAGACACCTAAAATGAAATGCAACAAAGATTTTTTGATCTCTGACGGAGGTATAACCAGACCGACTCTAACAATGCCAATCAGCATAAGGTATTCAAGGAATTTTAGGTTAGGGAGCACGTGTATTTTTGTATCAAGCCCAAGAAGAGCTCCTTGAAGATTGGATCATGTTCCAAGTTTGAACCTTGGTATTGTTGGCCTTTTGATATCTTTGAGAGGATCGGACTAGTGGCATACAAACTTTCTTTTCCACCATCAATGAAAGTCCATGATTTTTTCCATGTTTTATTGCTTAAAATATATGTATGTGATGTTGATCATGTGATTGATTGGTTTGTATTACAGGTGGAACCATAATGAGATTTCCATCCAAAGCTTCAATGCATCCTACAACGGAAGAATCTCATGCTTTGGAACTGAGCAATAGAGCAAGTTAAATTCCAGTGGAAGCACTTTGGGCCCGATGAAGCTACATGGGATATGGTTGATCAGATGTAGCCATTATATCCTTCTTTATTTTCTAGTTGAAGAAAATTAGTTTTGGTGTGTGTGTGTGTGTGTCATTTTACATATTGTATCAATTTGTGTTTATAAAACTCCAACAAGCAGTATGTTATTCATGCTTTCAGCGGTTTTTCATTGTAAATATTACATTAACTTGTGTTATAAATATCCATAAGTAGTATGTTTGCCAGGTTCAACAGTTTTGGTTGGTAATAAGTGTCATAGAACATCGAGGACGGTGTTCCCCCAAAGGGGAGGGATTTGTAACAGACCTGGTTTAAATTTCAATTTAATAAATGGGAATTATAAAAGGAAAAATTTAAAACCAATTTCATAGGACACATATTCCAAGCTCAATGGAGGGGAAAACATTATATTGGGATCCACTTGTAGTTTATTATTGGATATGTAAATTGGCATTGGCATTGGAAAATTCAAAAGGCAATAAATGGAAATTAATACAAGAAATAAAGGAAAATAAGAGAAAAGGAAGATGAAGTGACAAGAATATGCATGGAAGGGAAAATGAAGAAAAGGAAAAGAAAAAGGAGAGAGAACATTCACACACACTCTTGGACATTCTAGCATTCACTTAGAGAAGAGGAGAGCAAGAGAGAGAAAAATCACCTGGACACAAGGAAGTCATAATAATTCAAGCAAGCAAGGACAAGCAAGGGAGTGCAAGAGGAAGATTGGACAATAGTAAGTAAAGAAAGAAATCAAGGAGAGAAATACCAGCCATCAGGAGGATTTTGCAGGTAACAAGTTGCATGTATATTTATCTTGTTGGGATTCGAATGCACGGTTCATGCAATTGGTTTATTGGTAATTTTAATTTCATTGGCATGGGATTTACTTGGATTGACAGTAATGTACAACCTTTCCTTTTCCATTTCATGGATAGCCATGGTATAGTGGGTTTTCGTTTTGGTTGAGCTTTGGATTGCAAGTGGATTCAGATCTGGTTGAGGTGGTCTCAAGAAAATCCCAAGAGTTTAGGGTGGAGATGGTTTTCTCTAGGAAGCTCTTGATAGCTGGGTGGAGATAGGAAAATTCCTTTGGGTATGGTGAATACATCCAAGCTTGTTTTGGTTTTGGTGATTTCTATACTAGTTTAGATGAAATCACTATGGTTGAGGGTGGATGTGGTTTAACCTCTAGATTCCCTGGTTGGTTTTATTTTGGTTTATCCCATGTGATCCCAGATTCATGCCTAGAACTTGGCACGGGGGTGATTGAATAAAAGTAAGAATTGGTTCAGCCCAATCTATGGTCAAGTGGTTTGTGGAAGTCCTTGAATTGGTTGGTTTTATGCATACTTTGGTATGTTTTATTTTTTATTGAAACTAATGAGAAAAAGTATTGGTTATTGTGTTGATTTTATTATTGGTTTTTCATGGAATCATTCTAGTTAAATGTTGGTTATAGGCATGGTACATTCTTATTATATGATGTGCTCTTGTTATGGATCTTATTCATGGTTTGATAATTTGTTGAATGATTATATGAATGTGTTG
Organism: Pinus albicaulis; assembly: GCA_034641835.2. NCBI lineage: Eukaryota > Viridiplantae > Streptophyta > Pinopsida > Pinales > Pinaceae > Pinus > Pinus albicaulis. The sequence continues at coordinate 535,788,728 of CM076583.1, forward strand.
TAGCCACTGCAACCCCCTCAAAAATTCTATCCTATACAAAATTTCGGAACCTTCCATGGTCTTGTTCATGGTTTTCACAAGCTTTGAACTTCATTCCACGGCTTTTCTTAAAGTGTTGTGACCCCTTTCGCAATATAGGAAAAGTGTCATTTTTTGGCATGTTAGTTGTTGGAGTGAATGTATGATCTTGTCCCAAATGGTTTTAAGAGGCCATATTTGTGTAAATGAGTTTTTCTAACCTTGTAAGTATATGTTGCACTCATTTCAAAAGTTATGAGAATTTTCGCACAAGTGTCATCACAGTCATCGTAAAGTGTATATCTGGTGTTGCATTTTTCGTAATCATTCATAAAGTTTTCACATGGAGGATAATGCTTTGTTTGTGTGTCTTGGATGATCTATGTTGTTTATTTCATCAAGTATGTTAAATGTGTGATCATATTCAAAGTCCATCATTGTTCACATCAATCTCATTGGTCCCACACTTAGTCATTTTCCTGAAAACTTCCCGACCAAGAAACTTAGCTTCACCGGGCCCCTCCTGAGCTACGCACTGCAAATTATTAGTCCTTTGGCTATGACCTTGCTACTTGGCACTGCGTAGTGTGTAGTATTGGCCTCCCAATACTACTTAATTGTGTAGTTTTGTGACCAAGACCCAACCTTTACCTCTATAATTGCGCAGTCATGGCCTCCAACTTGGCTTGAACTACACACTTTGCAACTTCAAGACACAATCTCATACCTTGAGCCTTATAACTTTGCACTACGCAGTCACCCAGACCTCTTTTACCTCTTGAACAACACAATAAGCATTAACAACTCTCATCCCTTCTACATGTCCCCATTGACTCTGGAAACTATGCATTCATGTCCCTAAGACATCTTGAACTATGCACTACGCAGTCTCAATGCTCAAGGTTTACCCTTGCCTGCCTGAAATTCACAGTTGCGCAGTCACTGAGCCTCCTAGCCCAGCCTGTTACTTGTCCCAGGCTCAGTTCATGGATCAAAATGCATCATATTAAGCTAGGGGGCTTTGGATTGATGTCATCCCGTCATGAGTGAATTGCAAGAACAGGTACTCTATAAAGTAATGGCAAGATGATAAATGAGCAGAAGGATAGAATCATGCTCACAGACACTCTTGCAGATGAACTTACAAGATTATTGATCAAGAGAAAGAGAAAGGACACTAGCTTGCGACCACTATCCAAGACTTGAGATCGTTGAAGACTCCCTATCACCAAGGCTTGTGGAGGAGTAAAGGAGATCTCTTTCATGAAGACACTCAACTCTCGGCAGCATCTATCGCTTGAAATTTCCATGTCATCAAGCATTCCATGTCAATAGTGTTATGTCATGTCATGTCATGTCATGAGTGGTCATATTGCCACATCACTATTATATATCATGTCCATTGTGATCAAATGAAAATTAAAGTGGAAGTCAAAAGGACACACATGAATTTAAAGATTCATGTAAGTTGAAAATTTGTGGTAATTCAAACAGTCATGAGGTTAGTCAAAGATTCACCCTTGGTTATATATACTCCCTCATTGTATGAGCAAAGCACTTTACACCTCAGCTCCGCCAACAAAGTAATAGAGAGGAAATATAGTTCTTTTGTGGAGAAATGAGTGGCTCCAATGCTCCACTATTGGAGCTAGTGATGTTCATTGTATATATTTTTCTTGGAAATTTTAGTTAATAAAAGAATAATATCAAGGCCAGCACACTCTTCATGCATGACTTATGAATGTTTTTAATACTGTTCTGGGGATGATTGTACTTCATGTTTGCTTTCCACATGTACTAAGATTGTTTAACTACTTCGGTTATGTTAGTGATTATCTTCTTGAGAATATTTTGTAATGGTTGTAACTCTTGTCCCATCCTTATGGACTATTCCGCAAGATATTAGAAAGATCTTTCCCAAAAAAAATTGTGTGTAATTGATGTCCCATCCTTGTGGACTATTCTGTAGGATATTATACAAACTTTTCTCAAATTTTTGTGTGTAATGACCATTGCATCCCTCGTGGAATATTGTGTTGGATGTTAGACATGATCCTTCGGTTCACGTATGTGATGAGCCTCGGTATTGCAACAAGAATTTTGCAACTCTCAAGGCTACCAACTTTAATTATCAACCAAGGGTTCGTACAAACTTAAGAGGTATCAGCACAATATGTGAAGCATACAATGTGTCACTATTTTATTGATTTGATGTAATGGAGTGAATTTCATGAAATCAAAGCCTAAACTTATTTCAAAAATGGAAGTGTTGCTTTGAAAAGTTATTAATCCTAGGCAAGAACAACAATTTGTAATTAAAATCCTAAGAGCATGAATTCAAATAAATAGGCCTAATCCACTTTGTAAAATTGCATGTCCTATGTGGTGTTTATTCTTCCTCAATCATGGATTTAGATCCTAGGGGTCATGATTCAAGCATAAGAGACAAAAACCAAGCTTTGGCAGCAAATATGGTCAAGTTTACACATGCTACAAGAGTGCTAGAGGAAGTTTTGTTTTTGTTAGAGGAAGTTTGTTTTGGAGATAACTCATCGAATGACTAAGTAAATCAAATGAAAATGGGATGGGAAAAATTTTGTTATTAAGTATTAGGTCTCCATTCCAAGTGGAATTACTCCAAAATACCCTTTTTCACATCTGCTAAAAAATTAAAAAAAATTACTAATCTAAAAAATGGAAATTCAAGAACTAGTGAGCTAGTTAACCTATCAAATGCCTAACTGTTGGGGCCCTTGTTTTTGTTTAAGTTTTGGAATCTTGGCCAATTGAGTTTTGACCCTTTTTGAGTTGCGGAATAGATACACATGGCAACCGCGACCGCACCGCACCTACCAGGAGTTGCGGAGCTACCAAGGCGGCGCGAAAGCACTTGATAGCTGGAGATAGAACAGAGACAAGTGCAGATGAAGGAAACACAGCAGAAAACAGAAAGTGGAACACGCAGACATCAGAAGAGAAGCTGAGAGAAGCCGAAGTGAAGATGCAGAAGAGCCGATAGTCACGGGTGCGGGTGAATAAATAACAGTCACCCGGCCGGAAAGAAGAAGTTGTTGAATGTCGAAGGTTGTTCAGGATGTTGAATGCTGAGAATTGAATGAGTACAAAAGAAGTCGCAAGGCCAGAGACAAGGAAGGATGCGCAGAGCAGCTGCGGAGGATTCATGCATGTGCTTCATATGGTTTCTTATCTTCTCTAATCTACCCTTCTGTTCTAAGATCCATCTGTATCAGAGTTATGAGCTATCAGCTAGAATGCTATGTAATCATGTGTTCGGCCAGGAGAATAATATAATAGAAGATTGTTGTCTCAATGAGTTGTTCATGCGCTTGTACTGTGTCTGCGCTGATTTAAATTTTTACTTGCGAATGTCTGGATGCTTATTACGTGACCTTGCATGTGTAATTTGGTATATGTAATGGATGCACTTTCTTTCTTTGGTTGCGGGTTTGTTCCTTATCCTTGATCTCATCCCCTTATGCATGTGGTTGCGGCACGCCTCGGGTGAGACGCACTGCTCTCCAGAGCAGGGTGAAAATGCCGGCGTGTTCCTAGACTACACCGGACTCCTTGTTGGCCCCAACTCTTGAACCTGGGTCTTGTCCGCAAGACCTGATTTTTCGCCAACAAATGGTTCTGTTGCTGGGACCTGCATGTTCTGAGGGGATCTAGATCATGGTCTCGAGGATTTTTGAAGGAGCAATACGGCGATGGTGGGATGATCATCTTGACCAGTTCATTGCTCAACAAGCAAAGCTGACCAAGAAAAAGGAGGCGGCGATCAAAGAGCTTGTTCTTTTCTCTGATTTAGCCAGTGATACGTACGAAATTTTCTGGGGAAGGTTCCCTACTGACCTTTACAATTGGTTGCGAAGGTTACGAGCGACGGTGCCCCAAGAAGGCTCACGGAAGATAAACCGCAGGTGGGCGCACCAAGACCTGGTAACACTGCATCGGGTAGACACTGAACTAACCCGCGCGGTGGATTTTTGGGTAAGGACCACGTTGGAAGGATACACGGTGGAGTTTGCTACTGAGTGCTATCAGTCCTTCTCGAAAGCTGAGGCTGTCTTCCACTCGGGGCTAAGGGGGAAGCTATTGAAGGAGATCCCGCTGTGGATCAAAGCCCTGATGGTGGACGAAGGGTTGATTGAATTCCACAAAACGAGTATGGAAGCGTATGCCATCCGTACTGGGGGAAGGATTGAGGGGACCGATGCTGTGTAGACTGTGAGAGTGGGGAGCGGGGGATGGATGTTGAGGCCGCATGCAATTTGCGGGAGCTACGCGCGCATCGGCGGGCACAGATCGTCGATAGGTGGCGAAGAAGGGAAATGAGAGATTTGAAGAGAAGAGAGATCGAGAGGAAGAATCAAAAGGAGGCGCCTCAGAGGACGGGAGTTATGGGTTCGGATACCTGGAAAGACGACGGGACAGCAGCGGAAGTGCAGTGGGTGCATGGGAGCCCAGCGACGCGAGAAAAAGAAGTAACGACTAGCGAAGATAATGGAAAGATGCAGCCCGAAGAAAGTTCCGATGATGAATGGCACGGCGTGATGCAGCAGATGTTCCAGGATCAGACGGCACCCACCCCTCCAGGCAACCCTACGTCCCACCTTCCGCATGGCCAGGATCCCGACCTTCCCCTGGTACTTTATCAACCTCTAAGAAATATTTTTATTCAGTTACAAGCATTAAGTCAGTCATATAGTAGTTCAGCGGCGTCGGTAACGCCCAGTAGCAGCAGCGTTACTAGTAGTAGTCTTTTCCCTAGAGGGACCGTTACGCAACCAAGACCGGGAGGTTTTATCCTGGTTAATTCTCCGCAAGTACACATGGCTGGATCTTTCACCCGGTATCCAGAGTTCTCTGGCCGGGGCAATGACGACATCGAACAACACTGGTATCTGTGTGAAGCCATCTGGAGGGCTCGACAGACGCCGGATGCAGGGAAGTTAATAGAATTCCAAACCACGCTCAGAGAGAGGGCTCTGCGTTGGTTCATCAAGTGGTCCGAAGCGCACCCTAACCCTGTAATTGCGGACGTGAAGCGGGATTTTGTCCGCGAATTCAAGCTTCCCCAGACAGACCAGTAGGGCCTGTCCGAGCTGTGGGAAATTAAGCAGAAGGAAGGAGAGACCGCGTGGGAGTTGATGCGGCGATTCAAGGATGCGATCGGGAAACTGAGCTACCCGATCGATCCAAACCACCAGAGGGACTGGTTCATCAAGGCTCTGCTCCCCTTGACACGAACCCCTCTTACTCAGCAGAAGATTGATAACCTGCAGGACGCTTTGGAGCAAGCCATGAAGATTGAAGCCATGGCGGGCTACCCCCAGGAATATCGGGGGGTGGTGGCCCCGCAAGACCCTTCTTTGGTAGGGTTGCAACACCAGATCGCCAGCTTGACCGAAAAGCTCAAGGAACTTCAGCCGGTGAGGCCAGCGCGACCGAATGTTTGGTGTACACATTGTCTGGTCGAGGGCCACGTCACAACCGAATGTCCTCGGTTGCGCGGCGCAGGAGCAGGACCCTCGATCGCGGCTATCCAGAGAGGTCCACCACCAGGGGGTGGTGCGGGGATGAACCCGCAGGGAGTCTACCAGCCGCAAAAGACCTTTGCGGCGTTCCAACCGCAACCGGGGTCCTCCACCACAGAGTACTGTGAGATTTTCCGGACGATGGGGCATCCTCCTCGGATGTGCCCGATATTACAGAAGTACTCCACGGTGCCGAATAATGTATACTGTGAATTCTGTGTGTCTACGACTCACAACACTGAGCAGTGCAGGGCGCTCGATGCACTTGCGGATCGATTAGATCGTCCCTCGTACAGGGTGAACGAGGCTCCAAGGGGAAGAGGTGGAGGCATGCGGGGAGGCCGAACAGGAGGACGCGGTCTGGTAAAGTGCTACAACTGTGACCAGGAGGGTCATGTGGCTCGAGAATGTCCCCTTCCCCGACGACCCTGGTGCTCCCAGTGCCGGGTCAACGCCCATGCTACAGAAGACTGTCCGGAGCTCATCAAGAAGTGGGAAGAACGGGTGAGGCAGAGGGGAGCAAATCTGATAAACTCAGAACCGCGCAGCGCCGCAACCCCCGACATGCAGAACGTTGCAATAGTGACGAGGGGCAGAAAGAAGACTGGAGAGGATGCCCACGAGAAGGAGCCAACCCGGGTGGTCCGGCCGGCATCCCCAAAGAAGCTGATCAGGCCCGAGGTCCAGAAAAAGTATTTTCAGGAGGCAGTTGAGGCATTCGCCCAGTTGCGGAACGAGGGAGGTTTGGAGGAGCCCATGTTGCCGGAATCCGGAGCGCAGAACGTCACAAATACTGTGGTCGAGGATTGGCTCCGGCTATTCCTCAGGATTGTTGATAATGCTGCGCTGCGGCAGCAGCTAAAGCATGCGTTGGACAGAATGCTGCAGGGGCGCACGGAACGTAGAAACTCGGCACCCGCTGGACCTCAATATGTGCAACGCGTCAAGCGGAACAAGCAACGAACAGGTAAAGAATTCCGGCTTAACACGCAAGTCGCAGGGTTCCAAATCAGCGACACCATGTTGGACTTGGGGTCCGACGTTAACATACTTCCCCGAAAGACATGGGAGGCTCTTGGAAAGCCACGGCTCGCCTATTCCCCAATCCAACTCAGGATGGCGAACCAGTACTATATTTTTCCAATCGGCCGACTCGAGGGTGTGGAGGTTGACGTTGCGGGGGTGAAGACGTATACTGATTTCGAGGTTATTGATATCATGGGCGACAAGGATCCCTATCCTGCTTTACTCGGCATTGATTGGGCTTTTGAGAATTATGCCATTATCGACCTTAAGAAGGAGCTGATGATCTTTGAAGATGGGGAGGTACGGGTCACCCAGCCTCTCGACCCGTATCAAGGGCCGCAATATATGGAAACAGTGGACAGTCGGGAGGATGCTCAGATGATGGACCATCTCTATCAGATGACTGCAGGGAAGCGGGACGATTATATTAACCCGACCGCAACTGGCTCTATCAGTTGGCGGAGTGTGCAGAGCTCGGAGCTCGGATCCGAGCTCGCGTGGGAAGACTGGCAGCAAGCGGGGTATGAGACCACCACGCGGAGATGTGCCTCTATTGCTCAAGTCCGGTGGATAGGGACTGAGATCCGCGGGTACCCCACATTATCAAACATGCAAGCAGTGAATACTTTTATTGCCAAGGTGGAAGACCGGGTCCCAGATGAAAGCCGGATACCACTTTTGGATGTGGCCTTGCAGTCAACGTCGGGACGATGGTGGAACAATCACCGCAACACTCTGTTGCGATGGGAGCGTGTGGCGGATGCTCTGCGGGCACGCTTCAAAGAGGATGAAGGGCCCTGCATTACGCTTAAACATCATGGAGCTTCCGACCCACGACAGCATTTGCGGGCGTGCGAGGAACAGTGGCGTAGCGCCCGGTACCCTGAGGAGTTGTGGGTCCACCGGTTTGTCCACTCCCTGGGTACAATTCCCCAGGCCTGGTACCTGGAGGAAGAGCGGAAACGGGGAACCCGCTCCTGGCAGGAAGTCGCGGAAAAGTTCGTCCGGAGCTTCTCGTTCGAAGGGGAGACGGCGCAGGAATCTCAGGCCCTACGAGCCGTCAAGGAGGTTCTATTTTTCCGCCATCCTGAGCCCGATGAGGGCCCGGTGGCGTCACGCCCGGGGGTCAGGCGCGAATTGGTTTGCCAACGGATTGACGGCGATCCAGAGGATGATAGTTTGGAGGACCTTAGGCATCTCTACTTTGACAAAAAGGAGGGCGAGCGGAGCATCCGTGACGAGCCGACGACAGAAGGAGTCCATTTGCAGCCCCTAAAGACAAAGAAGCTGAACATTGGAATGGACGAGAAACCCAAGCTCGCAATGGTGGGGGATTACTGGGACGAGGAGACGACTAAAGAAATTTTCAGCCTCCTCCGAGAATATGAAGATTTGTTCCCATCATCGGTTGCGGACCTGAAGGGGATCAAGGGGGATCTGGGCGAGATGCGCATCACACTGAAACCGGGGGCCAGGCCGGTGAAGCACCGACCCTACCGGTTGAATCCACGTATCAAAGAGAAGGTCAAGATGGAGATCGACAAGATGCTGGCTGCAGGTCTCATCTTTCCTGTAGAAGAAGCTGAGTGGGTAAGTCCCATTGTCATCCAGAACAAGAAGGACAAAGCGGAAATCCGTGTCTGCGTAGACTATCGGAGTTTGAATAATGCTTGTATTCACGATCCGTTTCCCACTCCCTTCAGCGACGAAGTTCTAGATCATGTCGCGGGAAACGAAGCTTATTCCTTCACCGATGGGTTTTCGGGCTACCATCAGGTGCGCATCGCCGAGGAAGACAAAGCAAAGACGACATTCACAACTGAGTGGGGATCATTCGCATACCACGTTATGCCATTTGGTCTGAAGAACGCACCGGCTGTGTTTTCCCGGATTGTCATTGCTGCTTTCCGGGAGTACATTCACAAGTTCCTGGCTATATGGACGATTGGACTATTTATAGCCTGCTGAAGAAACACGCCTCCCTGTTGCGTGTTATGTTCGACCGGTGTCGCCAGCTGCAGATTTCCTTGAACTTGAAGAAATGTATTTTTGCAGTACCATTCGGCACACTCTTGGGTCACGTGGTGTGCAAGCAAGGGGTCTGCGTTGATCCTGCCAAGGTCGCGGTCATCGTCCACATGGAGGCCCCCGAGACCGTGAAGCAGTTGCGGGCACTGCTCGGGCACACAGGATACTACAGGCGGTTTATCCGCAACTACGCCAAAATTACGGCCCCTCTGGAGAAACTGTTGCGGAAGTCAGAAGCGTTTGAGTGGACGGCGGAGTGCAGGAAGGCACTTGACACATTGAAGGAGAAGTTGGCGATGGCACCCATACTTGTTCATCCCGACTGGGATAAGCAGTTCCATGTGCACATTGATGCGTCCGGAATTGCACTTGGAGCTGTATTGGCGCAACCCGGGGAAACGACAGTTGACCACCCGGTATACTTCGCCAGCCGACGGTTGTCGAATGCGGAGAAGAATTACACCATGACCGAGCGGGAGGCATTGGCGATGGTGTACTCTCTCCAGAAGTTCCGCCACTATCTTCTGGGCGGAAAATTTACATTTTTCACGGACCATTCTGCATTGAAATATCTAGTAAATAAGCATGTGTTGGAAGGAAGAATCTGTCGATGGCTTCTACTTTTTCAGGAGTTCACGTTTGAGGTAATTGTCAAGCCTGGTAGGCTGAATGTTGGTCCCGATCACTTGTCCAGGTTGGAGACGGGAGAGAATGAAGGCCCGTTGGACGATCAGCTTCTGGATGCTGACCTCTTCCGCGTTGAAGCAGTACCAGATTACCTGGCTAATATCGCCATGTATCTGACCACGGGACAGTGCCCTGAGGATTACACCCCGCTTCACAAACGCCACCTTGTTGTCCGGGCGGCCGACTACCAATTGATCGCGGGGCAGCTATACAAATTGGGGCTGGATGAGGTGTTGCGTAGGTGCGTTCTTGACCATGAACGGGAAGCATTGATGTGGGAATGTCACAGTGGTGTTGCGGGAGGGCATGTGGGTGCAAAACCTACTGCAAGGAAGGTGCTTCAAGCTGGCCTATGGTGGCCGACGGTACATGCAGACTGTAAGGCCTATGTGAAATGTTGCGATGTTTTCCAGCGGACGGGAAGGCCTTCGCACAGGGACGAGCTTCCGCTACACCCAGTGCATGTGTTGCGGCCGTTTGAAAAGTGGGTTGTTGATTTCGTAGGCCCCATCGCACCAATCGCTCGCCATTCCAAAGCCCGGTACATCATTACCGCAACGGATTACCTCACACGGTGGGCTGAGGCAGCAGCGGTACGCGACTGCTCGGTGGAGACCGTTGCCCGGTTCATCTTCGAACACATCATCAGCCGCTTTGGCTGCCCATGGAGCTTAACCAGCGATTAGGGTACGCATTTCATCAATGCCACGGTCAAGTCACTACTGGATACATTTATGATTCAGCATCATAAAAGAAGCCCATACCACCCGCAGGCCAATGGTACAGTGGAAGCCTTCAATAAGATTCTTGAAAAGGGCTTGACTCGAATTTGCAATGCTCAGCGGGACGACTGGGACGAGCGGCTACCAGCGGCATTATGGGCTTACCGGACCACGGTAAAACGTTTGACCAACCAGACGCCATTCCAGTTGGTGTATGGCTGGGAAGCTGTGATTCCCGCCGAGTTCACCGTACCCAGCCTTTTGATCGCAACGTCCCTTCAATTCTCAGAAGAGGCATCACTTCGGGAACGCCTCCAGGAGCTACAGGAGCTGGATGAGACTCGATTCCTCGCAGAATTCCACCAAAGGGTTGAGAAGGCCCGGCAGAAAGCGTGGCACGACCGCCACATCAAAACTAAAGCTTTCCAAGTTGGCGGCAAGGTTCTTTTGTACGACAGCCGGTTCCAAAAGTTTCCAGGCAAGCTCCAGATGTACTGGTTGGGACCCTACTTTGTCATCGAGATCCACGACTCAGGCGCCGTTCGGTTGGCACAGCTGGACGGTACAGTTCTTCCTGGGTGGGTGAATGGCGCACGCCTGAAACCCTACCAGGAATAGGTACCTTCTCACTTTTCATCAATAACTCTCGCAACCGAGAGAACCCGTAGAGTAGCATAGGTGAATAACTCTCCCGCAACCGGGATGAGCGTAGGTAGTCTTTTCCGTTCATTTGTAATCAATCAAATAAACAGTCAGTTGCGGGAACATTACCGCAACCGACTGTGGTCGGGGCTGGCCAGTCCAGCGTGTCGCAGCGCCAGTCCAGCATGTCCCCGCGCCAGTCCAGCGTGTCGTTCACGTAGGATCCATCCTCGTGCCAGTGTCAGTCCAGGTCATTTCCGTCAGTCCTTTTGTCAGTCCGTAGGATCGCTCATATTTTTTCATAAATTACCATAATAGACAGTAATCGTACCGTAATCATTTGCCATCACCCGCAGTTCCCTCAGCCGTCGAGTCCGCCCATCTTCCCATGATGCCGTCAGCACCTGTCAGATTACATACAGGCACGCGATTGATCGCACGATTATCGCAGCCCCGAAGGATAGAAAGAATTAATTGCCGTTATGGAGTCTCATCAACTCCGCGCGTGCCAGCAGACGCCATAATTTGCATGAAGATCAACAGCACGAGAATGACGGACCAGTTCACTTTGGAAGTTCAGCGTCTCCAGAGCATTTGCAGCATCGAAGCACACCGCATTCAGCAGAGAATTCCAGAAGAACACTCCAAGTTTACCAGCGTTGAGCCAAGATGCCGAGAGCTATTGTATCTATCCCTGAACCAGTGCTAGACAGCAGAATTCACCGCGTAGAGTCGCTGGTCGGCAAGTATGAAAATGCAGCATGTATGGACGCCAACTTGTTCGACCCGGCTGAGTTTCCTCACCTCCATTGGCAGACTTACATGGAGCACCGTTACACGCCCGGCAACGGCTCCAACAATCGGATGCGAGAAGAATTCAGGGGCCTGCAGCAGTCGACCTTGATGCATTTGAGGTCTCTTCCCGTTTTCGGCACTACGGGACCGGCTCTGCAATGCACCCGGTTCCTCCTCAGTCGGGTGCAGAACGGGTCCCTGTGGCTCAACGAAGAAATCCCAATTCATGCCGAAGACATTCATCGGCTTACAGGGCTGTCCCAAAACGGAGCAGATGTCTCCGCGGCTGGCCAGACATCCTCCAAGTGCGCCCGAAAGTCGGGTGACGCCGACCTGTACACCAAGTATGGCACTCGCCGGGGTGGCAAAAGTGCCAAGATTGACTTGATCAACCAACCAGAAATCTGGTTTGCTTGCTACCTGATCGCTAGCAAGACGATGCGCCATTACGCGAAGGGAGAGTGCACCCTGGACACAATTTCCATTGCAGAGCACTGCACCCGGGGCGCCAAGTTGAATTGGTGCTCTTTCGTGCTGAAGGAACTCTTCGCGGCCTGCGAAGAAAATTACAAGCGGACTACCAGTTTCATTTACGGCTACTTGATCTTAGCCTTCGCCATGTGGAAATGGCACCTTCCTCCTATCCGGGATCCGGCGGAGACGACCATAAGCCAGCCTTTGGCGATGAAATACACCCCCTGGCAGGTGTCCATGGATCCTAACACCAAACAGGTGAACGCGGCAGCGTTCCGGGTGTGGTACGGGATGATGACCGATGTTGTGGCCAACCAGCAATGGGTGCCCAGGCCCTTGCTGGATGAGTACAGTGAGCAGGTGTGGTTCGGGGTCAGCCACAGGCACACCTTCATCCAGCCAACTTGTGTGCCAACCGCCACATTTCACATGGCGCCCCTCCGGTTCCAGCTGAATGAAGACACCTTTCACCGAGAGGTTTCTGCGTGGCCGGGGGTCGTCAAGCACGTCCGCGACGGGATTACCCTCTATAGTTTTGAAGGGATGCTGCCGGCACAGCGGCCTGCCGCGACCGGCGCAGCGGGGTCCTCACAGGTTGCGGCGGACCCCCCCACAAGAAGCAGCTGAGACCGCCCCAGATCTGCCTCCAGCGCTGGTCCCGATCGTCGAGCACCTCAATGACCAGGTACGACGACTTAACGTGGCCACCCAGGTTGCTTCAAGTGGTGCCCCTATATTTCCTTCTTTTGCTGAATTTCATATTAATCGGTCTCGTGGTCCCTCCAACACCGCCCCCCTCATTTCCCCCATTCCCACTAACCTGTTCACTTCTGCCACCCCCCTCATCACACCAATGGGTGAACCGGCCCCCGAACCGGATTCCACAGACCCAACTCCATCCAAGAGGGCCCGCACTACGGTCACAGATCCAGTGGTGGATCTTACGGAGGATGATCCACCCGCCACTCCGCCCACAGCAACTTTGATTCCGAAGGAACCTCTGATCGATCCGGCAGAGTTCCTCAACCTTCGCCTCCCTCCCACTTCTTTCACTCCGTCCACCGCTCCCACCGGCCGACCACATGCCACCTCCCCTAATCCATCCAACTCATCAGCCACTTTGTCAGATTCGTTGATCCGGGAACTTTTCGGAGGTGACCACGGGGTGGAAGTCACCTCCAGTACTGCAGCCGTGGTACCACCGGTTGACCCCGTGGCCACGGCCCAGGACCCTCCTGCTACTATATCTACAAGGTTCACAAACGGTGGGGCTGATTCGGCTGCCCCTCCCCAAGAGCAGACCACGCAGCAAGACCGGCCGGAGACCGAGATGGCCACTTCAGTGCAGCAGCCGACGCCGGTCCATCCTCCAGAGACTTCAAGCAGAGCAGCGGCCAGGGGCCAATATTCGCAAGAACAGATGCCAGAGTAGGGTGCACCCAGCACAACAAATGCAGAACAATGGACTCCAGCACAGCTGTACCTGCTCATTCAACGGGCGGCCCTCAAGGCCGAGCAGATTCACACGGAGCTACAGCAGCGGTGCACCGAGCAGCGGAATCAGATCACGGCGCATACTGAACAGCGCAATCAGTTGCTGCGGGAGAAGACCAACCTCCAGGAGCAGGCCAACATTGTTATTCAGGCGCTCTCCAGCGTATGGCCAGCTGCAAGGGCTCACTATGCCCCACTCCCTGCTCGCATAGAGGAGGACAGTATAGCACTACAGGCTCACCACCTCAGGGAAGTTTTCACTAGTGTTTGCAGGGAGAACCAAGAACTCCAAGCGGCGTTAGCCGCACGGCCCACCCTTCCAGATCCACCCACTGACCATTCAGGACAGGTGACTGCCAAACAGACGCAGGCAGTCAGTCTACAAGCAACTCTCCATTCCACTGCAACCGCGGCTTCTGCCCTTCTGCGAAGTCTGCAGGAGTGCTCCCTCGCGCTAACGGTCAAGACGCAGCCTATCGCTGCCCAGCTGCAACAGATTGCCTGGGACATTCAGGCAACTACGGACCCAGCAAGGCTAGATCAGCTCTACGCCCAGTCGGACGAGCTGGAACTCCACATGCAACAGACGGAGGCCGAATCGGCAGCGGCCAAGCACATCATCCGGGAGATTCGTCCGCCCCTTCGCACCCATGCTGATGCTATGCACCAGCTGGACGCCAAGGCAGAAGCCCAGCTCGCCACCCTGTTCGGGGCTGCCCCGACGCCCATAGACGAAGCCGCCGCCAACCGAATCTCCCAAGAAGCCGACTTGCTTATGCAGGAATGGCAGCAAGCGGTGGCAACCTTCACAGAGCTTAGAGATTCAGCGCTCCGCCGGGTCCCGGAGTTGGGGCCCTTTTTTGGACAACCAAGTGGTGGAGCACAGCAGGAGAGAGCGCAGGGGGAAGGCACAGCAGAGCAGAGTACGGGTGCCAGCGGGGCAATGGAAGTAGAAACTGTTATTTGTGATTGACTCGCGGACGAGTCAAGGGATTGTGGTCGGGGCCTGTTGGGGCCCTTGTTTTTGTTTAAGTTTTGGAATCTTGGCCAATTGAGTTTTGACCCTTTTTGAGTTGCGGAATAGATACACATGGCAACCGCGACCGCACCGCACCTACCAGGAGTTGCGGAGCTACCAAGGCGGCGCGAAAGCACTTGATAGCTGGAGATAGAACAGAGACAAGTGCAGATGAAGGAAACACAGCAGAAAACAGAAAGTGGAACATGCAGACATCAGAAGAGAAGCTGAGAGAAGCCGAAGTGAAGACGCAGAAGAGCCGATAGTCGCGGGTGTGGGTGAATAAATAACAGTCACCCGGCCGGAAAGAAGAAGTTGTTGAATGTCGAAGGTTGTTCAGGATGTTGAATGCTGAGAATTGAATGAGTACAAAAGAAGTCGCAAAGCCAGAGACAAGGAAGGAAGCGCAGAGCAGCTGCGGAGGATTCATGCATGTGCTTCATATGGTTTCTTATCTTCTCTAATCTACCCTTCTGTTCTAAGATCCATCTGTATCAGAGTTATGAGCTATCAGCTAGAATGCTATGTAATCATGTGTTCGGCCAGGAGAATAATATAATAGAAGATTGATGTCTCAATGAGTTGTTCATGCGCTTGTACTGTGTCTGCGCTGATTTAAATTTTTACTTGCGAATGTCTGGATGCTTATTACGTGACCTTGCATGTGTAATTTGGTATATGTAATGGATGCACTTTCTTTCTTTGGTTGCGGGTTTGTTCCTTATCCTTGATCTCATCCCCTTATGCATGTGGTTGCGGCACGCCTTGGGTGAGACGCACTGCTCTCCAGAGCAGGGTGAAAATGCCGGCGTGTTCCTAGACTACACCGGACTCCTTGTTGGCCCCAACTCTTGAACCTGGGTCTTGTCCGCAAGACCTGATTTTTCGCCAACACTAACCTAATCAAGTGAAAATGTAATGGGGTAGATTTTTTTATTAACTTGAATTTTTTTATGACCTAATACAAGTGGAATAAACTCAAATGAATCCCATTAACCCATTCTAAACAATAAAATAAAATTACTACTATTTCACTACAAGGCATTTCCAAAAATCCTATATTCGTGAACTAGTAACCAAATCTGAGTAGCTCAATGATGAATATGACATTCCAAAGTTATTCTAAGGATGAATAATGCTTGTGAATCTATAAATAACCTTAAAAATAACTCACTTCAATCATTTAACTCAATCTTGAAGCAATAAAAGCATCAATACTAAATACATAAATAGGAAAAGCAAGAATAAGAGATGCATGTGAATAAGAAGTGAAAAGAACATAAATAAATTGTGCAAGAGGGCTCCAAGGCTCCTGGGATGGCCAACACCAAGGAGACTGAAATTCCTATGGAATAAACCAATTCATAGAAGCTAAAAATGGCACCAATCTTCATTATTTGAATCAATCCAAGTACATCCCTTCAAGAAATGAAAATGGAGTTGCTAAACAACAAGTTTTCTCCACAAGAAGACTAGAAAATGCATGCCTTTAGAGGAAAATTTGAATTGGAAATTATACAAATTGATGGGGAATACTTCTCCTTGAAAGGAGGAATATTACCCCTCAAAAATCCCTCAAATAGTGTATCTGGTTCCCAACACTAGGAGTTTGTATTAAATGATAGGGAACACATTCCTAGATTTTCTCAATCATTGGAGTTCCAGAATCTCTCAATAATTTCATGATATTTTGTTCATTTATTCTCCAATATTGATCCTCCTGTAGTAGGGATAAAGTCCCTAAATTATCTCCTTCTCCAAATATTCATCATATGTCCAATATTCTCACAATACTCTTCAAAAATAAATAATAATAGGCACAAATGTGCAATTATCTCTAAACTTTCCTAAGAACATATGAAAGCTTAAAACAAATTATTAAGTGTAGAATGAGAGATTTAATATATCCTTTAAGTGCCTAAAAAAGGTTATTTGGGCCTTAATTTATGTCTAATTTAGAGGCCTGTCATACCCCCCTACTGAAATTATTGCTCATCCTTTGAGCAACTTATTCATCCTCCTTGCCCTATGGTTGTTCATGTATGTTGGCCTAGTCATTCTCTGTTTGTTGGTCCATATGTTGCTCCTCCTATTTTTCTTCTTGCTACTCTTCTATTTGAATTTCTTCCCTTATTTGAGTTTCCCATGGAACTTCTAATGTAGGTTTAGGATGCTTATTTCTCTCAGGTGATTCTTCAATTGTAATGGTTTCTATCAGTGAGGGAAACACTTTGCTTTTGCTTTGTCTTGTTGGTATTCCTTTGACAGTTCTCCTTGTGAAAATAAGGATTTCTTGGCATCCATTACCTCATTAGTAATGTCACTCACATTGAATTCCAAACCTCTTACTTTTGATACAAATTCTTTGCCACGACACATCTTATTATCCATCAAATTCTTATGAACTTCCTTAACTAGCAATGTAATAAACTAAAGCAAAATAAAAGAATAATGTGATGACCAAATTGGTGACTTGGGTACCTATCACCCTTGGAGAATTTACCATGTCTTTATCAAATCCTTTGCAACTCTATTGTTTTTATTTGTACCTTGTATCTATTAATTAATCATTGTCCAACACCCTAGTAGCAAAATATTTCTCTTGCAGCCCTTTGTTGGCTTCCTATAGCAAATTTGTCTTTCATGTAGCAAATTTTTTCTTCCTGTAGAAAAAAAATTTCCCTGTAGCAACTCTATTTTGCATGTAGCTACCAATATTTGCATGCCAAGAGGTGGTGGGTCCACCTTTATTTCTTTATTTTTTATTTTTTCTCTTTTTTCCAATTTTTTTTTCATTGCACGCAAAATAAACTCAAAGTGTTTTTTTGTTAACTGAGTTGGCCCTCAGTTACCCCTTGGCACTCCTTGTCTTCCATCACAACTAACTGCTTACCACCCACTTTCTCAAGTCCTCTTCACTTTTTTCTTACTCCTCTCCCACATGTGTAAGTGTCTTGGTGGAAAAGTGAAGCTAACTGCTACAGAAGGTTGAGGTTGCCCTGCTACTGATTTTGGCTATAAAAAACCTTTCCTTCTCACACTTTTAAAATTTTATTAAGCTAGAATAGATTCGAAGGGTGAGGTTAGATAGTTTCATACCAGAGCCTTACCCTTGATGGGTTTTTGTAGGTGATATTGAGGCCGGTGATATGACTGTTGAAGCTACCTTTGGTGGTTCTGAAGATACTACTAATGATCCTGAAGCTTCATGTGATAATATGTTGGAGGTCCTATTGCTGATAACCTTGAATATGGAGGTATTCTAGGGTTTTTTATTGTTGTTGTTGCTGCTTCACATCCCTGGCTAAAATGATGTTGTTGAGATGCTCATGATGTGAGTGTTTTAGTAGATGATTTTGCTTTTGTGCAAGTTTTCATAATATGATGATTCTTTGATTGATAAAATTTTTGTGTGTGCTATCTTCTTCTCAGCGTTCAATATTCTACTGGTGGAGTGGATGGATTACTTCCTAAGGAGGGTGTGCTCTTCGCAAGTTAAAAAATGGATTCATGATGCTCAAGGTGGTTGTATCTTCTGCTCTATGGGTGAAAAAATAATTGATGTTGAGCTTTGATGTGACTGTACAGGCTGCTACAAGAGGAATCCTCTTCCTGTTGAAGTCATTTAATTCCTCTTCGAGAAATAATTATTGCATGTGGTATTGATGGAAATCCATGGCATGTATAAGGACAAGGTTAAAATCATCAAGAGGTGGTGTATGTGGTTGAAAAGATGATGACATAGATTTTTCTGATTTTTTTTTTCATGTAAGGCAGAGTGGAATTTGAGGATGAATTTGGTTAGGTGGAGTGGATAGGTGATGGAAGTGGTGTTGGGGGGCCTCTCTCAACCTTCTCTAAACAAGAAATGATATTTTTACCCTTTCCTCCAAACAGATCCGCTTCTTGTAGCATCTGCAGGACTTCATGTAGCATTTCAGGACAACCCCCTTGTAGTAGACTTTTTTTATCATGTTACCATCATCCTTATGCACCTTCCCATAAAAAATGTCAGCCATTGGATGCACGAATCTCGAGAAAAAATAAAAAATGGTTGTAGGTGATGGAGGTCGCTTTCTCACAAAGTGTGCATCGTAATTCACTGAAATTGCTTGAGCATGTTACCATCATCCATATGCATCTCCCCTGAAATAACTTGGAAAATGGATGCACATTTTTCAAGAAATAATAAAAACAATTTTCTGCTCAAAAACACGACTTCATGTAGCAAAAATTGTATTTCCTGTAGCATTTTAGGAAAACGAGGAAAATGAATCAAAAAAACTTAGAAATGATGGGTGGGTGTTGGAAATGGATGAGGGTTATGGATTGGAATGACCTTGGTCCTTTTGGAGAATCTGAGCAAACGAGGAGAAAGTCCAAGTTTGACTTCCTTTTACTAGAATTTTGACCAACTTTTTCGTTTGGTTCCAATTTTTTTTTTTATTGCTTGCGAAGGTTGGAGAGCACATGCATTCATTAGAGAGAGATACATGGAGCAAATGTTTTTTTTTTCATTTTTTTTTTCTCTTAGGCCTACTTGTTGCCTCAATGAGGTTTTCAACTAGTAGGTCTGCCTAGGCACCTCAAAGGAGGTTTTCACCTAATATCTTTTCGTTTTCTCTTATTTTCTCTTATTTTCTCTTTCTTCTAAACCATTGACCTCCTCATGGAGGTTTTCAATCAATGAGCCAATATCACGGGCCTCAAAAGAGGTTTTCACTTGAGATTTTATTCTTTTATTTTTTCTCCTTTTCCATTTTTTTAATCTTTTATATCCTACTGTACTTGAAAAAAAAACAAAATATCTTTCAAGTATAGTAATACTTCCAATGGAGCCATGTGCACATCAAGATGACAGACATAATCATGTGTAGGCTTGAAAGACATGCTTTGACATGTACCTAAATATGAGAGAGAAAATTATTTGACTGAGATGATATCAAGTATTGTTGAAGAAGAGTGTGTTGCTACAACATAATGATTGTCTTACACATACACATAGTTGTGATGCCCCTAGTCCACTTACACATTTAGATATCTTTTTGTGTCCTCTTCTACCATGGCATTCAAATATTCCTTTTTTGTTAATTGTGGCCTTGAACACATGGATGATCTATTGAGGGAAATTTCTCAATATCTAATTCTGATGTCTGCTCTTCATCGAGTGCAACCCATGATTCTTTGATCTCCCCATTTGAATATTTTTATTCTGGATGTTGTCCTTCAATGACATCAAGAGAATCTCTTTTTTTGAATACCTTTCTTGAACTAAGATGAATACCATTTAGATCAAGAGGATATGTTTGGAAGTGTTGTACCTTAGCATTGTAAGTGGGTTAAGATACTTCCTTGTGTGGGTTTTGAAATTGTGGTACGGGTAGTTGGGTGGGAGTGGATATTTGAGATGAATGTGGTTGTGGTTGTGGTTGAGGTTGTGGTTGAGGTGGATGATAGGGATATCATGGAGTTGGGTATGGAGGATATTGTGGATTTCTCCCATAAGGTTCTTTCCAACCTTGTTTCCAAGATTGGTTTTTGGGTTGAGACGGCCAAGGATGCCAAGGAAAGAGTGTGTTCCAATTACTTTGAGATGGATGTGAATCAGCTTGAGATTGTGAAGTAGGTCCTTGCATCATATCAAGTTGACTAGGCTCCCATGGTCTTCTTGGAGCTACATAACATAGCTTATTTGGTGATTGACTTGCTCCATTATCCTCTTGGTAAACTTCCTTAAACCTTGGTAATGATGGGTAATATGATTCTGAATGGAAAATGAAAATATCAACATCTTCTTTTTTCTCATATTGCATTCTTAAAATTTCTACTTGTTCGCTTAGATTTCTAAGAATTTTTTTTTTTAAGTTATCAAACAAATTTCCAAGTTCAACTTGACTTACCAATGTTAATGTTGATTTACTTACTCTTTCCCTTCCTTTGATATGTGCTTTCATGTTTCACAAATTTCTTCAAACGATAATTGGTATAATATCCTCTATTCATGAGATCAAGGAGATCAATCCACTCATCCCTAATTATTCTAAGTAATAAGGTTTTTCATGTGTAAAATCCTAAATGATATAATTTTTCCCTCTTAACATTATAAATGAATCTCTCTATTAGATCCTCAAGGCTCTCATCTTCTGTTTGATTCACTCTAAATATTTCTTCTTTATGATCATGATCTTTATATTTTTATAGAAATATCTTTTTCATATCATTCCACAACCTTATTGAATTAGTCCCTAAACTCATGAACCATTTAAGAGCTATTTCCTTCAATGTTGCCAGAAACAATATCAACTTTTGAGTTTTTATTAAGTAACTATAATATATACAAAGTATTTCAAATTCAAAGAGAAATTTTTCTGGATCCTCTGACCTCATACCATGGAATTTAGGAAGAAATATGGACGGATTTTCTTCATATGCACACTGACATCGGTATCTTGAATGGGAAATCCAAGAGGACCTTCTTCATTGTCATCATCTCCATCCATTTATCATACCTTATTTTCTACCTCTTCTTATTCTACCTGCAAAAGTAGATGGTGATGTGGTTCTCACTGCACCACGTGATCAAATCGGGGGGGTTGGTGTTGGATAATTTGTTTTTTTTTTTAATAAGAATGCTAATGCAATGCAATTTTATGTTTTTGAAATGAAATATGCCTAATGAAAATATTTTTGTTTTTGCAGAAAGAAAATAAACAAATCAACTAGGGAAGAAAACAGTGAATACTTTGACACCTCCCCGAAAACGGTGCCAAAAAGTGAGGAGCCTCACTATTGCAACAAGAATGTTGCAACTCCCAAGGCTACCAACTTTAATTATCAACCCGGTGTTCATACAAACTTAAGAGGTATCAGCACTATATGTCAAGCGAACAATGTGTCCTTCCCTTTTTGATCTGATGTAATGGAGTGAATTTCATGAAATCAAATCCTAAACTAATTGCAGAAATGGAAGTGTTTCTTTGAAAAGAAATTAATCGTAGGAAAGAACATCAATTTGTAATTAAAATCCTAAGAGCATGAATTCAAATAAATAGGCCTAATATACTTTGTAAATATGCATGTATTAAGTGGTGTTTATTCTTCCTAAATCATTGATTTAGATCGTAGAGGTCATGATTCAAGAATAAGAGAAAAAAACCAAGCTTTGGGAGCAAATATGGTCAAGTCTGCACGCGCTACAAGAGTGCTACAGGATTTTATTTTATTTTGCTACAGGAAGTTATGTTTTTGAGATAACTCACTGAATGACTAAATAAATAAAATGAAAATGGGATGGGACCAATTTTTTTATTAATTATGATTTCTTAGGTCTCCATTCCAAGTGGAATCACTCCAAAATACTTGAGTTCACACGTGCTAAAAAATAAAATAAAATTACTACTCTAAAAACTAGAAATTCAAGAACTAGTGAGCTAGTTAGCCTATCAAATGCCTAACCTAATCAAGTGAAAATTCAATGGAGTGAATTTTTTTATTAAATTGAATTTTTTTATGACCTAATACAAGTGGAATCAACTCAAATTAATCTCATCAACACATTCTAAATAATAGCAGAAAATTACTACTATTTCGCTACAAGGCATTTCCAGAAATCCTATATTCGTGAACTAGTAACCAAATCCAAGTAGCTCAATGATGAATATGACCTTCCAAAGTTATTATAAAAATGAATAATGTTTTTGATTCTATAAATAACCTGAAAAATAACTCACTTCAATCATTTAACTCAATCCTACAGCAAGAAAAGCATCAATACTAAATACAGAAATAGACAAAACAAGAATAAGGGATGCATGTGAATAAGAAGTAAAAAGAACATAAATAGATTGTGCAAGAGGGCTCTGAGGCTCTTGGGATGGAAAAACCCAAGGAGACTCAGAGTCCTATGGAAGAAATCAAGCCTTAGAAGCTAAAAATGGAACCAATCTTCCTTATTTGAATCAATCCAAGTACATCCCTACAAGAAATGAAAATGGAGCTGCTAAACAATAAGTTTTCTCCACAAGAAGACTAAAAAATACATGCCTATAGAGGCCAATTCGAATTGTTACTTACACAAATTGATGGGGCCACCATTCTCCTTGTAAGGAGGAATATTTCCCCTCCAAAAAATCTCAAATAGTGGATTTGGTTCCCAACACTAGGAGTTTGCATTAATTGATAGGGAACACATTCCTAGATTTTCTCAGTCATTTGAGTTCCATAATATCTCAATAATTTCATGATATTTTGTATATTTATTCTCCAATATTGATCCTCATGTAGTAGGGAATATTAGTGTCAGTATTTTCATACTGCCATCAGTGATCAAAAATACTCTTTTCATATCAATTTAGGAGTCCCACTCAGAAATTTTTAATCATTCCATTAGATCATGTAAAAAATTCACTCACTGATGGTAGCCCTAGTCATAAAGCTTCACTCTCTCTCAAAATTTATACTTGTTGGCCCACCTTCATCTCTTGTTGAGCTCAAATCATTCTTGAAAGTCCATTTCATCATTTCATTATGTCAGTCAAAGTCACCATGGAGTTTGGTCATTCAAGGTCCCATTAGGTCATTAGGTTTCATTTTTCAAGGTTCAAAAATACACCATTTCATTTGCATAAGGTCAGATAAAATAATGAGTGATCCAAATAACATTTCTTCAGCATTTGAAAAGGATTTATCAACATGTAAAGATGATCTCCAAGGAAGATTTCCAAAGTTTAAATTCAACTTTCAAGTTATGATTCTATTCTGCAATGTAATTTTATTCAAAAATAGAGATGTAATTTATTTTTATTTTTATGTAATTTTATGTTCACTATATGTAATAAGTACTATTCCCAAGCTTCCAATTCAACTTCAAATGCCAAACTGAACACTAAGCAAAATCAATGAGAAAAGTGCCAAACTCCAGAATCATCAACCTGCAAAGAAAAAGTCAAAGTATAAAAGAGTGTTTTCCAAAAGTTTGAAAGGTGAAATGGAAACATTAGAAAATTGGGTTTCAAATCAAAAGATAAAATTTAAAATAAGTATAAAAGCCCTCATGTCATCAAGAGAAATCTCATTCGTCTCTTACTACATTGAGCAAACTCAGCAAAGCAGGGTTTTCAAGTTTTTTGGACCAAATTAGCAAAACAGAGGAAGGTGTTGCGTGTTTCCTTCTGGCGTTGTGTGTTCTCTTTTGGCATTGTGAATTCTCTTATGGCGCTATGTGTTACCTTCTGGCGCTGCGTTTTTGACCATCTTCTTCAACAGTTTCCTGCAAAGCCTCAAAACTTTAAAAAAAAATCCTCCAGACTTCAACAGTGATTCTTCAAAGATTCCAACAAGAAAGTAAGTGACCTTTGCCTCATTCCTCTCATAATCAAGGTAATTTTGGATGTGAGAGTTTGTTTAAGAAAAATTTGGTGTCTTATTGAATTTGAAACCCGATTATTCCTAAAAAACATAATTAACACTTCAATTTCACTCCCTAAACCTTCGTACCATTCCCCCATTTCAATCTACCCTTTCCCAAACCCCTGCATTAACATTCCCTCTCCCTAAGCTTCATTTCCTTAAAACCCTAAACCCTAGGCATACTATTTACCTAGGCTGTCAATTCCCTACACTTGTGATAAATTCCCTATTCCAAACTCCTATATATCCCTACTCCCTGTCACATTCCCTAACTCCTAAATCCCTACCCCCATCTCCCTCAAATACCATATCCCATTCCCTAGTCCCAAAAAATCACATTTCACTATCATCACACTTCCCTAGGGTTTTGACACTAAGACATCATGACAAAAGAAGGAAACAGATCATACAGCGAGGGAGAAGAAACATAGGGGAGGAGGCCACACAAAGGGGGAAGAATACTCAAATTGGAGCCAAAAAATACCAGGGAACTTTTGGCATCTCCTATGGTTGTGACATGTTTCAAACATGTTGGATGTTTTGAGTTCTGTGAGTAAATTCAGAGGCTCCAACACCATGCTATGTTGACCAGACTTTTCATTGCTAACCTCCATGACAACCAGGTTACTCTTGTTGGTGTCACTTTCACTGTGTCAATTTCCATCATCTCAGTTGCCACCGGGATCCCTAATGTTGGGGATAAATGGTTCAAACAAACATAATTGGATGAGCATTACATTGACCCTTTCATCAAACCTAGGTAGAATAATGAGAGAAAAAGGATCTTTCCTTTCTCTTACCTCCTGGAGAGATATGCCTCCATTATAAATATCATCATGAAATACTTTTCATGTGAAGGTAGGTTCTCTAGATTGTATACCTATCATATCTGGTTACTTATGCACTTCACTAGGGTAAAGATGATCAACATACCCTACTACCTTTTCCAGAGCATTGAAAATATGGCATTCATAGTCCAAAAGAGAGAGTATGCACAGCAAATGAAAAGTCTCTTTCACCACTCCCTCATCAAAATCATAGTCCTCCATCATCTCAGAAAATTTAACATTCCATGCGATTCATTCATAGTTGATGACATATTCACTGCTCCACCTATTCAGCATGCCAAAAATGTGCCTTCATCATCTCATCCTTCCACTTCCATTCCTCCATCTCAGCCCACAATACATTCATCATCATCAAATCAGTCTTCTTCATCTACTTCACCACCATCATCTCCATCCCATACTGAGACTAAGTCACCTAGCAGAGCTGAGATCAATGAGCCTAAGCAGGACAATGTGGCTGAGATAGAGCCATTGGAAAAAACATACCAGAGGGGTCATAGGCAGTTGTTTTATCCACAGATTGTGGAAGGGGTCCTGCCTTCTTCACCAACAAAACAGGTACAGAAAGGGAAAGAAAAGATGGGATAGGAGGATGAACATCAGGTAGCCATTCATGATGAGGATGACCTCCATGAAACAAAGAAGGATTTTTACCTGGTTGACCTAGATGATAATGATGATGAGATCACTAGTGTAGTCATCAAGGGGAAGGATGACAAGATTAGAGAGCTCCAAACTAATCTCGACAGGTTCAAATTTTTCATAGACTTTCTTGAGCAGGAGAACCAGCAATTGATGACAAAGCATGTCATTAATGAGGTGAAATTAATCACAGCTCAAAGGGAGGCAGAGAGAGCCAAGGTTATTCTAGATGAGATACTTGAGAAGCATGGTTTTCTTGAGAACAAGATGAACAAGCACTAAGAGGCAGACCTACAACTAGAGGGCTGAAAAGAGCTCTAGCTCTAGAAAGGAAAAAAGAGGTTGAGCTTGTTGATCAACTAACCCTAAATGAACAACTTGCAGTGATAATCAATGAAAACAGAGAGTCATGGCTTGATAGAGAAAACCAGCATTTGGAGAAGTTGTTGGAGAAATCAAACAAATACAATGACCTACTGAGAAGGAAGGTCAAGTATTATGCCCAAAAGGAGAAAATTGTAATGGCCAAGCTCAAAAGAGCCAATGCAAAGATTGAGGCCTTAACCATGCTTGAGGAGAAAAGAAAGTTAGATATACTTGCAGAGGCTTCACTCGAAGCCTAGCACATCATCAGCAACCGTTTCAAACAATTTTGAAGAGTTTTAGGTCATTTTTACAAATTATGTGTTTTTTTTAGTTTTTTTTGACAGACAGGTCACAGAAACATGTGTCAAACGTGCAACGCCCTTAGCGTTGCGCTCTTTTTTGAGCCATCTTCTGAGAAAATTTTCACCACCACTGGATGTAAAATGGTCAATACATCTCAGAACCACTTTGAAAGGATTGGTTTTCAAAACAAGCGGGTGAAAAAAGCAAAAAACCACAAAAAATCATGTTTCTACCTCCTTTTTGGCCCTAGCACTACGCATTTAGCAGTCTTGGGAGAAACGAATTTTGATAGGGAAAATGACCTTCATTTTGAAAACTGAAGGCAGATCTGGAAACTATACTTGAAGGGATTTCAAACAAGCTATATTGGAGCCAATTCGACACCTATAGCCCAGTCAAAAACAGCCTGCAATATGGAGGGCATGTTTGCTTAAGGGAGGGTGTGTTTACCAAAGAGAGGGTGTGTTTGACAGTTAGCTGATATTTTGAAATTTCACTGCAAATTTTGAATTTTGTCTTAAAATCACGATTTCACTTATGTAATTGAGCATGGTAAATGTAAATATTATTTGGATGAGTTACCTAGGGGTAGATTCATGATGTAAATGTACTCACCAAAGTCAAATGAATCAGTTTCAATGTAATTACGGATGAGTCACTTAGAGCTCCCTACACTCCAGCTTTCAGTTCAGATTTGTGTGGATCTCATCCTCATCTCAGTAATTTGACCCCTGAGGATTAGAGAATGTAGTTTTTAATGTCTATATCTTCCATTTCTTCACACTTAGCAAGGGTTGGAATCAATTGGATGCTATTGTATTGATCAAGTGTAATCGGTTCGGCCTGAAACTAATGAAGAATTGCAGATATTTCCTTGGGATTCATGTGGTATGAATGTTTGGAATTTTTTTTCTCTGTGATCATTTGTATGAATGTTTTGTAAGCTCATAAACCATTTCATGTCTATTGTATGATCTCTTTCAAGTTGATAGGCAATATACATGTTTTTCATGCTCTATTTTGGTAAAGTTGTCATAATTTGTACATTTTCTTCAGTTTAGGAAGAATACATCTCCTATGCTATTCCTAACTCCTCATCAGTCTTAAACCATATCACCAAATCACCTTTAAGTGTTAAGCCTTCTACCTACCTTTCCCCATCGAATGGACTGCAATTCTATCTCATTTTCCCTAACCTAGTCCCCTTGACCCAATCCTCATCCATCAAACCCAATCAAAACAAAACAAACCCTTCTACATTTCATACGTAGCTTAAAACCCTAATTTTTCCAGCCCTCATGGCTGTGATTCTTGTGGAGAGAGCCCTCTCCGACTTGGTAGGGCTAGATACCAAGTTAAAATTTTGGTCTACGGTTACCTCTGTTGGGATTTCTTCTTCAGCCTTAGAAATCTAGCAGAGAGATAATAGGGATTAAGTCCCTAAATTATCTCCTTCTCCAAATCTTAATAATATGTCCAATATTCTCACAATATTCCTCAAAAATAAATGATATTAGGCACAAATGTAAAATTATCTCTAAACCTTCCTAAGAACATATTAAATCCTAAAAAACATTATTAAGTGTAGAATGAGAGATTTAATATAGCCTTTTATGTGCCTAAGAAAGGTTAGATGAGCCTTAATTTATGTATAATTTAGAGGCCCATGGGTATGTTTCTTCCTGGGTGGTACTATTACCTCTCACTTAGAGGTTCACTTTTCTTTCTCTCTCCCCTTCGCAGTAGAAGATCCTTGACACACTTGCAATCAGACACTCACCAAGCACACCCACTTGCTCTGTGAAAATACAATTGCATCACTCTATCTCTTAGAGATAGCAAGAGCCAAGGCATATCTTTAAGAATAAGGCAATCGGGCCTTTGTTCCAGATGGGACTCCTACACCAAACGGTGTGAGGTCTAATTGGGACTTCATATCGGGGAGATCCCTTGAATGTTGGTGGGTCCAGCACTATCAATAGACTGCATGAGCTAACAAGTGTTTTTTGTAGCTAGCTTGAGAGGGTAGTAAGCCTTCTTGATGAACATTTGATGAGACTAAGGAAATAATTAACATATATTCCTTCATGACCTATAGTTGTTACGTTTACCGTGTGTTTGTATAAATGATTGTTATGTGTTATGCAATTTTGAGAAAGAATAAGACTTGGAAACAAAACCTGAAGACTCGCAAATATTGTTGAGGAAGTTCTGGAAAATTCTAGGTAAATCTGGAATTTGGCCTGTAGCCTTTCTTAAAAATCTGGAACAGTCTCTAGCCGCACTCTTGACACTGGGAAATTTTGGTTGTAGCCACATGGAAGTTGAGTTGTGTGCAATTAGAGCCTTCTAGCCGCACTGACTAACCTTTGTGCATGCAGATGGAATATGAATCTTGGTTTAAAGTGGTTTCAACTCAGGAATAAGGTCATCAGTGGAATCAAATTGTTAATGGTGTGATTAGGTGTTCCTGAGTGTTGCAGTAAGTGTTGGATAAGTTGGTAAGTTAGGCCCCATTTCCATAAGTGCATCTTGAATTTTGGGTCATGCATAGTAGCTCTCAAATCATGTTTACCTTAATGAGTTTGTAAAAGCGGGTAAATGTGGGGTGGGGTGTTACAATATCCTAAAGTTTCCCCTCACCTGAAGAAGTTCCTCCCGTACTCCAAATGCCTAAATAGAAATGTAAAGCAACTCCTTTGAGAGTCGAAGAACTGACTAAATGTGCTTACACAATTACACTGTGTTGCCAATAAGTTATTTCTATACCAACATGTGCACAATCATTCTCCCCAGTACAGACCATGCTTTGTTGTGTCTTGTTGGTCTCATGCTATAGTAATGCCTAGATCCTGAGCAATTCCCAATTGCTTTATGTTTTTTGTGTTTTGTCACTTTTGTTGTTACGTCCTCTGTTTTTGAATTCCTCCTCTGGTTCCATAGTCAAAATCAACATAAAATAAACTCATTTCTAATATTCTATGTGTGTGCTCTGTATGTTTTCGGCCATGTTGGTTCTTCTTAGCATCACAACAGAAGATTTAGGCTCCCTTTTCTTTTGGCTAAATGTGTTGCTTTGTATATGCTCTCCGTTCAAAACTGACCCCTATAATTATTTTCTTGTGCAATTATCTAAGATTTTTAGCTAACATCCGTGTTTCCCCGTTCTCTCTTCTCCGTGAGAGACATCTTCTCCTTGTAGTGTTGACCTCTCTCTACCAATACCTTGTGCTGCCTTAAATTTGTCCTCTTTTGCTTGTCCCTTCTTCCAAGCAAGCATGGGTTGTGTACTCTTTCTCCAGCCTCATAAGTTTGAGAATCATTAATCCATTACAACACAACAATCAACCTTTAATGGTTGTCACACAATTTATATTTTTTCTCGCAGCAAGTAAACGACATAACCCAAGCGAAATCCCTCCTCATTCTCTGAAATTGGTGTCCCTACTCAGCCCATTTGTTTAATTATTACAATTATTTACAAGGGGGAAATCATTAACTAGGGGATGCCACAAGGAAATACATAAATGTTAATTATAGATTGAAATTTCCAATTCCACCAATGAAAACTACTAAAATACTTGAACCTCTTCACTTTGAAAATAATAGAACAAATGTAAATTTGAAGTTAATCGTTGACATAGTTAAGGATGCTAAGTATGATGAAATTGATACATTTGATAGATTCCTAAATAATATAGAGTTGAGAAATGATGAGAACATGCACACATTTAAATGTACCCTAAATCAAACCATGATGTTACTTCAAAGAAAGCAATTAAACTCTAGGACAAACAATTTTGTACAACACATTCTAGCAATTTGAATTGCAAACATCAATTGTCAATTTATACTAAACTTGTATGCAATTGTTATATATTGCAATGCCTACATGATAAAACATAATAGAACGCTTACATTGATATTTAATAACATATAAGACAATTGTGAGAAAACAAAATCTAACATCATGAATATCATCAATACTCTTGGAAAGGCTTTATTAAACATGCAAGAAAAGTCTACACAACAAGTTGTGCATATTCTACTATCACTTCCATTAAATGCTAGTTCACAAATGTGAATTTTCGTTAATACCCCTCCTATGGAGAAATGTGCATTTTTTCTCAATCTAAAAAAAAATAAAACTTGCAACTTGAATCGTATGAATCTAAAGACATAACATGCCCTTCATTGAATATTATATTTAACGTCTCACAACTATTGCTAAAATATGCCTAGTAGAATCAATATCTAACTATATGGTAGAGGGATATAAACACGCACACACAAAAAAAAAATTGGTAAACCATATGTCATTAAATATGTAAAGTATAGTAGGCATAAGGACATTGAAAATTATTGTAGAGAACATTTTTTGTTATACTATCCATACCGAGCAAATGAGAATACAATCAAGCAACAATACTCAACTTGTCAAATTATATATGTTGCATTCAAATTAATTGTAAAAAAAATAATTACATGGCACAGCAACACTGAGCATACAATGAATGCAATATAAACACAATGTGGACAATTATTCAACATAAATAGTCTCAAAAGAACTAGAGAAAAAAGTACAAAAACTATTGAAGACATAAATGGGCATTATGAAAAATATGACTATGAAATTGACTTACAATATTTTCAATTCATGAAGGCCTTCAAGCCACCATCCATGAAGCCATATGAAGTTGTCAAACAACCACATATAATAGAGAAAGTACAGTACTACAACATAGACGACAAGTAAACAAAGAATAAGCATTGTTATTGAATAAAATATTAACAGGAAAAAACTGTATGCCAAATGATCTAATCCGTATATCCTTATAAGAAATGCGAGAACAAGTAATTATTTTATAGCTGAAGCCATTTTCGAATCCTTATTATGTATGCACGGCAACATAATGCAATATGATCCTTTGAAACTAAAAGGATAAACAATATGATCACTACGCATATAGGATAAACAACATTCGATGTTGGTGGTGCTACATTTCACACCACATTGAATTTTGTTAAACAGTGAAAAGCTAGACGCATTGTCAAAGTGTTATTGACAAATTCATGTAGTTCTTATTAATGAAGTATCGCTCATTGTTGCAAGAAGTCTATATCAGATTAATAAATAACTTTGTCAAACCCTATACATGCCAACGTTGTATTTTGGCAATGTCGACATCATACTTTTAGGGACTTACACCAAGCACAACCTCTATAAGAGACACTTTGTTATGTTTGAGAACCCAATAGTTGGAAAAAAGCAATTGAATT
This sequence comes from Pinus albicaulis, assembly GCA_034641835.2. Taxonomy (NCBI): domain Eukaryota; kingdom Viridiplantae; phylum Streptophyta; class Pinopsida; order Pinales; family Pinaceae; genus Pinus; species Pinus albicaulis. Next base: position 535,820,037 of record CM076583.1, read on the forward strand.
TGAGTTATCGAAGGAGGAAATCAATTGATATCAGCAACATCCAACAATGCATAAAAAAGATAATGCTTCATGAATATACTAAATATAATGAGATTAAAACTCCATTCAACAAATATATTGCACAAATAAATGACCATTTCCATAGACCACCAACATTAGATCCAATATTTCAATATGTTTTATCGAAACAAAGACGCCCATATTGACAATGCAAAAATGCTTTCACTAGTACATGAGGAACAACTAATGCTTAAATCTATTGACAAATATAAAAGTACAAGAGCAAAAAAAATTCCTATGGAAAGGAAATAGCACTATCAATAGCCAAATGGACTATGTTAGTTGAACTATGTGCATGAAACTAAAGTAGAATGTTAAGGATGGATTAGTCAATGGTATCTTCAAAACATAGGTAAGTAATCATAGCAATTCTAATGTTATATGGATAGAATTCTCAAACACAAACAATGGAAAACATCAAAATGTCAAAATCCCTAAGCTATATAAAACAAATAGGTAATGAAATTAGACTTCAATTTGTTGAATTGTTAGATCACTGGGAACAATTTACAACATGCCACAAATCAAAATATGAAAACAATTTTTAATATAATTAGCTTGTGCAAGAACAATACATCAAACAAAAACACTAACACTAAATAACCTTGCATTTAACCCAACTAGTGTTAGACAACATCAATAAGTCTATACTACATTGTCACATGTAAAACTACTAACTCAATATACTTGAATGAAAAACTATCACAAAACTTTCGTGTAAAGGAAAAAGTATCAAATGAAGTGACATGACCAAAAACAATTGTGTCGTGGAAGCTAAGAAACCAACCAATAGTATAAACAAATTATCAATTGCAACTCTAATTAACACAACGCTTGACATGCACATATTGATGACATTTTTTAGAATATATAGTTAATGAGCAATATAGTGATATGTCTTTAGGAAACTAGCTTGCACGTTCCACGAAAAAAATAAATAAATAAATTCGTGATATTCAACGTTGCCATAATATATTCCATCCACGTCATACTTCTATATAAAAATGATACCATTGGATGCAGCAAAAGCCTACTTCAACAACAAAGTTGAACTTAGCGTCATTCACATGTACTTTAAACAATTGCTACATGGTAGCTTTTGCCTACCTCTTAGTAAAAGATACATGTCTAATTGCAAGGCTACTTGTAATATATATGGTGTTGCTTCCAGCCATATTGAAATGGTGCAGTTCAAATATTAGATATTTTATTTTAGAAAATAGTGAAAGAGTTTTGAGTTGTAGGATTTACTTATAATATATGGTGTTTCTTCCAGCCATATTGAAATGGTGCAGTTAAATTATTAGATATTTTCTTTTAGAAAATAGTGAAAAAGTTTTGAGTTGTAGGATTTATTTTAGTATAATTATTTAATTTTTGCATTAGGAATTAGAGATAATTAGTTGAAGATATATTTTATAATCTTACCTAGATTATATATCATATGAGTTATTTTAATAATTAAAATTTACAATTTAAATGTTGATAATAAATAAAATTTGTTAGTCTCTTAGGTGTAATTCCAGTTGTTAAGATTAATGGTGTTAATGTCATTTACTTTCATTCAATTTCAATAAGGGTTATTTAGAATATAGCTCTAGTTTTTACTAATATAATTTTAAACTTTAGCTTGTAGTTGTATTATTAACTTTCACTTGTAGTTGTATTATTATATGTAAACATAACTTCATCATGTGTACAAAGAATTTAATCACTAAAATGATATGTTGGTAGTCCATTTCCATTTTGCTAGACGTCTTTGAATTTTAAGTCATTAACTTGTTCTTAGCCTTAGAAGAAGATGATCTCTTAGCTAATTAACTTGTTCTTAGCATTAGAAGAAGATGATCTCTTAGCTAATAAAAACAATTTTAGGTCATATTCTAGGACCACAAATATAGTTTGGACTAATCATTAATATCCAGTGCATATTTAATATTCCATGCAGTGCTATGTGTAATCTAAAAGCACCTAATCTTTAGCCCCATATATAAAGCCTCTATATTAGAATTTTATTGCACTTTAACCTTGTACATGAAAAGAATATGATAAGTTATGACATATTCATACATAAAAATATCCACATTGAATTGTTTTAAATAATCATTTACATAAACATATTCATCTATTAAAATATCCACATGAATTTGAAAGGAAAACTTTTTTGTAAACAATGTGTACAATGTGTACATTTCTCTTGGTAAGAGGCTAAACCTGCAACCAATGGTATTATATTGTCTTAATTAAGGTTATATGCTACTTATTACTATGCATATAGCGTGCATGATAGATAGAAGTATGAATTTTTTTCATAATATAAACGAAATATAGATTAAATAATTTATATGGGATTTAATTTCCATTAAATTATATATATATTCAAAACTTATAAAAATAAATATAAAAATATACAAAAACTAGGAAAATTAGTAAAATTATATTCCTTAGAAATATCCAAACTTTATTGTGTAGAAAGCGAAAAACATTACCATGCCATTATCATTTTACAATTAATTAAGCATAAAACTATAATTTGTATATTATAAAAGATAATATTCAATATTTTGTTAAAAAATGTAATATCAATACATAACTATTGTTGTCAAATGTGTGTGCCTGATAAGGCGAGGTACATCAGCTATTATTGTCATATGTATGTGCCAGATATGCCAGGTGGCAGGGCATTGTATATATGTACGGCATGGAATACCAAGAGGCGACAGACATTATGATTATATTAAAAATATACCCAGTCTATGGGCTTGGAGTGCTTTGTAAGGTTCATATATTCGGTCACTCTGTAATATTCCCAATTAGCCACAGCTACTTGGAATATTATAACTGCTCCATTTTTTAAATAAGAAGTAGGGAAGATAATAAAACATATCCCAGTGTGAAGAGGGATTAGATTAGGAGGGAAAAATAAAGCCACTCTAGTGTGAAATAAGGGCAAAGCAATCAGCTAGGTTTAGTTTACCAAGTCAACAGCGCTGTCACAAGAGGAGGGAAAGCTACTAGGGCAGCGCAGTTTTGAAAGGGGAATCTTCTCAAGGAAGTTACATCACCAATCAATGGGGTCCGGGGTGGAAAAGATCACCAGGGATAAGAAGGAGGAGATAGCAGCCAAGAGATCATTCATTCATCATCTTGTTTTGGTCTTATGACTGATTTCAAGCTTCATCTGTTTAACCGAAGTTGCAACACTGTTTAGTGCAAGGAATTCTCATGCAGGAATTCCATCATTCCTTTGGTCTAGTTGATTGGGAGATCTAAGGAGGAGGTCCTTAGCACACTTTTCATCATTCTTCTTGAGGATATCTATTCTACATCACATACAGCGCAATCACCTTCAGTAACTGCGTCATTTATGCAGTAGCAGCAACAGCTGGGTGAGACCCTCTTGTTTTATGCTTGTTTCGGAGGAGGAGGTGTCTATTTCACTCCGGGAGGTCTATTGAGGGAGGCCTTGGGCCAATTTCTTTATGTTTGTCTATTTCAGATCACATTTATTATTTTATAATACAGAGTTGCTAGGTACAGTGTTATTTTCTGCAGTGTTGTATCTTGAGTTGCTATTTTGCCGGAAACCCTTGCCGGGGTATTCCGATGTGCTTGTAAAAGAGGTCAAACCTCTTATTTCTGATTCCATGATTAATGAAAGCTCTAGATCTGTACGAAACCATATTTCGCTATATATTTCATAATAAAAATAACGTTTTTGCAGTCTCCAGCATTTCTATTTTATGAAGTAATGGGATTGGGGTGCTTTTGAGCATATTTGAGCTGGGGAGATCTGTTTAGTGTAGCTAGAATGATTTCTTTCTGATGTCCTTTTATATTTAAGCTACATACAGCATATACAAGAGGATATAAGTCTTGTACAACATTTTTATTGCATGGTTTTCCTTATACAGCGTCCCCATTGAAGAAATTGCAGAAATTCCTGAAAAGGAATATGACAGTGGTATCAGAGCTCTGCTCTTGGCTCATCTTGTGGGGGAGAATTATCTTCAGCATGGAGGAGGAAGAAATTTTGAATCTCCTACTTCAAACCCTGCAAAACATTGCAAGGGACCTCAAGGAGATGAGACATGAACCGGATTCTATTGAGTTTTGACATGAGGCAAGCACCAGCACTGCAAATGGCATGGGGTATTCAGCTGCATCACAACTCTCTACCATGCCTTCATTTCTAACTGGGGGAGATCAGGAGGGAACCCTGGGAGAATATTTTGAAGAATATGAACTCCAATCTCAAGGGTTCAAGGAGCACTTGAGCTTTCAAGATTTTTGTCGGATCAAGGATGGGAGGAAGATTAATCCTCATCAAAAGGAAGAGAACTTGATGCAGGGATTATCCCTACAGCACAGTATGGTAGGGCTCTTCTTTCCCACATTTGATGCGACACCTAAGTGCACATCCAAGGCTTGGGTGGAGAAGCTGGACACATACTTCCAGCTCAACAAGGTTTCTGAGATAGAAGCCATCAAGATAGTCGCGCTGCACCTAGAAGGGGAAGCTCAAGAATGGTGGTTTCATGGACTGACCACACTTGGGCATCATCATATCACTTCATACTCAGTTTTCACCAAGAAGCTAGTGGAGAGGTTTGATCCGAGAGATCTGGAAGCCGACTTTGCCAAGTTAACCATGCTCAAGCAGGAGGGAGATCTTGAGGATTATATTGTTGAGTATTTGCAGCTTTAAGTGATGGTATCCAACCTCACTATGAGCAGGAAGGTATGCATGTTTATGAATGGGATGGCTGAACCATTGTAGGGGTTGGTCAAATCCACTAAACCATCCACACTCCTAGAAGTTGTGGAGAAATCTAGAGATATACAACACATCTTGCCCAGGGAAAGAACCTTTTTGCAGCAAGAGACTCACTCAAGACCAAGGGAGACAATCCATTTGGATGGAGAATGTGTTGCAGGAAGGACACATCATGACAAGACCTTCTCCAAGAGGGATGTCAGCGCTATAAAATTCATGGAAGACTTTTCTCCAAGAGGGGGAGCTATTGCAGCGTTAAGAGGAGTCCCAAAGTATCTAACCTTGAGGGTGAGAGGTACTATCATGAGACAAAGATTTTTTGTGTTGATAGATAGTGGAGCCACTCATAATTTTATTGATGCATAGCTGGTACAAAGGAGAGGCATACACATGGAGGAGTTTGAGGGATTTTCAATTTGGTCCCAGGAGTTATGACCCTGCAATGTGCCAAGTATGTTCCGACACTAACCATTATTATGGGGACCTACACATTGACATACCACTTCTTTGTGGTAGACATTACAGACACCAATTTCATATTGGGAGTCCAGTGGTTAATCACTCTTGGGAGAGTTACCACTAACTGGAGAACCTTGGAGATGGAAGGGACAGGAGGGAAGGATGGCCAGCAACAAAAGATCAAGGGTATAAACACATACCCCCCTCAAGTTGTTTCAGCACATAGGATGGAGGCAGATCTGTGTAGAGGGAATGTTGAATGGGCAGTGGAGCTGCATATATCATAAGTGGCGGGCAAGGATTCACCATTTCATCTAGATGTTCAGTCTCTCTTGGACCGGTATTCTACAGTATTTGGAGATATCCCACCAGGGAGACCTCCAGACCAAGGGTTTGAACACACCATCGAGTTGGAACAAAGGATCCAAGCAGTAATCACCACTCCTTATAGGCACCCCAAGTCTTATAGGGATGAGATTGAGAAGGCTATCCAAGAGCTGCTAGCTCTAGGACACATCTAGCCTAGTACTAGTCCTTTTGCTTCCTTTGTGGTTTTGGTGAAGAAGAAAGATGGCACATTGAGGATGTGCATTGATTATAGGGCCTTGAACAAGAAGACTATGAAGAATAGGTACCCTATGCCCAGGATCGATGAACTCATGGATAAGTTGAGGGGCTCTAGATACTTCTCCAAGATTGATTTGAGATCCGGGTATCATCAAATCAAGGTGAGGGAGCAAGATATCCCCAAGATAGCGTTCAGGTGTCACTATGGAAATTTTGAGTTTCTGGTAATGCCCTTTGGATTGACCAATGCTCTAGCAACTTTCCAATCCTGCATGAACCACATCTTCCATGGTCATTTGAGGAAGTTTGTATTGGTCTTATTTGATGATATTCTTATCTACAACCGCACTTGGGAGGAGCACTTGCAGCGTATTGAGACAGTTTTACATATCCTCAAGGAGCAGCAATTCTATTCCAAGCTCTCCAAATGTGAATTTGGCCTCATAGAGATGTTGTATTTGGGGAACATCATAGGAGTGGATGGAGTAAGGGTACATGAGGAGAAGATCCAGGCTATCAGATATTGGCCTGAACCCAGGAATGTCACAGAACTCAGAGGGTTTGTGGGCATATGCACTTATTACCGGAAGTTTGTGAAAGGGTTTTCACAACTAGCAGCACCACTCACAGACTTGAAAAAGAAGGGAGCTTTCCATTGGACACCTACAGCGCAGAGGGCTTTTGATAAGATCAAAAAGGTAAAGAGTAGTTGTCCTGTTTTGGTTTTGCCTGACTTTTCTCAACCTTTTGTGCTAGAATGTGATGCATCAGATGAAGATATTGGGGCAGTCTTGATGCAAGGTGGGCATCCTATAGCCTTTGAGAGCAGGAAGTTTCTCCCTCATGAGAGGTTATACCCCATCTATGATAAAGAGATGTTGGCTATCATGCATGCATTATCCAAATTCCGGAAATACTTGGTGGGGAATAAGTTCAAGGTGAAGACTGATCATAACAGTCTTAGATTCTTCCTTGAGCAGAGACAACTCCAGGAGAGACAACAGAAGTGGGTGAGAAAAATCCAAGCTTATGATTTTGACATAGAATATGTCAAGGGAAAGAGCAATGTAGTAGCTGATGCACTATCCAGGAGACCTACATTGTTGTCTTTGAGGGGCATGGACACAGATTGGAAAGCTCAACTTTTGGTTGAGTATTCCAAAGATGACTTTGCATGTGAAATACTTGATGGGGTGGTATTGGATGAGAGGTTTAGAGTGATGGATGAGGTCATCTATTACCGGGACCGGATCTTCTTGGCTAGGAATTCCAATCTCAAGGAGAAGATCTTATTGGCATCACATGATTCCCCACTTGCCGGGCATCAAGGTTTCACAAAGACTTATAGAGTTATCAGAGAGAGATTCTCATGGAAGGGACTCAAGGAGGATGTACTCTGACATGTCAGAGAATGCACCATTTGTCAATATAACAAGGGAGAACACACTCACCCTGCTAGGTTATTGCAGCCACTACCTATTCCGGATGGGAAGTGAGAAAGTATCTCTATGGACTTCATCACCGGCTTACCGACAGTGCAGGGTAAGGACTGTATCTTTGTTGTTGTTTATAGACTAACAAAGTACTCTCATTTCTTTTCCATTTCTGCACATTATACTGCTTCATAGGTAGCTAAGCTCTTCTTCAGAGATGTAGTTAGACTCCATGGTCTCCCAAGGACCATAGTGAGTGATCGGGACAGCCGCTTCATGGGTGGCTTTTGGCAGGAACTTTTCTGGTTAGTGGGGACTGATTTGACTCCAAGCACTAGATATCATCCCCAAACCGATGGACAGAACGAGATAGTGAACAAGTGGCTAGAAGGCTACTTGAGGAACTATGTGGCAGGGCAGCAGAGAGCTTGGCTGCGTTGGCTCTACTTGGGAGAGTATTTTTACAACACTACTCACCATATTTCTATTGGCATGACCCCATTCCGAGCCTTATATGGGTATGAGGCACTCTCATTTGATGATGTTATTTTTGGGGCAAGTAAAGCTCCAAGGGCAAAGGAATGGATTCAAGAGAACTGGAACATACTCAGGGCACTCAAAGACAACATTTCCACTGCCTAGAACTAGCAGAAGATGTATGTAGACCATGGTCGAATAGAGAGACAGTTTGAGGTGGGAGATCTTGTCTATATACGTCTTCAGCCTTACAAACAGTCCACACTCAAGGAGAAGGGAGCTAAGAAGCTCAAACTATGTTTCTATGGGCCATACAAGGTGTTCAAATGTATCGGTAAGGTAGCATATGAGTTGGAGCTTCCTAAGGGGAGCAAGATCCACAATATCTTCCATGTCTCTTGCCTCGAGAAGGCCACTAGGAGGAATTTATTTGCCAACATGGATCTCCCCCCTATTGATGATGAGGGCCACTTAATCTTGCAGCCAGAAGCAATCTTAGACATAAGGGAGAGGCAGCTGAGAAACAGAGTCATCAAGGAATATCTGATTCAATGGAGGAATATACCAGATGAGGATGCCACTTGGGAGGGAGAGAATATTTTGCAGCATCCTTCTTTATTGTTGCTTGTGGGCAAGAAAATTTTGAGTGGGGAGGACTATAATATTCCCTATTAGCCACAGCTACTTGGAATATTATAACTGCTCCATTTTTGGAATAAGAAGTAGGGAAAATAATAAAACATATCCCGGTGTGAAGAGGGATTAGATTAGGAGGACAAACTAAAGCCACTTTGGTGTGAAATAAGGGCAAAGAAATGAGCTACGTTCATTTGACCAAGTCAACAGCGTTGTCACAAGAGGGGGGAAAGCTACTAGGGCAGCGCAGTTTTGAAAGGGGAATCTTCTCAAGGAAGTCACATCACCAATCAGTGGGGTCCGGGGTGGAAAATCTCACCAAGGATAAGAAGGAGGAGATAGAAGCAAAGAGATCATTCATTCATCATCTTTTTTTGGTCTTATGATTGATTTCAAGCTTCAGTTGTTTGGCCGGAGTTGCAGCACTGTTTAGTGCAAGGAATTCTCATGCGAGAATTCCATCATTCCTTTGGTCTAGCTGATTGGGATATCTAAGGAGGAGGTCCTGAGCTCACTTTTCATCATTCTTCTTGAGGATATCTATTTTTCATCACATACAGCATAGTCACCTTCAGTAACTGCGTCATTTATGCAGTAGCAGCAGCAGCTGGGTGAGACCCTCTTGTTTTATGCTTGTTTCAGAGGAGGAGGTGTCTATTTCACTCCAGGAGGTCTATTGAGGGAGGCCTTGGGCCAATTTCTGTATTTTTTGTCTATTTCAAATTACATTTATTATTTTCTAATACAAAGTTGTTGGGTATAGCGTTATTTTCTGCAGTGTTGTATCTTGAGTTGTTATTTTGTCGGAAACCCTTGCCAGGGTGTTCCGATGTGCTTGTAAAAGAGGTCAAACCTCTTATTTCTGATTCCATGATTAATGAAAGCTCCATATTTGTATGAAACCATATTTTTCTGTAGATTTCATAGTAAAAATAATGTTGTTGCAGTCTCCGGCATTCCTATTTTATGAAGTAATGGGATTGGGGTGCTTTTGAGCATATTTGAGCTGGGGAGATCTATTTAGTGTAGCTATAATGATTTCTTTCTAATTCCCTTTTATATTTAAGCTACATACAGCATATACAAGAGGATATAAGTCCTGTACAGCATTTTTTTATTGCATGGTTTTCCTTATACAGCATCCCCATTGAAGAAATTATAGAAATTCCTAAAAAGGAATATTACACACTCCTAGGGCCATGGCTATAGGAAATTAAGAAAATTATACATAGAGTTTGTGCATTAACAACTCAAAGGAACGAAAGCCACTAAACAACAAAAGACAAGTACTTTGGACACAAGCACCGCCATTTACTGCGATCTACGCATCAGCGTAGAAGAATGGAAGCCTCAATGAGATAAATTTGACAAATCCTATGCAATGCGGTGTATAAACTCGCTAGATAAAGTGGAAGACTCAACATTCCTTCCTCATATATCTACCAATATATATCAAATTGAATTCGGAATATAACATTATCACTTAAATGATTTGATTATGAAATATGTTTGTTCAATTCACATTTAATTTTCCAGCCCTTCGAATATAATGGTGTACGTTACATATGCTTGTATTTATATGACATGGACTATTTATTAAAACAATTCACATTAATATGTACATGATCACCGATATCCAGCCTTAACCCGTCACCCTGGCAGGAAACTTCTCGAATAATATATTGTATCTTGTATTGCAATTGTATGTAGAACATGGAAGCCTTTCCAATGAATTGGTAACTATTGCGAGCCAAAAATGTTATGGTTGGTATTCAAGTAATACATAGTAAAGTGTACAAAAAGTATTAAGTTACATTGAATGCATGGCTCTTTGATTGATGGAGTTCTTGGGAATGGAACGCATGGCTCTTGGATTAATTGAGTTGTTGGGAGTGTCTCGAGTAGTGTGAACAAATATGGATTGCTATACAACAAAAATGATGGCCGAAACACTTATGCCAAGCACAAGCTCACTCAAGTATATATAATTGAATATAATTATTTTCATATTTGTGCATTAGAGAGAAAATGTTACAAATGGTATTGTTGATGATACGTCAAATTTGAAGTTGTTGTTGCGTGTTAGTGCCCTGGACGATGATCTTTGAGGCTTAGATCCAATTATGGTGATCGCTCAGTCAGAGGTTAGGGTAGATAAAGTAGCTCAAGCTGACGTCTTCGTACCTGGCTTCTCGCCCTCAATGCCTGTCCGTAAAACCAAGCCATCACACAAACCAGGCAATCTCAACAACAGATCCGCATTAAGATAGGACAGATCCCCTATATTTTCACTTGATTTCAACAGATCCAACTATAGGTAGATAAAGTAGCGCAATAGCCCCACTCGAGATAAAGTACAAGACCTTTACTGTAAATATGAATGCTTTTGCAGTGACAGTACAAATAATGGCGGTAAAATCTAGGCATTTTGCAATAAGAAGTGAAAGTTTTTGGCCAATTAGATAACAGATAATTCTTAATAAAATAATTGTAATAAAATAAAAAATTAATTTCCTATGTTAAACTTTGATAAAATTAAAAATATATAAAATGGTTGACCAAATTAATAGATGGTCAACTCAATACGTATTGCATAATACCTGTTGAGGCAGGCATAATAACTAGATTGCTCAATGAACACATAACAACGCCATTTGAATAGGTATAAAAAAATAATTGAAAATTAGAAAACAAAAATAGTAATTGAAATATATCAATTGCATCTTTTTTATTATTTGTGACTTCAACATTGATATATGATCCGATAGTGTTAGAAGAAAACCTATAATATATTACATGGGGATGGAAAAGTTGCAAGAATAACAACTAAACTTTGTCAAAAATAAAAGACTATAAGAGTCATACCTACTTATTAAATAATGAGAAATCAATGTCTCAATTGCATACTGGTTTGATTATGAAATTATTTATGATTTATTATCTTGTAAGGCGTTCCCTCTTGGAAGAACTCCTTTAGCTGTCACTTTGCACTTTTCTGCATCGTCAGATCCAATGTTAAACGACTAAAAGTTATTCCACTCTTAGATCCCATTACTTTAAGTGTCAACTAAATCTCGATTTGTGCAACTGTTCTAACTTATTGAGCACCCATACAAAATCAAACACATCCTACTGAGGAGTGTAAAGGAAAATTTGATTAAACAGGGGTTTCACATGTGGGATTCTGCTTGAACATGAGTATTATTTTATTGCCTGGCCATGGTAGGGCCCTACACACTTGTAGGTGCTCTCCAAAAAGGTAGATACATTAAAAACAACAATGGACGTGGAGGCAAATAAAATGTGGAGAGAAGTGGTTGGGAGGATAATGTGCGTTGAGCAGGATAATAGAAAAGGGTCCAGATGCTCCAATATTACTTTCAAGGGGTCTGCAAATACTTCTCCTTGAGTTCCAGGAAGGTATGGAAGTGATGTACATTGTATGAAATGGAAACTATTTTTTTGCTTTTTCCAAATTTCTACCTTACCTAATTAAGTCATCTGTTGGAGTGCATGGTATGAGCAATGAATTAGTACTCCCAGCGCACCGCACCAAGTTATAATAAAATGCATGAATTATTTTTTAAGGCATCTATTTCATATATGACCAATTTTTCAAGTAGGATCACAGTGAATCTCTCACAGAAAAAAGGTGTGGGGTTTAATGAGCATTGAGCATCTCCATACGAAACATTGTATATTGAAATTCCTGCGAATACGGAGAGGTATAAATGCTATAAAACTAAATGGCTAGCGTTGGGTGTGCAGAATCTCAAGGAAATCTCAACAATCTTCTCAGTTGTAAATATTTCTCGTTGATTGACAAGGCAGATTGCTAGCAACGGTATCAGAAGACTGAAAGGGAAGAACATTAATGTTCAGTTTTACTATTTATCTTCTTTAATTCTTTAATGTGTTTAGGTGCGGGGTTTAATGAACATCTCTGGTGTTTGTGAACCACATTCAAAATATACATATACATATACATATACATATACATATACATATACATATACATATACATATACATATACATATACATATGCATATGCATATGCATATACATATACATATACATATACATATACATATACATATACATATACATATACATATACATATACATATATATATATATATATATATATATATATATATATATATATATATATATATATATATACATATACATATGCATATGCATATTCATATGCATATTCATATATATATACATATACATGCACACACACACACACACATATATATATAATGATTATTAGTTATAATATTATTATTATTAGTTTTACATAAATGAGAAGGATTTTATATTGATTTTGTTGGTCGCAGCGAAATACTCAAGGAATTTACATTATGTTCAAAGATACAAAATATTCAATAAGATTTGAAAGAAGAAGGACAAAATTTTCCACCAAACTTTTGCTACATTTACCCTTCGAGCAAAAATAAAAACTATTGCAACTATAGACTCGACAATACTGACCACTTAACAAAATGCATTTACATGTAGCAAACATGGCTTAATGAGGAGAATCTATGGACATCTTATTCGAGGGGCCACCAAGGGCACTGTTGTTCGTGCTTTTTTTATCCTCTGAATTTCGTTGTTCCTATGATTCTACAAGTTGGCGGTGCATCCAATCCATCTCATCTTCCATCTGATGGATTTTGACTTGTTGACTCTGAACTTCCACTTTTAACGATAGAATTTTGGTTGATTGTTGGCTGATCTATTATCGGAGATCACTGATTTCCTCATGCTTATCCAATGGGAGGTGTGGGCAGAGGTTATAGTGAGTGAATTTATCGAATGTAGAGATGGAGGAGAGAGTTCCTTGGTTTTCCATAGTGAGCTTATAATGAAAATTTCGACAAGATCCTAGAGTTCCAAAATGTGGAGATGAAAAGTTCTAGGAGAGGGCTCTTTGAACAGTAACACTCAAAGATGCACAACACTCGACAAGAAATCAAAGGAGTTTACAAAGATACCTCTAAGAGGCTCACCCAATTATAATGGTGATAATAGAACTAATATGCCTTGTCGATATCCCTTCCTTTTCGCTGGAGCTAGATCACTAAGAGTGCATGATGATCGGGACACAGTTGAACATAATTTATAATGTCTAGAGTTGCTATTGAAACTATCCCAATTTTTTTCCTAACAGATTTTGATTCCTCAAGCACATTATTGGACGAAGCTATTGGTTCCTTAGGTGAAATATTATACAAATTGAACCCACCCATTGCGAAGATGAAGCATATCCTAGGGCTTCCTGAGAGAGATGGATTCCCATGTCCATTTAAAGGGGGGAGAAAATCCAGGAAGAATTCCAACAAACTGGAGGGAGGAGCCCAAAACCTAAATTAAAGGGCTAGAAAATCCACCACACAAAGCGTTGGAAAAAAGGGTTCCCATATGAATAATACGGGCCAAATACTGCAACATAATTTTTATATTTGCCTTCATGAATGTTGATTGTAATTCATAGAGTTCCAACACTTCATGGGATCACCAATGTCAAATTCATATGTTTACCCCATATGTTTTCCATCCAACCTGGTACAAAGACTACTACGAGGGAGAAAAGGAGTTTGGATGTAACCAATGATACATGTATTGTATAAATTCTCCCATGACCTCCATTCATGAAGCCTGTCGCCTCAAATGACCAAACAAGCAAATGATGCCACATAGAGAGCATGGGGTTGTATTCTAGAATGTTTGACTTCGAAGGCATGGAGGGGAGGCTTTCTAGGCCATTGTCCATTCATATTTTCTTATGAAAGGGGAGGGACTATGTAGATTTTTTAATATATTCATGGAATAACCTTCCATCTAAGTGATCCATTGACATCACATTGACCCTCTTCCAATTGAGAAGCTAAATTGGCTTAAGCATCAACTTCTTTATTTTGGCTACATAGGATGTGATAGTAAGATTTATGCGAAAATAATTCAAGGATACAATTGATTCTTCGAACGAGAAGTGAGAGAAGATTATTCCTAGGGAGATATCTTTACTTAAGGTGTTGAGTTATGATGAGAGAATCCCCCAAAATGACAATGGAAGAGATTTCGTGGTCTTTGGATAGTTGGAGGCTAAGGTAGAGCCCATACATATCAGGAAGATTATTTGTTCTTCGACCCAATCCCCAAGAAAATTTTACTTCCAGATTTCCATTAGGATTTAAGAGGATCCCTCCCCCTCTTGCCACTCCTAGTTATAATATTATTATTACTAATACTATATTATTTTAATATGGTTATAATAATATAATTACTAATACTATATTATTTTAATATGGTTATAATAATATAATTACTAATACTATATCAGTAATAAATTTAAGCTAACATAAGAAATGGGGTACATCAATAATGATGATAATATACTAAAATCATCATATGGTTATAAAAAGGGGAAAAAATTTTAATTAAATACTAACATTAATACTACTTGGGGGAATAAAATAATATTAGTAATAAAAGTTAAACAAATGATGTAAATATAGTTAAATAGAGGAAAGATGATTAAAATTGTTGAGTAAGAAATGAAAAATGAGGATAGAAAACCCAAAAAAGTGTGGGGAAGTGGGAGGATCATGAAAAAAATTGAGAAGAAAGAGTAGGAATCCACTTTCAACTAATTTTCCACCCATCATCTTTATTCAAATTGTTGGCCTATTTTTCAATTTCGATAGTCTCCTTAAACTTTTGTGGTGATAGTGATCGATATTAGCCAAGACCTTAGAATCTTCAAGACAAATATGGTGCTTAGTTTTCTCAGAATTCTCACCTATGGCTGAGGAGGGCGAGTAGTTATGCTTGAAATCAGCATAATGTTCTTAAGCATTCCGAGAAAACTAAGCACCATATTTTTCTTGAATATTCTCAGGTCTTGGCTAATATCCATCACTATTAACACAGAAAATTCAGGGAGGCCATCAAAATTGAAAAATAAGCCAACAATATAAAAAGAGATGATGGGTGGAAAATTAGTTGAAACTAGATTCCTGCTCTTTCTTCTCGATTTGTTCCATGATCCTCCTTTTGGGTTTTCTAACTTCCTTTTTCCTTTCTTACTCAACATTTTTAATCATATTTCCTCGATTTAACTATGTTTATATTGCGAGTTTAACTTCTATTACTAATAATCCCCTGGTCTTAATGTTAGTATTTAATTAATTTGTTTTTACCCTTTTTATAATCATATAATGATTTTAGTATATTATCATCATTATTTATGTACCCCTTTCTTATAATAGCTTAAATTTATTAATAATATACTATTATTGTATAAGTATGGCACATTATGTAATATTATTAATAATACTAATATTAGTATATTCTATTATATTAGTGTAATATAATATATTATAATATTAATATAATAATAATATAATATTAGTAGTTATATTATTATTAATATTATAATATTAATTAATATTATACTATAGTATTATATAACTAATAGTCATTTTATATTATAATATATTATAATAATAATATAGTATTAGTAATTATACTAATATTATAATATTAATTAATATTATACTATAGTATTATATAACTAATAGTCATTTTATATTAATATTAATAATACTATTAATGTAGTATTAATATTGACTTTATTATTCCTTTATATTTTATTATTCCATTCCATTCCCTTATCTATTGGTAATATTGTTTATTGAATTATCTTTCTCACCCCTTTTTATTTTTATTTTTTTTCTAAATTAGTTTAAATCTATTAAAGAGGAAGAATAATTTACAGCGTGGCCGAAGCCTTAGCTTTGCCCAGAAGTGTGGCATGTTCAGCAAAAGAAACAGAAATTTGACTGCCCACTAAGGGAAACCAGTCCAGTCCATACATTGTGCTACTGTGTTGTCCACGCAGGGTTATCAGCCTTGGATTCCACTGTACTTTGCATATATGATAGACTGTTAGACAAAAACTACTAGATAACATAGCTAAAAATTCAAGTTCAATCCCATCAAGTTGGGAATCGTAAAGAAAAAACCAAACACGTTTGGAATGATTAAACGTCATGATGAGGAGGTGGTTCTTCAATTATGAGGCACCTGTAGGCCTCCATGTCGTCATCCTCCCTTGGTTTGTCCGCACTTGAGGCAGCGCTTTACTTGGATTGCTCACGCCCGAAGCGAACCTTCTCCTCATCACTTGGAGCTTTTCCTTTGTCCTTATCAACCTGCCACTTCTTCTCGTCCATGTCCTGAGCCGTCGATGAGGTTGTCCCTCCCTGATGCACGTTGGTGTAAACCAACAGTGGTTCCTCCTTGAAGACAACCGAAATGGAAGCAATGATACGGGGGCGATTCAGGGAGCAGTTGAAGAAGAATTGAGTTGTCTGGGGCGTATTTGAAGCTAGAGCAACAGGATTGGCAGGTGCGGGAGAACCCATTCTGATTCTGGCAGCATGGAATCTACCCCCTCCCACTATGAGTATTTCGGTATCTGCCTATAAGGTATTCAGAGGAGGGAGAAGAGGACTCGGAGTTGGAGGCGGAGGGGGTGTGCTAAGGACGGCTTCTAGTGCTACCCCTTCGACATCTCATGCGGTGTCGCCCATCTCCTAACTCAATGCAGCAACTAAGATGGCACCGTCTACCCGTAGCAGTGCGGGAGCAGGGTCACACAGCAAAAGGGGAGTAGAGGCTTTGCAGCGGAGGAGGAGTGACTGAGTTCCCTCTGCCATCCTCCATCTTAAAACCCAGGGTGGAGTTGCCTTGATGCTCACCCGGCATTATTATCTCATTAATGTGATCAGAGGGCGGGTGCAAAGAAATCCATACAGAGGCGCGAGTCAGTATAATGCCCGGATATCATCCTTCTCTCAGTTTAAATGCTGCCTTGATGATTTCATTTCATTGAAGACGTTCACATCTGGCAATGGCATGGGTGGCCAAGTGTCCCTTCCACTTGCCAAACCCAAGTCCCATCATCTTATTACTCCAGCGAGACACCCGCATCTGGGGTCACCCCTTTTTTATTATACTTTAATTATATTAATATTGTATTTACTATAATTACTCTTATTTATTATTTTAATTGTGTGTTTAACTTTTGACTCAATTTTTATGTTTTTTTTACAAGTGATTTTGTCTTCTAATTATTAGTCTAACCGTTAGATTTTTTTTATTTTTAACCATTTGTCTCTAACGACTAATTCCTTATTTCACTTACTTGTTAGCGCTTTTTTTCCATCCCCTATTAATCTTGTAGCCTAATTAGATTTTTATCATATTTTTGTCTTGATGATGAACCGAATTATTTGGTTCAAAAAGTTGAGAGAAAAAAATCATAATCTGATGGACATAGAATCAGAATCTCTAAGAATTGTTGCATGTTGACTTGGTTGATCAAAGGAAGGGTTGTTGCATGTTGACTTGGTTGATCAAAGGAAGGGTTGTTGCATTAAAGAAATTGAACCACCTCATCACATAGCATCAAGTCAAACTAGTTGAAAGTTAAGTCCTTTGTATCACATATTTCAAAATTTCTCCTAAAGGTATCTATAATTGTGGAGATTATAATTGTATTAGCCTTGCATAAAGCAAGAGTAATAGAAAGAATTCTAGCCAAACACAAAGAATATAAGTTTGTATCAACCATAATGATAAATCAACTTACAAACTAGCAAAATTGTATTTGCAATTGGCACAATTGGTGCATTTATAACCTCTGCAAAAAAAATAGGGTCACAATATGTATTGGAAATCAGAGACGGCAACCTAGAAGAAGATAAGCTACAATAAACACAAAGTCCCTTATTGTTTTTAGAAAATAGTAGTCCATTTAACTTGTATTGCTTATATCTACTATACTAACAAGTTGTTTAATTGCAACTTTACTTATTCTTTACATTTATTTCTTACTTGTCTTCAATCAATGAGTGATTTTAAAAGAAGGACTCTCCAATGCTTCTATTTAGAAATGTTTTCAAGGAAAGAGAAGAACAAACCAAGACACTACATACTTGTAAGTAAACATTTATAACAACATTGGAGACAAAATGAATAGTGGGTGATCGTAAAAACTTGTCCATTCTAACAAAAAAGATAATGTATTACAACAAAATATTTGTCTAAAATTCATTTATTTCTATGGCAGCACATTATCTAACAACATTATGTTGCAATAAGAAGTAGCTTGAAGGCATGTTAACAATAGCAAATTTCCACGCAACCCACTTATGTCAACTTGCAATATATGAATTTTTCCTAAAAAATCATTCAAAGCAATAGATGGTGACAAATTTCAATTGTTCAATATGTGCACAATAAATACTCACCTTAACTAAATTGCACAATTCAAATGACAAAAAATATTGAAAAACAACACACTATGAAAGATAGATTGTTAATGATACTTTGTCCCGCATTAATGAACATGACATATCATAAATACTTGGATGAGATACCTGATGTTATCTATAACTGTTAGGGCCCTTGTTTTGAGATTAAATAGTTTTGTGTTGCGGAGAACAGGTGGTAGATCACAACCACGGTAGAGAGAGAGTTTTTATGGTTGCGAAGAGGTGAAGGGAAAGTGGCGCAGTTGTTGCGGAAGCAGGTACAGATGGAAAAGGGAAGTGGCAGAAGACAATCAGTGGGACTCCCAGCAATCAAGGAAAGCAGCAAATAGTCGAGCGGAAAAGAAGGAAGAACTGCCAATCACGCTGGCGATGGGACAAATAGGCAGCCGATCAGCGAAAAGAAAAGGTTGGCCCAGTAGGGATCAGAGAGCAGGAGCTTGTTCTCTCTCTCTCTCTGTTATGTTCTGTTCTATATCTTGTACTGCGATTGTAGTCAGTTCTGCCATGCACGCTCTGAGGAGTGTGGTAATAGTATTTTGTTGTTAATGCATCACTTTCTAATATAAGGTTGTTGTTCTGAGTTATGTCTTGTGTTATGGTTTAGTGGGATACACGGCTATTTTGAATTTTTTTTTATCATTCTGATCAAGTTCATGAGTATTGTTATCTGTCTAGTATTTTACACTTAATTGAAGTACTTAATTTATGGATGGTTTGTGTATCTACCATGCTTGATCGATACTCAACCCAAACCCAGCCTTAGTAAGGTCGCGGCACGCCTCGAGTGAGACACTCTGTTCGTCGGAGCAGGGTGAAAATGTCGGCGTTGTGCTAGACTACTGTGGTAACCCTTGTTGGCCACCTTTCCGAACCCGGGTCTCCCCCTAAGACCTTGTTTCTTGCCAACAAATGGTTTTGTTGCCTGGACCTGAAATCTCATTCTGGAGTTAGATCATGGTATCACAGATCTTCAAGAAAGAAATAAGGAAATGGTGTAATGACCATCTGGACCAGTTCATAGCTCAACAAGCGGAATTGAGACAGCAAAAAGAGAAGACTGTCAAGAACCAGATTCTCTTCTCTGAGTCCGCAAGTGATATCTATGAGATATTCTAGGGAAAGTTTCTTGAGGAGCTCTACAACTGGTTACGGAGATTACAGATCAAGGCAGCCCCCAGAGGGTTGTGGACCATCTGTCGCAAGTGGGTGCACTCAGATCTGGTAGCACTCCATCGGTTAGATACCGATTTAACCCGAGTTGTATATTTATGGGTGCAATCTTCCTTGGAAGGATGCATAGTAGAGTTCGCAGCTGAATGCTACCAATCTTTCTCAAAATCGAAGGACGTATTCAGATAGGGGTTGCACGGAGGACTGCTAAGAGAGATCTCTCTGTGGATTAAGGAGTTGATGGTAGACGAAGGACTGATGGAGTTCCAAAAAGCTGAGATGGAGACCTAAAACTCCAGTACTGGGGAAAGGGATTGAAGGAGAGATGCTACAAGTAAGTTGAAAAATGGGAATAGGGATATGGTTTCCGAGACCTCCAGTAGGTTAAGGGAACGACGAGCACATCGGAGGGCGCAACTCGCCGACAAGTGGCGAGAAAGGGCTATGAAATAATTGGAAAGACAACAAGGAAAAGGGAAAGAAAAAGGAGAGGTGCCTCAGACAACGAAGAAGATGGAAGGTCATACGGGTTCCCAGAATATAGGGGGGGCCACCAAGGAAGTGCGGCAGGTGGATAGGAGCCCAGCCCCAGCAGAAAATGGAAAGGAGTATGACGGAAATGACGCGTGCCCCGAGGAGACATCTGATGTAGAGCTACATGTTGTGATGGAGCAACTATTCCAAGAAAGGTTGGCACCGATAATCCCAGGAAACTCTATTCCCCAAAGCTCAAGTAGCTCTAATCCCGACCTTCCCCTGGTACTCTATCAGCCACTAGGTGAAATTTTTGTTAAGTTACGAGAATTAAGTAAGCCAAGTAGTGTTTAGTCCATAGTAGTAATACACTCTATAAACCTTACCGGTACTACCATCTCACAGCTGGAAGTAAGGGGATTTTTTCTAATAATCCCCACACAAGGAAACATGGCAGGATCGTTTACTCAGTACCCAAAGTTTTCTGGGAGGGATAATGACGATGTGGAGCAACATTGGTACCTCTGTGAGGCCATATGGAGGGCTCGACAGATACAGACACAGGTAAGTTGGTATAATTTCAAACTACTCTCCGGGAGAGAGCTCTACAATGGTTTATAAAGTGGTATGAGAGTCATCAGAATGCAGCATTAAATGATGTAAAAAGGGATTTCATGAAAGAATTCAAATTACCCTAAATAGATCAGCAAGGTTTATCAGTTATGTGGGAGTTCAAGCAGCGAAAAGGGGAAACTGCATGGGATCTGATGAGGAGATTCAAGGATGCGGTTGGAAAACTCAGCTACCCGATCGATCCCAATCACCAAAGGGATTGGTTTATCTAGGTGTTACACAGTAATTTGTCACCGTCCCTACCATTTCCCGTCCCGCACAATGGAGGACCCATAATGTGACCTGTGAACACTTTCATGCACTGAAAACATCATCATTGCATCCCTCTGAGTATGAGCTTCATTTCCCCTTGAGACATCTCCTTGCAAAATTCATGAAAAACAGCTCTTTTTGCATTGGCGCGGGTAGACAGTTCACTGCTCGCGCCAATCAGGGAAATCCTGTAAAGAGGTCGCGCCACTTGGCGCTCTGTCATAGAGCAGCAATCGCGCCACCCATTTTAGGGATTGTTTTTTAAATATGGATGGCGGAAGTTGAGTTCAAACAAACTCACAACCATTGCCTATCTTGAGTTGGGAGGTTTGGCTGCGGGAGTTCTATAGAAGGGAAGTAGTTTTGCCACCTTCTATGGAACCTTCCTTGTTGATAGGGCCAATCCCATAATAATAGGGATCCCAACTCCCTCCTTCCCCATCTATAAAAGCTTGCTCAGATCCATGGCAAGCTAGTCTTGAAGTGTTGAAGCTTTGCATCTCCCTATTTCCCAAGTGCCTTTGTGCTGTAAAGAATCCCTTCTTTCCCTTAAGGCCCATTAAGCAAGGAGACCATTGTTACGAGACTCTGGAGAGGTTTCCCTTTCCTTGGCGAGCTTTACGAGACGTGGACAACCGGGGACCCGTACGAAGGAGGCTGCGACGTCAGAACTCGGTTGTAACTTCTATTCGTTTATCACTTTAATAGATGACTATGATTATGGTTCCACTCCTTTTGCAATCATGCTAATGTGAGTAATATCTTTTCTGACCGATATTTAGTTACGTATGCTGGTTCCTATGCATGTATCTGTTCGTCTCTTCTGTGTGCAGGTGTTCGTCCACGGAGATCGTGGAAGGATTGTGATTCTATTGGTGGTCGGAAGGACGGGGGCATCTTCTTCTTCAGAACTAGCGTTGGAATCCAGGTAGGCTTTTATCCCAAGTCTTTCATTTCGTAACTAGGAGCTTGCGTCATAGCATTGTTTGTTTGTTGCTAGACCCCTGCTGGGCTAGTAGGGATCGCCTCTGTCCGTAGAGGGGATTTACCTCCTCAACACTAGGCCCTTCTCAAACTGAAACAGCAAAAGATCGAGACGTTGCAAGATGCATTAGAACAGGCCATGAAGATAGAGGGCATGGCGGGATACCCACAAGACTTTAGAGGAGGGGCATCAGCTCAAGACCCTTCCATACTGGGACTACAGCATCAAATAGCTAGCCTAACAGAAAAACTAAAGGAAATTCAACCCCTGCGTCTAGCGAGGCCAAATGTATGGTGTACGCATTGTCTAATGGAAGGACATGTGGTAGTCGAATGTCCTCGATTACGAGGCCAGAACGTGGGGACACCAGCAACAATGGCACTAGGAGCTCCACCAACAGGAGGGGCCACGCAAATAAATACCCAAGGATTATATCTGCCACAACACCCATACACGAGGTTCCCCATGCAACAAAAAAATCAGCAACGACTGAGTATTGCGAGATCTAAAAAAGCGTGGGCCACTCACCCCGCCTATGCGCCATACTACAAAAGTACTCCAATGTCCCGAACAACGTATACTGTGAGTTATGTGCATCTACCACGCATAGCATAAAGCAGTGCAGAGCTCTGGATGCTTTGGCAGAACCATTAGATAGACCTTTATATAGAGTGAACGAGGCTCCTAGAGGACGAGGAGGAGGCATGAGAGGAGGCCAAGTGGGAGGAAGAGGACCAATATGATGCTACAACTGTGACCAAGAGGGCCATGTGGCTAGGGAATGTCCACTTCCTAAAAGACCCTGGTGTTCTTAGTGCAGGGTTAATACACACGCAATAGAAGACTGCCCAGAGCTCATCAAAATATGGGAAGAAAGGGTCAGACAAAGAGGAAAAAATCTAGTAAATTCCGAGCCAAGAATAATCGAGGCTCAAACCATGCAGATCATAGCTATAGTGACACGGGGAGGCAAACGAACCGAGGAATATGCACAAGGGATGGACCCGATAAAAATGGTAAGACCAGTATCTCCAAAGCCAACATTCAGGCCAGAGAAACAGAAGAAATTCTTTCAAGAGGAATCAGAAGCATTTTCCTAGCTTGGGGGAAGAAAAGGAATCAAAATTCCACAACCAAAGAAAGGGGATGAAAACCAAGCAAATACAGGCACTAAAATTGAAGAATGGTTTCGTCTATTTCTAAAAATTGTTAACAATGCACCCACCCTGGAACAATTAAAACAAACCCTAGAAAGAGTAGTGTAGAAGACGATGAATCGAGGGGAATCATATGGCACGACACATAAATATATACAAAGAGTGAAGAGAAATAATAGAAGGACAGGCAAAGAGTTCCGGGTAAATACTCAAGTCGCGGGATTCCAAATCAAGGACACAATGCTTGATCTGGGGTCCGACGTAAATATCTTGCCCAGAAAAACGTGGGAAGCATTGGGGAAACCAAGACTAACATACTAACCAATTCAAATCTATATGGCAAACCAGTACTTCATTGTGCCCATAGGCAGGCTAGAAGAGGTCAAAGTCAATGTTGCGAGGGTAAATATGTACACGGATTTTGAGGTCATCGACATTATAGGAGACAAAGATCCCTATCCAGCATTACTGGGGATCAACTGGGCTTTTAAAAACTATGCAGTAGTAGATTTAAAGAAATAACCGATGATCTTTGAGGACGGAGAGGTCAGAGTCACCCAGTCGCTCAACCCGTATCAAGGTCCCTGATACACAGAGTCTGTCGATAACAGAGAAGATGCTCAGCTTCTCGACCATATTTATCAAATGACTGCATGAAGAAGGGAATATTATATCAACCCAATGGCAAGAGGATCAGTGAGCTGGAGGAGCATTCAAAGCTCAAACCTGAACTCAGAGATAGCCTGGGATGATTGGCAGCAAGGGGGATATGAGACCAACACAAGGATATGTGTCACCATTAGAAGAATCAATTGGATTAGGACTGAGGTAAGAGGTTATCCAACCTTGTCCAATATGAATGTTGTGAATACTTCCATTATCAAAATAGAAGACAATGTACCAGAGGATCAGAGGGTCCCGCCCATGGACATGGCCTTGCAATCCATGGCTGCAAGATGGTGGAAAAACCACCGTGATTCACTCACGCAATGGGACAGAATTTCAGCAGCACTGAAAGCCAAGTTCAAGGGAGAAGAAGGACCCTAATGCACTCGAAATTTCTAGGGGAATTCAGATCCAGCAAAGCATTTGAAGAAGTGTGAAGATCTATGGAAAACTACAGGGTACCCGGACGAGCTGTGGGTCCACAAATTTATACACTCCCTCGATAGGATTCCACAGGCTTGGTACCTAACGGAGGAGAGGAAAAGGGGAACTGGCAATTGGCAAGAAGTTACGAAGAAGTTTACACAATGCTGCTTATTTGAAGGAAAGACAGATATAGTTACCCAAGCGGTATAGGCCATTAAAAAAATATTGTTCTTCCTAGAGAATCAGGAGGAGGACAAGCAACCACTCCCAAAAAAAAACATCTGGCAGTCAGTAGCATGTAAGAAAATAGGCAGTGAAATGGACGATGATAATCTAGAGGGACTTCGACATCTATACTTTGAAGAAACAGAGGGAGAATGGAATATTCAAGAAAACCTGACAACCGAGGGAATTCATTTGCTCCCCCTCAAAGCTAAGAAAATGAATATTGGGACCAAAGAGAAGCCCAAATTAGCATCGATCGGGGACTACTGGGATGCTAAGACGACCAAGGAAATATTCAGTCTACTACAGGAATATGAGGACTTGTTTCCGTCGTCTGTAGCCGACTTGAAAGGAATCAAAGGGGACCTGGGAAAATGCATATAATACTAAAGCCTGATGCAAGACCAATCAAACACAAGCCCTATCGATTGAATCCAAGGGTAAAGGAAAAGGTTAAAGCGAAAATTGACAAGATGCTGAAGGCAGGGTTGATATTCCCAGTGGAGGAAGCAGAATGGGTAAGTCCCATAGTTATATAGAGTAAAAAGGATAAGGTGGAAATCTGAGTCTGTGTTGATTATAGAAGTTTCAACAATTCCTATATACATGACCCATTCCCCACCCTGTTCAGTGACGAAGTCCTAGACAATGCCAGTGTGAACTTAAGCATATCTTTACGCATGGATTCTCAAAAGGTACTATCAAGTAGATAGCCGAGGAAGATAAGAAATTTTCACATCAACAAATTTTTCAGATACCTCGAATACTATTCGCTAGGATGCGCAAGCAGTATTTTCGCGAATTGTCATAGCAGCATTCCGCGACTATATCCACAAATTCCTAGAGGTTTATATGGACGACTGGACCATCTACAACCTATTGAAAGACCATGCCATGCTACTAAGAATTATGTTTGATAAGTGTAGACAGCTACAGATCTCATTGAACCTAAAGAAGTGCATCTTTGCATTGCCGTTTGAAACATTGCTCGGACACGTTGTATGCAAAAAAGGAGTCTGCGTAGATCCAGCAAAGGTAGCGGAGATAATCAACATGGAATCTCCAGAAACTGTGAAATAATTGAGGTCACTGTTAGGCCATACAGTTTATTACAGGCGATTCATCTGGAACTACGTGAAGATAACAACCCCATTGTATAAGTTGTTATGGAAATCGGAACAATTCAACTAGACAGCAAGTTGTGCAATGACCCTAGACACTTTCAAGGAAAAAACAGCAAGTGCGCCAATATTGGTTCATCCAGATTGGGACAAACAATTTCATGACACATTGATGCTTCAAGCATCGCGCTCGGAGCGGTTCTAGCACAACTAGGGGACACTACAGTTGATCACCTGGTGTACTTCGCAAGTCGGAAACTATCAACAGTGGAATGGAACTACACCACGACAAAAAGGGAAGCACTAGCAATGGTGTACTCCCTCCAAAATTTCTGCCACTACCTGATAGGAGGAATGATCAAGTTTTTTACAGAACATTCAGCTCTAAAGTATCTAGTGAACAAACCGGTTTTAGAAGGAAGGATATGCAGATGGCTCCTACCTCTTTCAAGAATTCACCTTCAAGGTGATAGTCAAACCTGGGCGATTGAACGTGGGACCAGACCACCTGTCAAGGCTCGAAAACGGAGAAAATGAAGGATCTCTGGATGATCAGCTACCAGACGCTAACCTTTTTAGGGTAGAAGCCATCCCAGAGTACTTGGATCAGATCGCGACCTACCTAACCATAGGACAGTGCCCAAAGGAATATACCGCAGTACAAAAGAAACACCTAGTAGTCTGGGCCGCAGAATACCAGCTCATCACAGGACACTTGGACAAAATGGGGTTGGACCAGACCTTACGAAGATGTGTCCTGGACCACGAGAGGGAGGCCATACTATGGGAGTGCCACTCTGGAGTTGTGGGAGGACACGTAGGGTCCAAACCGACGGCTAGAAAGGTACTACAGGCGGGCTTATGGTGGCCGACGGTAAACATTGACAGTAAGGAGTTCGTAAAGAAATGTGATGTTTTCCAGAGAACAGGACATCCATCGCATAGAGACGAGCTTCCACTACACCCAGTAAATTCACTACAACCATTCAAGAAATGGGCAGTTGATTTTATATATCGTATTGCACCTGTGGCAAGAAACTCGTAGGCCCGGTATATCATCACTGCAACCGACTATTTGACAAGATGGGCAGAGGCAATGCCGATGAAGAACTGCACAACCGACACAGCGGCACGGTTCATATTTGAGAACATAATCAGCCAATTTGGCTGCCCGAAAATTCTAACCAGTGAACAGGGTACGCATTTCGTCAATTCCACCATTAAATCCCTGCTCGAAAGCTTCATGGTACAACATCACAGCAGCAACCCCTACCACCCACAAGCAAATGGCACAGTAGAGGAATTCAACAAAATCCTCGAAAAGGGATTAACGAAAATCTGCAATTCTCAACAAGACGACTGGGATGAATGTATAACAGCAGCTCTGTGGGCATACCAGGCGAATGTCAAGAGAATCGTACACATTTGAGTCTCTTGACAGTCATCCGGTATGCCCACAGAGCTGCTGGTATATGTTCATCCCAGTTGTCTCGTTGAGCATTGCAGATTTTCGTTAATCCCTTTCCGAGGATTTTTTTGAATGCCTCTACTGTTCCATTTGCTTGTGGGTGGTAGGGGCTACTCCTGTGATGTTGTACCATGAAGCTTTTGAGCAGGGATTTAATGGTGGCATTGACAAAATGCGTACCCTAATCACTGGTCAGACTTTTTGGGCAGCGAAATCGGTTGATTATGTTCTCAAATATGAACCGTGTCACTGTGTCAGCTGTGCAGTCCTTCACCAACATTGCCTCTGCCCATATTTTCAAATAGTCGGTTGCGGTGATGATATACCGGGCCTGCGATTTTCTTGCCACAGGTGAAATTGGGCCTATAAAATCAACTACCCATTTCTCAAATGGTTATATTGCTTTTACTGGGTGTTGTAGAATCTCGTCTCTATGCGATGGGCACCCTGTTCTCTAGCAAACATCACATTTCTTTATGAACTCCTTACTGTCAATGTGTACCGTCGGCCACCATAAGCCCGCCTGTAGTACCTTTCTAGCCATCGGTTTTGCTTTTACGTGTCCTCCCGCAACTCCAGAGTGGCACTCCCATAGTATGGCCTCCCTCTCGTGGTCCAAGACACATCTTCGTAAGATTTGGTCCAACCCCATTTTGTACAAGTGTCCTGTGATGAGCTGGTCTTCTGCGGCCCGGACTACTAGGTGTTTCTTCTGTACCGTGGTATATTCTTTTGGGCACTATCTTGTGGTTAGGTAGGTCACGATCTGATCCAGGTACTCTGGGATGGCTTCTACCCTGAAAAGATCAGTGTCTGGTAGTTGATGATCCAGAGATCCTTCATTTTCTCCATTTTCAAGCCTTGATAGGTGGTCTGGTCTCACGTTCAATCGCCCATGTTTGACTATCACCTCGAAGGTGAATTCTTGAAAGAGTAGGAGCCATCTGCATATCCTTCCTTCCAAAACCGGTTTTTTCACTAGATACTTCAGCGCTGAATGGTCTGTAAAAAACTTGAACATTCCTCCTATCAGGTAGTGGCGGAAATTTTGGAGGGAGTACACCATTACTAGTTCTTCCCTTTTTGTCATGGTGTAGTTCCGTTCCGTTTTTTATAGTTTCCGACTTGCGAAGTACACCGGGTGATCAACTGTAGTGTCCCCTGGTTGTGCTAGAACCACTCTGAGCGCGATGCTTGAAGCATCAATATCGACATGAAATTGTTTGTCCCAATCTGGATGAACCAATATTGGCGCACTTGCAAAATTTTCCTTCAAGGTGTCTAGGGCCGTTGCACAACTTTCTGTCTAGTTGAATTGTTCTGATTTCTGTAATAGGTTCTCCAATGGGGATGTTATCTTCGCATAGTTCTGGATGAATCATCTGTAATAACCTGTATGGCCTAAAATTGACCTCAATTGTTTCACAGTTTCTGGAGCTTCCATGTTGATTAGCTCCGCTACCTTTGCTGGATCTATGTAGACTCCTTGTTTGCATACAATGTGTCTGAGCAATGTTCCAAACAACACCGCAAAGATGCACTTCTTTAGGTTCAATAAGATCTGTAGTTGTCTAAACCTATCAAACATAATTCTCAGTAGCGTGGCATGGTCTTTCAACAGGCTGTAGATGGTCCAGTCGTCCATATAGACCTCTAGGAATTTGTGGATATAGTTGCAGAATGTTGCTATGACAATGCGCGAAAATACTGCTTGCGCATTTTTCAAGCCGAATGGCATTACGTGGTATGCGAAGGAACCCCATTCGGCGGTGAAGGTTTTCTTTTTCTTATCTTCCTCGGCTATCCTGACTTGATGGTACCCTGATAATCCATCTATAAAAGAATATGTTTCTTTCCCCGCAACATTATCTAGGACTTCATCACTGAACGGGGTGGGGAATGGGTCATGTATACAACCATTGTTCAAACTTCTATAATCAACACAGACTCGGATTTCCACCTTATCATTTTTACTCTGTATAACAATGGGACTTACCCATTCTGCTTCCTCCACTGGGAATATCAACCCTGCCTTCAGCATCTTTTCAATTTCCACTTTAACCTTTTCCTTTACCCTTGGATTCAATCGATAGGGCTTGTGTTTGATTGGTCTTGCATCAGGCTTTAGTATTATAAGCATTTCTCCCAGGTCCCCTTTGATTCCTTTCAAGTCGGCTACAGACAACGGAAACAAGTCCTCATATTCCTGTAGTAGACTGAATATTTCCTTGGTCGTCTCAGCATCCCAGTAGTCCCCGATCGATGCTAAGTTGGGCTTCTCTTCGGTCCCAATATTCATTTTCTTAGCTTTGAGGGGGAGCAAATGAATTCCCTCGGTTGTCGGGTTTTCCTGAATATTCTGTTCTCCCTCTGTTTCTTCAAAGTATAGATGTCGAAGTCCCTCTAGATTATCATCGTCCATTTCATTGTCTATTTTCTTGCATGCTACTCACTGCCGGATGTTTTGGTTCGGGAGTGGTTTCTCATCCTCCTCCTGATTCTCTGGGAAGAACAATATTTTTTTAATGGCCTGTATCGCTTGGGTAATTGTATTTGTCTTTCCTTAAAATAAGAAGCACTGGGTAAAATTCTTCGTAACTTCTTGCCAATTTCCAGTTCCCCTTTTCCTCTCCTCTGTTAGGTACCAATCCTGTGGAATCCTAATGAGGGAGTGTAAAAATTTGTGGAACCACAGCTCGTGCGGGTATCCTGCAGTTTTCCATTGATCTTCACACTGCTTCAAATGCTTTGCGGGATCTGAATTCCCCTGGAACTTTCAAGTGCATTGGGGTCCTTCTTCTCCCTTGAACCTGGCTTTAAGTGCTGCTGAAATTATGTCCCATCGCGTCAGTGAGTCACGGTGGTTTTTCCACCATCTTGAAGCTGTGGATTGCAAGGCCACGTCCATGAGAGGGACCTTCTGATCCTCTGATACATTGTCTTCGGTTTTGATAATTGAAGTATTCACATCATTCATATTGGACAAGGTTGGGTAACCTCTTACCTTAGTCCCGATCGATTTGATTCTTGTAATGGTGGCACATCTCCTTGTGTTGGTCTCATATCCCCTTTGCTGCCAATCCTCCCAGGCTATCTCTGAGTTCAGGTTTGAGATTTGAATGCTCCTCCAACTCACCGATCCTCTCGCCATCGGGTTGATATAATCTTCTCTTATTCCTGCAGTCATTTGATAAATATGGTCGAGAAGCTGAGCATCTTCTCTGTTATCAACAGACTCTGTGTATTGGGGACCTTGATACGGTCGAGCGGCTGGGTGACTCTAACCTCTTTGTCCTCAAAGATCATTAGTTCTTTCTTTAAATTATTACTGCATAGTTTTCAAAAGCCCAGTCGATCCCCAGTAATGCTAGATAGGGATATTTGTCTCCTATAATGTCGATGTCCTCAAAGTCCATGTACGTCTTTACTCCCACAACGTCGACTTCGACCTATTCTAGCCTGCCTATTGGCACAATGTAGTACTGGTTTTCCATACGGAGTTGAATTGGTGAGTGTGTTAGTCTTGGTTTCCCCAATGCTTCCCACGTTTTTCTGGGCAAGATATTTACGTCAGACCCCAGATCTAGAATTGTGTCCTTGATTTGGAATCCCGCGACTTGAGTATTCACCCGAAACTCTTTGCTTGTCCTTCTCTTATTTCTCTTCACTCTTTGTATATATTTATGTGTCATGCCAAATGATTCCCCTGGATCCGTCATCTTCTGCACTACTCTTTCTAGGTTCTGTTTTAATTTTTCCAGCATGGGTGCATTGTTAACAATTTTTAGAAATAGACAGAACCATTCTTCAATTGTAGTGCCTGTATTGGCTTTGTTTTCATCCCCTTCCTTCGGTCGTGGAAATTCGATTCTTTTGCTTCCCCCAGGCTTGGAAAATGCTTTTGCTGCCTCTTGAAATAATTGCTTCTGTTTCTCTGGCCTGAATGTTGGCTTTGGAGATACTGGTCTTACCAGTTTTATCGGGTCCATCCCTTGTGTGTCTTCCCTGATTCGTTTGCCTCCTCGTGTCACTATAACTACGCTCTGTATGGTTTGAGCCTCGATTATTCTTGGCTCGGTATTTACTAGATTTGTTCCTCTTTGTCTAGCCCTTTCTTCCCATCTTTTGATGAGCTCTGGCAGTATTCTGTTGTGTGTGTATTAACCCTACACTGAGAGCACCAGGGTATTCTAGTAAGTGGACATTCCCTAGCCACATGGCCCTCTTGGTCACAGTTGTAGCATCCTACTAGTCCTCTTCCTCCCGCTCGGCCTCCTCTCATGCCTCCTCCTCGTCCTCTAGGAGCCTCGTTCACTCTATATGAATGTCTGTCTAACCGTTCTGCCAAAGCATCCAGAGCTCTGCACTGCTCTGTGATGTGCGTGGTAGATGCACATAACTCACAGTATACGTTGTTCGGGACATTGGAGTAATTTTGTAGTATGGGGCATAGGCGAGGTGAGTGGCCCACGCTTTTTCAGATCTCGCAATACTCAGTCATTGTTGAATTTTATGGTGCAAGGAACCCCGTGTATGGGTGTTGCGGTGAATATAATCCTTGGGTATTTATTTATGCGGCCCCTCCTACTAGTGGAGCTCCCGGTGCTCCTGTTGTTGGTGTCCCCACGTTCTGGCCTCGTAATCGAGGACATTCGGCTACCACATGTCCTTCCATTTGATAGTGCATACACCATACATTTGGCCTCGCTAGATGCAGGGGTTGAATTTCCTTTAGTTTTTCTGTGAGGCTAGCTATTTGACGTTGTAGTCCCAGTATGGAAGGGTCTTGAGATGATGCCCCTCCTCTAAAATATTGTGGGTATCCTGCCATGGCCTCTATCTTCATGGCCTGTTCTAATGCATCTTACAACGTCTCGATCTTTTGTTGTGTCAGCGGGGTCCTTGTCAATGGGAGAAGGGCCTTGATAAACCAATCCCTTTGGTGATTGGGATCGATCAGGTAGCTAAGTTTTCTAACCGCATCCTTGAATCTCCTTATCAGATCCCATGCAGTTTCCCCTTCTCGTTGCTTGATCGCCCACATCTCTGATAAACCCTGCTGATTTGTTTTGGGGTAATTTGAATTATTTCAGACCACTTTATAAACCAACGTAGAGCTCTCTCCCAGAGAGTAGTTTGAAATTATACCAACATACCTGTGTTTGGTGTCTGTCGAGCCCTCCGTATGGCCTCACAAAGGTACCAATGTTGCTCCACATTGTCATTTCCCCTCCCAGAAAACTCTGGGTACCGAGTAAACGATCTTGCCATGTTTCCTTGTGTGGGGCTTACTAGAACAAATCCCCTTACTCCCAGCTGTGAGATGGTAGTAACATTACGGTTGCTAGAGTGTATTACTACTGTGGACTGAACGCTACTTGTCTTACTTAATTCTTGCAACTTAACAAAAATTTCACCTAGTGGCTGATAGAGTACCAGGGGAAGGTAGGGATTAGAGCTACTTGAGCTTTGGGGAATAGAGTTACCTGGGATTATGGGTGCCAGCCTTTCTTGGAATAGTTGCTCCATCGCAACATGCAGCTCTACATTGGATGTCTCCTTGGGGCGCGCTTCATTTCCGTCATACTCCTTTCCCTTTTCTGTTGGGGCTGGGCTCCTATACACCTCCCGCACTTCCTTGGTGGTCCCCCCCTATATTCTGGGAACCCGTCTGACCTTCCATCTGCTTCGTCGTCTGAGGCGCCTCTCCTTTTTCTTTCCCTTTTCCTTGTTGTCTTTCCAATTATTTCATAGCCCTTTCTCACCAATTCTCAGCGAGTTGCGCCCTCCGATGTGCTCGTCGTTCACTTAACCTAATAGAGGTCTCGGCATCCATATCCCTATTCCCCTTTTTCATCTTACTTGTAGCATCTCTCCTTCAATCCCTTCCCCCAGTACTGGAGGTTTAGGTCTCCATCTCAGCTTTTTGGAACTCCATCAGTCCTTCGTCCACCATCAATGCCTTAATCCATAGAGGGATCTCTCTCAGCAGTCCTCTGCACAGCCCTAATCTGAATACGTCCTCTACTTTTGAGAAAGACTAGTAACATTCAGCTGTGAACTCTACTATGTATCCTTCCAAGGTAGATTCCACCCAGAAATCTACAACTCAGGTTAAATCGGTATCTAACAGATGGAGTGCTACCAGATCTGAGTGCACCTACTTGCGACAGATGGTCTGCAACCCTTTGGGGACTGCCTTGATTTGTAATCTCTGCAACTAGTTGTAGAGCTCCTCAGAAAAAATTTCCCCAGAAGATCTCATAGATATCACTAGCAGGCTCAAAGAAGAGAATCTGGTTCTTGACAGTCTTCTCTTTCTGTTGTCTCACTTTCGCTTGCTGAGCTATGAACTAGTCTAGATGGTCATTCCACCATTTCCATATTTCTTTCTCGACGATCAGCTAAATACCAAGGTACAGAGCTTTAACCGGGTGGTCCAAACTTTAACTCATGATTCTCCTGTGTTTCCTACATTTACAGAATTACAGGCAGCAAATGCTGCATCCTCTTCCATTCCAGTCCCCCTGGTCACCACCCTACCATTGGACTTTTTTACCTCACCACTAATAGCCACCACAACTCTAATCAAGAAAATTAAAGCCTAGAAGCCACCTGTAGCCACCCTCAAGGCTAAGAAGGCGAGAGTCACAATTTTCAGCCAAGACGTTGATCTTACAGGGGAAGATCAAATGCAACATATGGACACAGGGGTCCCAATCAGAGAAGAGCCCGTAACAGAACCCCAGATGACTCAGGAGATACCTCCCATAAACCCCTACTCTTTTCTTAACATCCGTATATCACCTCCTTGCACTCACCAACCCTCATTCACCACCTCATTCACTTCTAAAGATCACCCATCTCGCACATCCTCCACTTCAGCCACCATATCTGACCCAGTCAGGGTGCAAACTAAAACAAAAGGAGATTTCGAGACCGAGGCTAACTCAGGTACAGCAACGATACCCGAGGTTAACCAAACCTTGGTTGGACCAGGTTCTTTTCAGGAAATTTTAAGGCAAGACACATCTTTTTCTGAAGACGTAGCAACTCAAGCCGAAGAGCCGAATCCATTCCAGCAGGCAAGGCTGATAATTCAGAGAGTCCAACCCAATATACGCATGGGTAACCCCAGTGGTCCAGTTCCACAACCAACTCAACTGCAGTCACCACAAGAGCACTCAGCAAGATCCATTGCTAGCGGTCAGTCGCTCCAAGAACGACAGCCGAATCAAGATATCTCTGGAGTCGAAAGTGTTCGGACCTGGGGAATGGCCCAACTGTATAATTTCATTCAGAAGGTAGCGCGGCAGGCAGAGGGGCTTCACACAGAACTTTAGCAGAGGTTCGAGCAGCAACAAGTACATATTATCACACTTACTGAACAGCGCGAACAGTTGAGAACCAAAAAAACCCAACTCCAGGACCAACTGGACACAGTGACCAAGGTCTTCCAAGAACTCTGGCACACGGTGACAGCCCACAACAATCATATACCAAGTGACCTGGGAGAGGACGACGTAGTGGTACGGTCCATTCACGTACGCGTGGCATGTTCGAATCTCAACAGAGAAAACAAGGAGCTGAGGGCCGCATTGGAGGCTAGGCCTGCGCTGCCGGAACCGGCAGTCATTTAGGCAGAGAAGATCGCAAAGCGATAGACCCAGATCATCGGGATGAAGGAAATCCTGAGTATTGTAGCCAAGGAGGTGTATGACCTACTGAAGTGTCTACAAGAATGCTCCACCTCTCTCTCTTTGAAGTCACATCCAGTTTCAGTAAAGCTACAGCAACTATCCAAACAGATTCAGGGGGCCATAGACCCGGACATACTCAACCAATTGTATGCTCAAGCGGAGGAGCTTGAAGTCCAGATACAACATATTGAGGAAAATTCAGCCATATCCAAACAAGCCCTATGAGAGCTCAGGCATCCAGTGAAGACCACGGCACAAGAAATACAGCAAATAGCCGCCGAGGCCAATGTTCATATCTCAAATGTCTTAAGCAAGCTACCGATTGTCACGGGAGAAGAGGAGGTCACCCAAGTCACAATAGAAATGGACCTGCTTATGCAAGGATGGCAGCAAGCCATTGAAAGCTTCCCAGAGTTAGGGCCCTTGTTTGGGCATGCAGAAGAAAAAGAGCAGACAGAATGGGCCATGGAGTCAAGCGGACCAATGGAAACCGAGGCAGCAGGAAACAATTGACTCAGGACGAGTCAATAGGATGTGGTCGGGGCCTATTGGGGCCCTTGTTTCTGTTGTGGAGAACAGGTGGCGGAGTGCTACCACGGTAGACAGAGAGTTTTCATGGTTGCGAAGAGGTGAAGGGAAAGTGGCACGGCTGTTGCGGAAGCAGGTATAGATGGCAAAGGGAAGCGGCAGAAGACAATCAGTGGGACTCCCAGCAATCAGGGAAAGCAGCAAACAGCCGAGCAGAAAAGAAGGAAGAACTGTCAGTCGCACTGGCGATGGGACAAATAGGCAGCCGATCAACGGAAAGAAAAGGTTGGCCTAGTAGGGATCAGAGAGCAAGAGTCGTAGGAGAGCTTTGTTCATGTTTTTATGTTCTCTCTCTCTCTGTTCTGTTCTATTCTATATCTTGTATTGCGATTGTAGTCAGTTATGCCACACACACTCTAAGGAGTGTTGTAATAGTCTTTTGTTGTTAATGCATCACTTTCTAATATAAGGCTGATGTTCTGAGTTCTGTCTTGTGTTATGGTTTAGTGGGATACATGGCTATTTTGAATTTTTGTTTATCATTTTGATCAAGTTCATGAGTATTTTTATCTGTCTGGTATTTTACACTTAATCGAAGTACTTAAGTTATGGATGGTTTGCGTATCTACCATGCTTGATCGATACCCGACCCAACCCCAGCCTTAGTAAGGTCGTGGCACGCCTCGAGTGAGACACTCTATTCGTTGAAGCTGGGTGAAAATGTCGGCGTTGTGCTAGACTACTACGGTAACCCTTGTTGGCCACCTTTCCGAACCTGGGTCTCCCCTTGAGACCTCGTTTCTTGCCAACAATAAATTACATGGATTCTATGTATAGGGAAATTTTACCGTGAATCATGTCAATGCCATACAAATAATTATGCACATTAAACTTTATGCACATTTTTCTTAGTGGAAAATAAACTTTCATTTTCAAGGAATCATTCTGCATTTTATGTTTTTGTACATTTTTCCACACTACTCGGTGGTATTTATGTATATTTCTCACTCAATCCTTGTCAAAAGGATAGGTACTTACTATTCCACAACTCCTATGGTTAGAATTGTACCTATTAGGAACTAAAAGGTTCATTTTTCTATGAGAATGGCTAATATGGTCACCAACATCATTTTTTTGAGCTCTCAAACATATAGGTCAATGATTTTATGAAAGATGTGGTGAGTGAATGATTAATTTTTGGTATGTTGAATGTAACTTTATAATCACAATTCCCACAAAGGTGTAGTAAGTGACTTATTGATGTTGACTTTATTTATAGTACATGTTGAGTATAACTTTATAATCACAATTTGCTCGACTTGCCGAAAACATGAAATTAAATGATCATTTGTGAATTTTATTTATAAAATAGGTTTGACGTAACTTTATAATCACAATTATCCTAAAGATTATACTATGTACATAGCATTGGTCAACTTAATTGTATGGTAGATTTAAATTTAATAAAACATATTGCCTTTCCACGTGCCCAACAAATGACTACTTTTGGGTAGGGTTACAATTCTATCGTTGCATTAATAACATAATTTGAAAGTTTAGTTGTCAACTAGCACAACAAATTTGCTAAAGGAATTAACCCCAATGGTTGAGAGGAAAATTCTTATCCTCCCCACTTGGGTTCAAATCCACTTTCTATCATGTAACTATTTTTTATTAGATATTCTTGAATATCATGGATGTCAAGATATTGTTGAAAAGGCCTCAAGTTTTTGTAGAATTCATTTTCCCTAGGTAACATCCTTGGAATGAGGGGGATTTCCTAACAATTTTACCATGATTCATATTCAATCAATAAAGGGAAAAAAAAACCTAACACAATAGATTACCTTTGAACATGACAACTCTTTGTAAGCAATATGGCTAATGAACTTGCAAGTGTCAATTGATAAAGTACACATATATTAGTCTTTTTTAACAAGCATAATGATGTTTAACAAATATGTGTATAAATTGTTTGTCCCACCATCTTCTCAAAATTTGTTAAACGGAAAAATAGAGAACCTCTAAAAACGCTTGCACGTTTAAGTGTTTGCCAAGTATGCAATAGAACACAAAGCTTAGTGCTGGTATATGAAGTAGTTTGGGGTTTCTCTATTTTTTTGTGTTGAAGATGCTCAATTGATATTGTGGGGTGGGGGAGGAAGCAACAATGAGAACATATTTTAAATGTAAGTCTTTTCTCAAAACTACTGAAGGTAATGGAGTATATCACTTTGTATATCGTCGCTTTGTATTTTTTTTTACTTTGTGGTTCAAATTTTGGGAGTTTTTTTATAGGTTCGTTATTTTCATGCTTTATAATTTTTAATGAGATAATTGGGAAAATATTATACACACATACTAGGTAAATAACTCCCATAAACCCCATTCTAGCTAGTAAAACTAGAATTTTTACAAAGGATCCACTTGATGGAGGGGCGATCCTAGGAAGGGTTTCCTTTTAGGATTAATTTCTAAATATAAGGAATCAAACAATCCCATCCTTATGTAGATATTTCACAACCTTGATGCCAATGGTCAGGCTTCATCCATCCTAGGTCAAGGTTTAACAAGATTATTTCCATGACTAATCGTTGACATCTTGGTAAATAATGTATGATTAAAATTGATAGATATTTACACTAAGATAATTGATAAATTGTTTTCCTTATTATCGGAAGTCACGTTGATACACATATTTGTGAAAGTTCCTTTTTCTATCTATAATTTATTTATTTTTCTTCTTCTTCTTCACACAACCATCATCTTAGATTTCATTTCTAAACATACTAGAAGAAAGGTTATTCATAAGGGGCCTTGGTTTATGGGGCATCTTATGAGGCTTTAATAAAGGTTTCAATCCATGCATTTATTCATTGTCTTCAATTATATTAGTATGATTTCTTACTTCCTAAATACTAGAATGTTAATTCCCTTAAGATCATTGGAAACACTATAGTAAGGTATATTTCTTTGACTCTATAAATAGGGGACCTACTAGAGCTTAAATTTTGCATTTAACCTTATTTGAGCAAGGGTATTTTGAAAATTTAAATTTAAATTGCAATGGTTGTAGTTGGACCTAGTTATTTGACAATGTACTCATTTCCTTCCACCATAGGGTTAGTTTTGAGTGCAACTATCTAGTTTCCTCTTGTTCAAACGGTAAAATGATATCCTAATATGATTCTCAAACAAAGAATCATAAAAATACAAATCCCACTTGATAAAGTACTCAAATGTCTATCATCATTAAGAGTATCCAATTTCTGATGAAATTGACCTCTGGCCATAGAAATTAATCGAAGCTCCACGTCCATACCTTGAGGAGATAAGACAATATTTTCTTGGTGTAACTAAGGAGAATGAAATGAACATTATCAGAGAGGATTCAACAACTTTCTAGCCATTGCAATCATTTTTCAATGATCATATAAAGGAGATATCAAAGTAGGTGAAAAATAAATAAAAATATTGACATGTTTTATGATAAGAGGCTATTAGATATAATGGATAGCCAATAAAATTTGGAGCAATCAAATTCAAATCTTGCAAATGAAAAATTGAGTAAGATTAAAAATAAGATAAGAAAAAAAAACTCTAGAATACATGAATGTCAATAATAAAAACATAGAAGGTCCCCACCCACATAAAGTTAAGTTGAAACCTTGGCATAAAATCAAATTAAGCTTTTGTTAGTGTTATTTGAAAGGATGTGAAATATTGATGTTTTAAGTTATGAAATCTTAAGATGGGTGTAGATTCTAGCACAAATTTTCTATAAGCATTGATGTATAAACTCTTTTACTTCAATGACATAATGTTTGTTGAGTTATATATATATATATATATATATATAGGTTTTGCTTAAGCACTACACCATTAAGCTCACTATATATTTAAGTTCAACCCTTGTCAAAACACAAAAATCAGGCTTTTGTTATTTTTTCTTTGAAAGGATGTCGATTGTTTATGTTTTAAATTCTAGAAGCTTAGTTTAGGGATAGAGTTTAGCACAATTTATTATAAGCATTAATGTGTAAGATTGTGTACTACGGTGATATGAATAATGCACATTAATTTTATATATATAAGAAGGTTTTGACATAATGCACCTTGAGTTATATATAATTTTTTGCTAAAACACATAGCCCGGCATTAGGCTCACTATCTATGATGATGAACTGAAGTGGAAAAAAAAGCCTTTGGTATCTTGAGAAAAAAAGCAAGGTATAATGCTAGTATGGACGATAAGGCAAGTGACAAAAATTATGGTGGAAAGTGATCTTGAAGCTAAACAACCCCTTAACAACAAAATGGTTTTCTCCAAAAAGTAAGATTCTTATGCGAGATGATGGTTAAAAACATAATTAGGAGGATCCTAGATGGTGCATATGTGTAAAAATGTTCTTGAATTTATAAACCACTTTTTCATTACCCATTTTCAAAGTGGTTATAGGGATGTTCCTTGTGGTTTGAAGGATTTTGTTGGCATATCATTTTGGAAAAAATAAATATTGTTTGAAAGTTTTGAAAGTGGGTATCAAAATTGTTCATTAGAATGTTTTAGAGAACTGCCTTGTTATATTTTATGGGGCCTATGGTTGTCTAGGAAGAAAATGATATTTGAAGAGAAAGAACTAATTATTGAGAAACCAAGATGCTAGTAGATTATGATTAATTTCTCTTAACTTGAAAATTACTTGGGAATTTTTATTGGCTTCTTATTAAATTTATATTCTCGTCATCAAGAAATTACTAAAATGTACAAAACATGAAGAGCACAAGAGAAAAAGAACACAAGAAATTAGGTTCCAAGATAGGGGAAAAAGTGAGATATCCAAGACCCAATATTAAGACCAAGACTGCCACAAAGACCCCAAGTCAACCCTCCTCCAAGTCTCCTTAAAAAATCAAGGTAGACGTTGGTCAAACTTCTTTGAAATCTAGTCAAATCTTTGAAAATCTCAAACCTGCAGTGAAGGTCAAATTTCGGCCCCAAAATAGCCTCAAAAATAACAAAAAATTTCACATGTGTGGACATAAATAGGGCACAAATAGTTCACTTTCTCTCTCATTTGAATTTTCTTTCTTTCTCCTTTGAATTTTGTTGATTTTCTTCCTTTTCTTGCACAAAAATTGATGTAATTGGATTGGTGATGAATGAGGTCAAACTTATCTTATTTATACATGTCTAGGAGGGTCAAATAGTTTCCCCTAGGGCCGAATCTTCTAAGGAGGGCCGACTTGGTCTTGTGGATGACATTTTGACTCTCTGACTCAAGACATAAATATTTTTCCTTTTCTTACAAGAATTCCAAATGATATTTTCACTCAATTACATTTATTTGACTCATAATAAATGTTCTTCTGAATTAGTTGACCCTATAAGCATGAAGAACATGCTTTGACTAGAAATAAAATAATAATAATGAATATAATAAATACATCAATGTTACATTTGAATCAAATTATGAAGACTGACACTAGTTACATTTCCAACACTCCCTCTTAACTAGGGAGGTATTCATAACGATACAACAAGATATTGTCAAGTTGAAATATTCCCATAAGAAGGATTCATATTGATAAGCATCATTATAACTATAATTTTCAAAAATAGCAAGGCCTTGACTTACAAGCCCTATCTCTCCACTAGATAAGAGCCTAATGTTGGGAGGCATAAATTTGGACACCATCGCCTCTCTCGGAACATACCCCATCCAGATGCCTACCAGGTATGTCCTCAAAGGACTATTCTTGTCTTGGATACCCATCCTCAAAAAATATCAATCCTTGGGACCATTCTTATCTTGGATTCAAATCCTCAAAGAATATCGGTCCCAGATTCTTATCCAATCCACCATTATCCCTACTAGTGCTTTCACCAGGCTTGTGACTATTAGCCCTGGACATAGTGCATGAAAAATGGATAATATGGTGTCCACCCTCACTCCCTCTCAACCAGGGAGGAGATCATTACTCCCTCTTAAAAAG
This sequence comes from Pinus albicaulis, assembly GCA_034641835.2. Lineage (NCBI taxonomy): Eukaryota > Viridiplantae > Streptophyta > Pinopsida > Pinales > Pinaceae > Pinus > Pinus albicaulis. The sequence continues at coordinate 535,861,604 of CM076583.1, forward strand.
AAAGGAATAACCACAAGCCAAAAATTGTCTCAAAAATATTCATCAGTGCTTTGGCTACTTGTTCTTCCGTGGAGATATGTTGTAGCTTATTGGCTCCTACCATACTCTCGAATCATAAAGTACCTTTACCTTTCCTAGTTTTGTGGCAATCTTCATCCAACGCGTCATTTTTTCATTAAGTCGTTCATAAAACACTTTATGGAGCCAAAATTCTTCGTAAGCCTTCACATCTTCTTCCTCCGTATTGCAACAAAGTTTAGCTTCACGTTCTTCCAATCAATCATACCAGCTTCCAATTATCAGCAATAGTATCTCTATCAGCAACATTACATGTCAAAACAATCAATGTAAACCAATTATAGTTCCCTATTTTTGGCTAAAGTGGGGGGACTTCTTCTTGATCAATATCAAATACACATATCATCAAGTGATCAATAAACTGTCTCACGGATTCTTGTATCAGTTTGTTAGCTTTTCTGCATCTAAAGTGTACATACTTATGTTATATATTCTTCCTAGAAGCCATTATTACCATATCCCAAATATTATTGATGCCATTCCTCATTATCAGAGTTGCAAAAAAATTATATCCTTGAGTCAAGTTGTAGGATTACTTATATCAATCCTTGTTGCTAGCTACCTTTGAGGTCATCCTTTGCATTACCTAGCTTCACATTGAATAGCAACCAATAATAGTGTCAACATAAATTTTTCCAATAATATATTTTTTTTCCATATGTCAAACAACCATCTAGAAGATTCTTGACTTTCCTTTTCAGCTATTTGACCAAGACATGTCATGTTTTTGTTATAACTTTCTACCCAAGTATATTTCTGATGTAAAAGCTTCATGTTGTTCCTTCAAATCCCTCTAAAGATATGAGTCCTCTTTTGAGATAGTTGATTTCAAATATTCCTCTATGGTAAGTGTACTTCTTCCAAGTTTCCAATTATAATTGACTTCTTTGACCAAAACTTACTTATTCAAAGGTGATGTCAATTAAATTTAGGATGATTATATTCATCCTTTGTGATAAGAGTAGCATAATTTATGTTGCTTCTATATTGTTCTTCAATAAATAGACTTCTGAGATGTTCCTTTGAATCTTCAAATGCTAGACGTTGGTAGTATCACTAGACTTGGTGCTTAAAACAAAATATCATGTGGAAGAGACTTATAAGATTTTGCATAATGACATTTACTTTGTTATTGTTTTGTTTCTATTGTGAATCTTGTACTTCTTGATTGTTAGATGAATTCTTCTAAATATTCAAGATTAAACTAATTACCTCAGTGAATATAGAATACTTGTGAGTGTGGAATGATGTGTGGACAAATTTTTATGACCCAAACTCTTCTATTCTGGCTAGTTGGATGATGTGGTGATTACTTTCAACTCTTTGTAAAGATATGCAACTGAGTGTCCCTTCTAGAACTTCATTTAGACTCTATTTCTTCCAATGCTATATGCTTCTTAAAAATTTGATTTCCATGTCACTATAATTTGTGAATCCTAAGAATCTTCTACACAAACGTAACTATAATTGTTGCTCTAACTGCCATATAAATTAAAACAAACTTCTTGTAAACCTATTATTTGTCAATTTCTTCAATAATAGAGGTCCTTGTTGTCTTCAAGATTTGGTTTTTTCTCGGCTTCTTCATCTACTGCAATATGAGCTTCACTTCTCTCTTTCCGCTTGTTGTTCTTATTGTTCTTAGGTTATTTGGGACAATCTCTTTTATCATTTCCAAATTCATTGCAACCAAAGCATTTCACTTTACACATGTCTCAACTTCCACATGGTTGAGTGTTGTTATTGTTATTGTATCTACGATTAGGCTCAAATTTTCAAAATTTCTTCCTTGATCTAGAAGCAAAATCTTGAAAATTTTCATTATTTGGTTTTGTTTTGTCCTTGGATTTTAACCTTGATTCTTCTACAACACATTGTGCCCAAAGCTCTTCAAATGTTGGAGTTTATTTTCTTGCGTGGATGCTACTTGCAAAACCATTCCAATCTGGAGGTAGGACATTGAATACAAAACTAATTAATTCATAATTATATATTAATTCTCCAAGACCTTGAATTTGATCCTTAAATTTTGATATTTTCAGAAGATATGAGGCCACATCTTCATTTTTTTATATCCTTGTTCTATAAAGTTGATTCCTTAAATATACTTTTTGACCTATAGTATTGACAGAATATATTTTGACCAATTTTTCATAAAATTATTTGGATGTGGACAAATCTGAAACAAAAGAGATGAGGTGATCCTCAATAGACTCAAGGAGGAATCTTTGAGCCCTAATTTCTCCCTTATTGTACTTGGCCACTTCTTGAGCTTTATCCTTTTCTAGTTTTGGAACTTTGCCCAGAAATAAATCCATGACTTCATTTTCTATGAGAATTAAATCAATTCTCTTTTTCCAAGCCTTGAAATTAGAGGCTCCATCAAGTATGTTTCCTTTCTTACAAATAAATTCCATTGACTAGGAGTTTGAGACATAGAGTATGATAAAGTACTTACTTGTAAAAAAAGAAGAAGATGTTATAAGAGTGCTTCCAAGAATGTCGATGATGCTTCCAAGAGTCTCCAAAGATGTTCTTTAGTGGTAGATTCTATAATGATGTCTTCAAGAATGAATACTACAATAATGTCTTGGAGCTGCTATAATGAAGTATTTAATGATGAATGAGCAAGAGTTTGAAAATGTTTCAAAAATCCTATAATAATGTTAAAAGAGATAGATTTTTGTTGCAATGGTCTTCTTCAAAAGTGAGTGATGACTGCTACATATCTAATGATAGTTGGATATTCTTCTTTCTATCCTTGATAAAAGGAATATATTCAAGTATAAATGATGCAATAAGTGTCCTCAAATGTAGTTATTGTAAATGTGTCTTGAGAGTGAGATAATTGTTGTAAAGTATCTTCAAATGTGCCAACAAAATGTGATCTTCAAGCTGCCTATTCTTCACCTTAGCTCTAATACCATGTTGAGAAAACAAGATACTAGTAGATTAGGATTGATTTCTCTTAACTTGATAATTAATTGTGAATTTTTGTTGGCTTATTATTAAATTTATATTATTTTCATCAAGAAATTACTGAAATGTACAAAACATGAAGATCAAAAGAGACAAAGAACACAAGAAATTAGGCTCCAAGCTAGGGAAAAACCCCACAAGGGGGAAACCCCAATAAAATCATCTTCTTATAGAATCATATCAAAGTGAGATATCCAAGAGCAGATATTAAGAGCAAGACAATCACAAATACCCCAAGTCATCCCTCCTCCATGTATCCTCGACAAATGAAAGTCAACATTGGTCAAACTTCTATGAAATCTAGTCAAATTTATGAAAAAATTTGGACCTGTAGTGGAGTCTGAATTTCAGCCCTGTAACCAACTCAGAAATCACAGAAAATTTCGCAGGTGTGGAAAAAATTAGGGAAAAAGCAATTCACTTTCTCTCGCCTTTGAATTCCATTTATTTTCTTCCTTTTCTTGCACATAAATCAAATTGATTGGTTTATTGATGAATGAGGTCGAACTTGTCTTATTTATACATGTCCAAGAGTGTCAAATAGCTCACCCTAGGGCTGACTTGGTCTTGTGGATGAAATTTGACTCTTTGACTCAAGACAAAAAAAAAAAAAAAAAAAAAAATTCCTTTTCATACTATAAGTCCAAATGGGACTTTGACTCAATTACATTTCTTTCACTCATAATAAATTTTCTTTCTACTCCAGTGACCCTATAAGCATGAAGAACGTGCTTTGACTATAAAACATGAATATTAGTAATACATCAATGGTACACTTGAATTAAATTATGAAGACCAACACTAGTTAGATTTCCAACACTAACACCTACTAGGGTGGCTCATACGATCAAGGTTTCTTTCTAGGGTAGTTAGAAGCCACTCTGCATGAAAATTGACATAATTTAAACAGAGATTAATATCAATAATGAAAACTCTTGGGATTCATTGATGGGTTAATAAATCCCAAGCAAATGTGGTGTTGGGGCCTTTCTCTACCTAAATTCAAGCCATTACTTTTCATGGATTTAGGTCCAACATTCGAGCTAAATTTTTGGTCACGCAGGTCCTTCCAAAATCACTTATAGATAAAGGGATTGTTGATTTGTATGTGATGATGGACTTAAAGCTTATAATTGATTGGGAAACGGCTTATGTAGAATTGAAATTTTGGTTTTTTTCCCCTATTATGAACATAGTTCTCAAGGTAAGGAATTTGTTTTCGGACTTCTCATTCTTACACATTTATAAATAATCCAACCCCCAAGCTGGTATACTTCCCAAGGAGGCCCTTTATCTTTATAAAGGTAATTTAATGATTTAGGATTATAAGGAGAGTATGTTGGCTTTTTATTCTGGACTGACTCTCTTTTAGTCTCTTATGAATTTGTTATTCCTAGTTGATTTTTCTATCCAATATCTAATAGGACTATCATAGACTTAGTGTTTTGTAATGCCCCACCCCACATATACCCAAATCATAAAATCACCAAGGTAAACATCAAAAGAGTGTCACTATGATATTATCTTCCCTCCAAGTTCCATTTATGGAAGTGGGCCTGACACACAACAACAAACAGAAATCCCTTAGGGACTACAAACCACTCAGGAGCCTGCAAACCGCCCCAGGTGATCAATCCCTGAGCTGGAGTTTTTTTCACAAGGGAAACTCCCCAACCGCACACACAACACAACATTGATGTGGTTATGAGGTCCCAACCGCACGCATAGCTCCGTTTCCATGCATTTATGACCTAAAAAAACTCCAGCTTTTTTCCGTAAATTCCAAGATCTGAGCCACTTTTCTAGACTAGCCTCCAGACCACTATCTAGAACTACTTGTAACTTTCTAGAACGATGAATAAGATGCCAATAATGCTAACCATTCAAACTCAAGGAATAACTTGACCTCGACGTGCCTGATCCATGATAGAAATTTCCTTAAATATATGGTAAACATGTAAGCTACATATCATGAATGAAATCTAATAATATGGAGTTGAACTTCATCTGAGAATCACCAAGAAGGCTCTATTCCCTCTTTAGAAATTTGCAATAACACTTGTTAGCCCATTGTTAGAAATTTGCAATAACAGTTGTTAGCCCATGCATTCATCAACCATTCAATAAATTATCAAGACATTTCAATATCCATAGTTAGAATACATCATATAACCAACATATTTTTGAGATTGTAACAAGATGATGAGCTTAGTGAAAAGAGTCGCCTTCACTAAGTGGGCCCGCGGGCTATTTTTGGCGCAAGTCTATTTTTAGACTATGTCTATTTTTAGACATGTCGATCATATTCTATGAGTTGCAGGATGCTATTTGTGGATGGTTGGTCAAGTTGGAAAAGTAGATGGACTTCTATTTTTAGACATATTGGGCGGAATCTATTTTTAGATTGCCAGTCTAAAAATAGATATGTCGAATATTATTAGCTCTTAATAATATTTGGACTCTAAACATTGTCTTATTCTCTTGGAGCACTTCAGTTAAGTGCACAGATGTGGCACAGGAGCTGACAGAAGGAATTACGCTATTCCTGAGGGTTAAGTGGAGCTATTGCATGGATACTTCAGTTAGAACTCATGTGACAGAGTTTGGTGGAGTTGATTGAGGAAGTTAGTGGAGTTGTATTCAGTTTAACTAATCTAAACATAGTTGAGCAATTTGTATTCAGTTTAACTAATTGATACAATTAGTGAGAGTGGTGTGAATTAATTATTAATTAATTCACTAATTATAAACTCATTAATCAACTAAAGAATGCATCAGTTAACTTCAGTGCATGGACAGTTTCAGTGGAGACCAGTGCGGAAATAGGTGAAAGAGCAGGTTAACTATCAGTTGTGACTATACAGTTGCTATTTGCAACACACAGATAGGTGGAGAAGCCCATGAGGATTGCGCAGTACAAGCCTGGTGGTTTATCTATTTAATGAAGCCATCCCATAGCATTGATTACGCAATAGAGGCTGGCTATCAAGTGGCAAAAGATTGGAGCATGTGTTTTGCTAGATCTAGCTTGATAGTGTGTAGCAATTGAGGGTGTGCATGAGAGCTTGTGAGGAGATTTGTACTATGATTGTTACATGATCTCCATGACATATAATATACATATAGTTGGGGTTTTCAGCTTTAAGCTTTCCCATTAAATACTATGTTCATATGTGTGATTGTTTGTGGTTTTAATGTGTGCATGCAATTGATTTTATTTCCGCGTGTGATGATCAATGGTAGAAGAGATTATGTATTATGCATGAAGCTAAAATAGTGTGTGATCAGGAGAATCTCGGTGAATAATATATCAGTTATTCAAATTTCTACATGGTATCAGAGCGATATTGATCATTGGAGCAATTGCAAAACATTGAAGTGGTTGAGTTTTGTGCTGGTGGAATTCGAATTTGCAGCAGTGTTTTCTTGGTGTTGAAGTTGAGATGTCTTTCAACGGATTGCGATTGGAGTATGCCCTTGAGGTCAGCTCGAATTATATTTCATGGAAGGATAGGATGGAGGCGGTGCTGGATGACAATGGTTTGGAGGAGTTCATAGATGCAGAAATTCCAAAGTCTACTTCGTGATATTGCTTATCTCATGACCTATTTTACAAAAGAAGTTGCTGCTAAAGGTCAAGGATTATGTTGAGGCTTATCACATGAGTATCCAGCTGAAGGTTTGCTCCCATTCTATGGAATTTACTGAACTTTATCAAAGCAAAGAGCGACTCGCAGGAAGTCACGCTCAAGGATAAACTCAGGAAAATTAAGATGGAGAAAGGCGACAGTATGCCCAAGTACCTCATGAAGTTAATCCAACGCAGGGATGAGCTGGGAAGTGTGGGGGTGACTGTAGATGATGAGGACTTGGTAAGATTGGCTCTCCTTGGGCTTTCAAAGAGTTGGCATTCCTATCATGACTCTGTCAATGGTTGGGAGAAACTGCCAGGATGGGAGCGACTTTGGTCGGATCTTGTGCAAGAGGAGATAAGGCGAAGTACTAGAGATGGATCTTCATCAAGGAACTCTGATGAAGAGAATTGCGCTTTGTCTGCAAAAGAAAAGAAGGGGAAGAACAAGAAAGCTTCTCAATCCAGTGCAAAAGGTAAGAAGTAGGACATGTCCAAGGTGAAGTTCTTTCACTATCACCAACACGAACATTATGCCACAAATTGTCCACAGAAGAAGAAAAATAAGAAGGCTGCTGGATCTGTAGCTGGAGAGGCATTAGCCTCATATTTTGATCTATATTTTTCACTGATCGCATGCTTGGTCTCAAGTATGATGGGATCAGTGTGGTTTCTGGATAGTGGTGTGTCTTTTCACATGACAGGAGATCGAGATTTGTTTACTGATCTGTATGAGAAAGATCTTGGAGTGCACATCGAGATGGGCGATGATGGTAGATACAGTGCGACTGGTATCGGTACCATTTCCTTTGAGGGGGAGTCTGGTAAACCCTTCGTATTGAAGGAAGTGATGCATGTTCCAAGATTGAAGAATCTTATCTCTGTGGCGATGTTAGAAGACAAGGGATATGATGTTGTCTTTAGCGAGGGAAAGGCTTTCCTGCGTAGTAAGGAAACTAGTGAGACCCGGAGTATAGGGGTTTGAGTTAATAACCTTTATCAATTGTAGGTAGATGGCTGCGCAGCAATGGCAGGCAAGGTAGAAGGAGTGGTGAGCCAGGATGATGGCGATTTGTGGCACCGGATATTGGGCCACCTTCACCATGGTGCTTTGAAGATACTGCAGCATATTTCTACTGGGCTTCCTAAGGGTACTTCACATGCAATGATCAAAGGCAAGGATGTAACTTGGGAAATCTTGTGAAGGCTGCCACATTTATCACACGAAGGATAGTCGTGCCAAGGATGATCCTGAGAGAACTCACGCACGTGTGTGGATCTTTCTCAAAGAGCTTCGATGCGAAAGAACAAAATACCGCAGGATATTTGTCGGTGATTTTTCTCGTAAGGGATCTTCTTCATGCAAAGAAGAGCGAGACATACCAAAAGTTCAGAGTTCAAGGCAATCGGTTGAGAAATAATCTGGGAAGCAGAAGGCTCTTAGGAGCGACAATGGTGGTGAATTCATCTCTGGTGAATTCAAGGACTTTTGCAGTGCAGAAGGAATTCGAAGAGAGCTCATAACACCTCATAACCCACAGTATAACGGGGTTGCTGAGCGGAAGAACAGAATGATCGTGGGTGCTGCATGGGTGATGTTGCATGATCAGGGCCTACCCATACACTTGTGGGCGGAGGCATGTAATACTGCAGTATATGTGCAGAACCGTTGTCCTCACAGGATACTTGGTATGAGTACACCCAAGGAGGCGTTTTCTGGTAACAGTCCTGATATTTCCCATTTGAGGATTTTTGGTTCACCTGTTTACATTCATGTGATGAAGGATGCCAAGAAGAAGCTGGAGCCAACTGCGGAAGTTGGGATATTTTTGGGGTACACTGATACACCCCACAACTATCGTGTGTATTTTCCAGACAGTCACAAGACTGTTGTGCGATGGGATATCAAATTTCATGAGGAGAAAGCCATGAAGTGTTTGCTTGAGAGGGAGCCACACTTGCATGCAGATGAGGAGCTATTAGTTCCTAAGGATGAGTCTTAGGATGTGGATCAGCCACAAGATGAGGTTCATGGAGTGGAAGAGACCACTCATGCAGCGCCAACCATCAGAGGGCGGAAGCGCACTACAGAAGCTGAGCGACTGGCTCAAGATGCAGAGAAGGTTGTAGGAGAACCTACATCACAAATGTTGTACAAAGACAATCAATTGACGTGTACATCGATACATGGCTCTTATGAGAAAGTGTATCGTTGACAGAGCCATCCTTTCGAGGAAGCCGGAGGACCCCGCATGGGTAGATGCCATGGTGGAAGAGTATGATTCGATTGTCAGAAACAGTGCATGGGAGATTGTCCCGAGGCCGGAGGGGAAATCAGTGGTGGGTTCGGGATGGATCTACAAAGTGAAGCAAGCAGCTGACAAGAGTGTGGAGAAGTACAAGGCAAGATTTGTTGCCCGAGGCTTTTCACAGATTGAGGGGATCGATCATGAGGAGACCTTTGCACCTGTCGCAAGGTATTCTTCCATACGGACGATTCTTGCTCTCTCAACGCAGATGGGGTGGCACATTCATCAGATGGATGTGAAGACTGCGTTCCTCAACGGAGTCATTGAATTTATGAGATGAGGTGTACATAGAGCACTCAAGGTTTCGATATTCTTTGGGCTAGCCGAGTCGTTGCAAAAGTGTTCTGCCCCAGAGAGCTTCCTATTGAAACAGCACTTCAAAGAGCTTCCTGACACAACACAGATGTGTTATTTCCTAGACTTTGATCTCTTAAGGTGATGATCAACTGAGCCAGATTATGGTGGCAAGCTTGCCGATCATTGTACTTTATGTAGATGATTTGATTTTGACAGCTGATGAACTCGTTGATACACTCATGCAAGGCTGATCTTGCAGAGTTTGAGATGAAGGACTTGGCCTCCTTCATTATTTCCCCGGATTTGGAAATTTTAAGGTCACAGTTGGTGGACCTGCTGTTTCTCAAGGAAAGTATGCCCGGGAGATACTAGAGAAGTTCAACATGCATGGCTGCAAGCCTATTGATACTCCTATTCCTGGTGGATGGAGGAAGGAGGATGCTATTTCGGCGGAGGTGGTGGATGCCACTGTTTATCGACAGTTGGTGGGGTCGCTTATGTATCTAGTCAATACACGACCCGACATATGTTATGCTGTGAACCAGATTTCACACGCTATGGTTAAGCCTACCAAGCTCTACTAGAAGGTAGGCAAGCATGTATCGAGATATCTCAAAGACACATCAGGATATGGATCATGGTAAAAACAGGAGGATGAGTTGGAGGCGCATGGCTTCATGGACTCAGATCATATCGAGATCGTCAGCCGAGGATCATGTTACTTTCATACATTCCCTGGAGATCGTGGATGTCGATATCTTGACGAAGGCGTCACTGTGAGAAAATTCGAATACCACAAAGGGGTAGGGATAGGGATGCAGATAATCCATATCTTGTTGAGAGGGAGTGTTGAGATTGCAACAAGATGATGAACTTAGTGGAAAGGAGTCGCCTTCACTAAGTGGGCCCGCAGGCTATTTTTGGCGCAAAGTCTATTTTTAGACTATGTCTATTTTTAGACATATGGATCATGTTCTATGAGTTGCAGGATGCTATTTGTGGATGGTTGGTCAAGTCTGAAAAAATAGATGGACTTCTATTTTTAGACATATTGGGCGGAATCTATTTTTAGATTGCCAGTCTAAAAATAGATATGTCGAATATTATTAGCTCTTAATAATATTTGGACTATAAACATTATCTTATTCTCTTTGAGCACTTCAGTTAAGTGCACAGATGTGGCACAGGAGCTGACAGAAGGAATTATGTTATTCCTGAGGGTTATGTGGAGCTATTGCATGGATACTTCAGTTAGAACTCATGTGACAGAGTTTGGTGGAGTTGATTAAGGAAGTTAGTGGAGTTGTATTCAGTTTAACTAATCTAAACATAGTTGAGCTATTTGTATCTAGTTTAACTGATTGATACAATTAGTGAGAATGGTGTGAATTAATTATTAATTAATTCACTAATTATAAACTCATTAATCAACTAAAGAATACATCAGTTAACTTCAGTGCATGGACAGTTTCAGTGGAGACCAGTGCAGAAATAGGTGAAAGAGCAAGTTAACTATCAGTTGTGACTATACTGTTGCTATTTGCAACACACAGTGATTGGAGAAGCCCATGAGGATTGCGCAGTACAAGCCAGGTGGTTTATGTTATTTAATGAGCCATCCCATAGCATTTATTATGCAATAGAGGCTGGCTATCAAGTGGCAAAAGATTGGAACATGTGTTTTGCTAGATCTAGCTTGATAGTGTGTAGCAATTCGAGGTTGTGCTGAGAGCTTGTGAGGAGCTTTGTACAATGATTGTTACATGATCTCCATGACATATAATATACAGATAGTTGGGGTTTTCAGCTTTAAGCTTTCCCATTAAATACCGTGTTCATATGTGTGATTGTTTGTGGTTTTAATGTATGCATGCAATTGATTTTATTTCCGCATGTGATGATCAATGGTAGAAGAGATTCTATATTATGCATGAAGCTAAAATAGTGTGCAGACTGCAGAATCTCTATGAATAATATATCGCTTATTCAAATTTCCTACACATATAAACGGAATGGAAACCATGTAAAATCAGCCATAAAATCACCAATATAATCATTACAATGCTCATAGATAACAATAGGAAAATATTTCATATTAACATATGAAAATGCCAACCAAGTCAAGGAATTCCACATACCACTGGACCATATATTGGGTTGAACCAAATATATCTTTCATCCAATCACCCACACGCCATATTTCAAACATGAATGTGGGATTATAAGGTCTAAACCAAAACAAAACCATGCAGGGCTTCCAAATTCAAAACCACCTCAAACCTCAACCATAGTGATCTCATATGTATGATCAAGAAATCACTAACATCAACCAGATCAGCCTCTACGCAAGCTATCCAGGACTCCATGAACTAGTAACACAACCCACAGCTAAATTAGGGCTCCAAAGTGTTTGTTCCAACCTGTGGCTCTAGGGACTAGTAACTCAACCCACAATGCTCCAGAGTGTTTGTCCCAACCTACAAGCTCCAGGAACTAGTAACTCAACCCAAGTTTTTTCAGTGCTCCAGATAATTTTTTCCAACCCACAGCTGAGCACCAATTAGAAAAAAAAAATGGGAAACCCACTACACCATGGCTATCTAGGAAATGGAAAGGCAAGGTTGAAACCATTGTCAATCCAGTCAAATCTCCAAGATAATGACAACACATAACCAAGGAACCACATGCATATGCCATGCATTCAAAAACTATCAATGAAATCACACATATAACTTGTTACCTGCAAATAAATCGTGTTGTAGTTGTTGATCCAACTATCTCCTTGCACTTCTTTGCTTTCTTTTTTCTTTCTTTCTCCAATCCAAGTGAATACTAGAGTGATCCAAGAATGCTCTAAGTGTGAAAGAGTATGAGAGAATGAGACAATGAAAAGAGAGTCAAAATTGAACTGACAAAATTTTTAATGACCAAAACTTGTGAATTGTTTCTCTAATGCCTTTTTATCATTTATGACTCTTTTTTCTTCATTTTCCTACATTTTTCTTCTATTTTCCCTTGCATGAAAATTTGTGTCTCTTCACCTTCCTTTTCTCCTATTTTCCTTTATTTCCATAATTAAAAGCCATTTATTGCCTCTTTTCCTTTTCAAATTTCCATATACATAAATAAACCACAATTGATGCCACTATAATGTTTTTCCCGCCATTTAGCTTGGAATATGTGTCCCATGAAATTGGTCTTATTTATTTACATGGAAAATTAACCAGGGGTTGTTACAAACCCCTCCCCCTTGGGGGAACACCGTCCTCGGTGTTCAATGACACTTATAACCAGAAAAAATGTTGCCCATGGAGCTTTATAACACAACTCGATGCAAAATTTACATCATACCAAATTGTTGAAACTATGAATATTATACTTCTTACTAGAGCTTTATAACACATCTCAATGTTGTAGTTACAACATACATCTTATTGGAGCTTTATAACACAACTCATTGAAGTATTTACAATACGCATATGAATATTTTAACATAAATAAAACACAACTGGTTAACCAGCAAATGAAGGATACAAATCCCACATCTTATTAGTCATCTCCCATGTAGCTTCATCAAGCCCAAAGTGCTTCCATTTCGCTTTAAATTTCTCTATTGCTCGGTTCGAGAGCATGAGTTTTTTATGTTGCAAAATTCACTAGGTTTTGGATGGAATTCTCCCTTTGGTTCCACCTTCAATACAAATCAATCAATCACATGATCAACATCCTAGGCATATCTCTTAAGAAATGAAACATGGAAAACATCATGGATTTTCACTATTGGTGGAAGTGAAAATTTGTAGGGAACTGGTACAATCCTCTAGAGGATCTCAAAGGCCCATAATAACGAGGTGCCAACTTGGCACATGATCCAATCCTCAAGGAGCTCCTCTTGGGCTTGATGTGCAAGTACACATGCTCCCTAATGTGAAACTCCTTTAATGTTATATGTTGATCTAAATAACCCTTGTGTATGTCATGTGTTTCCTTCAAGTTCATATTAATAACCTGCATCTCATGTTCCATCTCAGCCAACATATCAGGTCCAATCAGTACCTTATTCACTAAATCGCTCCACCTGATAGGAGTATTATAACTTTTCCCATAGATAGCCTTAAATGGAATCATCTTCAAGGATTCCTGATACCCATTATTATGTACAAACTCTACCAGTGGAAGATACTCCTCCAACTTCCTCTATTGATTCATGACATACATTCTAAAGAATCTTGTTAACCCTCTATGTCTTCCATCTGTCTGCAGATGATAAGCTTTGCTGAAAGCCAACTCTATCCCCAAGCCTACAAACAGCTCCTTCAAAAACCTGGAAGTGGACTTCGCGTATTTGTGTGATATAACCTTCTTGGGAACATCATGCAACCTCATTATATCCCTAATGAAGATCTGAGTTACCTCACTATCTCCCTGATGAAGATCTGAGTTACGTCACTATCTCCCTGATGAAGATATGAGTTAACTCACTAGTTGAATTCGTAGACTTCACTACAATGAAGTGAACTAACTTACTAAACCTGTCAACCAAAACCATGATGGAATCATGTTGTCTTGATGTCCTCAACAAACCTATAATGAATTCCATGGAAAATACATCCCATTTCCATTCTAAAATCGGAATCGGCTACAATAGATCAATTGGTTTCTTACACTTTGCTTTCACCTATTGAGGATCCAAACATCTTGCAACAAACTAAACCACCTATTTATACAAGTTCATCCAATGATAGAAATTCTTGATTGTTTTCAAAGTATTTTGATATCCCAGGTGACATGAATATGGCTTGACATGAAACTCCCTCAAGATAAGCTTCTTGAGCTCACTATTATCTGACACATAAATCATGATCCTGAATCTGACTAAATCCATCTGTCATGAGATGATACTCCTCGTCTCTATCGCCTTCACCCTGCTGCTACAACATCTATTTCAACTACTAGTACCTGTCATCATGTTACCCTGCATGCAAGATCCTCTCTTTTAAATTCATCCCATATGAACTCATAGCCAAAATATGATTCACTTGAACTCTTTTACTAAGAGCATATGCAACCATGTTCTCCTTTCCCTTGATGTATCTAATCTCAAAGTCAAACTCACTAAGGGTGGCCAACCATCTAGCTTGCTTGGAATTCATATCAGGTTGGTCAAATAAGTACCTCATCCCACTGTGATCACTTATCAAGGAAAACCTCCTACTAAGAAGATAATGTATATGCATCTTCAATGCATGAATGATAGCTTCCAACTTAAGATCATGAGTCACATATTACTTCTCATGTCCATTAAACTTCCTTGACTCGTAGAATACCACCTACCCTTCATGCATCGGGACTCCACCAAGTCCTTCCTTGCAAGCATATGTACAAACCAAAAACACTTTATCAGGATTTGAAATATTCAAAACTAGATCATTTGTAAGCAAATGCTTCAACTACTCAAAACTAGTCACACACTCATCAATCCATTCAACCTTCTTCCCTTTTCTCTACAAAGATGTGATAGGATAACCAATCTGTGAGAAGTTCCCGATGAACCTCCTGTAATAACCTGCTAGTCCCAGGAATGATTTGACCTCATCCACATTCCTAGGAGCTGGCCACTCCATGATAGCTTTGATAATTTTTGTATCTATTGTTATCCCTTCCTTGGAAATAACATGTCCCAAGTAATGAACTTTAGTCGGAAATAAATTTCATTTGTAAGTTTGGCATACAAATCATGCTCTCTCAACAATATCAACATTGTTGCTAGGTGGTTTTCATGTTCTTCCTCATTCTTAAAATATATCAATATATCATCAATAAACACTATCACAAACTTGTCCAGATGAGGACATAACATATTGTTCATCAAACACACGAAAGTAGTTGGAGAATTAGTAAGACCAAAAGGAACCACTGCAAACTCATAATTTCCATACCCCATACGGAATGCAGTCTTGTAAATGTCTTCTTTTTTTATGCACACCCAATGATATCTTGATCTAAGATCAATCTTTGAAAACATTTTTTCTTCCTTCAACCGATCAAACAAATCATCAAGTCACAGCAATGGATACATGCTCTTGGTAGTCACCTTGTTCAAATTCCTGTAATCAATGCACAATCTGAGAGCACCATCCTTCTTCTTTACAAACAATAATGGTGCACCCCAAGGCAACACACTTGGCCTTATGTATCCTTTATCAAGCATCTTCTTAAGCTGCAACTTCAATTCGACCAACTATGGAGTGCTCATCCTATATGGTGCCTTAGATGTTGGTGTTGCTCCTGACATAAACTCAATATAAAATTCCACCTCTCTATGAGGATGAAGCTCTGAAATATTTGCAGGAAACACATCCTTAAATTCCTACAAAACATGATACTTCCTTAAGACTTCCCCATCCTCAACGTCCTTTCCTTTTTCATTGGAAATATGAACTGAAAAAAATACACATCCCTTCTAGAAATTGTGCTTTGTATGCATGGTTGTAACCATTCTCACTGATTTAAGCTTCTTATTTCCCTACAAGACTCTTCTTTCCCCATCATCATCCAGGCGCTAAATAGCCTTATCATATCAATCCACTTTACTCTTGTGAATGAAAAACCGATCCATGCCAAAAATCATACAATATGAACACAAAGGAAAGACATTTAGATGTGTCGATGTAGGCATACCCTTCAGCTCAAATTCATAATATCTCACCCACTGATGAACTATTCTCTTGGTCCCTATAGCCAATTGCACCAACCAAGATTTTGCATGCACTTATTTATTAAAGCAACACTTATCCACTAGGTCAAAACTGATATAACTATAATTATATCTAGGATCAATCAAAATGGAAACAAAATAATCATGAAGCTTACCTTCCATATAATTAATGGATGCCTAATGATCAGCCTACCTATAATCCACTACTGGATAAATCCAAGGAATACTTTGCCCAACATATCCAACTGTTTGTGCCTCCTGAGTACCGTAAATATGAGGTCTTCCACCCTGGTGTGATGAAAAATCTCTCCAGCAATGCTCGCCACCACAAGTCCAACACGGAAAAGGCTTCCTGTCATCACCTTTGTTCTTCTCCTTGGACTAGAATCCATGTCCTCTATCAACGACATTGAACTTCTTATAATGTGCCACATTCTCCTTGTCGCTTGCATCCTCAGGTCTTCCTCGCTTCTTATCTCACTTTCCTTTAGTATTATCATTACCTTTCCAATCCCGCTTAGGCTCATAATTGTGCTTAGACTGCTCATAAAAATGCTACAACTTCCCATTGACTTCCTCTAATGATCTAGGTTCATCATACTCAATATGATCATATTCAATATGATCCTTGTCTTCTCATCCTTGAGGTAGGGAACATATCTCAATAACTCCATAAGCATGGTCATGTAATCTTTATCTATCATGGTACCCATATTAAACTCAGATTATTCCCTTGCCTTTTTGTCATAGTATCTTTCAGACAAGTACTTCTTCCTAAAGATTATTTTAAACTCATGTCAACTAAAATCTTCTACCTTGATTCCTCTAACAGGCTTCACATATTCCCACCAAATATATGCTCTTCCCTTGATACTAAATATTGTTATCATGGCTTTCATATACTTTTAACAATCATGCAATTCAAATAACTTCTTCATCCTAAGTAGCCATTCTTCTGCATCTTTTGATTTCTTCACATCCCCATCAAAAGTAGGAGGCTTGGCTTTCTTAAACTCGTCTTGAAAATATTTCTTCTCACTCCTATTATAAGGATGATGGTGGTAATGATGGTGATATCTCTCAGAACCATAACTATAATGGAATCCATGAGCACTACCTCTCATGTCAGGTTTATCCAGCCATCTTCAAACTCTAACTGTATCATCCTTGTCCAACCTATATCCTAATCGAGACATGTTATCATATGCCCCAATAGTCTTTTCCTCATATCCACGATTGATCCTTAGTCGTCGTTGTCTCCGCAAATTTGAAAGGCTCTAAAGGATGACTACATTAACCTCTTCTTACTTTTCCTAAGCTCTAGCAAGTCTTTAATGTGCCTTAACCAACCTACTATTATTTTCCTTACAACTTTTGATTTCTTCCTTCAAAATTCTTAGTGTATCTTCTATATCAAGAGAATAATCATCTCCTTGCTCCTAAATTGATCTATAAAGGGAGCCATGTGAACTTTAATCCACCGTTATGCTTGTCATCTCTAATTTTATTCATCTTACAAACATACCATGTTAGATAAACCAAATATAGACATAATCAAAATCTTACCTTTGTGAAGTTCAGGGGAGACTATCTCATCTGCACAAATTAGTCCATATTAGCATGATATACATGTTTATATATATAATGACACCAACATATCAACCTATCAACATCATGCATGATAACTCAAGCTGTAATGCTGACTATATACATGAAAACCATAACCATTGCAATGCATGCATATGATTGACATGCACGATAACTCAAATTTTAACGCCAATTATATATATGAGAACCATAACCATTACAATGCATGCATACGACTGACATGCATGCACAAAAATCACATCTATCCCATCCAGTCTAAGTGTTTGAACCTAGAAGATCTGATACCAATTTGTAACGCCCCACCCCACATCTACCAAAATTCACAAGCTCGTCAGGGTAAACATGAGACAAGTGTCACTATGATATGACCCGACCTCCAAGTTCCAGTTACGGAATTGGGGCTGAAACACTGACAACAAATAGACATCCCTCAACGACTACAAAACACTAAGGAGCCTACAAAACACCCCAGCTGATCAATCCCTGAGTTGGAGTGTTTTTCATAAGGGAAACTCCCCAACCGCATGCACAACACAAAATCAGTGCGGTTATGAGGTCATAATCGGATGCACAGGTCTACATCCATGCGGTTATGACCCAAAAACTCTAGTTTTTTGCCAACAGTTCGAATATATGAGCCACTTTTCCACGCTAGCCTAGATACCACTACCCAAAACTAACTCTAACTTTCAATAAACATAAACAAAATGATGACAAGGCCAACTAATCAAAACTCAATCAATAACTTGACCTATACATGCCTAATCTATGATATACATTTATTAAAACACATGGTAAATGTGTGAGCTACATTTCATGAATGCATATATGATCGTAAGAGTCTGCACTTCATCTGTGAATCACCAAGAAGGTCTAATGCCCTCTCAATATAGCTGCAATAACACTTGTTAGCCCATGAATTCATCAACCATTAAATAACTTATCAAAACATGTTAATATCCATAGATAGAATACATCATATAACCAGGATATAACAAGCATATAAATTGAATGGAAACCATGGAAAATTAGCCATAAAATAACCAACATAATCACTATAATGCTCATATATCACAATAGGAAAATATCTCATATTAACATATGAAAATTCCAACGAAGTCAAGGAATTCCATGTACCACTCGACCATTTATTGGTTTGAACCAAATACCTCTTTTAGCCAATCACCCCGGTGCCCTATTACAAGCATGAATGTGGGATCATAAGCGCTAATTAAAAACAAAGAAAACTAAGGCTTCCACAGGCCAAACCCTCAACTCTCAACCACACTGATATCATCTATACGATCCAAAAATCACTAACATCAACCAAATCGTTCTCGGCCAAAGCTGTCAGGGGATCTAGGAAATAGTCATTAAACCCACAGCTAAATCAGGTTTCTAGAGTTTTTGTTCCAACCCGCGGTTCTAGGGACTAGTAACTCAACCCACAAGGCTCCAGAGAGTTTTTCCCAACATGCAGGCTCCAATAAATAGTAACTCAACCAAAGTTTTCCCAGGGCTCCAGAGTGTTTATTCCAACCTATTATCACTCCCCCCAACTTCCCAAGACTGAGAGTGGGATTGAAGGAAGGTAACCAAAGACCAGGATTTAGGTCAGGTAGCTAGCCCTACCAGGACCAGAGAGGGCTCTCAATGTCAATTTTCAGTCAATTAAATGATTGAATATTTAATGATCTTAGGCTAGGTATGTAAGCTCAGTAAATAGAGTTTTTGTTTGATTTTTGTGTGCTGGATAAGAATGACAGAAGGAGACTAAGTCTAGGGTTTATGGTCAAATTTTAAGGTCAAGTCACAGATAATATGGATGAGGTTAGGTAGGTAGCTTGAAAGCATGCTTAGTTTGTCATTGTGTATAGGATGAAATGATGGAAATTTTGAAAGGGCATTGAGGTGAATTCATTCATTTAGAAGAACATAAACATATAATGTAAATCTTGTTAAAACAGAGCATGAAAAGGCATGTTTTATGCTTATAAACTGACAAGATAAACACATAGAAGCATGTATATGAAAGATGAAAGCATATCATTCAACATAATAAGATAAATATACAGAGAAAGAACAAATGTGTCAAGGCATACCATAGGATTCTCAACACAAATTCTTCAACATTGTCTTTGATTTCATTCCAAAAGGCTTATAATAGCTCCACTTCAAAAGACAACTATCCAACCCAAGAAAAGACTAAAATGGGTCTACTTATAGAAAGTATGCACCATGACACCTCATAGTGTATAAATCCCATCTAAAATGCATCATAAATACATGAGATGATTCACTTCTTAGAATTTAGGGAGGTTGGAAACCATTCCCTCAAATTCAACTATAGACTAAGAGTATGTGTCCCCCACATTAAATTACATGTTTCCTCATGATAAGAGGTAAAAACCAACTCAATTACTCTGATGCCAGCTCAAAGGACAGCAAAACCTTGAAATTATAACTTTTTATGGGCTTGAAAAATGTCCCGAGGAATCCTCTACAGATGTGTAACACTTTTTGACATATGCGTAACAGACTTTTTACATTTGCAGCTGATTTATAGGGGCTTTTAGGACTCAAAATCCAAATCTGAAAGTTAGGTCAACTAGCCCTCTGTGTCTAGTTTCCATAACATCTTTAATTTTGAAAAATTACCCATGGGAAAGCCTCCAAATTTTTATTCTCCCAAGGTTACTCCAAATGCGTAACAGACTGTCAAAAATACTGGTAGGAAAGTAGAAAACTGGTGGTTTTTTGGATTTTTCTTCCAAACTAGAGATTGTCATGCAATAAGGGGTCCTAATCTATGATGTGCTCATCAAAATGCATCAAACCATGTAATCCATCCATCATTTAGGTGCCCTAGTAAAAAGTGTAACAACTTAGTGCTACACATCTGCGAAGGCTGAATTTCCAGTTTAGTGCAAAAATCACTAAAATTACCAAAATTGCTCAAAACTTCTCCAAATTTGTTTTGTGGAAGCTGTGGATGATGTGCTAAATACCCAATGAAGCTTTAGCTAGAAAATATACACTATCCTTCTTCTTTAGCTTCATTTGAGCTTCTTTTTCACTTGCTTAAGCTTGATTTGAGAAATTTTGTTCCTAGTGTTGACCATGTGTCTTTGGAGGTTGTTGTATCTTTTGGATCTTTTCAAAAGCTTCTCCAAATGTTCATTCACCCTTCCTAACCAGAGTTTTTTATCTTTATTGATCACCATAGCTATTATCTCATCAAAGGTCAAATGTTCAGGTGGATGAGTTGATTGTCTTTCTAGCTCCAACGCCCTCTTAAGGCCTCTTGTCTTTGGCCTTCTTGGTTGTGTTTCAATATCCATGTCCTGCATTTGATCAACATCTATTACTTGCTTCCCTTTACCTTTATCTGTCTCTAGGTCTGCCTTAGGTTTACTTTGTATCAACTGCTTCACCTTCAATCGCCAATTTTCTTGTTGTAGCAAAGTAATTTGAGAATTTGCAATGGAGAAAATCTCCCTCAACTCTGCTATTTCCTCGTCCTTTTCATTTATGATCTCTTCAAATGATTTCTCCTTAACTTTTTTTTCCATGTCAACATCTAGGGGTGCTTGTTCATCATGTTGGTGCAATGATGGTGCAATTTGATGCATGAGTGGTTTCTCCTCTATTTCTCTTTGCTCAACTATAGTATCAAATGTAGATAATATTTTGATGGATTTGGGAGAAAAGACTTACCCATTTCCCTTCTCATAGGTGTGAGTGAACTCAAAAAACCTAGGAGCCTTTAAAATCTGAGTTTGCCTGCTGGAAGAGCCAACCTCTATTGGTTATGTTGATACTAATGGTGATGATGTGCTATGCATGACAGGAGGACTAGTGGTGGGTGTTGTTGCTACTTTTTCCATGAATGTTTCCAAAGTCATGTTGATCGATGAGAGATGATGCCAAAAAATGAGTTTGACTAGGCCATGGTGGAAAAAACTTGGGTGGTGATCTTCGTTTCTTCCCTGAACCTTCTCAATAATTCTAACCAAACGTCTGTACAAGTAATGTGGAAAGTAAAGTCGTTTAGTAGAGATAAAATGCATAAATAATCTGATATGGTACCTATACAAACTAGAAAATCTCCCTTCACAGGTGAAATATTTCATAATTAACCCCATCAAAGGAGCATATATGTTAAGAAGGTGCCTAAAAGGGAATATGTACTCAGGGTTCTCTCTAGCATGAGGCTTGAGGAATAGTTTGTAATCTTCAATGTCTATTTCCATGCCCTTAAACCATTTTTGTCCATGAATAGGTATACTTGTTGCTGAATAAATCACATTTGCTGATAAGTTGAACTCTACACCTGTAATGATGGCCTTTCCCATACTGAAAATAGTGGAAAATAAGCTTTTCAAGTGGAGATGATAGCCTTTCCATGATTTTCTCACAGAATCTCAAACATCCAGTCCTCTTAAAGCTTCCTTTAACGAAAGGTGGCGCATTAACTTCTTGCAAGGTGGAGGGTTAAAATCTAATGTGGCGCCCTCATTTGTGGATTTTATTTTCACTTTCCATAATGTATATAAAAAATATGAAACCCTAGGTGTTTAAATTTAGTGGGTATGTTGATTGTGAATTTGGAAAAACAGAGGACAGGGATAGGGTAGGTTTGGAGGATGAAATGAAGGGTAGTGAAGCCAAGAAAAATTCCCAAAAAAAATCATGAGGTAGGATTGTATGTTGGCTTCAAAATACAAGTGAAATTTGGTGAAATGGATGTAAATAAGGGGATGAAATTAGGAAAACGCAATGATTTCTTAATTCTGTAATAGAAAAATAGTATGAAATTAAGGTTTGTTGGGAATGAAGTGTAGGGGGGGTTGTGAATGGTAGGGAATGATATAATATGGTTTGGGGAAGGTGTATGAGGGTATTAGATGTTAGGGTTAGAGTTTAATTCATTAAAATCATCCAATGATAAACAAAAGTGAAAATGTAGTGGAAAAGGAGGTAAGCAAGAAAACCAACACTGTTCTTGATAATTTGACTTGAGGAGGATATGAGGTGCTTACTTACTATTGAGGAAGCTTTAAAAACTGATGGAAATGATCATGGAGCTTGGATGAATGTTTTGCGAGTAAAATACAAAAAATGTTGTACACTGACAGATGAGTAACAAGGATTTCTAGATGCGTAACAAAGCCTCAAGATGAGCCATGTGTCAGGATGAGAGTGGAGGGGAGCACACGAGAAAGAGAGTGGTGGTAAAATGAGTTCATTCGGTGGAATTGTGGGTGTGGGGGAGGGTTTAAGATATTTTGTGGTGTTGAGAGGAGGGTATGAAATTATGAGGTGTTGACACATGAGGTGGGTCTGGCGGGAATGAAACCACCTTTTCGGACCCCCCCCCACCCCCCACCCCACCCTACCTTACTGGTAAATTTAGGATAGAGAGGGGGGACGAAAAGGCTTATAGACTGTTGATCTGACGGAGGAATGATCTAGCAGCTGGGAGGAGCTTGAGATTTAACCACAAGCGAAAAATAAAAAAAATAAAAATAAAAATAAAATAAAATAAAAAATAAAAAATTTGTCCTTTTCAAACCTTTATTACATTTGCAGGGAACTTTGGATAAAATGCATCATAGCCTGAACTTTGGATAAAACAAATTAAACTCGATACTTTGGGATAAAGGCACATATTTTCACAAATTTTTCAGACTTAGGATAAAGACATAGGATGTAAAAATTACCCCATTTTATCCCTTTGACCCCTTTTGGAACAATTTGACAATGAAACAAGTTTTGAAATAAGACAAAGTGTCTTACTTTATTCTCCTAACTATTCTTATTAAAAGATTGATTTGATGAAAATGAAGCCTTGTTCAGCCTCTTTGGTGACATTTTTGGACTTTTCAGTGGCAAAATAAGGAGACCTAGATACAGACTTAGATGGAGATGGAATGATTGACCTAAGACTCTCAATGAAAACGAGTGACATGGCCTCTGAGCTGATGATGTCCATGGTTGGAATGAGGGGAGAAACCTAGACCATATGCAGTGACCAAAATTTATTTGAAAAGACAAAAAATTTAACCTGGGACTACTAGAAAATAAACTAAAAGAGTGTGTTTGATCACTGTACATATTAACACTAACATTGGCTCCAACTGAGGATGGAAACTCCTTCAGGAGGTGTCAAAAACACCATATATCAACTACCCTTATCCATTTGGCAATGGAGTCAAAACTAGAAACTCAAAAACTTCGACAAATTGAAATGACTAACTAAAACAGAAAATGGCTTTGACTCAAAAACTGACTTGACTACTGACTGAACTTACTTATGGCAAAAAATCATCGGGATCTTAGGGCCTTTGCCTCGGGCTTCAAATAATGATGATAATCGCCCACCTACTAAAGATATATATGCAATCATGTGATATGATCTCTCCAGTGTAACCAATCCAGCAAATGGCTACTTTCTTGAATCCTGCTCACACTTTCCTCGAGAAGGAAAAAGGAACACAAGATAGGCAACTCAATGTGTCACTGAACATGTGTTCATTATCCATAAATACAAAAATATTCATCTTCCTAGATGTCTACAACAAACTGACTAAAGGATCATGGAGAATATGCAACATTAGATTTTCTAGATGATTTAAAATAGGAAAACAAACCTCCTTCAAAATTGTTCGTTTTTCTGTGTTGAAACTGATCACCTTCATCAATGAATGTTGCAACATCGACCTTCATTACTAGCTGTAAAAAAATTGCAATAGAGTCTTCAATAATAGTAGGATAAAGGGAAGTTTGTTCTTGAAAATCTGTGTTTGAAGTAGCCATATTATCAAAAGCAAAAATGTGCACATCCATAGGATCCAGGACAAACTCCTCTTCTTCAGTAGACTCTTCAATTTCTGAACCTGGAAGAAGATCATCATCTGAAAAAGGCTCTAAAACAACCTATTCTTTTTCACTGCTTTCTTGCAACTTATGATGGTCAATTTGAAGTCTGATATCTTCAAAATATGAAGGTACATGTATCTCTAGATAGTTTGTGGTATTGAGAGGGGGGAGGGGGTATGAAATGATGAGGTGTTGACACATGAGGTGGGTCTGGCGGGAATGAAACCACCTTTTCGGACCCCCCCCCACCCCCCACCCCACCCTACCTTACTGGTAAATTTAGGATAGAGAGGGGGGACGAAAAGGCTTATAGACTGTTGATCTGACGGAGGAATGATCTAGCAGCTGGGAGGAGCTTGAGATTTAACCACAAGCGAAAAATAAAAAAAATAAAAATAAAAATAAAATAAAATAAAAAATAAAAAATTTGTCCTTTTCAAACCTTTATTACATTTGCAGGGAACTTTGGATAAAATGCATCATAGCCTGAACTTTGGATAAAACAAATTAAACTCGATACTTTGGGATAAAGGCACATATTTTCACAAATTTTTCAGACTTAGGATAAAGACATAGGATGTAAAAATTACCCCATTTTATCCCTTTGACCCCTTTTGGAACAATTTGACAATGAAACAAGTTTTGAAATAAGACAAAGTGTCTTACTTTATTCTCCTAACTATTCTTATTAAAAGATTGATTTGATGAAAATGAAGCCTTGTTCAGCCTCTTTGGTGACATTTTTGGACTTTTCAGTGGCAAAATAAGGAGACCTAGATACAGACTTAGATGGAGATGGAATGATTGACCTAAGACTCTCAATGAAAACGAGTGAAAATGGCCTGCGAGAGTGATGATGTACATGGTTGGAATGAGGCAACTAGACCATATGCAGTGATCAAAATTTATTTGAAAACTTGTTTGAAAAGGCAAGATTTTTGACCTAGGACTACTAGCAAATAAATTGAAAGAGCATATTTGATCACTAAAAATTTTACACTAACATTGACTCCAGATGGGGATGGAAGCTCCTTCAAGAGGTGTCAAGAACACCATAGATCAGGTAGCCTTATCCATTGGGCAATGGAGTCAAAACTAGAAACTCAAAAACTTCAAAATTGTTTTGACTAACGGAAACAAAAATTGGCTTTGACTCAAAAACTTGCCTACTGGTTGAACTTACTTATGGTACTAGACCATCGGGATCTTACGGCCTTCACCTGGGGCTTAAATTCCTGATGATAACTGCCCACCTACTAAAGATATATATACAATCATGTGATATGATCCCTCTAGTGTAACCAATCCAACAAATGCCTACTTACTTGAATCCTACTCACACTTTCCTCAAGCAGGCAAAAGGAACAAAAGATATGCAACTCAAAACTCAATGTGTCACCGAACATACCTAACATGTGTTCATTATCCATAAATACAAAAATATTCATCTTCCTAGATGTCTACAACAAACTGACTAAAGGATCATGGAGAATATGCAACATTAGATTTTCTAGATGATTTAAAATAGGAAAACAAACCTCCTTCAAAATTGTTCGTTTTTCTGTGTTGAAACTGATCACCTTCATCAATGAATGTTGCAACATCGACCTTCATTACTAGCTGTAAAAAAATTGCAATAGAGTCTTCAATAATAGTAGGATAAAGGAAAGTTTGTTCTTGAAAATCTGTGTTTGAAGTAGCCATATTATCAAAAGCAAAAATGTGCACATCCATAGGATCCAGGACAAACTCCTCTTCTTCAGTAGACTCTTCAATTTCTGAACCTGGAAGAAGATCATCATCTGAAAAAGGCTCTAAAACAACCTATTCTTTTTCGCTGCTTTCTTGCAACTTATGATGGTCAATTTGAAGTCTGATATCTTCAAAATATGAAGGTACATGTATCTCTCTTTCGAAAAATGATTTCAGGAGTAATCCTTCATGTGAATCTGAATTAAGAGTTTCTAAAGTAACATATTCATAAGATATTTGAAAAATATTAACTTTAGTAGATTGTTCAATAATTGGTACAGCAAGATGCATGTCACATACCCCTTTAATTCAGAAAGGGGTGCATTCTCATGCTGCTGAAAGTAAGAATTTTCAAAAGGATTTGTAATCTTCTTTTCCTCGGTCATTGACCCAAAAGATGAGTAAACCAATGGATTTTCTATTTCCTTTTCTTGTTTAAAATAGTTATCATACTTCTAATCATGAAAATACTGACAAGGTTTCAAAACTTTGTTAACTTCATGGGATATAACATCACTGTTAGGATGTAGATATATTTTATCTTCAAGCAAAGAAAGAGTTGATGTGTGTTGTGAATGATCCTTTGTATCAAGGCAGCTAATCTCTGTTATTTTTTTTTGAGGGGAAAATTCATGAAGGGCCTCTATGATCTCTTAATCCAGACACTCTTCATCATCAAAAGCCTCTTCAAGGTATTGAATGAAAAATTCACGAGATTCACAACAATCTTTGAATAACAAGAATAAATGGCGAGAATTTCCATAAAACTTGAAGAATGTTGTGTGGAAATATATTTAGAGAGAATAAGGTACTTGGCTTCAACCCTTCATACCATGATCTTTCTTTCCCTTCCAGGGTAGCCATAAATATTTTCATCAAACAATCCTCATGAAACGTAATCCCAATCTTATGTATATGCCTATGAAATTTTATTAGATGTAGAATAGCCTCATCCTCATTTCCATCTATGAATTTGGGCAGATAAATTTGCCAATCTATGCAAGGAATCCTATTTGGAAAACCAGGAATGTGAGCACGATTCATAGGAGCATACCTTCTAGCAGTTGAATCCAACTTGAAGATAATGAAGTCACCAAAACGTTTTTCAACCTACAACTTTTTGAACAGTGATATCACCATGAAAAATATGAACCTTTGGATACTTCGACACTAGAGTCGCGAGGTGAAATATGCACAGCCTTCTTATGTATGACCATTGTTCACTATTAGCAATCAGAGCTAATCTTTGTCGTACTTTCCCGAGAAGATTTAACCTTCGCTCCCCAACAATGACACCAAAAATGTTATCACTCCCCTCAACTTCCCAAGGCTGAGAGTGGGATTGAAGGAAGGTAACCATATACCAGGCTTTAAGTCAGGTAGCTAGCCCTACCAAGACCAAAGAGGGCTCTCTCGATGTCACTTTTCAGTCAATTAAATGACCTAATATTTAATGATCCTAAGCTAGGTAAGTAAGCTCAGTAAATAGGTTTTTTGTTTGATGTTTGTGTGCAAGATAGGAATGACAGTAAGGAGACTAGGTCTATGTTTTAAGGTAAAATTCCAAGGTCAAGTCGTAGAGAATATGAATGAGGCCAAGTAGGTAGCTTGAAAGTATGCTTAGTTTTCCATTGTGTATAGGATGAAATGATGGAAAATATAAATGCACACTGAGGATAATTCCTTCATTTAGAAGAACATAAACATATAATGTAAATCTTGTTAAAATAGAGCATGAAAAGGCATGTTTTATACTTATAAACAAACAAAATAAACATATAGAAGCATGTATATGAAAGAGGAAAGCATATAATTAAACATGATAATATAAACATACAGAGAAAGAATAGATGCTTCAAGGCATTCCACAGGATTCTCAACACAAATTCTGCAACACTGTCTTTGATTTCATTCCAAAAGGGTTATACAATAGCTCCACTACAAAAGACAACTATACAACCAAAGAAAATACTAGCATTGGTCTACTTATAGAAAATATGCACCATGACAGCTCATAGGGTCGAAATCCCATCTAAAATGCATCATAAATACATGATATGAGCCACTTCCTATAATTTAGGGAGGTTAGAAACCATTCCCTCAAATTCAGCTATAGACTAAGAGTGTGTGTCCCCCACATTAAATTACATTTTTCCTCATGGTAAGAGGTAAAAACAAACTCAATTACTCCAATGCTAGCTTAAAGGACAACAAAACCTCGAAATTCTAACTTTTTTGGGCTTGAAAAGTGTCCCAAGGAATCCTATGCAGATGTGTAACACTTTTTTACAGATGCGTAACAGACTTTTTACAGTTGCATAACACTTTTTCGCAGTTGATTTTGAGGGACTTTTAGGACTCCAAATCCAAATCTAAAAGATAGATCAACTAGCCCTGTGTGTTTAGTTTCCTGAACATCTTGAATTTTGAAAAATGACCCATGGGAAGGCCTCCAAAAGTTGATTCTCTCAAGATTACTCCATATGCGTAGTAGATTGTCAAAAATACTGGCAGAAGCATAGAAAACTGGTGATTTTTTGGCTTTTTCTTCCAAACTATATTTTTTTCATGCAGCAAGGGTTCCTGATCTGTGATGTACTCATAAAATTTCATCCAACCATGTAATCCATTCATCATTTAGGTGCCCTGTTAAAAATTGAAACAACTTGGCGCTACGCATCTGTGAAGGCTGAATTTCTAGTTTAGTGCAAAAATCACTAAAAATAACGAAATTGCTCAAAAATTCTCCAAATTTGTTTTGTGGCACCTTTGGATGATGTCCTAAACATCCAATGAAGCTTCAGCCAACAAATCCAAACTATCCTTCTCCTTTAGCTTCATTTGAGCCTCTTTGAGCTTCTTTTTCACGTGTTTAAGCCTGATTTGTGAAATTTTGTTCATGGTACAATAATGGTTGACCATGTGTCTCTAGAGGTTGTTGTCTCTTTTGTATCTTTTCAAAATATTCTCCAAATGTTAATTCACCCTTCCTAACTAGATTTCTTTGTCTTGATTGATCTCCATGGATATTATCTCATCAAAGGTCAGTTGTTCAAGTGGATGAGCTTACTGTCTTTATAGCTCCAGCGCTCTCTTAAGGCCCCTTGTCTTTGGCCTTCTTGGTTGTGTTTCAATCTCCATGTCCTGCATTTTATCAACATCTATTACTTTCTTCCCTTTACCTTTATCTATCTCTAGGTCTGTCGTAGGTTTACTTTGTATCAGCTGCTTCACCTTCAAATTCCAATTTTCTTGTTGTAGGAAAGTAATTTGAGAATTTGCAATGGAGAAAATCTCCCTCAACTCAACTATTTCCTCATCCTTTTCCTTTATGATCTCTTCAAATGATTTGTTCTCAACTTGTTCTGCCATGTCAACATCTAGGGGTGCATGTTCATCATGTTGGTTCAATGGTGATTCAATCTGATGCATGAGTGGTTGCTCCTCTATTTATCTTTGCTCAACTATAGTATCAAGTGTAGATATACTTTTGATGGATTTGGGAGAAAAGACCTACCTTTTTCCCTTATCATAGGTGTGAGTGAACTCAAAAACCCTAGGAGCCTTTGAAATATGAGTTTTCATGTTGGAAGAGCCAACCTCTATTGGTTGTTCAGATAATGATGGTGATGATGTGCTATGCATGACAGGAAAACTAGTGGTGGTCGTTGTTGCTACTTTTTCCATGAAGGTTTCCGAAGTCATGTTGATAGCTGAGAGATGATGCAAAATAATGAGTTTGACTAGACCATGTTGGAAAAGACTTGGGTGATGATCTTTTTTTTTGCTCTGAACCTTCTCAGTCATTCTAACCAAAATTTAGCACAAGTAATTTGGCAAGTCAAGTGGTTTAGTAGACGTAAAATGCATCAATAATCTGATATGGTACCTATACAACCTAGAGAATCTCCCTTCAAAGGTGAAATATTTCATAATTAACCTCATCAAAGGATCATATCTGTTAAGAAGGTGCCTGAAAGGGAAGACGTACTCAGGGTTCTCCCTAGAGGTTTGAGGAACAGCTTGTAATCTTCAAGATCTATGTACATGCCCTTAAACCACTTTTGTCCATGACTGGGTATACTTGTTGTTGAACAAATCACATTTTCTGATAAGTTTAACTCTACACATGCAATGATGGCCTTTCCCATACTGAAACTAGTGGCAAATAAGCTTGTCAATTGGAGATGACAACATTCTTCCATTGTTTTCTCACAAAAACTCAAGCATCCAGTCCTCTCAAGGCGTCCTTTGGCAAAAGGTGATGCATTAACTTCTGTCAAGGTGGAGGATTCAAATCTGATGTGGCGCCCTCCTTTGTGTATTTTCTTTTCACTTTCCATAATGTTTATAAAAAATATGAAACCCTAGGTGTTTAAATGAAGTGGGTATGTTGACTGTGAATTTGGAAAAACAGAAAACAAGGATAGGGTAGGTTTGGAGGATGAAATGAAGGGTAGTGAAGGTAAGAAAAATTCCCAAAAAAATTCAGGAGGTAGGGTTGTATGTTGGCTTCAAAATACAAGTGAAATTTGGTGAAATGGATGTAAATAAGGGGATCAAATTAGGAAAAAACTGGGATTTCCTAATTGTGTAATAGAAAAATAGTATGAAATTAAGGTTTTATGGGAATGAAGTGTAGGGATACTGTGAATGGTAGGGAATGATAGAATATGGTTTGGGGAAGGTTTATGAGGGTATTAGATGGTAGGGTTAGAGTTTAGTTCACTGAAATCATCATGTGATAAACATAAGTGAAAATGTAGTGGAAAAGGAGATAAGCAAGAAAACCAACACTGTGCTTGATAATTTGACTTGAGGAGGATATGAGGTGCTTACTTACTGTTGAGGAAGCTTTAAACATTGATGGCAATGATCCTAGAGCTTAGATGAATGTTTTGGGAAAAAAAATACCAAAAACACAGTACACTAACACATGAGTAACAAGGATTTCCATATGCGTTACAAATCCTCCGGATGAGCCATGCGTCGAGATGAGAGTGGATGGGAGAGCGTGGGAAGGAGAGTGGTAAATGAGCTGGTTCGGTGGATTTCAGGTGGGGTGTCGAGATGGTTTGTGGTATTGACAGGGGGGGATGCGAAACGATGAGGGGATGAGACGTCAAGTGGGTCCGGTGGGAATGAAACCACCTTTTCGTAGCTCCCCACCCCCCCCCCCCTCCCCCCTACCCCCAGGGTAAAGGTAGGATGGCGAGGGGGGGGGCGAAAAGGCTTATAGACTGTTGATCTGATGAAGGAATGATCTAGCGGCTAAGAGGAGCTTGAGGTTTAACCACAAGAGACAAAACTTTTTGTCATTTTCAAACCTTTATTACACATGCGGGGAACTTTGGATAAAATGCATCATAGCCTGAACTTCGGATAAAACAAATTAAACTCAATACTTTGGGTTCAAGGCACATATTTTCACAAATTTTTCAGACTTAGGATAAAGACATTGGATGTAAAATTTACCCCATTTTATCCCTTTGACTCCTTTTGGAACAATTCGATAACGAAACAAGTTTTGAAATAAGACAAAGTGTCTTACTTTATTCTCCTAACTATGCTTACTCCCTTTAAAAGACTGATTTGATGAAAATGAAGCCTTGTTCACCCTCTTTGGTGACATTTTTGGACTTTTCAGTGGCAAAACAAGGAGACCTAGATACAGAATTAGATATAGATGGAATGACTGTCCTAAGACTTTGAATGACAATGAGTGACATGACCTCTGAGATGATGATGGTCGTGGATGGAATGAGGGGAGCAACATTTCTGACCTAGACCATATGCGGTGACCAAAATTCATTTGAAAACTTGTTTGAAAAGACAAAAATTTTAACCTAGGACTACTAGAAAATAAACTGAAAGAGCATGTTTGATCACTGGACATATTGACACTAACACAACCCATGACCATAGGGAACCTAAGCGCCAATAAAAAAACAATTGGGAAACCCACTACGTCATGACTATCTAGGAAATGGAAAGGCAAGGTTGAAACAACTGTCAATCCAAGAAAATATCCATGCCAATGACAACATGTTAGCAAGGAACCACATGCATATACTATGCATCCAAAAACCAGCAAGGAAATCACACAGACAACCTGCTACCTCAAAGCAATCCAACTGTAATTGTTGAACCAATTATCTCCTTGTGCTTCCTTGCTTTCATTTTGCTTTCTTTTTCCAATCTAAGTGAATGATAGAGTGCTCCAAGCATGCTCCAAGAATGCTCTAAGTGTGAAATAGTATGAGAGAATGAAAGAATAAAAGGAGAGAGCCAAAATTGAACTAACAAAAGCTGCAATGACCAAAAATTGTGCAAAAACTATGAATTGTTTCTTTGATTCCTTTTTATCATTGATGTCTCCTTTTTCTTCATTTTCCTTCATTTTTCCTCTATTTTCCCTTTTCATGCAAATTTGTGAATCTCACCATCCTTTTCTCCTATTTTCCTTTATTTCCATAATTAAATGGCATTTATTTCCTCTGCCTTTGCCAATACCTTTGCCAATTTTCATAGCCATAAATAAACAACAAGTGATGCCCATTATAATTTTTTTCCCACCATTCAACTTGGAATATGTGTTCCATGACCTTGGTCTTATTTTATTTTCATGGAAAATCAACCAGGGGTTGTTACATATTTTTACTCGATGAGACTTTATTTTGTATGTTTGATGACTTAATGATGGAAGACTATAATATTTCTAGTTATTAGATTACCTCTTTTAATGTACAATAGTTTAATTAAGAAATAACTAGTTTGCTTGGTGAGCCTTGTTCCATCTTGTTACTGTCGACTTGTATAGAACATGGGCCTCATGTAAGAATCCTTGAGGCCTAAAGCTAGATTTTATAGCATTGATTTAAATGGGTTGTATAAGAAACCTTATTGATGGTCATAAGCTATCAATAATAGGGAAAAATACATTTTGCTTTAAAAGGAAAAAGAATAGATGAGATTAATTACTTGTATTATGTAATTTTGATGATCGTCATTTTCATCAAATGTGCTCTTGAAGATTGCAAGCTTCCTTTGTAGAAGAATCTACAAAGTGTTGCTTCCTTGTATATGTGTTTGATATGCTTGTGATGGAAAGAGGATTCCATACCAAGGGCCTAAGTATTGGATTATTCAAATAATATATTATGAGCTCTAATCCTTCATTTCAATTTTATATTACATTTGAGTTTGAGAATATCACTAGGGAGGACAAATGATTTTTCAATGCTAGATTCAGTGTGGTGATAATGCCTTGGATCTAAGTGAAGTGATTAGATCCAATCCATAGTTTCAAGGATCTATTCTTTTGATTGATGTAGAGGATACATACAAGTCTACTAGGCCTTATATTTCATGTTGATGTTATGTCACTAAATCCACAAGGGAGGGTGGGATATAGAACTAGAAGGAAGATCTCGTAGGTATCACACATGCACACACACACACATATATATACATGCCCATGAACAAGGATGCAACAGATTACATATATTTGGGGACTCACAAATTGTCATAAATTGGTTCAATTCACAAACATAGTGCCATTCACACACACTTGTTTCATTATTGAGGGAGGCGCATCTATTGAAATCATTTTTTCACATTATCTCTGTCACTCACATTTACAGGAAGAGGAACCAAGTGGCAAACAAGCTTTCCAAAGAAACATCGGAGTTAGATTGGGGCCGATGGCTTATTATGGAGCATTATGGGGCGCAGGTGTTCCAATTTTATCATCGACCTTTCATAGATGACATACAAGATATTAGAGCAGTCACTCCATGGCTGAAATTTTGTTATCATCATCATTTTTGGCGATCATATTTTATCATGCTGACAGTACACTATTTATCAGCATTACTTATATCGGCTGCACCATGTATTACTGTACATATTTGTGATTAGATTTAGGTTTTATTATCACTGTTATTTGTTGATAATCTGACTACTATCTGCCTCTTCGAAGATGATATAGAACCATGGACTTACTGGTTATTATCTGTAAAATGTAACATGTAATTTTTCTTACATATTAATGAAAAATTACGACTTTTTTCCTGGGAAAATATATATATATATATATATATATATATATACCTGTGTGTGTGTGTGTCACTAAATCCATAAGGGGGTCAGGGTGGGGGTCAGATCTAGAACTACAAGGAGGATCTGTAGGTATGACACACATACACACACACACACACACATCATTCATGACTGAAATCCTTAGTAAAATCATTGTGTGGATTAGTGTTCCTCATGGAAGGGATTATAATTGGATGCTTGTTATCATGCTATTAGCAACAACTAGTAGAGAGAGAGAGAGTTATGCAGAGCAATCTAACAATAAAATGGTTTTGCAGTGCAGAGGTTTAACATTGAATCTCAATTTATTGCATGAGGAGCTATGAATCCCTTTTTCTTCGATGTAGAGATTTGTCAAATTTACAAGAAAGGGCCTTGTAATTCCAAGGGTTAACACTAGATTTGGATATATTGCATGGTCACTCCTCATCTCAACCACTGGATCACACAAATAGAAAAACGTGTGTCTATATATATATATAGAAACTACATTCTTGAGAGAAGGGGATTATTTTTATTGACATATATTGTAATTATAAAGCAACATGGACATAGGACCAAATGGACTTAATCTAGATTTATTATATAGGGAGCTCTTAACCCCTTTTACTTTGATATAGAGCTTTTCCAAATATGAGTAAACCAATAATAAAGGGCCTTATGATTATTTCCTTGAGGTTATTTCACTCACCTATACATTGAACCAATTTATCCTTTAATATCCCAAGTCACACAACAAAGAGTGCACAAGTTAGTACTTCCAATGAAGCCTTGAAAGGTTTCAAATTTTCTCAAACTAACACTTGAAACTCCTCATGTTCCTAACAATTTGGATTATGTTTTAAAGGGGCTTGCGAGTTTAGGATGTTCTTCCCCATCTCCAAAATGTTTGGGAAATGACCTGAGTATCAGATTTTCTCTACCTATGTTCTATACTAGTCGATTCATTAGAGAAAAACATGTGTGTGAGGAACCAATCAAGTCTTCTGGAAATTCCATTTTGGCCTAATCAATTGTTGTTCAAGTTATGGAAAATATAGATAGGTATGATGTCTACCCACCCTACCAATTCAATTTTTCCAATAAAAAAGTTAGCGAGGCTATCTTCTCAGGAAAAAAGACCCCATATTTCCTCCCTGATTACAATCACAATAAGATCTACCCTACAATGAGCTTATCGTATTAGAGGAATTTTAAATAAAATATGTTGTCCCAAAATTGTTCCCTACCCTCATATGGATCATATAGAATAAGAGTTGATAGATAAATTTATATATCCTTGCTATTTACATCTGTATAGAGCCCCCAACGCACAACAAAAACATTTATTAGAGAGTGATTTGAATTAAAACATGCAATAACTCCCCTAGAAAAGGAAACTCAATTCAATACAAAAACCCCCAGCTGGGGAACAAGTTCTGCAACTTTGGGATAATGAATTTACATGGTCCCATCATCTCTTAGATCAAAAAACTATTAGGGTAGTCTAACTCTACTAATATTTTGGGGAATGTATTTTTATTCGTCCTCCTAGGCCTCTCATATATTCTAACATAATCTCATGGAAGAACCATTGTGGGGGGAGTTCCTTCTCTAAGGACCCTAGAAATAATGAATTGCTTACCTTGGTTAATCTCTCATGTGGCATTTTCTTGCACAATCTTAAGGGTAGATTTATGGCCCACTTTCAAAGGGATGAGCTCTGTAATATTATCAAACCTTTGGTCCATTGAGGCTTGGGGCCCCTAAGAGGAGGTACTAGAGAATAGAAGATAAGGCTCTCTACCACTAAAGGTTGATGAATAACTGGGAGTTTTGGCCTTATAAGCACCCACACACTATAAATGTAAAAGGATAGTATCACTCAACATACCCACAATGAAGGAGCTACCAACCACATACTCATGTACTTGGAGAAAAAAAATTTGTTTCTCATCCAAAGACATGGGCTATGAGTAGGAGAACAATAAATGTGGGACTCAATATCACCCAATATCAGACTAAGTAGAGGAAAATATGACAGATGGGTCTTAATTGATGAGCTTATAGTTGTTATTCATTTACACCACATAGGATCCAATTTATTCCATCAAGACGTTCACAAGTCCATATCACCAAGGACATTTACCCCTTGATAATAACTAGCCTCTTCAAGTTAAGAATCTGAAATTAAAGGAATGGACATGTCCCCAACAACAAATCCAAATCCATTATAATCCCCCCCATAATATTGGATTAGGGAAGGATCCCCAATCGATTTTAATCCTTGCACCATTGGATCCTCCAAATAGAATTTTATTAAAGTATGATGACTCAGTTCCTTAGCTATCATAGTCAATATCAACTCATGTCTCAGCCCAAAATGCTTTTGGAAATTCAAGTCATGATCATTCCAAGTGCGGCCAAATTTTGGGTAGTAATCACATTGGAATGGGATATTATCATAATATAGCACCTACAAATAAGATTGTTCCCCCATAACAAGGTCAAGGGATTTGAAAATCCTCTGGAGCACATCCAATTCAACAAGTATAAATGTGACTGAGCATGCATTACTAATTTTATATTTGTCATCAACTATAATAATATGTCCCAAAGCTTCCCTTATTTCTTGAAAATTTTAATCCAATCGAAAATCCATACTCTTTATCCATGCAAGAGTATTGGTCTCTGGCTCATCTCTAGCATCAAAAAGTGTGTGCAAAGCTTAATCAACAAAAAACTCTAATCCAAAAATTACAACCCTATAGAACCCTCCCTGCATCCTCTCTAGATCGAAAAATAAATTTATCTATCCTTGGGATTTTAGGTTGGGGAAAAGGCCATATCCCAAGATTGGGACCCACTGCTTCTACATCCACACATTCAATGAAGCCATACAAACCTTCCTACTACTAAACTTCCCCACTATTGTTTGACCTTCCAACTCCATGATCTGGCTTACATGGATGTCCTCACCAATAACGGAAAAAAACCACCTCATTTGGATTTCACCACCCTTATCCTCTTATGACACACCTACTCAATTTACTTTTGCATTCATACACCTTGTATGTCATCTAGTTATATATTGCCACCAATAAAATCTATACAATCGTACTAATGATGAAATAAATGCTCAAACAAACATGGAGGATTACCACCAAAGTTCGATTTCATAGGTATCTAGAGAAAATAGTCATTATAAATGTCATCACATGACTAGCTAACATTTGTGCCAGCAAGGCAAGAGAAAATGTTTTCTAGGTCAAAAAACAGATCCATTGAAAGCCCAACCAATTCATCTTGAAAACCACCCTTGTCAAAGATAGCTAATTCATCCATTGTATGTAGCATGACGTGGAAGCGTATTAAACTAAAGACCTCTTTGGATCCCTCCTATTGCAAACTATGGTATTGTAAGGAGAAGTTACTAGTAATATCCTTGGACATAGTTATAAACAATATTATGCAAAAATATATAGCACACACATAGAGAAGAGATGAAACAAAATAAAAGTAGTGGGAAGACTAACAATATGCACTTTATTGATATATTAAAATAGAAACAACTACAATCCTTTTAAATCTTTGTTACATGATGCACTTTTAGGTCCATATATTACTAGTATAGTCCCTTAATGTTGTCAGTGTAACCCCATTATTGTTATTTTTTTACCCCTGTAACCCCCATTTTGTTATTATTGTGCCCTTATATTATTATTGTTAGGTCGGCTAGGATTAAATTGTGGCCCCATGGACTCCTATATGTAGAAAGGAGGTTTTTTCATTTGTATCATCCAAGAATTATTCATTTATGTAATGTATTGGAGGTTTCCCCCTTGAAGTGGCTTATTTATAAGACGTTGATATCTCTTTTCTTCTACTTTTGGAGCTGGTTTCATAACATTTGTTATCAGAGCTTTGGATTCTAGGGTTTCGCTGCTCCAAATAGGTCATCGTGGAATTTTCGATATAAATTTTTTTATACGAAGATTTAGAAGCTGAACTTTTTCAAAGCGAAGCTGAAATCCTGAGGAATGTCGTATAAAAATTTCAGATCTTGGTTCGCAATATTTTCAGAGATACGATCTGTGGAAGTTAGGCTTTTTTTAGGCTCCCGAATTTCACCTAAAACAGGTCATCGTGGAATTTATGCTATAACTTTTTTTCTACGAAGGTTTAGAAGCTGAAATTTTTACAGAGCGAAGCCGAAATTATGTGGAACCTCTTGTACAAATTTCATATCTTGGTTCGCAACATTTTCGGAGATATCATCTGTGGAAGTTAGGGTTTTTCAGGCTCCTGAATTTCATCTCAAAGAGGTGACCGTGGGAAAATCATCATAACTCTCTCTTTGAGCGTCGGATTGCAATTCTGTAAAAAGTGGCTGCAATTACATAGACTATAATTTCTTGCGTATCAATTTCAAAGTCTAAGTAAAAAATAGTGACACATGGCACATTGTACAACTTTGCTCTACTGAACCAGTCCATAATTAGGTCATTGTGGGAGATTGGGCATAACTTTGGCTTGAAGAATCCAAATCAGGTCAAACCTGTGGCATTCAAAAGAAGATTCAGAGTGCTAATATAGGTCCAAATTTCAAATATTTAAGATTCGAAATCACAAAGATAATTCAATTTCAATATCGAGCTCCTCGAAAGCAAGAAAAAGGTGTGTATTTTTTTTCCGAATTGCATAAGTCTTGTTTGAAGAATCAATTTGAATTGATTCCAAGGGAATATTGTAGAATAGATATCAGTATTGGGTTCTAAAATTACTCTAAAAATGAATTCAACACCCATTAAGCCTTCATAAGGCTCTACTATGGCTCATGAAGATGAAGAAATGCAACATGACATATCAAAATTACAAGAGCAAGTGCACCAAATTTCGCTCTCGCAAAGAGCAACAAAAAATGAAATGAATGTTTTGAAGAAAAGCGTGGAAGCTAAAATGGATAGTGTGGAAGCTATGATGGATGGTTTGAAGAATGGTATGGAAGAAAAAATGGAAGGTTTGAAGGAAGGTTTGCCAAAGTTAATACAAGAAATGATTCCTAATGGCAAAAAGATAGTAGAGGAAACTCATGATGAGAACAAAATAAATTTTAATCATGATTTCATAAACTCTAATGTTGGATTGAAGAACCACCATATTCCAAAGATGGATATGAGTAAGTTTGATGGCAATGATCCTGTAACATGGATACTACATATGGAGCAATATTTTGATCTCAATAATGTTCAAAACACACAAAACGTACACATTGCAACTTTACATTTAGAACAAAATACATTTGTATGGTATCGATGGCTTTGATCCCGTAAAAAAATTGTCACTTGGTCAATTTTTACTAAGGAAATGATAGCACATTATGAGGATACAAAGAGCAACACCTCCTTTAGCCAATTGATAAATCTCAAACAAAAGGGTTCAGTGGTGGAGCACATTGAGGACTTCCAAAAATTGAATATAAGGGTAAATTATATTCTAGAGGAACACGGGATTGATGTCTTCTTAGGGAATTTAAAGGATAACATCCAACATGAAGTTCGCATTTGGGAACTTGATTCATTGGAGAATGCATTGAGGTTGGCAAGAAAAATTGAATGTAAAATGGTGGCTACAAGGAAGCCTACCACTCACATCTATAAAGATGGAAGTGTTGCTACTCCTAGACTTCCACAACCTACAAGTTTGACACCACAAAAATTGGAAGAAAAAAGAGCAAAAGGGATTTTCTACAGTTTTGATAGCAAATACAATAAAGGTCATAAGTGTGCTGAGAAGAAATTTTTTTCATAGATTGTGAAGAGGAGGAAGAAAATGAACAAGAAACTTCAAAAGAAGAGGATATACAATGGGAACCAACCCTAGAAGAAGAAGAAATGAGTCTGGCCATATCATGTAATGCATTGGCAGGAATTACCACTCCTCAAACTCTCAATATAGAAGGACATATCAAGAACAAAAAGGTAATAGTGTTGATTGATTTGAGTAGTACCCATAATTTTATTTATTGTAAGGTAGCTAAGGAATTGAATTGTTTCCTATACCCGGCACCATAATTTCAAGTGATGGTTGCAAATTGAGGAACTATAAATTTCTCTGGAAAATGCCATAATATCAAGCTATCCATGGGGGAATATGTATTGAATAGTCCAATGCTTTCCATCCCAGTGGGAGGTGATGATGTTGTACTAGGAGTACAATGGTTACAATCTTTGGGGACAGTAGCTTTTAATTTTCAAGAACTTTTCTTGAATTTTTTTTCGGAAGGAAAGGAAATTGAATTACGGGGTATCGCAGGAAAGCCAAGAAAGATAATAAGCTCTAATGTCATGACAAAGCTTTTGAAGAAGAAAAACGAGGCATGATTGCACAATTATGCTCGCTAGAAGTTCCAACATCAAAATCATCTATTTCTCCAGATCTCCAAAATGTCTTGGACAGTAATTCCAAGTTGTTTGAAACTCCCAAAGGACTCCCACCTATTCGTGATGATGATCATGCTATTCATTTGATTCCAGGAAGTGTTCCTCCAAACATCAGGCCTTACAGATATCCTTATGTCCAGAAGAGAAAAATTAAACGTATGATTGCAGAAATGTTAGAGGCTGGTATAATTCAACCTAGTCAAAGTTCCTTCTCTGCTCCAGTAGTATTGGTCCAAAAGAAGGATGGATCATGGCGCATGTGTCAGGATTATAGGGAGCTCAATAATATCACTATTAAAGATAAATTTCCCATTCTTTTGATTGATGAATTATTGGATGAATTACATGGAGTAATTTATTTTACCAATTTGGATCTTCGTTCATGATATCATCAAATTAGAATGAAGACTGAATATATTCTGAAAACAACATTTCGAACTCATGAGGGTCATTATGAATTTTTGGTCATGCCTTTTGCCCTTACCAATGCACCTTCTACATTTCAAGGGTTGATGAACTCCATTTTCAAACCCTTCCTTAGAAAATTTGTGCTAGTATTTTTTGATGATATACTAATCTACATTAGGTCTTGGAAGGATCATGTTCAACATGTTGAAAGGGTGCTCAAATTATTGGAGGAGAAACAATTATATGCAAAAACATCCAAATTTTTCTTTAGAGTACAAGAGGTGGAATATTTGGGTCATATTGTATCTCACTATGGTGTTAAGGTAGACCCTAACAAAATTAAATCCATTAAGGAATGGAAAATCCCCACAACCATAAAGAAGTTGAGCGGATTTCTTGGGTTAACATAGTATTATCGCAAGTTTGTTAAGAATTATGGGAGAATAACAGCACCTCTAACAACATTATTGAAGAAAGATGCATTTTCATGGACTCCTGAAGCAACTAAGGCCTTTGAACATCTTAAAGAGGCAATGTGCCTAGCACCAGTCTTAGCTATGTCAGGCTTCACAGAAACCTTTATTGTGGAATCTGATGCCTCGGGAAATGGAATTGGAGTTGTTTTAATGCAAGAAGGAAGACCCATTGCTTTTGAAATTCGTCCAGTCAAAGGAAAGTATTTACAAAAGGTTGTTTATGAGAAGGAAATGTTGGCAATACTACATGCACTAAAGAAATGGAGACCTTGCCTAATGGGAAGACACTTCAAGGTAAAAACTGATCATGATAGTCTTAAACACTTTTTGGAACAAAGACTATCTTCAGAAGAGCAGCAAAAATGGGTCACAAAGGTGTTGGGTTATGACATTGAAATCATATACAAAAAAGGCAAGCTTAATTTTGTTGCAGATGCACTCTCAAGAAAGGATGAAGAGGTGGAAGCATTGCTTTGTGCCATTTCTATCATCCAACCAGATTGGATAACTGAAGTAAGGGATGAATGGAAGAAGGATGAAGAAGTTTGGACACTCATTCAAAAATTGCATCAAGATCCTAGTACATCTGATACATTTAGTTGGAAAAATGATTCCTTATGGTACAAATATCACTTATATATTTGCAAGAATCCCCAACTAAAACAAAATATTCTTTTGGAATTGCACACTTGTCCTTTAGGAGGACACTCAGGATTTTTAAAACCTTACCACGGGGTGAAGAAAGATTTTTTTTGGGATGGCCTTAAATATGATATTCAAAAGTTTGTGGCGGAATGTTTGGTTTGCCAGCAAAATAAATTTGAGACAATCAAGACTCCAGGTCTTCTACAACCTTAATCCATTCCAAGTAAACATTGGGAGGAGATTTCAATGGATTTTATCACGCGTTTACCTAATTCTAAAGGAAGGAGTGTCATCATGGTGGTAGTTGATAGACTTACCAAGTATGCGCACTTTTGTGCATTATCTCATCCATTTAAAGCAAGTACAGTTGCTACTGCATTTATGGAAACAATTCAAAAGCTACATGGAAACCCGAAGATTATTGTAAGTGACAGAGATCCCATTTTTACAGGAAATTTTTGGACGAAATTATTTTCTTGTTTGGGTACTCAACTAGCTCATAGCTCATCTTATCATCCTCATTCCGATGGTCAAACAGAGATAGTGAATGAATGTTTGGAGGGATATCTTCATTTTTTTGTATCTGATAAGCAAGCACAATGGGTCAAGTGGTTACCTCTCGCTGAATGGTGGTATAACACTTCCTTCCATATTGCAGCAAAAATGACCCCATTTATGGCACTTTATGGATATCATCCACCATCCATAACATCTTCTTTAAGGGGAAATTCTAGGGTTCAAGCAGTGGAAGATCACATCTAGCATCAACAAGAACTTCTCCAACCCTTAAAGGATAACCTAAATTTGGCACAAAATAGAATGAAACAACAGGCAGATCAACATTGTTGTGAGAGAAGTTTTGATGTAGGAGACTGGGTATTTTTACGGCTACAACCATACAAAAAAATGTCCCTCAAGCAATCTAAGAAGGATAATAAATTATCACCAAATCACTATGGTCCTTACAAGGTGTTGCAAAAGATTGGTACTATGGCATACAAATTGGAGCTTCCTGCTTCTTCGTGAGTGCATCCAGTTTTCCATGTTTTATGCTTAAAGAAGGTTATAGGGGAGAAACT
The DNA here is from genome assembly GCA_034641835.2 of Pinus albicaulis. NCBI lineage: Eukaryota > Viridiplantae > Streptophyta > Pinopsida > Pinales > Pinaceae > Pinus > Pinus albicaulis. The sequence continues at coordinate 535,904,988 of CM076583.1, forward strand.
TCTAGTTCAAACAATATTGCCAGAACTTAATGAGGAAGGAAAAACCATATTGGAACCTGAAGCAGTCACGGAACCAAGAACTCGACAACGACGAAATCGATCAATTTCAGAGTATCTCATCAAATGGAAGAACTTACCCACTTAAGATTCTACATGGGAGGATGATAATTTTCTACAAAGCACCCGGAACTGCTCAAGCATTGAGGAAAACACTTTTTTGAAGGAGAGGAGCATGTTAGGTCCCTATATTACTAGTATAGTCCCTTATTGTTGTTAGTGTAACCCCATTATTGTTATTGTTGTACCCCTGTAACCCCCATATTGTTATAATTGTACCCTTATATTATTATTGTTAGGTCAGCTAGGATTAAATTGTGGCCCCATGGACTCTTATATATAGAAATGAGATTTTCTCATTTGTATCAACAAATAATTGTTCATTTATGTAATGTATTGGAGGTTGACCCCTCGAAGTGGATTATTTCTAAAGCATTGATCTCTCTTTTCTTCTATTTTTGGAGCTGGTTTCATAACATGCACATATTTATACTTGGTTTTTAGTTACAAGGTAGTGTAACTATCTAAGTACCATGGTTTTTCAACCAACTTACAATTTCAACTAGACAATCAACTAATATTTAATGATGGTTGACTATAGATTCTAGTCGACAAAGTCAACTAGCCCTTCCAACATCTCACCCAACCTCAAATCCTTGCTTGTCTCAAGCAAGTGGGAGATGTCGACTTGTAATTACAAAATTTTATAGAGAATTTATTACAATTTTTTTATGAACAAAGAATGAATCAAATACTAAAATTCTAAAGTAGTATTGTTATTTTCTTTAAACGAGCTTAATATTCATTGGATCTGGTGATTTTTGATATGCTAGTTCTTCTTTGAGTTGATGATGCCACTACTATTGGTGGACCTGCTTATTTTTCATGCACTATTTTATTGGTAGGTTCTTCTCGGGCTACTTCTAGCATGTATGTAGGGGTACTTCTTTTCCTAGCTCTTTGAACCCTTTTGCTTGTCATTGTCTTCTAACTGATTGGAAACCTCTACCTCTATCATTAGTATTGATGCATGTTAACTTGGAAATGGAAAATTAGACTATAAGAAACCCAAACTAAAAAACTGGGACCTTTGTGGAGGAGGAGAAGCTATTGCGGGTTGTGGTCAACATAATTATTGCTACCCAGGTTGATTGAAGGAAATTGGAAAAAAGTGGGATGTCAATATTTGAAAATGTGTGGCATTAATCTACATAATATTGTGCTTGAAATCTAAGTAACCTCATTTGGGTTAGGAAGTCTAGCTTAATTTTAAGTGAATGTGACGAACTTCAATTTAGTCAGGACTGTAAATTTTTTCCATTCATTACACTTTCTTATTACTTGATTCAAATTCTCAACAACATTCCCAACCTCTGTTTGTGCTTTCTTTGCATCAATTTGTTTTGATAAAGCCTTATGAGCTATGGAGCTGGCTAGTAGAATCCTTTTGTGTGTCAAATCCTCTAATAAATCTTCGTACATCTTTATTTTCTTGTAAGTTGATGTAACATAGGTCACCCAATTATTCAAAGCTATGTTAAAGGTGGAGGCCTAATCCATAACTAATTCCAAATTTTGTTAGGTATACTTGAAATTTTGATATTTTGATTGCAAAATGGCTAATGTCTTATCAACATTTAGCTATTTATTTCCCTCTTGTATTTGTTGATTCTATTCCTACATCTATAAATTTTCCTATTTTATTTGGTTGTTTTCCTTTTTCATCTATTGATTCTCCTCCTACAATTGTAATCTTAGATTGGCCAATTGTTTCACTAAGTGACTAAGAGAATTAAGTCAATTGGTAACTAATCTTGGTGATTTGACATGCAATTTATCTTTGGCTAAGTCAATAGATTTCTTCCAAACTACATTTTCCTTTTTTTTTTATAGTTTTTAGTCAGTCTTCCACTTTCATTAATCGATGCCATCTTATCACCAACTCTTTTGCAATTTCACTATATAAATCCAAAAAAAATGTGTTTAAGGTAAGATATGGATAACACTCACACTTGTTATAGGGATAATTTTTTGTCTATGCCTAAATGTGGCATATACTTTTGGTTATTTAATATTCTTGGATTGTTATTGTTTTTTTCATGTTCTTATTCTTTGCATCTAAGGGTTTCTACATTGGCGCTATAGTTTCTCCCATTAGTATATTTGGGTTTGTTGTTGGTAGAGGAATCAATGTTATGGGTGTAGTGTTGGTTTAGTTCTCAATTCAATGCTATGTTGGTTTTTTAGTCAGTTGCTTTGATGACACTGGAGTAGTCAAATTTTCAATCAAACCCATTTTTAGCTTGTGTTCTGACCTACTAATGTTGAGGCTTATAATACTTTTATTGTGCTATAACCTAGTCCTTTGCTCATTCCTCTCTAATTTCCTTCTCTATTTTCTTAACCATGTGTTTGTTTGTTGGATGGTTGGTTGACATATCAATATATTGCTATTGTGTGCTTTGTTCATGCATCGATTCTTATTCTTGGTTTGGTGAAGATTTTCTCGCTTAAATATACTTACATTATCATGCTCCTCCTTATCCCTATTTGAATGATTCTCCTCATTGTGCTAGTTAGAGCTTCACCCTTTGTTATTAGTCTCTTCATTTTGGGTTGATTTCCTATTGTTATCATGCTCTGACTCATCGTTTTCATTCTTTTCATGAGGAAGATTTTTAGACGCTACATGTTTGGAAAATCACGTTGACTTGTCCTTTGAAGTGAAAGATATTTCTTGAGTGAATGGTCTGAATTTGACTATGGAAGTTTGGTTTGTATGTGAATTCTTAGGGATGGGTTTTTATCATTTAATTGACTAAGTCGACTTTGTATTATTAGTAGTCATTGTTTGATTCCTGGTGGTACTTGACTCATATTTCTCATCCATTCTTTGTTTTGTATCTCTCCTCCTCTCGATATTTTTTTTTCCTACAGTAAATTTTTTTTTAATGCTTCAAAAAATTTCTCTTTGGCTTGAGCAATTGATTAAACATGTATTGGTCGTATGCTAGACCTAAGGAATTGCCTTATTTGAGATAACTTTGATCAAGTTGATCTACCCTTTTCATGCATTTATTAAGCACCTATTAGGCGATATGTTCCACATTTTTCTTCATTTTTGGGTCATTCAAGTTGACCGACTTAAAATAGTGAAATATTTCCTACCATTCGAGATGGAGATCTACCAAAGCTTGCTCTTCCAATATTTTTTCTGTTCCCTTTTATTATAGGATGTGTAACACCCTCCTCCCACATTTCCCAAGTTACTCGGTCCACTGGGGTAAACATATAACGAGAGGCTACTATGATGTGATTTGACTCCCCATGTACAGTTATGGAAGTGGAACCGGAAAAACCAAACAATCTGACCTTCCTCAAGAGCTACAGACCCTTCAACGGGCAATCAACCCTTTTAGAAAAATTGACATTTTATTAATATGGACCCTCAAATGCTCCCATGACAAGATATGCATGTGACTTAGGCCTTCGAGTCTCTCACACAACAAGGCATGCAAATGAATGTGGACTTTTTCAGGCTATTTTGAGCTAGTGAGCCCAGATTCTAAGTCACTTTTTTAGGGCTAGGTCTCAAGCCATTACCCAGAACTCCATGAAACCTTTATAAATTAATAATAACATCGAGACAAAGCTACTAATGCAAACAACTATACAAGTACTTGATCTTACCCCTACTAGCCATGACAAGAATTTCATCAAACATGTCACAAATATGTAATCTACATGCCATAACAACAGATCTGAGCATAGGGGTCTCATACTTATTTTAGATTCATAAAGAAGAATTGTTGCCATATCACAATATATGAATTATCATATAATAGGACATATATTCATTATACATTCCTCTACTAATCAAAACATGATGATATCCATATATCAAATCTGTCATAAAACATACTCATAACCAACATATAACCAACATAAATAAAAATGATATAACAGCCATGAAAACCATATATGAACCAATACATTTACACATAAAATACCAAGTAGAAGAAGCTCTTATTAATGAATGCAGAGCTAACCATTTCTTGAACTTCCACGTACCACCCAACCATAGATTGGGCTGAACCAAGACTTTCTTTCAGCCAATCACCCACGTTCCATATTCCAAGCATGAATGTGGGACTCAAAACAAAACCAACCAAGGCTTCTAGAGGCCAAACCACCTCAACCCTCATCAATACAACTGGGATTTACCATAATCCCCGGCGGATCACTAGGCCCTAAAAAAGCATGGATGTCTCAGGATCTCTCCACCTACACTGTGAGGAATTTTCATGTCCCCTGGTCTCTCGGCTTTACCACATATCCCACCATTCATTGGTCGAGGATTCCTAGGCCTGATAGAGACTCGACCCTCCAAGATTTACCGTATATTCTACCATTCACCATAGAGGATTCCTAGGCCCAATAGAGGGCACACACCTGTAGGATTTACCGTATATCCCACCATTCACCACTCAAGGATTCCTAGGCGCACTGAGGTACACAAAATATGGATTTACTGCAATCCCACCTTCACCAGTCCAGGGATCACAAGGCCTTGTTTTCTTCTTTAGATACCACCCCACTCAACTTCGATGCCATCTGGAAATATAGCTCAACCAAATAGGAGAAACCATCATCACACCTTGGCTATTCGGAAATGGTAAGGCAAGGCTGAAAATCATTATCACGCCTGGAGAAACCCATGCCATTGACATCAAGAGAACCAAATACACACATGCATGCCAAATATAGCAAGGAAATCACACATGCAAATCGATACCTACAATTAATCACATTGTAGTTGCTTTATCCTGCTCTTACTTGCTTGATCTTTGCTTCCCTTTGCCTTCTTTGTCCTTCCTTTTATTTCCTTGATCCAATGCTAGAGTGCTCCAAGAAAAATCTAAGTGTCCAAGAGTGATAGAGAGAGATAGAGCTCCAAAATTGAACTAAAAAAAGGTTACACTAACAAAAGTTACCAACTGATCCTCATAAGCCTTTTTATCAATGAGGCCTCTAATGTATTCAATTTTCCATTATTTTCCTTCATTTTCCTCCTCACATGTAACTTGTGACCTTTCACCTTCCTTTTCTCCTAGTTTCTATTATTTTCATAGATAAAATACCAATTAATGTGTCTTTCCTTTTCAAATTCCGTTTCCAAATTCCTTAGCCATAATAAGCCAAATTAACACCCACACTAGGATGCTTTGCCCAACATTTAGCTTGGAATATGTGCCCCATGACCTTGGTCTTAGATTTTTTTTACATGAATTTTTAACCAGAGTTGTTGCAGAACCCGCCCCCTTGGGGGAACACTGTCCTTGGTGTTTAATGACACCTACAACCAGAAAAACCAATGAAAACCAAAACATAATGCCCATGGATCTTTATAACACATCTCGTTGTAGTATTTACAATGACATCCCGCTGAAAACATGAAAATCATACCATTTACTAGAGCTTTATAACACAACTCATTACCGTATTTACAACCACATATACCTATGCACATTTGCTTCAACCAAAAAATAACCATACTATTTATGGAGCTTTATAAATCCAACTCATTACAGTATTTACAATAATATACACATATGCACATTTGCTCAATCAACAAATAAAAGGATAGGGTGCCCATATCAACAACAAGGGAATCCAGAGGCTCACACCTCCACCCTAAAAGTAATACCAAGATTCAAATCCTTCTCGGGAAGTCCAGAATCCACTACCAAAGTCAAAATTGTTTCAAATGTCTAGCGCTTCAATCCTACACCACTTGTCCTCTCAATAAAAAGTTACCGACTCATTGTTCCAGGGCACAGTCCCAATGTGCATCTGATTTCATCTGGAAATGTTAATGACAAAAAATAATCCATCCTCGACCTTCCCTTCTCTACTACACAATTCCTCGAGCAGTCCGAACACCCCCTTTTGTTCAATCACTCACCTTCCAAGTTCCCCAGCATCCCATTTCCAGGGAGATCCATCCCTTGGCAAAGTTTCCTTGCATCAAAAGGTCAAAAAACCAAGGCATATACCTGCCTCAAAACCATCATACCAGTCATAACATGCTCATGGAAATCAATGGACGCTATTGGGTACCAGTGTACCACAATTTCCCTACTCCTGAATTGCTTCACCAACATATTGCTACATGTTCCAATTCCTCTGTTGTTGCTATTAACATTCTACAGTCAGTTACAACCAACCAACCGAGAATTCTCCATGCTTTCCTGTACCAAGCACATAACTTCCATAAGATTCAAATAAATTGAAATAAATTCACATCATACCTCATCGATGGCTTGTCAATAAGGTACACTTGCATTTTTATTCACTTATTGTCACAACAAGTCAAAATAGCTCTTTGACCAATCATCATGTATAAACATATCACATATGGTTAGCTCAAAATACAATCATCATAATCAGAACCATAGATCACATGTAACCATCATAAGACAGAATCATAGATCACATGCATAATCAAAACTGAAATAAAATATAGATGCTTATCCTTTAATTGATCCTTAGCTTCTACTTTTAACCTTTTTCCTTTCCGTACGCACACAGAATCAATTTCCACACCCGACAAACACCCAGTGCCTTCCCTTCAACCACGTACACATACAGATAGTGTGCATCACACTCGTAAAACCAAACACGACATACAACACCATATAATACATGCACCTACACCTGACATTCAACACATACACCTACACCCGACGTACAACACAACACATATGCCTACACCCGGTGTACAACACAACACATACACTTGCATCTGGTGTACAAAAAAACACATACACCCACACCCGGTGTACAACACAACACAATACATACACATAGTACAACGCAATGAATACACATGTCATGATACCACAACTACACAATGCACATACACAGTACCACACGTACACAAAAAAACATGTACAACATGGAAACAATACCACGTGCACAACGCAACATGTATGACATGCACTCAATACCACATGTACAACAATACCACATGTACATAGTACCACTTGCACAACATGTACACATCACCACCTGCACAACGTGTACACAACACCACATGCACACATCACCACTTGCACAACGTGTACACAACACAACATGCACAACATGTACACAACACCATATGCACGACATGTACACAACACCCTATGCACGACATGTACACAACACCACCTGCACTCAATACCCCATGTACAACATGTACACGACACCACATGCACACAGCACCACATGGACAATCATACACACAACACCACATGTACATAGCACCATATGTATAGCATGCACACCACCTCATATGTACAAAACACCACATATGCAACATGCACAAGCACCATATGTACATAGCACCGCATATCCAACATGCACACAACACCATATGTACACAACACTACATATCCAACATGTGCACAACACCATATGTACACAACACCGCATATGCAACATGCGCACAACACCATTTGTACACAACATTGCATAAACAACATGTACACAACACCATCTATAGATAGAATTGCATAACAACATGTAAACAACACCATATGAACATAGCACCACACACAACATGTACACAACACCATATGTACACAGTAACACATATGTAACATGAACACAACACTATAAGTACAACTTGTACAACATATACACAACAGTATTACTGCACATCCAAAGACCACACACTAACTCTACCAAGCAACCTTGCTCTAGTGTCTTTCCATTATCCATGATTGTCCTAGCATGACACAGATCACATTGCTTTCATTCATTTGATGTGTCCCTTAGCATAACATGTCCATAACATAAACATAGACATAGTATAATTACATAATATCAACTCATATCCACATGATACTGACCTGATAGATCTATCAGGACTACTCTTCCCACTTGATTCCTCATAAAACCAGAAACCTCTTCATGCCATTCACCTACATAAGCAATCATTCATCCACAAGAATGATTCTAGATGATCTTTTCAGACAACAACATACATACATACATGTACATATAATCATAAGCATAATCAGGATCACAACACAATTACCAAATATCATAAGGTCTAGGTTGAGATTTTTCCTTTTATCCATGCACATCATGGTCAACATCAAGAGAAATATTTCCCAACATAGTTAATTCATTTGTTACCTTAAGCCCATTTACTTTACCTTTCCTAACCTTTCTCATGAATGTCCTACCACCGTCCATTTTCACCAATGGACCCAATCAATCAAACTAACTGCCATATTCTTGCCTTTAGCCACCCTGTACTCATACACCAAGTTTCATCCAGGTTTTTCATTACTTGTTGGGTTTCATCCCTCCCTTCCCGAAATCCATTAACTTTCCCCTTTCCAAACCAATTCCCGGGACCCTCAAAACATAAAAGGTAAGAACATGAAACAAACAAGAATAAAACCATGAAAAACCAATATTAATAAGACACTGCAAACAAAGTTACATGATCATGCACCAGACATAAACAAATCCACAATCAAGCGCAACAAATCACAAAAGACCAAAAGCACAAGACTAGCAACAAACACCATGACTCGATCCCCATGGTTCCCAAGGAAAGCTCAAATTGAGCCTTCTTCAAGATTTCATGGTAGTTTCTTTTGCCATGCAATCCCTGCATCATACTACCATAAACACATAATCGTCAGTGCATAAGTAAAAATAATCAACATACTAGTTACCTTACCTTGTTATGTCAAACACATTGCCTTGTAACTGTACATATCCATGCCATCTCTCAAGGGATTCCAATTCCCTTGACAGATCCATATATAAATAGAAATCAACTGTTATACCTGTTAAATACGTGTTCATTAATCTAATACATATCAACATAATTTCAGACAACATCAAGGTTTAGAAGACTTCTTGTATTCATGCAAAGCTCTCATTTGTTTGGAGTCGCGTTCTCCAAACATAGCCAAAGGAATTCTTGCCCAATTCCTTTCATTCACCTTTTACCTTACCAAAATTGAATCTGATTATGTACTATCACATCACCCAAGTTTTTAGTTATATAAACAAATCAACTGTTACCTTGTCATGTTAATTCCAAACATGTTTCCTTGCAATTTTTCATACATGGAAACCACATGTTCCAAAGACCAAGACATTATATGTATTAATTTTAAATCAACCTTTACCAAGACTGACAAACGTATCATAATCAACTCAGTCACTAGTCATAATACTACAACTACCACCCACTTACACTCAAGTACATATCAATTGTTCTCAGCACATGTGTGTTAGTGAAACTATCTTGAAACAAGATCATTCCTCCATGCAATATTGTAGATACAAACACGTCTCATGCAACTAATCAAATATTAAAACAACATATAGATGACATAATATACACCAAACACTCAAACACCAAATAGATGACATAATCAAACATTCAAGCACTAAGTAGGCGACATAAGCAAACTCATACCTTAATATATCTCAGGGGAGGTTATTTTGTTTGCACAATCAATCTAGATTAGCACGATATAAATTCACAACATATCAACTCAAACACAAATAAGGTCATGATGTCCATAACTATAAATATTAAACATGTTCACATCATAAGCTTATAAACAATTGCCATTCATGCACAACAATCACATATGCATAGTTAATTTAGATTAATACAACACAATATCACAAATATATTGACTCGTACCTAAATATCATAACCCTAACCATTTGCATAGGCCAATCCAAATTAGCACGATATATATAACATCGAGAACATAAAGCAATCACCATATCCATTATGCATATGACCATAATGCGTATAAAAACAACTTACTATCCTTCATAACTAACCGACGCATGTACATGTGATCACACTGATTAACTAACATCTATCATACCTGTAACCGCAAAAACCATAGACTAAAATACATGTACATAACCCTAATTCTTATAACAAACATTAACCAACATAACTGCATACCTACCATACAAACTTGTATGACGATCTTCTCTTACCTCGAGGCTCAGTGTTGCATCCTCGCTCTGATGATTTGCATCTCCTGCTATATCTCGGAAGACATATCAGCATCATAACATACAAACAAAACCATAACAAATGAATATACAATTGACATTATTTCATGAAAATCACATCCCAACAACAACACCATCAAGTTTCACACGATGAAACAAATACAACCATGACCAAGACCATGCATACACAACAAACACATAGACCACAAGCATAAAGAACACATAATAAACCTACATGTATGCATGACCAACATACCTTCCATCCAGTCCAAGTGGTGAAACATGCTCTCATACTACCCTATGGTATCAGATATCACCTAAAGAGAACATAAACCTAACATCACCCAAGGAGAATGAAGCCATGCTCTGATACCACCGTGTAACACCCTCCTCCCACATTTACCCAAGTTAACTGGTCCTCTGGGGTAAACATGTGACAAGAGGATACTATGATGTGATTCGATTTCCCATGTATATTTAAGGAAGTGAAACCGACAAAATCAAACCAATTTGACCTTCCTCAGGAGCTACAGACCCTTTCGGAGGCAATCAACCCTTCCAGGTGCTTAACCCCTACGACAACTTGAAATTTTACTGGTATGGACCCTCATCCGCTTCCATGACAAGCAATGCATGTGACTGAGGCCTTTTAGTCACTCCCACAAAAATACATGCCAGCAATTGTGGACTTTTTCAGGTAGTTCTGACCTAACGACCCCAGATTCTAAGCCACTTTTTCAGGGCTAGGTCTCAAGCTACTACCCATAATTCCATGAAACATTCATAAATGAATAATAACAATGGGACAAATCTAATAATGTAAACAATGATACAATTACTTGATCTGACCCATACTAGCCATGACAAACATGTCACAAATATGTAATCTACAAGCCATAACAATAGATCTGAGCTTAGGGGTCTCGTACTTATCTGAGATTCGTAAAGAAGCATTGTTTTCATATCACAATAACTGCATTATCATCTATTAGGAAATATATTCATTGTAAATTCATTTTCTAATCAAAACATGTTGAGATCCATGCATCAAGTATGTCATAAAACACACTCATAACCAACAGAAATAACAAGGATATAATAACCATGAAAATCACATATGAACCAATACATTTACACATAAAAGACCAAGGAAAAGAAGCTCGTATTAATGAATGCAAAATCCAACCAGGTCTGGGACTTCCATGTCCCACCTAACTATAGATTGGGCCGAACCAAGTCTTTATTTCAGCCAATCACCTTCGTGGCATATTCCAAGCATAAATGTGGGACTCACAACAAAACGAAGTAGGGCTTCCAAAGGCCAAACCACCTCAACCATCATCAATAAAACCGGGCTTTACTGCAATCCCCACTGTATCACTAGGCCCTAAACAAGCATGGATGCCTCTGGATATCTCCACCTACACCGTGAGGAATTTACTTGTCTCCTAATCTTTATAATTTACCGTATATCCTGCCATTCACCAGTTGAGGATTCCTAGGCTTGATCGAGACTCCACCCTCTAGGCTTTACCATATATCCCACCATTCATCGGTCAAGTATTCCTAAGCATGATAGAGGGTACACACAACTTTAGGCTTTATCGTATATCCCTCCATTCGCCGATTGAGGATTCCTAGGCCCATTGAGGTACAAAAAATCCAACTTTACCGCAATCCCACCTTTACCAGTCCAGGGATCACTAGACCTTGTGTTCTTCTTTAGAGACCACCCCACTCAGCTTTGATACCATCTAACAATCTAGCTCAACCACCATCACACCATGGTTATCCAAAAATGGCAAGGCAAGGTTGAAAATCATTGTTACACATGGAAAAACCCCTCGCAATGACAACAAGAGAACCAAGTACACACATGCATGCCAAATCTAGTAAGGAAATTGTACATGCAAATCGATACCTGCAAGTAACCCCATTGTAGTTTCTAGATATTGCTCTTCCTAGCTTGATATTTGCTACCCTTTGCGTGCTTTGTCCTTCCTTTTCTTTCCTTTATCTAATGCTAGAGTGCTCCAATAAAATTGTAAGTGTCTAAGAGTGTGTGTGAGAGAGAGAGAATAGAGAGGGAGAGCTCCAAAACTGAAATGATAAAAGGTTACACTGACAAAAGCTGCGAACTGATCCTCAGAAGCCTTTTTATCAATGAGGCCTCTAATTTCTTCAATTTTCCATTATTTTCCTTCGTTTTCCTCCTCACATGCAACTTGTGACATTTCACCTTCCCTTTCTCCTATTTTCTATTCTTTTCATTAATAAAATACCAATTAATGTCTCTTTCATTTTCAAATGCCTTTGCCATTTCCTTTTCCTATTTACTTAGCCATATTAAACAAAATGAACACCCACACTAGGATTTTTTGCCCAACATTCCGCTTGGAATACGTGTCCCGTGACCTTGGTCTTATATTTTTTTTTACATGAATTTTTAACCAGGGTTGTTGCATGATGTCTTCTTACAAGTGAATTGACATGTTTTTCCATGTTGGCTATAAAGGGGATTGCGTAAATTTATACTTCTTTTTCTTCCACAACTTCTACATTTGTTAATGGTGCCATTATTTCTCCTTGCTCCTCTAGATCAATAGGTGGAATTGAGAAGGAAATGGTTGTTTATTTCTCTCTCTTGGAAAATATATATTCCTTGGTAAGCTAATATGATAGTTCTTTTAGTGGGATTGCAACATCATCATTGTACCAAAAACTCGTCTTGTTAGATTATTTTTAATACTCGCCGTCTATAAGACACATTTTTAATATTTAGCAGCCATTCCTTGAACATTTGGTCACTTTGTAGAAACTCAATCATCCTTGATGTGTGCGATGAAAAACATTCATTGGCACTCAGGAGTTTGTGAATGTTGTTTCTCTAATGGCACTCACTTGACTCATATCCAACCAGCTCAAAAATGAGGGGAACTTGATTACTTTCCTTGATTTTCGATGTTCTTGTAGTTCATTCTTATGGTGTTGGCCCAGTGTTGAACCATTTGAATACTTTATTGCTTTCAATAATATTGCCAATTACCTCAAGCGTCGTCAATTTACACCAAATTCTTGACCCATCACCGTAAAACAAATTCACACTATGATACAAACCCACTTTCCATGCTAGTCCCTGACTTTATTGATTATTAACCCTTTGGAATTTTTTGTTGCCATTAACCCAATCAATTGTTTAATACAATAGTTGGGGTTGTTTGTCTTATGTATCTTTTCTCCTTTGCAAAGAGAATCAATAATTCTATGTATGATGTTAAACACGTTGGGTAATGTCGCTCTAGCCATAGGTAACCTCTATGGAATCAATTGACATTAAATTTCGATTCCATCCTTCAAAGTCATCAATTTGTGACACTCCCAAGCGATCTTTGATTTGCACCTTCTCCGATAATTAGTCATTATTTTTCATTTTCTATTAACACACCCCTAGCTTGTGAAGTTTTTCCAATGCTTATCCTAAGGGATGTCCTCTATTTTTTCTTGCTCAATATTATGCATTCTCACTTTGAGTTTAATGGAAAATGACTTGTTGAACTTCTACTTGGTTCTCAGGTCTACTAGGGTTTCACGGATTGTCAACTATTTCCTCATCTTTGGCACTATTGTAGAATGCTCTTGGTTAGAGGTTTCTTCGAAGTTTATAGAGGTGAAGTGATCGATGTCATAAGTCTCTTTAATGTTTGCAATGATACGAGGATCACATTATTTGTCTTTGCATCAATCGTTTTATCAGTCGGGAGTAAAAAACAAAGTGTTTAAGTGCTATACAACATATGTACCTATAACTTTTTTGAGTTTATGAGTGATAAATTCAGGCATCAAAACATCAAAGTTGGCATGCTTCAACATTTATTATAAGTGTAAATGTTTGTTTACGTAGGTGATGTGTACAACTAACTGGTTGGTTGATTGGATCTGGTTAGTTGTTGGTTGAGTCAACATGCATGTATGGGTCAGTCTTGTCAACTTGGTTGATTTATTTATTTTTGTTTATTTTGTCAACTTAGTCGATTTTTGTATTTCTATCGAGTCAATTTGACCAATCGACTTAATTTTTCTTAATGTTTTGATTGGTAAACATATTTTTTCCGATTTGTCTCACTAACTCGATCAAGTTTTCTCTTTTAGCCAACTTTCTCTACGCTTCTATTTCCTAAGTCAATTGTCTTGTGTCAGTCAATCCTCCTTTCTTGGTCAATTATACCATCTTTCTCACTTGATCTATATATGTACCACTCACTTGATTTAAATGATTCATTCTCATTTGGATTATTCCTTGATTTCTATCTGGAAGCTTCTCCTTACAAGTGTAATTGTTTTATCGATGTTAACAAAAATATGTTGACTTCTTCCCATTGGTCAAATTTGATTGCCTTTTTTTCCAATGTGGTTGCTCTCTTTCTATTTTTTCTTTTTATAGCATGTGGATGATGATGCTCTATTGTTGGTCCAAGTTGGCTATGCTTATTTAAGTATTTCACTATCTTTGGACATTTTTTTACCTAATACTTCATAACTAATTGTTTTATTGAATTTATTATTTTTTCTTTTTTTTCTTTTCTCTTTTTCTTCTTCTTCACTTTAAAACCTTGGTTTATTCTATAGCTAGGTCGCCATTAATTATTTTCAACCTAGTTTATGCCTATTGATGCCCCCAAAAGAGGTTTTCACTAATAGTCATACTATTGTTGTTATGTATAGTATTTTTTAAGTCGATCCCCACTTACAAATTTTTCAAATAGGTTCCCTTGCAAGTTTCTTAATTGAACTTTCTTGATTTATATGATATATTCTCTTATATAGGAACCTGACCGACCTGACCAATCATTCTCCAACTTTTGCAACTCCCCTTTTATACGACTATAATATAGCAAAACCAAATACCCTTGCTTTATGTTCTTTTTCTTTATATGTCGACAATGAGGAGATTCTTTTTGTCTCTTTTGCACTTCCTCATGGTGCAATGCGATTAATATGTATTTTTATAATTTATTTAATTCATAGAGGCATTATTGCTCGACTCTGTCAAGGTCATGGTGAAAGACATAAGATATCGTTGCAACATTTGTCCAAAAGTGTAGTGGTACTAATAATTTTTATCCATAAAAAGTTTGAAGGGTGTATGCCCAATTGATATTTTATATGTAGTTCTATGTTGAAAGTCCACAAGAAATTGTAGCACACACACTAGTGTGGGACCATAGGTCCTAGCGATACATTAGTGTGAAGGCCAATTTAATTAATTAAATTGTTGCAGTGTCTAATTTAATTTTCCCTTAATTAAATTGGACAACGAAATGTAATCTTATCTCATAATCACTCGTAATAGCTAAATGAGTGTGATAAACTCTGTTAGCTCATGTATTTCGAGTTGAGGGTTGTTGGTGAGGCATGCAGAGTGATTCTATTATTTATGGAGTTCGAATTGTAGTTGGTGCATTAGTTTAATTCATGAGTAATCAGTTAAATCAATTAGGTGAGTTAAAGTCGGTTGGACTAGTTGTAATTGTTTGTTGCACTAGTGAGAGATCAAGTGAATTAAATCATATATAATTCACAATCAGTGATCTACCATGCAACTAATGATTTACTATTAATATTTGCATGCATGTTAGTTCCATTGGAGACCCAGTTGAGACAAAGGTTAAAGGGATGTTAACTATCAGTTGTGTTATTAGCAAACTGCCCAGATGCAGTTAAAACACCACAGGATTTCCCATGATACTAGCGCATTTGAGAAAGGCTAAAATTTCTAAGGAATAGGGATTTCATTCCTCGTGAATTGCGTGAGAAAGGTGGGCTGAAGACAAGCTGATAATTGACCAAGTGTTGGCCCATTTTTGTCTAAATCAGTGTGAGACGATAGGCAGATTGTAGGAGACTCTTGTGAGAAGAGTGCATTGTAATTTTTTCATGATTCCTTGTGGAATATACAATATAAGATAGAGGGGTTATGTGTTGTAGTTTGATTTGTTTCTTTCTGTACTTATTGTGATTGGCAATCGTGTTTATTTTCCGTAATTGATTTGTATAAGGATTCAATATCTAGCTTTAGTACATTGCTTGATCGGATTGAATCCATTGATATACATATTTTTGTATTATTTCTACATGGTATCGAAGCACAGGAAATCACTATAATGGAGGAGAAGTTGAGTTTGTGACTGAATAGAATTCGAATTTGCAAAAGTATTCTTGGTGCGACAGGTGATTCAGGATCGAGATGGCTTTCAATGGCTTGAGATTGGAGTATGCACTCGAAGGAAGTTCCAATTATATTGCATGGAAAGACAAGATGGAGGCAGTACTGGAGGAAAATGGGTTGAAATAATTCATTGACAATGTCATTCCCAAACCCGATGTAGAATATGCCACAAGTCTTGATGCTTGGCAAAAGAAGGTTGCAAAGGCGAGGAGGATCTTACTGGAGGGAGTACGAGACTATATTTTCACAAGTATCCATGGAAAATCAACACCATATGTAATGTGGAAAGCTTTGACAGATCTATTTCAGAGCAACAACGATCATAGAAAATTGGCACTAAAGGACAAGCTCAGGAAAATCAAATTGGAGAAAGGTGACACCATTCTGAAATATTTAACAAAGTTTGTCCAATGTTGGGATGAGCTTGGGAGCGTCGGAATTACTGTCGCGGATGATGACTTCATGAGGCTAGCTCTTCTATGACTTCCCAAGAGTTGGCATAGTTATCAGGACTCTGTCAATGGGAGGGAGAAGCTGCCAAATTGGGAACGACTATGGTCGGATTTGGTGCAAGAAGAATTAAGGCTGAATACCAGGGATGGATCTTCATATAAGAATGAAGATGAAGAAAAATGCGCTTTGGCTGCTAATGCGAGGAAAGGGAAAGGAAATAAATCCAATTCCAAATTTGAGTCTGGCAAAGATGGAAAGAAGCGCAACATGTCTAGAGTGAAGTGTTTTCACTGTCATGAGCATGGACATTATGCCACTAATTTTCCACAAAAGAAGAAGAACAAGAAGGCTTCGGGATCTGCAGTTCGTGAGGCTTTGGCCTCGCAATTTGAGCTTGACTTCTCACTCATTACATGCATGGTGTCAAGTGCAATGGGATCGGTGTGGTACTTGGATAGTGGTGCATCCTTTCACGTGACAGGAGACAAAGAAATTTTCAGTAGCTTGGAGGATAAGGACCTCCAAATGCATATCGAAATGGGTGATGACAGGCAGTAAAATGCTACCAGGATTGGTACAGTTACCTTACAAAAACATACAGGAAAACCCTTCTTATTAAAATATTTAATGCATGTACAAGGCTTGCAGAAAAATTTAGTTTCAGTCGCAATGTTGGAGGATAGAGGCTATGATGTCGTTTTTAGTGAAGGAAAATCTTTCCTTCGACACAAAGAAACAAGACAAGCCAAGAATATTGGGATTCGTGTGAAGAATTTCTATAAACTTGATGTAGATGGTTGCGCAACATTGATGGGTAAGGTGGACAAAGTGGTGGGCTGGGATGAGGGTGAGTTATGGCACAAGAGATTGGGCCATCTACACCATGGAGACTTAAAGGTCATGCAACAGATTTCTACGGATATTTCCAAGGGTACCCTTGCATAGTTAGACACATGCAAGGGATGTACTATGGGGAAGTATGCAAAGGCCACTTTTCACGAGAAGGAGAACCAAGCTTCGGAAATCCTTGAGAGAGTTCACTCAAATGCGTGTGGACTATTCTCTACTGCTTCAACATCAAATCATAAGTACTGTGTGATCTTTGTTGATGATTTTTCTAGAAAGTGTTGGATCTACTTCATGCAGAATAAAGATCAAACATTCTCAAAATTTCTTGAGTTCAAAGCACTAGTGGAGAAAGACATGGGAAGCATGCGAAGGCTCTTAAGAGTGACAATGGTGGTGAGTACATCTCCAATGAATTCAAGAACTGCTGTAGCAAAGAAGGAATTCATAAAGAGTTGATTGTGCCTCATAACCCACAACACAATGGGGTCGTAGAAAGAAATAATAGAACAATTGTGGGTGCAGCACGAGCAATGTTGCATGATCAGTGCCTATCATTGCATTTGTGGGAAGAGGCATGCAAGACAGCGGTATTTGTGCAAAACCGTAGTCCTCATCGGATACTTGGCATGAGTACACTAGAAGAGGCTTTTTCTCGTAAGAAACCTGATGTTTCATATTTTAAATTTTTTGGCTCATTTGTTTATGTGCATGTGACCAAAGATGCCAGGAAGAAGCTCGAACCAACAGTTGAGATTGGGATATTTTTTGGGTAAATTGATACTCCCGACAACTATCGGATGTATTTTCCAAATAGCAGGATGACTGTTGTGAGACGGGATATAAAATTTGATGAGGAGAAAGCCATGTGATTCTCCCTTGAGAGGGAGCTGGATTTGCATGCATATGAGGAACTCTTGGTTCCAAAGAATGAACCTCAAGATGTGGAGAAGCCACATGAGGAGGATCATGGAGTGGCAGAAAACACTCATGCAGAGCCATCCACCAGAAATGGTAGAAGATGCACCACAAAAGCTGATAGATTGAGACTTGATGTGACAGAGCATGTAGGAGCACCTACTTCACTGCACAGATAGAGATAGTCTCTAGACAGGTTTACTGGATACATGACTCTTATGAGCAAGTGTATTGTGACAGAACCATCCTCATTTGAGGAAGCAGTGCAACAACCAATTTGGATTGATTTTATGGTTGAGGAGTATGACTCCATCGTCAATAACAGTGCATGGGAAGTTGTCGCAAGACCGGTCGGAAAATCAATAGGTGGATCTATAAGGTGAAGCAAGAAATAGATGGGAGTGTGGAGAAATAAAAGGCCAGATTTGTGGCCTTGGGATTCTCACAAGTTGAGGGAATTGACTATGAGGAAACTTTCGCACCAGTTGCAAGATACTCTTCCATTAGATCTATCCTTGCAATCTCAATGCAGATGGACTGGCGCATTCATCACATGGATGTGAAAACTGTGTTTCTCAATGGATTTATTGAGGAAGAAGTGTACATAGAGAAAATATAAGGTTTAGAGATCTTTGACAGTGAGTCGCATGTGTGCCGACTCAAGAGAGCATTATATGGGCTGAAGCAAGCACCTCGTGCTTGGTACACTCAAATTGATAGCTATTTACTATATTACTAGTATAGTCCCTTATTGTTGTTAGTGTAACCCCCTTATTGTTATTCTTGTACCCCTGTAACCCCCATATTTTTATTATTGTGCCCTTAAATTATTATTGTTAGGTCAACTAGGATTACATTGTGGCCCCACTAGGATTACATTGTGGCCCCATGGACTCCTATATATAGAAAGGAGGTTTTGTCATTTGTATCATACAATTATTGTTCATTTATGTAATGTATTGGAGGTTTCCCCCTCGAAGTGGCTTATTTCTAAGGCATTGATCTCTCCTTTTTTTTTCCTATTTTTGGAGCTGGTTTCACAATATTTGGTATCAGAGCTTTGGATTCTAGGGTTTCGCTGCTCCAAACAGGTCATCGTGTAATTTTCGCTATAACGGTTTTTCTATGAAGGTTCAGAAGTTGAAATTTTTAGGGCGCGAAGCCAAAATCCTGAGGAAACTCATCACAAAATTACAGAGCTTGGTTCACAATATTTTCGGAGATATGGTCTGTGGAAGTTAGGGCTTTTTCAGGATCCCGAATTTCATCGTAAAGAGGTGATCATGAGAAAATATCCATAACTCTCTCTCTCTTTGAGCATCAGATTGGAATTCTGTAAAAAGTGGCCACAAGTACACGGAATGTAGTTGCTTTTCTATAAATTTTAGAGTTGAAGGAGGAAACAGTGACACGTGGCAAGTTGTACAAGTTCAACATACTGAACCAATACATAATTAGGTCATTGTGGGAGATTAGACATAACTTTTTCTTGGAGAATCCAAATCTAGTCAGACCTGTGGCATTCGAAAGAGGATTCAGAGGGCTACCTCAGGGCCAAATTTTAGATATTGAAGATCCGAAATCACAGAGATAATTCAGTTTCAATATCGAGCTCCTCAAAAGCAAGAAAAAGGTGTGTAATTTTTTCCGAATTGCGTAAGTCTTGTGTAAAAAATCAGTTTGAAGTGATTCCAAGGGCCTATTGAGCATATATTTCAGTATTGGGTTCTGAAATGCCTCCTAAAAAGAATCAAACACCCATTAAGCCCTCAGAATACTCTATTATGACTCATGAAGATGAAGAATTGCAACATGATCTATCAAAATTACAAGAGCAAGTGCACCAAATTTCGCTCTCGCAAAGAGCAGCAATATGGATGGTTTGAAGAATAATATGGATGTTTGAATAAATACGTGGAAGTTAAGATGGATGGTGTGGAAGCTAAGATGGAGGACATGGAAGAAAAAATGAAAGACAACATGGAAAACATGAAGAATGATCTAAAAGCGGACATGGAAGGTTTGACAAAGTTGATACAAGAAATGATTCCTAATGGCGAAAAGATAGTAGAGGAAACTCATGATGAGAATAAAATACATGTTAATCGTGATTTCATAAACTCTAATGTTGGATTGAAGAACCACCATATTCCAAAGATGGATATGAGGAAGTTTGATGGCAAGGATCCCGTAACATGGATACTACAAATGGAGCAATATTTTGATCTCAATAATGTACAAAACACACAAAAGGTACGCATTGCAACTTTACATTTAGAACAAAATACATTTGTATGGTATCGATGGCTTTGCTCCCGTAAAAAAATTGTCACTTGGTCAATTTTTACGGAGGAAATGATAGCACATTATGAGGATACAAAGAGCAACACCTTCTTTACCCAATTGATAAATCTCAAACAAAAGGGTTTAGTGGGGCAGCACATTGAGGACTTCGAAAAATTGAATATAAGGGTAACTGATCTTACAGAGGAACACAGGATTGATCTCTTCCTAGGCACTTTAAAGGATAACATCCAACATGAAGTTCGCGTTTTGGAACCCGATTCATTGGAGAAGGCATTCAGGTTGGCAAGAAAAGTTGAATGTAAAATTATGGCGACAAGGAAGCCTACCACTCAATTCTATAAAGAAGGAAGTGTTGCTACGCCTAGATTTCCACAACCTACAAGGTTGACACCACAACAATTGGAAGTAAAAAGAGCAAAAGGGCTTTGCTACAGTTGTGATAGCAAATACACTAAAGGTCATAAGTGTGCTGAGAAGAAATTATTTTACATAGATTGTGAAGAGGAAGAAGAAAATGAACAAGAAGAGGATATACACCAGGAACCAACCCTAGAAGAGGAAGAAATGAGTCTGACCATATCGTGTAATGCATTGGCGGGAATTACCACTCCTCAAACTCTCAATATAGAAGGACATATCAAGAAGAAAAAGGTAATAGTGTTGATTGATTCAGGTAGTACCCATAATTTTATTCATTGTAAGGTAGCCAAGGAATTGAATTGTTTCCTATACCCGGCACTAGAATGTCAAGTGATGGTTGCAAATGGAGGAACTATAAATTGCTCTGGAAAATGCCATAATATCAAGCTAACCATGGGGGAATATGTATTGACTAGTCCAATGCTTGCCATTCCTATGGGAGGTGCTGATGTTGTACTAGGAGTACGATGGTTACAATCTTTGGGGACGGTAGCTTTTAATTTTCAAGAACTTTTCTTGAAATTTTTTTCAGAAGGAAAGGAAGTCGAATTACGGGGTATTGCGGGGAAGCCAGGAAGGATAATAAGCTCTAATGTCACGACAAAGCTTCTAAAGAAAGAACAACGAGGCGTAATTGCACAATTATGCTCACTAGAAGTTCCAACATCAAAATCATCTATTTCTGCAGATCTCCAACAAGTCTTGGACAATCATTCCAAGGTGTTTGAAACTCCCAAAGGACTCCCACCTATTTGTGATCGTGATCATGCTATTCATTTGATTCCAGGAAGTGTTCCTCCAAACATCAGGCCTTATAGATATCCTTATGTCCAAAAGAGCGAAATTGAACGTATGATTGCAGAAATGTTAGAGGCGGGTATAATTCAACCTAGTCAAAGTTCTTTCTCTGCTCCTGTAGTATTGGTACACAAGAAAGATGGATCATGGCGCATGTGTCCGGATTATAGGGAGCTCAATAAGCTCACCATTAAAGATAAATTTCCCATTCCTGTGATTGATGAATTATTGGATGAATTACACGGAGCAATTTATTTTACCAAGTTGGATCTTCGTTCAGGATATCATCAAATTAGAATGAAGACTGAAGATATTCCAAAAACAACATTTCAAACTCATGAGGTTCATTATGAATTTTTGGTCATGCCTTTTGGCCTTACCAATGCACCTTCTACATTTCAAGGGTTGATGAATTCCATTTTCAAACCCTTCCTTAGAAAATTTGTGCTAGTATTTTTGATGATATACTAATCTACAGTAGGTCTTGGAAGGATCATGTTGAACATGTTGACAGGGTGCTCAAACTATTGCAGGAGAAACAATTATATGCAAAAACATCAAAATGTTTCTTTGGAGTACAAGAGGTGGAATATCTGGGTCATATTATATCTCACGAGGGTGTTAAAGTAGACCCTAACAAAATTAAAGCCATTAAGGAATGGAAAGTCCCCACGACCATAAAGCAGTTGCGAGGATTTCTCGGGTTAACGGGGTATTATCGCAAGTTTGTTAAGAATTATGGGAGAATAGCAGCACCTCTAACAACATTATTGAAGAAAGATGCATTTTCATGGACTCTTGAAGCAACTAAGGCCTTTGAACATCTTAAAGAGGCAATGTGCCTAGCACCAGTCTTAACTACGCCAGACTTCACAAAAACCTTTATTGTGGAATGTGATGTTTCAGGAACTGGAATTGATGTTGTTTTAATGCAAGAAGGAAGACCCATTGCTTTTGAAAGTCGTTCAATCAAAGGAAAGTATTTACAAAAGGCTATTTATGAGAAGGAAATGTTGGCAATACTAGATGCATTAAAGAAATGGAGACCTTACCTATTGGGAAGACACTTCAAGGTAAAAACTGATCATGATAGCCTTAAACACTTTTTGGAACAAAGACTATCTTTAGAAGAGCAGCAAAAATGGGTCAAAAAGATGTTGGGATATGACTTTAAATTCGTCTACAAAAAAGGAAAGCTAAATGTTGTTGCAGATGCACTCTCAAGAAAGGATGAAGAGGTGGAAGCATTGCTTTGTGCCATTTCAATTATCCAACCAGATTAGATAACCGAAGGAAGGGATGAATGGAAGAAGGACGAAGAAGTGTGGACTCTCATTCAAAAGTTGCAGCAAGATCCTAGTACATCTGATACATTTAGTTGGAAAATTATTCCTTATGGTACAAAGATCGCTTATATATTTGCAAGAATTCCCAACTAAAACAAAAAATTCTTTTGTAATTTCACACTTCTCCTTTAGGAGGACACTCGGGATTTTTAAAAACTTACCACAGGGTGAAGAAAGGATTTTTTTGGGATGGCCTTAAATCTTATATTCAAAATTTTGTGGCAGAATGTTTGGTTTGCCAGCAAAATAAAGTTGAGACAATTAAGACCCCGGGAGGAGGAGATTTCAATGGATTTTATCACAAGTTTACCTTAGTCCGAAAGAAGGAGTGTCATCATGGTGGTAGTTGATATACTTACCAAGTATGCACACTTTTGTGCATTATCTCATCCATTTAAAGCGAGTACAATTTCTACTGCATTTATGGAAACAATTCAAAAGCTACATGGAAACCCGAAGATTATTGTAAGTGACAGAGATCCCATTTTTACAGGAAATTTTTGGAAGAAATTATTTTCTTGTTTGGTTACTCAACTAGCTCATAGCTCATAGCTCATCTTATCATCCTCAATCCGATGGTCAAACAGAGACAGTGAATAAATGTTTGGAAGAATATCTTCATTGTTTTGTATCTGATAAGCAAGCACGATGGGTCAAGTGGTTACCTCTCGCTGAATGGTGGTATAACACTTCCTTCCATACTGCAGCAAAAATGAACCCATTTATGGCACTTTATGGATATCATACACCATACATCACATCTTCTTTAAGGGAAAATTCTAGGGTTCAAGCAGTGGAGGATCACATCGAGCATCAACAAGAAGTTCTCCAACTCTTAAAGGAAAACCTAAATTTGGCACAAAATCGAATGAAACAACAGGCAGATCAACTTCGCAGTGACAGAAGTTTTGATGTGGGAGACTGGGTATTTTTACGGCTACAACCATAAAAACAAATGTCCCTCAAGCGAGCTAAGAAGGATAATAAATTATCGCCAAAGTACTGTGGTCCTTACAAGGTTTTGCAAAATATTGGTACTATGGCATACAAATTGGAGCTTTCTACTTCTTCGCGAGTGCATCCAGTTTTCCATGTTTCATGGTTAAAAAAGGTTATAGGGGACAAACTTCCAGTTCAAACAATATTTCCAGAACTTGATGAGGAAGGAAAAACCATATTGGAACCTGACACAGTCTCGGAAACAAGAACTCGACAACTATGAAATCGATCAATTTCATAGTATCTCATCAAATGGAAGAACTTACCCACTGAAGATTCTACATGGGAGGATGAGAATTTTATACAAAAGAACCCGGAGCTACTCAAGCGTTGAGGACAACACTTTTTTGAAGGATAGGAGCATGTTAGGTCCCTATATTACTAGTATAGTCCCTTATTGTTGTTAGTGTAACCCCCTTATTGTTATTGTTGTACCCCTGTAACCCTCATATTGTTATTATTATGCCCTTAAATTATTATTGTTAGGTCGGCTAGGATTACATTGTGGCCCCATGGACTCCTATATATAGAAATGAGGTTTTTTCATTTGTATCATCTAAGAATTGTTCATTTATGTAATGTATTGGAGGTTTCCCCCTCGAAGTGGCTTATTTCTAAGGCGCTAATCTCTCTTTTTTTTCTATTTTTGGAGTTGGTTTCAGAACAAAAAATTGTAGAAATTTCCTGTTTCCCACCCTGGTTTTCAGTTTCACCTTATTTCTCCTTTTAGTTAAATGCTCTTTCCCATATCCTTACATTCAACAACAGAAAAATATTTTTTTGCTAAAAACACAAATTCTGGAAAATTTACAGAATGCTGGAAAATGCAGAAATAAAAATCAGCAAGCTTAAAACAGCCATTCAACACATTTTAACACAGAGATTTTTGGTCAAGGTGACCCTAGATAAACCCCCTACAACTCTTGGGGAAAACCAGTTCGAAAGCTCCTTCTTATTTCTGAAAATGCTTTTTACAGTGAGGCAGAAATTACAGCAACTCAATAAATGTACTTATCTCAATTTCTGTGCATTCACTTCGCCTTGGAAAACGTGCCAAATAGGAAAAAATCAAAACAGAAATTTTACAGCATTAAATGCTGAACTGACTTTCTCGAAATGTATGCCTAGATGTACGACCGTACTGCTGTACGGACTGTACAGATTTGACAGCAAACCCTCCTCCTCGATTTTCATGCTCCTTTGCCTCGAAATCTGTGCCAAAGCTGTTGTACTGTTGCTGTAAGGATTTCTAGAAATTCGTGCCACCAACCAATAGTCTCTCTCCTCGATTTTCGTGCCCAGAATCTGCCTAGAAATAAATGTTGACGCTGTTGTACGGTCTTCCTCGAAAATTGTGCCTCTCTCCCTCGAAAAATGTGTCAACCTCCTGCTGTACGGATTTCTGCCTTGGGAATCGTGCCTCTTTGCTGCTGTACGGATTTTGCTGAAGTCTCTATCAGCTGCCCTCTTTCTCTCCTCACTGCTCAGAAATCTCCCTTGCTCTCCTTCTCTCCTTCTCCCAATCTGCTCATGAAAGAATGAATGACCTTTTCCTCCTTTTCCTCCTTTAACCTAACCCTAAGTGACTTTTGGGGAATCCCTAAATCCAATGGCTGAAATAGATTGAGATCTAGGGCTGAGATTAAATGCTCATTTAAATCTCACTTTCTATTTTTAATTCACCCCACTTTAATAAAGACCCACTTAGTCATTTATTTCCAAAGTCACTTTTCCTTTCTAATTTTACATTGACTTTATTAAAGTCACTTTAAAATTAGACTTTAGTAATTTTATCACTTAAAGTCACTTTTAAATTAGATTTGACTTTATAAAATTATAAAGTCACTTTAGGAGAAAAATTAAATTCTTTTGGACACTTTTCCCTAGGCCAAAGATCAAAGCCTTAGGGAACCACCTGTCCTCCGGTACCAAATTTCAACACTCCCTCTTATCGAGGAAGGTGTTCCTCACCACACCCATCTTGTCTCTGAAGTAGACATGCTTGCCCCGTGGTAAGGCTTTGGTAAGAATATCTGCAACCTGCTCATCGGTGGGAATATACTCAAGCTTCACAGCTCCTTTCTGAACATAGTCTCTGATGAAATGATATTTGATCCCGATATGCTTTGACCTGTCATGAAATACTGGATTCTCCGTGAGTTTAATGCAACTCTGATTATCACAGTAAATCACTGAAGGTCTCAACGGCTGACCAAATAAGCCAAACAACATCTTGCGAAGCCGGATGGCCTCACAACTAGCTAGACTGGCTGCCATATACTCTGCTTCCGCTGAACTCAATGCTACTGACTGCTGCTTTCGGCTGAACCATGACACCACTGCCGAACCCAACCCAAAACAACCCCCTGAAGTGCTCTTCCTATCAGAAGCACAACCTGCCCAATCAGAATCAGTGTAACCTGCCAATCTCACTCCATCCCCCTGCCTGTAGTCGAGACCATAATCCACTGTCCCCTGCAAGTATCGCAAAATGTGTTTTGCAGCCACCCAGTGAACCTTCCTAGGCTCACACATAAACTGACTCATCGTGTTGACTGCAAAACAAATATCTGGTCTAGTGTTGACCAAATACATCAAGGAACCAATCGGCTGTCTGTACAATGTGGGATCCACCAACTCGGAATCCGAAGCATGAAGCTTCTTCCAGTTGGTGATCATCGGTGTCGACATGGGTTTACAATCCTCCATGTGGAATCTGCCAAGGATATCCACAATATACTTCCCCTGCCCTAGGAAGAAATGCCCCTCCTCCTGCCACACCTCCAAACCCAAAAAGTAATGCATCAAGCCGATGTCCTTCATCTCAAACTCCGCCGCAAGATCTCTCTTGCAGTGCTCTATGAGTCTCTATGCACCTGTAATGACCAAGTCATCCACATACAGCACCAGAATGAGAGGCTCCTCACCTATCACAATATAGTAAAGGTTCGGATCTGCCTCACTCTTTGTGAAACCCATCTTCTACAAGTATGTATCTATCCTGGAGTACCAAGCTCTGGGAGCTTGCTTCAGGCCATAAAGGGCCTTCTTCAGTCTGCACACATGGGACTCCTTCCCATGCACCTCAAAACCCTGTGGCTGCTCAATGTACACCTCCTCCTGTATGAAGCCATTGAGAAATGCGGTCTTCACATCCATCTGGTGGATCTTCCAACCCATCTCTGCTGCTATTGATATAATGGAGCGGATCGAAGTATATCGAGCCACGGGAGCGAAGGTCTCCTCATAATCAACTCCCTCTACCTAGGAGAACCCTCTAGCCACAAACCTCGCTTTGAATTTCTCAATGCTACCATCTGCAGCTTGCTTTACCTTGTAAAGCCATCTGGAAGTAACCACAGATTTTCCCTCAGGCCTCGGCACCACCTCCAAAACATCATTCTTCATGATAGAAGAATACTACTCCTGCATGGCCTCTCTCCAGACCTGCTGGCTAGCTGCCTCCTCGTAGCTAGAAGGCTCAGAGTCAAGGATGCTGGTAGCCATTTCCATATAGCTACAAAACCTCTCAAGTGGTCTGCTCTCTCTGACCGGCCTCTTAGGCCCAACAACAGATGTGGCCTCTCTCAAGGTGTCCTGAAGCCACTTGGGCTTCCTCTTCCCTGAGCATACTTCTCCCATTGGAGAATTAAACTCCTCCTTCTCATCATCATTAGGAGCCTGAACTCCTGACTGTCTATCTGTTGTCCTCCTGACTGCACCTGAACCTGTAAATGCTAAAGTACCATGTGAACTGTCCATCAGTGGACTCCCTAATGAACTGCTCTGTGGACTGCTCTGCATGCTGCCCGAAGCACCACCCCTCTGACTCTGTGAGCCACTGCTCACTGACGGACCTAACATCGTCATAGATGTACCTCTGGATCCTCCTAATCCCTGCCCACTAGATCCCTATGACTGACTCAGCTGCTGCTGAGGGTCTGGCTGATCCAGATACTCTAACTCCAGTGACCTCCTAAAGGCCCTATCCTCCTCAAACTTCACATCCCGCCTGAGAACAACTTTCCTCTGTGCAGGAATGTAAATCCGAAAGGCCTTTGAGGTCTCACTGTAGCCCACAAAGATACCCTTCTCTGTGGTGGGCTCTATTTTGGTCCTCTTCTCCTTGGGTATGTAGGAGTATGTGATACACCCAAAGATACGAAGATGACCAATATCAGGCTTCTTCCCATAAAAAGCCTCCTCCGGAGTCATGTGCCCCAAGGCACGATGCGGACTCATGTTCTGCAAATAAACAGCAGTGTTGCAGGCCTCTGCCCACAAAAAAAATGGCAACCCCTGATCATGTAACATGGCTTTGGCAGCCCCTCCGATGGATCTGTTCTTCCTCTTCGCAACCCCGTTCTGCTGGGGGTTGTAAGGAACAGTGAACTCCCTCCTGATGCCTGCCTCCGCACAATAGTCAAAAAACTCTCCGAGGGTGTACTCTCCTCCATTGTCTGACCTCAGGGACTTGATCTTCTGACCTATTTGTGTCTCCACAAGAGCTCTGAACTCCTGAAACCGCTTGAAGATTTCGCTCTTGGTCTTCAAGAAATAAATCCAGGTCCTCCTGGAGTGATCATCAATGAATAAAACATAGTACTCATATCCACTCAAGGAAACATGATACATCCGACCGCTCACATCGGAATGAATCAGATCAAGTATCCCAGTCGCTCTGTTGTCACTGCTAGGAAAAGGGGATTTGGAAAACTTGCCCATCGCACATCCTCTGCAAGTATCAAAGTGATCAGTATTGAAATCTGGCACACCGGTAGTGATCTCCCGCAATGTCCTCAAGGCTCCATGATACATATGCCCCATCTTACGATGCCAAATCTCACACAGCTCAGAACTGCTAGCTCTGATGTCGGTACTATTGCTCAATGCCAAAAGGGGCTGAAATGCAAACCTTTACACCTTTGCATGGCGTACACCTATCACTCTAGCTGAATCAGCTAGAGCACCCCTGGGATATATCAGCACCTGTCCTCCCCTGAACAATATCTCATATCCTCTATCCTCCAAATCTGAGACGGATATGAGGTTCTTCCTCATCCCTGGCACATAAAGAACATCTGGCACCTTTAAGGGAGGTTTGGGTTCCCTATGAAATGTCAGTGTTCCCACACCGACTGCTCTAACAACTCTGTCATCACCGAGTACTACCTCTATATCAGTGCCACTCTCTGAAAGCTCTGAGAAGTACTCACGGACTCCTGTCATATGACGTGAAGCCCCACTGTCCACATACCAGATACCCGAAGATGCTTCGCTAGTCGAGGGAAATGCATGCTCCCTCTGAACCTCTGTGGCAGGTAATCCTGCACTAGAGGACTCACACGCAATGAACCCAAACTCCCGGTCAAAGCGATCTGCAAAGTCCTCAACCTCTGCTGATGCTGCCATGCTCTGGTTCTTCCCCTTCTTCTTCTTCTTCTCCGAACACACAACTGCATAGTGTCCCATCTTCTGACAATTCCAACACTTCACCTTGGAATAGTCCTTCTGTGTGTTACCCTGTTTACCTTTACCTTTACCTTTTCCCCCACCATTGCTTGTGGAAGCCTGCTTCTTCCCTTTGCCTTTCTTGCCTCTTGCCAACAGTGCTACATCCTCATCCTGCTCAACTGGCTTGGCTGCCCCAAGCTGACCTTTCCTGATCTCTGTCTGAATGCAATCATCCCAAAACCTCTCCCATGTAGGAAGGGTCTCACGTGCACAAACCCCATCAGCAAAGTTCATCCATGAACTGGGGAGGCCATTCACTACAATCCGCACCAACTCAATGGGTGAAATGACCTCTCCCAACTACTGCCAACTCATCTCTCACATTAGTAATCTTTGTGAGATATCCAACTGCACTATCAGTCTTACTCATCTTAATGGTCTTCAGCTTCTCCTTCAGGACCATTTTCCGGTTCTCATTGGTACTTTGGTAGAGATTGGACAATGATGTCCACATCTCATGAGCATTTCTCTTTCCTCTCACATGAGGAATGCAATGGTCTTTGATTCCATCTAGAATCAGTCTCTTACCCTTGTTGTTATTTTTATTATATGCTGCCAACTGAACAACATTAGTAGGCACATTAACAAGCTGTTGTTGGGTATGAACCATGATATCCCAGACTTCTGCCTCCTCAAAGATACTCTGCATTCTCTCCTTCCAAACGCTGTAATTGGTATGCCCATCCAACATATCCTCCACCCTCAATCCCAATGACATCCTGCTGTCCTAAAACTGAAAAATATCACTGCTGTAGCAAAGATAAAAAAAATTTGTGTGAAAAATCAGCTTGCTGGAATTTTTTGAGTGAAAAATCAGCAGACTCTATT
The DNA here is from genome assembly GCA_034641835.2 of Pinus albicaulis. Classification (NCBI taxonomy): domain Eukaryota; kingdom Viridiplantae; phylum Streptophyta; class Pinopsida; order Pinales; family Pinaceae; genus Pinus; species Pinus albicaulis. Next base: position 535,935,753 of record CM076583.1, read on the forward strand.
TTTCTTCTTGCTGTCCCAAACTGCACTTTCAGCACCCAAGCTCTGATACCATGTAGAAATTTCCTGTTTCCCACCCCGGTTTTCAGTTTCACCTTATTTCTCCTTTTAGTTAAATGCCCTTTCCCATATCCTTACATTCAACAACAGAAAAATATTTTTTTGTTGAAAACACAAATTCTGGAAAATTTACAGAATGCTGGAAAATGCAGAAATAAAAATCAGCAAGCTCAAAACAACCATTCAACACATTTTAACACAGAGATTTTTGGTCAAGGTGACCCTGGAAAAACCCCCTACAACTCTTGGGGAAAACCAGTTCAAAAGCTCCTTCTTATTTCTGAAAATGATTTTTACAGTGAGGTAGAAATTACAGCAAAAATTCCAGCAACTCAATAAATGTACTTATCTCGATTTCTGTGCATTCACTCTGCCTTGGAAAACGTGCCAAATAGGAGAAACTCAAAACAAAAATTTTACAGCATTTATTACAGCATTAAATGTTGAACTGAATTTCTCGAAATGTGTGCCCAGCTGTACTATCGTACTGCTGTACGGATTGTATGGATTTGACAGCAAACCCTCCTCCTCGCTTTTCGTGCTCCTTTGCCTCGAAATTTGTGCCGAAGCTATTGTACTGCTGCTGTACAGATTTCTAGAAATTTGTGCCACCAACCAGCAATCTCTCTCCTCGAATTTCATGCCCAGAATCTGCCCAGAAATAAATGTTGAAGCTGTTGTACGGTCTTCCTCGAAAATTGTGCCTCTCTCCCTCGAAAAATGTGTCAACCTCCTGCTGTACAGATTTATGCCTTGGGAACCGTGTCTCTTTGCTGTTGTACGGATTTTGTTGAAGTCTCTATCAGCTGCCCTCTTTCTCTCCTCACTGCTCATAAATCTCCCTTTCTCTCCTTCTCTCCTTCTCCCAATCTGCTCATGAAAGAATGAATGACCTTTTCCTCCTTTAACCTAACCCTAAGTGACTTTTGGGGAATCCCTAAATCCAATGGCTGAAATAGATTTAGATCTAGGGCTGAGATTAAATGCTCATTTAAATCTCACTTTCTATTTTTTAATTCACCCCACTTTAATAAAGACCCACTTAGTCATTTATTTCCAAAGTCTCTTTTCCTTTCTAATTTTACATTGACTTTATTAAAGTCACTTTAAAATTAGACTTTAGTAACTTTGTCACTTAAAGTCACTTTTAAATTAGATTTGACTTTATAAAATTATAAAGTCACTTTAGGAGAAAAATGAAATTCTTTTGGACACTTTTCCCTAGGCCAAAGATCAAAGCCTTAGGGAACCACCTGTCCTCCGGTAACCAAATTTCAACAAAAATCAGTGGTTGGATCTAGATGGATCTATAAGGTGAAGCAAGCGGTATATGGGAGTGTGGAGAAGTAAAAGGCTAGATTTGTGGCTCGGGGATTCTCACAAGTTGAGGGAATTGACTATGAGGAAACTTTCGCACCAATTGCGAGATACTCTTCCATTAGATCTATCCTTGCACTCTCAGCGCAGATGGAGTGCCGCATTCATCATATAGATGTGAAAACTGTGTTTCTCAATGGAGTTATTAAGGAAGAAGTGTACATAGAGAAACTATAAGGTTTAGAGATCTTTGGCAGTGAGTCGCATGTGTGCCGACTCAAGAGAGCACTGTATGGGCTAAAGCAAGAACATCGTGCTTGGTACACTAAGATTGATAGCTATTTCATCGGGTTGGGCTTCACTAAAAGTGAAGCGGATGCAAACCTGTACCAGATTGTGGTTGATGGTAAGCTTTCGATTATCATACTTTATTTTGATGATCTAATTTTGACAAGTGAAGAGCAGCTGATAACTTCTTGCAAGGAGGATCTTGCAAGGGAGTTCGAAATGAAGGACATGGGACTCCTTCACTATTTCATTGGTTTGGAAAAATGGCAGCGGGATGGTGAACTATTTGTTTCTCGAGGCAAGTATGCCAAAGAGATTCTAGGTAAGTTTCACATGGAGAGTTTTAAACTCATGGATATTCCTCTTCCAGGAAATTGGAGGAAAGAGGATGCTACTTCAGGAGAAGTAGCGAATGCTACTGTCTAAAGGTAGCTAGTGGGTTCATTGATGTACTTGGTGAACACCATACCACACATTTGCTACGAAGTTAACCAGTTGATTCAAGTTATGGTTAAGGCGACCAAGATCTTTTGGAAGGCGGGGAAGCATGTCTTGAGATATATCAGGGGTACTATAGAGTATGGATTATGGTACAGACGGATAGAGGGAGTGAAGCTTCAAGGCTTCATGAATGCAGATTGGGCAGGCAGTCCATCAGACATAAAGAGCACATCAAGAGGGATCTTCAACATAGGATCGACAACAGTTTCTTGGTACATCAGGAAGCAACGATCTGTGGCACTCAGTTTAGCCAAGGCAGAGTACATGGTAGCAAGTTCGGCTTCATGTGAGGCTATCTAAATGAGAAAGATCCTGGTTGGTTTGTTTGGTTCTCATATGGATCTGACGGTAATACATTGTGATAACCAGAGTTGCATTAAACTCTCGATTAGTCGAGTATTCCATGATAGGTCCAAGCACATAGAAATCTAGTACCACCATCTCAGAGATTGTGTTCAAAGGCACATTATGTTACTTCAGTACATTCCCACGGAAGATTAAGATGCAGATATTCTGACGAAGGTGCTCGCCAGGAGAAAATTCGAATACCATAGAGGTAGGATCGGGGTGGCAGATAATCCCTTTCTTGTTGAGAGGGAGTGTTGAAAGTCCAACAAGAAATTGCAACACACACACTAGTGTGGGACGATAGGTCCTAGCGATACATTAGTGTGAAGACCAATTTAATAATTAATTTGGTGCAGTGTCTAATTTGATTTCCCCTTAATTAAATTGGACAATAAAATGTAATCTTATCTCATAATCACTTGCAATAGTTAACTGAGTGTGATAAACTCAGTTAGCTCATGTATTTCGAGTTGAGGGTGGTTGGTGAGGCATGCAGAGTGATTCTATTAGTTATGGAGTTCGAATTGTAGTTGGTGCATTAGTTTAATGCATGAGTAATCAGTTAAAACAGTTAGGTGAGATAGAGTCAGTTTGACTAGTTGTAACTGTTTGTTGCACTAGTGAGAGATCAAGTGAATTAAATCATATTTAATTGAAAATCAGTGATTTTCCATGTAACTGAAGATTTACTATTAATGGCTGCATGCATGTCAGTTCCAGTGGAGACCCAGTTGAGACAAAGGTTAAAGGGATGTTAATTATCAGTTGTGTTATTAGAAAACTACCCAGATGCAATTAAAACACCACAAGATTTCCCATGATACTAGCGCAGTTGAGAAAGGCTGAAAATCCTAAGGAATAGGGATTGCATTCCTCATGAATTGCGCGAGCAAGGCAGGCTGAAGACAAGCTGAGAATTGGCTAAGTGTTGGCTCGATTTTGTCTAGATTAGTGCGAGACAATAGGCATATTGCAGGGGACTCTTGTGAGAAGAGTGCATTGTAATTGTTTCATGATTCCTTGTGGAATATACAATAGAATATAGAGGGGCTTTGAGCAGCAAGCTTTCCCCGGGAAAATATCTGTGTTGTGGTTTGATTTGTTTCTTTCTGCACTTGTTGTGATTGGCGATCGTGTTTATTTTCCGCAATTGATTTGTAGAAGAATTCACTATCTAGCTTTAGTACATTGCTTGATCGAATTGAATCCATTGATATGCATATGTTTGTATAATTTCTACATTCTATAGGCCTAGAGTAATACTAGGACCTTATCGTGCCAATCATCATGGTCAGTCCCACAAATTTTTGTTAGTCCTTTATGTAGAGTCTTACTGAAGGATTCAACTACATCACTTGCTTAGGGATGATAGATCAATGCATTTTTGTGGTTGATCATAAATTTTTGCAATAATTCTTTCAATTGTCCCATTAACAAAATGTGTTCCTTGATAAGTAATGGTGGTTAAGGGGAATCTAAATGTTGTGGTGATGTTTTCATATCTAAATGTGGCTACTCCTTCCTTTATAAATTATTCAGCTATTTCCACCCCTACCCATTTTGTTAAATATTCAATGCGATGATATATTTTAGTCTTCTCCATTTTATCCTTTGACGGAAGGAGCCAAAAAAATTGATAGACCAAATTTCAAATGGTAAACAACGGTTTACCAAATACAACGGAATTTCATCCTTCAAAAGTGGATGACCCATTCGCTACCAGATATCAAATTTCTTTACTTTAGCCCAATAATAATTATGTAAAGTTGGCCACTAAAGGCACATTTGAAGGGTCCTCCTTATTGTCATGTTGGCTTGATAATAACCACTAAAGGGGCCCACATATACTTCATCATTATTCCTTCTTATTCATGCTCAAGAGCGTGTCTTCTTAATATGTAATCTAGTCCAATTTTATACAAATAACCCTTCGTTATTGTAAACAAGGCAACCTTCATTGCTAACATTTTTCCTTGTTTTTTGGAGGGTCCTCAGATTCCTTTCCTTCGTGCAAAAGTTGCACTATGTATGCTAAGTCTATAGGGGTTTCCTTGACTCTAAATAGGTGAGCATTAGGTATATAACCTTCTATCCTTGTCAGGTCTTCACATTTGATGAGTTGTGAGAGATGGTCAGACTCAACATTATTTTTCCTTACTCAGACTACTATATCAAATTCAAACTCTTAAAAGAGTCACAACCATCAAAATATTCTTCCTCGATGGATTGGATTATTTATTAAGTATTTCAATGATTGATTATTAGTAAAGAATGTGAATAGGTTGGCCAACAAGTAATAATGAATCTTTTGTAAAGAAAATATCATTGCTAAGCCTTCTCTTTCAGTTGTCAAATAATTTCTTCCAGTCTTACTTAGTTTATAATTGGTGTACGTGTTTGGACGGTCAATGGTGTCATCACTTGGTTGAGCCAACATTGTTATGACTGTCATGTTTGACTCTTTGACATGGACATGAAATTTCTTTGTCCAATAGGGAAATCTTGATATAGGTGCCTTGACTATTTTTCTTCTAATAGTTCAAAAGATGCATTGCATTCTTTGCTACATCCAAATTTAGTATCCTTTCAAAGGGTCTTATCAATTGGAAAAGGAATGTTTGAATAATATTTGATGAATTTTTTTGTAATATCTAGCGTGCCCCAAAAATATTTTTTTATCTGTTTTTAGGTTTATTGGGGGTTTCAAATAGAGGATGGATTTAATTTTGGCCATGTCTACCTTTATTCCATCTTTTCACTCAATGTGCTTCAACGATATTCCAATAAGCATTGCAGATATATACTTTTTATATTGAAGGAAAGGTGGATTTGTTGACATTATATATGTTGTTTGAGAAGACGATAAATAGTCCAATCATCAAAATATATTGCCATAATTTTATAGATATATTCTTGGAATGTTTTCACCACAATTATTGTAAATATTGTTGGAGCATTTTAAAACCAAATGGCATCACTCCATATGCAAAGGAACCAAATTTAGACACAAAATTTGTCTTCTCTTGATCCTTCTCAGTGTTAAGAACTTGATTATATCTAGAGAAACCATCAATAACAAGGTAACAATCATGTCCTACCACTTTATCTATTATCTCGTAGGGGAAAGGAGTCACGAATGATTTGTTATTGTCAATCTATTTAAACCTTGGATGTTGATGCAAATTCTTAGCTTTTTTGGGTCACGCTCCTTCGGCTAGACAACCACAAGCCTTGCCCATTCAAATTTATCAATAGGGTAAGTTGGCTCTGGATCAATAGCTGGATTTGGATCTGCAAATGAATATGATTCTGCTCCCCAAATTGACTCACTCAGATGCTTCAGGATGCCGGTATGAATTGTAACATTATCAAACTTCTCATAAATCCAAATATGCTTCTACTAAAAAATTGAAATGACAAATATAGTTGTGAGAGTGAGTATCTCACATATCAAGCCTTTGCCTTTGTTTACTTTGTTATAGCTTCCCTTTCTTCTCAAATGGGAAGCGTGTACATTGATCTACGTACAGAAAATTGAGACCTATGGAATGATTCCTATAACTAACATCCTTTCAATTTCCTTTTAAATGGTGGGTTTATACTTATAAGCTAATTTGTAAGGACTTTTTTCAATACGCTTAATGCCATGGATGAGATTTATCTTCATCTCCCCCATCTCTTTTACAAGTTCTTTCAAATATTTGTAGTCTCGAGCAAATATGCCTTGATACTTTCATGGTAAGGAAACTATTTCTTTTATTTTCTTTTTCGACCAACAATTTCTTACATGAGCCATTTTTGGTCAATCGTATGTCAAAATGTCAAATTCTCTTATTTTTAATTTAGCATTCATCCATTTTGGCGGCTTAGATTCATCAAGTGTGCTTTCCCCTTCTATGATTTGAATGTAGGTGAGAGGGAAATCAAGCTTCTTAGAATTTTCTTTATTTTCTTCACTCAATTTTCTTAGGACTATTTTTACTTCTTTTCTCACTTTAGGTGAGCCCTTTTTCATATAAAATTGTTCCTCGAAAACTTATGTTTCCATATATGAATGACGAGCAATCGATTTCTCTTTATTCTGACATGACACAAAGCTGCAAGTCAAGGTCGACTCCATGTCAACTTTACCTTTGACTCTTTTTATTATTTCCGTGGGATTTGTTTTTTTAATAAAGTCTTTAATTTATTGAATTGGTTCAACTAGGTTGGATTATCCTAGCACAAATTTGAAGTCCTTAATAGAAATTTCCTTCATTTCATTACAAGAAAAGGTATCTTCCCTTGCTTCCTTAATTTTGTACCACTTGTAAGGTTTTTCATTGAGAATGATTGGGAACATATGGGGCCATATATGTTCATACCTATAGCCAATTATTCACCATTCATTTTCACAGTGATGCATGTGGGCCACAGGGTCAAAACCCAACTTGAGTTTTAGGATGTCAGTTTGTGCATAAAGTTTTTTTTACCACGAAACCACTCCACGAAGTATGTGGTTGTTATTTTCCTTTATGTAATTGTGGATCATTTGTTTCCCACTATCATGTTGCCTTCCCAGTGAATGAGTGTATGAAATTCAACATTCTCCCATTTGTTGTAGCTAATTTGGGTACCTCCTCGACATGGGCCAATGAGAACTTCATTATTTGAACCTAAATGGAGTCACTAGACCCAACTTTAAATCTATAGGTAGGAGAGTCAACATTGGTTCAATTTTCTTTTCATACAAAATCATTTTTGATTTTATTAAAAAACATGAGCATAATTTTTGAATAGGTATAGCCTCAACCGACCAAATTTATTTTGTTGTCGACTCATAGTTTTCTATTTGTCATTCATAAAATTCAATATCTAAGTTTTGGCTGACTGACAATGGTGAACCTATTTTTATTTGTCCATACAATTTTAATTCAACATTGCCTATATCTTTATGCATATATTGTTATACTTTTATGGCTTCTATGTCTTTGTTCCACTCTCCGAAATGGGGTTTTTATTTCTTTCAGTCAAGAGGAATTACAATTTTTTTTTGTTTCCTTTAATCTTAACTCTATTTATTTTGAGAGAATTAGTGACTTTCATTTTGAAATCTCAAGGCCATCTGGCCAATATTGGATACGTGGGGATTCCTTCAACTAAGTCAATAACTTCAAAATTGACTAAAGTTAGAATCCCATTATGAATTTTTCTATGTTTCTTAGTGTTAATGGTATCAATGGATTTCATGTCTACCAATTTTATGTAATTCATTTTTTTATGAAGTTGAGGTCATCCCAATCCTTGGGGAGAATATTGACTTCGGATCTGAAATTAACTATTGATTTACCATATATCCATCGATTTTGAGATCAACCTACAGATCATAGTCATCTTGTAGTTTATTTTGAGATAATTCCCTTAGGTTCTTATGAGACTTTTGGTATTCTTTGTATTATTTCAAAATACTTAAGATTTTCAATAGATGACCAAATGATTGATTTTCCTTCAACAACTAAAGTAACTTTTCCAATACAACATCCTTGATTATTGTTGTATTTTATGATAAACCCCCTCGACCTGAAGATCTGTCACATTCATTATTTTTAAGGAATTCCAACACAATTCATTATTAATCCCTCCTTGTTTGGGTTGGGATAAACATTTATATTTTTACATGGTCAAATAGACAATTATTTTCACATGTAATTCTCCTAAATCGGTCCTGATCTAGTAATAACATATAGGCTTTCGGAGTTTATGACTTTTTGATTTGGTACATTATGGATTAAATTAACAATTTATTTATTCATGATATTTTCAAGCATGATGGGATGGTCTTTTAAGGAGTGATCCCCCACTCCATGTATGCTACAAACTTTGTGTGATATTCCCACTTAGCAATATTGCTAAGGGTAAATATCAATTTTGCCAATTTTGTCATATTTTGGACTATTACTTAGGAAAAGTGGGTTGTGGGACCCCACATGGAGTTTTAAGCTAAGGTAAAGGCCCAACATAGGAGAAAGGGAGAAAATGGAATGGCTACAGGATGGTGGGGGGCACACCAAAAGAGAATACACTCCCCTCTTGGTAATACACACTTTTGGAGGGAAAAGATGAAGGAAATCTATGGTTGGATCCCACGTGGGGAAATTGGAGGCTCTCTAACACCCCCTTCCCACATCTACCCAAGCAATCGACTAGCTGGGGTAAATTTGCAGTGAGAGGCTACTATATTGAGATTCAACCTCCTAAATGACCTTAAGGAAGTGGAACCGATGGAAACATAACATACATACCTTGTACATCATCAATGACACCCCCAGGAGTTAACCCAACCTTTAAGGCCCCTTACCCTGGGTCACACTGACATTTTGGCCTCTTTGAGCCATAGCTGCAGGCATGACATTGCATGCCAGTGCCCAAGAGGTTATAGCTGCAGTCATAACACTGCATGCCAGTGGCTAGGGCCCCAAATGGACAGTTATGTGCCTGCGAATCTGGGATTTGAGCCACCTTTTCTGGCCCAGATCCCAGGTCACTGCCCAAAACTTCATGAGAACTTAAGGCATAATAAATAACAACAGGACAATGATACATAAGCAATCACATCAGCAATAATTCATATGGATCCCTCCTCGCCATGACAAGCATTTTTTCAAACATGTCATAGACATTGAATCTACAGGTGTAAACAATAGATTTAAGCATAGGGGTCTCATACTTATATGAGAATCACTAAGAAGCATTTATCCCTTACATCATTAGCTACAATACAATCTAATTGACCATAGATACAATGTGCATTCATTTACAAGTAAAAACATGGAGAGAGCCATGCATCATGATTGATAAAATACGTGCTTATAACTAACATAATAACAACAAAAATACAATAGATACAAGAACAATATAATCCACATAATAACCAGTACAATTATACATCAAATACCAAAGGAATGAATTTCTCATTATTGAATATAGAAACCAACCAGGGATGGGACTACCACGCTCCAGCCAACCATAGATTCGCTGAGTCAAATCTCTCTTCAGCCAATCACCCCCGTGCCATATTCCAAGCATGAATGTGGGACTCATAAACAACCAAAAAGAACCAAACAAGCATGAATGTTACCGGATTTATCTACCTATAGCGTGAGGAATTTGAGTGCCTCCTAGTCTCTCAGGCTTTACCATAATCCACAGTTTGAATCAGCGATCACTAGGCCCTAAACTGAGACATACTCTCCAGAATTTATCGTACATCCCATCTCGGGACTACTAGGCCCAACAAAGAGAAATCCACCTCTTAGATTTACTGTATATCCTGCACAACAGAGAGAAATCCACCTCTTAGATTTACTGTATATCCTGCCATTCACCGGAAAGGATTCCTAGGCCCACTGAGGCACACAATTTGGCTTTACCGCAACTCACAGTCTGGCTCAGGGGTCACTAGGCCAATGGTTTTATCATGATCCATAGTCCGGTTCAGGGACCACTAGGCCATGTGTTTTTCATTTCGAAGATCGACCCCACTGAGCTTCGAATCCATTCGACAATCCAGCTCAATCGAAGTATGAGAAACCCATCTCATCAAAACTACACAGAAATGAAAAGGCTAGGTTGAAAACACTGTCACACCTGGAAAACCCATGCCAAGATAGAAAATAACCACATTCAATACCATGCATGCTAGATCTAGAAAGGAAATCACATATTCAAATCAATACCTGCAAAGAATCTCGTTGTAGCTGCTTGATCCTGCTCTTCCTTGTTTTCTTTTCCTTTCTTGCTCCAATGCCAAAGTGCTCCAAGAAAACTCTAAGTGTCCAAGAGAGAGAGAGAGAGAGAGAGAGAGAGAAGAATGAGAGAACTCCAAAAATGAACTCACAAAAGGTACCAATTGATTCTCATAAGCCTTTTTATTTAAGAGGCCTCTATTTTCTTCAATTTCCATTATTTTCCTTCTTTTTCCTCCTCACATGCAACCTATGACCTTTCATCTCCCTTTTTCCTAATTTCCATTATTTTCATAATAAATGTGCAAAAAATTCCATTTTGTCTTTCCAAAGCCTTTTCCTTTTCCTTAGCCATACCAAACCAAATAAACACCCACTAGGATATTTTACCCAATATTCAGCTTGGAATAAGTGTCCCAATAACCGTGGTTATATATATATATATGAATGTATATATATATATATATATATATATATTTCAAACTTTATTAGACATGGAATTTTCACGAGGGCTGTTATAGAACCCTCCCCCTTGGGGGACACTCTCCTCGATGTTCAATCACATATATACCTCATCAAAACTGTTGGAAGACAAATACTTCTCATGGAGCTTTATATCCTAGCTCGATTCAGTATTTACAATGATCACCATGCTAGAAAGCAACCCATCATGAAAACACAACAATGTGACATCATAGCAATAAGATAGCTATACTGACAAGACACCCATCCCACTTATTGGAGATTTATAACATATATCATAGCGGCATTTACAACCATATACATATGTACATATACTTGAACACCACATCAAACATATATGAAAACATCATCAAAACATATGCTAAACAAATATTAACATCACACCAAAACTGATTTTCTCAATCAGAAAACAAGGAAGGATACATGGCCAACAGTTGATCCACCATCTCCCATGTAGCTTCATCGGGCCCAAAGTGCTTCCATTTCACTTTAACTTGCTCTATTGCTCAATTCTGGAGCACAGGCACCTTTTTTCTGCAATATACACTTAGGCTTCATTTGGATTCTCCATCTGGTTCCAGCCACAATACAAACCATTCAATCACATGATCAACATCTTTAATATATTTCTTAATCAATGATATATGAAAAACATCATGGACTTTCATTGTGGAAGGCAGTGCAAGTCGATAGGACACTGGTATGATCCTCTCAATAATCTCGAAGGGTCCACAAAACTGTGGTTTCAGCTTGACACATGATCCAATCCACAAGGATCTCTTCTTGGGCTTGATGCACAAATACACCTGATCCCCAACTTGAAACTCCTTGAACAACCTGTTCCTGTCTGCATAACTCTTCTGCCTATCCTATGTTTCCTTCAAGTTCTTCTTGATCACTTGCATTTCTTGCTCCATTTCTGCCAACATCTCTAGTCCAATCAGTACCTTATTAACCGTATCACTCCAACTGATAGGAGTGTTGCAACTCCGCCCATACCTAGCCTCAACTTGACTCATCTTCAATGACTCCCGATACCCATTGTCACTCTCCTCGATGTTCAATCACATATATACCTCATCAAAACCGTTGGAAGACAAATACTTCTCATGGAGCTTTATATCCTAGCTCGATTCAGTATTTACAATGATCACCATGCTAGAAAGCAACCCATCATGAAAACACAACAATGTGACATCATAGCAATAAGATAGCTATACTGACAAGACACCCATCCCACTTATTGGAGATTTATAACATATATCATAGCGGCATTTACAACCATATACATATGTACATATACTTGAACACCACATCAAACATATATGAAAACATCATCAAAACATATGCTAAACAAATATTAACATCACACCAAAACTGATTTTCTCAATCAGAAAACAAGGAAGGATACATGGCCAACAGTTGATCCACCATCTCCCATGTAGCTTCATCGGGCCCAAAGTGCTTCCATTTCACTTTAACTTGCTCTATTGCTCAATTCTGGAGCACAGGCACCTTTTTTCTGCAATATACACTTAGGCTTCATTTGGATTCTCCATCTGGTTCCAGCCACAATACAAACCATTCAATCACATGATCAACATCTTTAATATATTTCTTAATCAATGATATATGAAAAACATCATGGACTTTCATTGTGGAAGGCAGTGCAAGTCGATAGGACACTGGTATGATCCTCTCAATAATCTCGAAGGGTCCACAAAACTGTGGTTTCAGCTTGACACATGATCCAATCCACAAGGATCTCTTCTTGGGCTTGATGCACAAATACACCTGATCCCCAACTTGAAACTCCTTGAACAACCTGTTCCTGTCTGCATAACTCTTCTGCCTATCCTATGTTTCCTTCAAGTTCTTCTTGATCACTTGCATTTCTTGCTCCATTTCTGCCAACATCTCTAGTCCAATCAGTACCTTATTAACCGTATCACTCCAACTGATAGGAGTGTTGCAACTCCGCCCATACCTAGCCTCAACTTGACTCATCTTCAATGACTCCCGATACCCATTGTTGTAGGAAAACTCTACCAGTGGAAGATACTCTTCCCACTATCGCTGTCGATGCATCACATACATCCTCAACATGTCCTCTATTATCCTGTTGACCCTCTCAGTCTGTCCATATTTCTGCAGATGATAAGTTGTGTTGAAGGCTAACTCGGTGACCAAACCTACAAACAACTCATTCCAAAACTTGGAAGTGACATTTGCATCCCTGTCTGACACAATCTTCTTTGGAACACCATGCAATCTGACTATGTCCCTGATGAAGACCTGTTCAACATCATTAGATGAGTATGTAGTCTTCACCGGTATGAAATGTGCAACCTTTGTTAACATGTACACAACAACCATGATGGAAACATGTTGTCTAGCTGTCTTAGGAAAACTTTTGATGAATTCCATGGAAATGACCTCCCATTTCTACTTTGGAATCGTAATTGGCTGTAGTAGTCCACCTAGATGTTTACACTTTGCCTTAACCATCTGACAATCCAAACATCTAGGTACAAAATTTGCCACATCCTTCTTTCGATTCAGCCAATAATAGAATCTCTTCACCATAGTCAATGCCTTTTGGTAGCCTGGGTCACCCGAATATGGTTTCGCATGAAACTCCCTCAAGATCACCTTCTTTAGCTCACTATTTTCTGCTACATAAATTTTTTCTCTAAATCTAACCAATCCATTTGTTGTGAGACGATAGTCCAAATCCTGTACATGTGTACCTATACCTGTACCTGTACTTATCCCACCACCTGTACGTGTACCTATACCAACGCATGTACCTGTACTAATACTTGTACCTATACCCGTACCTTGTTGCAACCCATGCAAAATATCCATATACCTGTGATCTTGTTGACTTGCCTGCAATATCTTATCCTATAAGTATGTCCCATAAGAGCTCATAGTTGTTATGTGATTTACCTATACTTGCTTGCTAAGAGCATCTACAACCCAGTTCTCCTTTCCCTTGATGTACCTGATCTTGAAGTCAAACTCACTGATCATAGACAACCATCTAGCCTGCCTAACATTCAAATTCAAATGGTCAAACAAGTACCTCAACCTAATGTGGTCACTCATCAATACAAAACGTCTGCCAAGAAGATAGTGCCTCCACATCTTCAATGCATGTATAATCACTGCTAACTCAAGATCATGTATCGGGTAGTTCTACTCATACTTGTTTAGATTTAGTGACGAATAGCATTCCACCTATCCATCCTACATAGGGACCCCACCAAGTCCTCTCTTGTAAGCATATGTACACACTACAAACCACTTTTCCATATTTGTAATCTTTAACACTAGAGCATGTGTCAACAACTGCTTAAACTACTAAAAACTAGCCTCACACTCCTATATCCAATAAAACTTCTTACCTTTCCTCTGTAATGATGTAATAGGATAAGTAATCTGTGAGAAGTTCCAGATGAACCTCCTGTAGTAACCTGCCAATCCCATGAATGATCTCACCTGATCTACATTCCTAGGATCTAGCCACTCCATGATGGCCCTTATCTTCTTTGGATCTACTGTAATCCCCTCCTTGGAGACAACATGTCCCAAGTAGTGTACCTCAATCTGGAAGAAACTGCATTTGTTGAGCTTAACATACAACTTATTCTCCCTCAACAACCTCAACACTATTTCCAAATGCTCAACATGCGGTTCCTAATTTTTAGAATACACCAATATGTCATCAATAAACACAATCACAAACTTGTCCAAATAAGGGCACAACACATTGTTCATCAAACACATAAATGTAGTTGGGGCATTAGTCAGACCAAATGGAACTACAACAAACTTATAATGCCCATACTTGGTCCTGAATGTGGTCTTGTAGATGTCCTCTTCATTGATGTGTACCTGATGATATCCCGATCTCAAGTCGATCTTAGAGAACATTGTTTCTCCCTTCAGCTGATAAAAAAAATCATCAATCCTCGGTAATGGGTACCTATTCTTGATGGTCACTTTGTTCAGCTGCCTTTAGTAAATGCACAATCTAAGAGTACCATCCTTCTTCTTCATGAACAACACAGGTGCACCCCATGGAAATACACTTGGTATAATGTATCATTTTTCAAGCATCTCTTTCAGCTACAACTTTTACTATACCAACTCGGGTGTGCTCATCCTATAAGGTTCTTTTGATATTGGAGCTGCCCCTGGAATCAACTTATAAAAAATTCTACCTCCCTGTGAGGTGGAAACTCTGAAATATTTGCTGGAAACACATCCTAAAACTACTACAAAACTGGATACCTGCTCAAAACATCTACATCCTCAACCTCTTTACCTTTGTCACTAGAGATAGGAACTGCAAATAGCACGTACCCTTTCCCGCGACTGCGCTTGGCCTGCATGGCTATCACCATCCTAAATAATGTGGATTTCTTCTTTCCCTGTAAAACTCTCGGTTCCCCATTGTCATCCAAGCACTCAATGGATTTGTCATACCAATGCACTTTGGTTCTGTGAAGAAACAAGATATTGTATGATCCTAATGGCAATATGTTCGAGTCCGCTTTTGTAGGCATACCATTTAACTCAAATGCGCAAGCTCTTACCCAATGGTGAACTCTTTTCTTCGTGCCTGTAGCCAATTGCACTAACCAAGATTTTGCATGCATTTATTTACTCAAGCCATACTTATTCACCAAGTCAGGACTAACGTAGCTATAATTAGATCCAAGATCAATCAAAATATAAATAACTCGATCACAAAGTTTACCGTCCATCTCAATGATAGATGTTTGGTGCTCTGCCTGCATGTTGTCCACAGTTGGATAAATACAAGGAATGTTATGCCCAACATCCCCAAAAGTCTGTGCCTCCTGTGCACTGTATATCTTAGTCCTACCACCCTGGTTCTACGGACAATATCTCCTAAGGTTTTCCTCACTGCATGTCCAAAACTCCAACCGTCCCGTACCATTACCTCCATGCTCCTACTGTGATCTATGTTGTTGCTGTGATCCATGTCCCTGTCTAGCTGCATTAAACTTCTTCTAGGGTGCCACGTTCTCTTTCTCATATGTATTATGAGGCCTTGATATCTTAGGCTACCATTTACTTTTACCTTGGTCTTTCCCTTTCCATCCTTGTTGAGACTCATTCTTGCACTTTGAATGTTCATATTAATGCTTCAGCTTCTCGATGACTTCCTAAAGTGACCAAGGCCCATCAGACTCAATCCAGTCTCTAAATTCTAATGGAAAACCATTGAAAAATCATTGAAGTTTAGACTTATAATCCTTAATATATGGCACATACCTCGGTAGCTCCATGAACCTGGTTGTGTACTCTTCATCTTTCATTGACCCCATCTTTAGCTCATAAAATTCTTTGGCCTTACTATTATAGTACCTCTATGACAAGTACTTCTTCCTAAAAAAAATCTTGAACTCATACCAACTCAAGTCCTCTATTATAATGTCTCTGACTCGCTTCACATGTTCCCAGCATATGTGTGCTTTACCTTTCAAACTCAAGATAGAAATTTTGGCCTTCATCAAATTAGAAACTCGAATTTTTTTATTCTAAGTATCCAAGCCTCTCCATCTTCTGGTTTCTTCAAGTATCCATCAAAAGTAGGCTGTTTGGCTTTCTTAAATTCATCTCGCTAGTATCCCATGTCACTCCTCTTGTAAGGATGATACCGATGATGATCACGATGTTTATCCGAACTAGAATTAGAATGGTACCTGTACTCATCTCCTCTTATTTGGAGTGTCCAACAACCTACCATCTCTCACTATATCAACTCTATCTAACATGTGTCCACCAAAAGACCTGCTACCATATGCCCCATTAGTTTTTTCCTCCTATCCATGGGCGATCTGAAGTGTCCCTTGCCGTTGCAACTATGACAATCTCTGAAGAAGTATTACATTCACCTCTACTTGTTTCTCTTGTGCCTGTATGATCCTATCATTGTCTGCCTTATAACTCCTTGTGTCTTCCTTTAGGCTTCTCAACGTGTCTGCCAAATCAGAAGAGTGCCCACCATGATGCTCATATGACTCATAGGGAGAGTCATTGTAGCCTACCATATTTCTATCCATGTTGATATTTCTCCTGCAAAGCATAATATGTTAGCTAAACCAAATAAAAATACACCAACATACCTTCTGTAATTTGGGGAGGATACTTCTTGCAATATCAACCAATCAATGTAGTACATGTATAGACGTAATCATAACATCATATAAACTTGTAACACATGGTATATTAGCACGTAAACATCATTGTAGTTGGATTCCAATCATCAATGCATGCCCATACCAAATACAAAACATGGCCTAATGCATAGCCATACCAATGCAACTTGACCACACACCATCACAAGCACAAACCATACACAAGCACAATTGACATGTAACCAAGTATGAACAACCAAGGCATGTTCAACATATGACATCACAAAAGCAAGCATCCACGGAAAACACACAAGCATGACCAATATGTGACCAAATATAAACGAGCAATGCATATTCAACACGTAACAATATGTAAGAAAGAGTGCACGAACAATACATAAGCATAAACAACACACAATCAATCATACACTCATGACAACATGTTGAAAACAACATCATTAGTCCTCCCATGGAGACACCACTGCCACCATGGCCAACACAACATGGATGCAATAAACACATACACCATAGGTACAAGAAAAACATAAGCAATCAACAAAAGCATGACCAACACACCGCCCATCTAGTCCAAGGGTTGAACCATGCTTTGATACCACTATGTAACAACCCCTTCCCACATCTACCCAAGCAACCAGCCAATCGGGGTAAATATGCGATGAGAGGCTACTATAATGAGATTCAACCTCCTAGATGACCTTAAAGAAGTGGAACCGACAAATACATAACATACAAACCTTGTACATCATCAACGATACCCCTAGGAGCTAACCCGGCCTTTAAGGCCTCCTACCCCTGGGTCACACTGATCTTTTGGCCTGTTTGAGCCATAGCCGTAGGCATGACACTGCATGACAGTTATGTGCCTTTGACTCCGTGATTTGAGCCACCTTTTCAGGCCCAGAGCCAAGGTTACTGCCTAGAGCTTTATGAAAACTTAAGGGATGATAAATAACAACATGACAATGATACAAAAGCAATCACATCAACAAGAAGGGGTCCAGGTGTAAACAACAAATTTAAGCATAGGGGTCTCATACTTATATGAGAATCGCTAAGAAACATTGCTCCCTTACATCATTAGCTACAATCTAATCTATTTGACCATAGATACAATGTGCATTCATTTACAAGTAAAAACATGGAGAGAGCCATACATCATCACTAATAAAATAAATGCTTATAACCAACATAATAACAACATAAATACAATAGATACAACAACAATAGAATCCACATAATAACCAGTGAAATTATACATCAAATACCAAAGGAATGAATTTCTCATTAATGAATATAGAAGCCAACCGGGGATGGGACTACCATGTTCCACCCGACCATAGATTGGCTGAGCCAAATCTCTCTTAAGCCAATCACCCCCATGCCATATTCCAAGCATGAATGTGGGATTCAAAACAAACCAAAAAGAACCAAACAAGCATGAATGCTACCAGAGTTCTCCGCCTACACCATGAGGAATTTGAGTGCCTCCTAGTCTCTCAGGATTTACTGTAATCCATAGCCCGAATCAGGGATCACTAGGACCTAAACTAAGACATACTCTCTAGTATTTATCATACATCCCATCCTGGAACTACTAGGCCCAACAAAGATTAATCCACCTCTTGGCTTTACTGTATATCCCACCAGTCACTAGCAAGGATTCCTAGGCCCACCGAGGCACACAATCTGGTTTTACCACAACTCACAGTCTGACTCAACGGTTACTATGCCAGTGGCTTTACCGTGATCCATAGTCCGGTTCAGGGACCACTAGGCCATGTGTTTGTCGTTTTGAAGATCCACCCCACTCAGCTTTGAATCGATCTGGAAATCCAACTCAACCAAAGTATGAGAAAACCATCTCATCAAAGCTATACGGAAATGTCAAGGCTAAGTTGAAAACACTATCATACCTGGAAAAATCCGTGCCAAGACAGAAAATAACCACATGCAATATCATTCATGCCAGAGCTAGCAAGGAAATCACATATGAAAATTAATACCTACAAAGAATCCCGTTGCAGCTGCTTGATCCTACTCTTCCTTTCTTTCTTTGCCTTTCTTGCTCCAATGCCAAAGTGCTCCAAGAAAACTCTAAGTGTCCAATAGTGAGTGAGAGAGAGAAAGAATAATGAGAGAGGTCCTAAAATGAACTGATAAAAGGTACCAACTAATCCTCAAAAGTATTTTTGTAAAAGAGGCCTCTATTTTCTTCATTTTCCTCCTCACACATGCAATCTGTGACGTTTCATCTCCCTTTCTCCTAATTTCCATTATTTTCATAATAAATGTGCCACAAATGCCATTTTCCCTTTCCAAAGTCTCTGCCTTTGCCTTTGCCAATTTCCTTAGACATAATAAACCAAATGGACACCCACTAGGATGTTTTGCCCAACATTCAGCTTGGAATAAGTGTCCCATCAACCATGGTTACTATTTTTTTAACTTTACCACATGGATTTTTCACTAGGGCTGTTACGAGTTCATTGAAAAAATAGGAGGAGGCACTCATTTTTGGGCATTTTGATCATTTGAACATTCACCCTTGACTAACACGCTTGAGTTGAGAGCCAAGTCTACATGTGTTTTTGAGCACACGATATTTTCAAGCGAGAATCTCACCCTACCTTTGGTGTACTTCGAGTGCTAGGCCAAGGAGGTGTTTTGCATCACTTCACATATGACTAGGGAGATTTCTAAGTGAATTCATGGAGTTGGAGATCAGGTGGGACGCAGGAGGGGATTACGCTGCCTTTGGAGGATTTGGTTGTGGAGCTGGGAAATTGTTGAGCTTTTAGGGACAACCTAAGGCCTTCATTTACTAAATATTTGGAGCGTTTTCAAGGCCCAATTCGTGGAAGATTGCATAAAGCAAGCCATTCATACTAGGGAATGCGTGGGCCTGCACGGTGGTACTTCGTGCCACACGTGGGAGCTGGGGAAGAGAAAGATTGAGTGCTATAACTTACAGGATCATTCCAGAGGGGCATTTGTTGAGTATTGTTGCCATTTTGGGGAACTTCAACAATGACATTTATAGGTGGGTCGAAATACCCAATAGATAGTGGAGTGTGGGGAAATTGGGCCGAAATTATGGGGTCAAAATTTGGCCAAACCCTTTCTAGGTTTTGGTGTGTTATTGGAGGAGAGACAAGGGTTAATTTCCAGGAATTTTATGAGCAACAAAAGGGGGTCAAATCAACCATTCTTCGCAACCAACAATTCAGTTTTATTGGGGATCAATGCAGAGCCATAGAGGGGACAACTACGCAGCTGTTGGGGCACTTGCTTTCATCACTTGGGCTTTGCTGGCTTGCCTTGAGCAAGCCCAGGTGCACACTTTCCAAAAATCTATTGTAACCCAAATTTTTATAATAAAATGGCTCAGAGAAGCGCAATTTTTGGTTTATTTTAGGGTGTCTGATTTGTGTGTGATTTTTGTGGGTATTTTTGCTATTCACACTTTGTTTATCATTGTAAAATTTCCTTAGGGATATTACAATTTGATATTAGTCCTTTCTTTTTGTAGTCAATCGGGGTTGATATGGTCATCTTTCTAGCATATAAGACTATATGTCTAGCCTTGACCGCGACCTTCATGGCTTCCCCTTCCATGTCTTCCATTGAAAACATCTTTATTTCCTTGTCTTCCTTGGTATCCACCTCTTCTTTGGAACCCGTTTCTGCAACCTTGGTAACCATATTTTTTTTCTTCGTTAACATTTTGGTCAATTACCTGTGTGTGATAAACTACATGGTAATTAGGCTTATTCCATCCATTTAACCTACACTCACGTGTCGAGTGGCTTGAATCTTCACAGATTGCACATTTTGAATTTTTTAGATTATGGGGGCAATCTCTAGTACTATGATTTGTCAGAGGTTGACAAATTCCACATTATATATTTGCCTGAATTTTCTAGACATCTTGGTCTCTTTCAAATGGGTCACCATATTTGAAATGATCTTTAGTACGATCTTCACATTCATATGGTCGATCACAACATTTTTAGTTTTTACTCTATTTGTTTATCCATCGACAATAAGGTCAACCACTAGTTGTTTTCATTCTCTATCTGTTGGGCTTATTTAATGCTTCTTCGCATGACTGGATTTTGTGCATTCCCAACAACCCTCTAATTATTTAGAGTAATCCGAACACATGCAACTGCACCAGGAGATGTTCATCTATGGTGTATGGGATTTGACCAAGCAAATTCTTAAACCTTTTGTGATACTCATGCACAATCTCTACTGGAATTTGCTTAATTTCTCTAAGATTTTAAGCAACAAGATGTTTAACATCTTATGCTTTAAAGAAAGAAAGAAAAATAGCTTTAATTTATGCTTTAGTCTTTATTTAGTTTTGTAGAACCAGGTTAATGTTGCCTTTCTCAAGGTGTCGATGAACTAAGCCATTTGCTTGTCTTCGTTGGTTAATATCTGCATATCCGAAAAATTTCTCACCCATGAACTAGTGCCTCTTGGGGTCCTCATCACCCTTGTTATGAGATACGATTAAGACCCATTTTATATTTGATAGAGGCTATGAATTTAGTTTATTAAGAGGAGCTTGCGTTTGTTGGCTTATTGGAAGAATCGTCTGTGAAGTTGATTGCGCCGTGAGGCGCTCTACAACCCAGTATAAGGGTGATGTGTAGGTGTAATGTAAGAAAGTTTGTTAACATTTTCACATGTCAGCTTAATATGTTGAATTTATATTAATAAAATTACGAATAATTTTTAGATAAAAGAAAATAATAATATACATATTACATTAAAATATATAACATATAAGTATCAACTATAAATTAAGATTCATTTAACCTTATAAATTAGAATAATGATTCTGTAAGCAAATTTAAATTTAATTAATAAGCACATAAAAGCTTTAATACTTGCAATAAACTTACAATATGAGAATATGTTTAACCATGGATATTCACATCCACTTTGCCATAGATATTATTAAGTTGTAAATAGACTTTGTTACAATACTATGGCTCGTTAATACAACATGCCCAAAACCATCTCTCATTTCACAATCAAAATATTTTATAAATATTTTATTTGAATTTAATTTTATAACATCTTTTTGATTAAATCTAAAAGGAAAAGGATTATAATTAAATCAATTTTAAGGTCACAATCAAGCCACACACCAAATTGGTGTATGAGACCCTCTTGTTTGTGGGACAAGGGATCCAAGCCACACACCAAATTGGTGTATGAGACCCCCTTCTTTGTGGGACAAGGGACTGACCTCCGCGCTAAGTCTACGAAGGCATGCATACTCTACCCCCCTCTGGTTTTGAACCTGTGACCTCTTATGAGGAAAAAGATGCTCTTAACGATTAGGCCCACTCAAGCTGTATAACTATAAATTAAGATCTGTTTTACCATATAAATTAAAATAATAATTTTGTTACCATATTTAAATTTCATTAATAAGCACATAAATACTTAATACTTACAATATAACAAGATTTTTAATCATAGATATGCATCCCCACTTTACCATGGATATTATTAACCATACCATATCAATAATGGTTGATCAATACTACATGCCCAAAAACCATCTGTCATTTCACAATCAAAATAATACTTACAATCTAAGGAAATTTCTAACCATGGATACTCGCCTGACTTTACCATGGATATTATTAACCATAACATACCATGGGTCAAAACAATAGCTCATCAATACCATTTGGGCGGAGACACTCTCCATCACATCATGGAAGAAATGTTGTATTGTCTTTTTTATAATGTTTAGAAAACATAATATAAAAATAAAAATGAAAATAAAAAATAAAATTATTAATTAAAACATTTTGACTCAGTGAAATTACATAAAAATAAAAATTAAGCTAAGTAAATAAACCAACCTTGATCCATATTAACTCCAGATCTATCAAGCCCTGAGAGGGATCAAATCTCTGGAGGTGCAAACCTTTCTTCAAGTTTTGCACTCATAAAAGAGGTTTGCACCTTGAGAGATTTGATCCCTCTCGGGGCTCGATAGATCTAAAGTTAAGATGGATCTAGACATTAAGATGGACCTAGGCTAGTTGCACTTCAATTATGATAATCAGTCGTAGGGTGGTCATCTTGATTACTACAAACAATTAGTCTTTTTTGTCTATCTGTGTTTAGTTAGTTCTTTTACATCTTTGTTTACATGGATTATTTTATTGGTTTGACAAATCTTATCTATATATTCTACTAACATGTTTTCCTAAAGACTTGTTGGTTCATTATCGACTAATTTCAAATTTTTTTCTTCAATAAACAAATTTAGTGGAGGGGGATTGTGGGGGGTTGTGTTCATGAAATCCCTGATGTGAAGGAGTATATTATTGTCTCCTTAACTTCCTATTCTATTACTAGAATTTTGATCAAAAGTTTGTCATGTAGGTTGCTTTGTTCATTCTTTTTATACACATTGTGGAGGGTTCAAGGTCCATATGAAGCCTTCACTAGAGAAAAGCTCTAATATAGGGACTAACATCTCTAATGGAAGATCAACGTAACATGGGTCTTAAGTCATCAACATCCATACTTTCCATTGTATCTACGAGTTGAAGGGCATCACTTGTTGCCTCAATCAACTATAGACTTGCACTCCTCATAAGAGTTGTCGGGGTTGCTTCTCTCAAATTTGCTTGGTCATAGCCAGTCTCAAATGAGTTTAGTGCACTATTGATTGGTTGCTCCTATGGTTATTTTTTGTCTTTGAGGATCTTTGCGCTATGATTTTCTTCTCATCTCCTTTGTCTTTTGTCTAATTTTAGTTTCTAAATGTCAACCAAAGGTTTATAGTCTTGCATCTGACATGTAGTCTTTCTCCTAGATTCTTCTTCCAATATGTTTGTTGTTTTTGATTGACTTCCTCCTTGTCTCTAGCATTATACTCTTCAATGTGGTCAATTAAATCTTACTTCAACCGAGGCATATCATGAATCACCAAACCCCATCACCGATCTTGACTTACTCTAGGTTGACGATGCACATGATTGCCATTTACAATCAACTAATTTATTTATTTATTTTAGTTGACTATTGAGTCTAGTTGGCAAAGTTGACTAGCCCTTCCCACCTCCTTTATAGATAGTGGGTGAGAGAAATCATACCCCTTGAAAACATATTTTTGAGTAATCTACTATTTGCACCCACTCTAAATCCATTTATACAAATTAAATAAACATAAATCACTATCCGAAAAAAAACTTTTATATAAAAAAGAAAATCTCATACACCAATTTAATATCTTACTTAACCATAACCTTAAAATTTTTATTATATTATTAAAAAAAACTTAAAATTTTTATTTTATTATTAAAAAAAAACTTTAATTTCATTATTGATTCAAATGGCAATTCTTAATAATCTTTCTTTTAATAATAACGAACTTAAAAAATTAAAAATCTAGAATTTATTCAATTTTTTTAACGAAACCATTTCACTATCTTTAAATTTTACTTGTAAACGGACCCTATATGTGGGCGCTAACCCATCGAAATGAAAAATAAATGATACGGGCGAATCTCGAATTCGAGAAACGGCGTGGTGCGAATCAAAGCCGAGTATGGAGGCAAATGTCTGTGTCTGCAATTCAATAAATATCACATAATACCGGTCGCAAATCTTCCCCGTCCGCAACAATTGAAGATAGTAGATTCATACAAAATACAGGAAGGCTGTTGAAGGAACGAGCATGTAATAGCACTGACAATCTATTCATCGATTTTGAAATGGGAAGTGAAGAGGAGGGGGCTCCTCCTTTGGCAGTGCCCATCTCTCAAGCAGAAGGCCCCTCACTTGTTAATTCTCTACCAGCAGCAGCAGGGGTCACAATTATCACAGGCTATTTGGGTGCTGGCAAATCTACTGTAAGTCAATCCAAGACATCTATTAATATTTTTCTCTATTAAGTTTGCCAGAAGAAGATGGAATGAATGAATGGGTGTGGGTGCAGCTGGTGAATTACATACTGAAGGCAAATCATGGGAAGAGGATAGCGGTGATATTGAACGAATTCGGGGAAGAAGTCGGGGTGGAGAGAGCGTTGATAAGCGAGGGAGAAGAGGGTTCGAATTCGGTGGTGGAGGAATGGGTGGAGCTTCCCAATGGCTGTGTGTGCTGCACTGTCAAACATAGCTTTGTTCAAGCGCTGGAAGAGCTCATGGCTAAACGACAGCGGTTCTTCTTATTTCCTTAGCACCATGTATTAATTACTTCATCGCATCAAGGGGAGGGAATTAGAGAGTTGTTGAATTTATAATCTGTTTTCGGCGTTGTGGACAGATTTGATTATATCCTACTGGAGACAACAGGGCTTGCAAATCCCGGTCCTGTGGCATCTCTACTTTGGCTGGACGACGAGCTTGAATCTTCTGTTCGTCTGGATTCCATCATCACTGTTAGTTCTCTCGCTCTTCCTGTTTACTAGAAAAAAAATCTCAAAGCTTCAATTTTATTATTATTATTATTTTTAAATAAGAATGGTTAAATTTTGTATTAGAAAGTTTCTGCAGCCTCATTGATCAGCATAATAATATTAAAAAGAGGACTGTCCCACAGTCTGTAGCTCATAGTAAGTCCAAAAACTCGCAAATAAAGAGAGTACGATACAAAGGACTTCGCAGAGATGTACAAAAATTCTTCTAATACAGACACCTAAGGGAAGACCAACTGGAAAAACATGTGAAAACTTAAAACTATTTAAAGACACGCTTGTTGTAAACTTTCTCTTGTTCCAATAGAAAAGGCTGGGGTCTTCGAGCCTCTTCTATGCCATCCATGTCCACCTCTTTGGCATCTGATAAGCTTTCTCCTCCTCGATGTTTTCCTCAATATCTGAGCCAATGGACATTGTGTAGTTGGAGGTAGCTGATTGGGTCCCTTGCAAAATTTGATACCTGTTGGCGTAATACACTACACAGCCTCTAAATCCGCAATTTGTTTATTTTGCTGTAATAAGGTTTCCATTATAACTGCCATCCCATTACTATGATTTTCCTCCTGGTTATGAACTTTCCCTATAGCAGTAAATAATGATGTCCTCTTATCCGCATAAAGTCCTCTTGATGTGGACTGGCGTGACGAATCCCAACAATTTCAGAGAGGGGCATTGCTCTGGGTGGTTGTGGTTCACTATAAAGTCCAATGTCCAGTGGAAACTCCCCATAATCCACCAATTCCAAATCCATATACTAAATTCGTCTACCGGCACGGAATACTACGCTTTCACCGCCAATTTAAAACCAGATATCGTGGAGGAACGAACTATGGTTGAGGAATTTATACAATAATTCGCTTTATCTGTCAACAGGGCTGAAAGTTTCCTCCAAGAATTCACCAAACACAGGCTCAGGTACGTAAGGAGATAGAGAAAATTACTCACCTCAACTGCTGGCCGGATTGGGATATTCCTCCAAGAATTCACTAGTCTCAGGCTTCCAGATTGTACTCCAAAGATTATCCAAATGCGAACAGAGAAATGTCGACAAGCCAGCTGCCTGGATCCAGAACCTGCTCCATTATCCCACCTTTGCCCGGGGTTGAATTAAATCCGAGTTGATGGAGTTGATCTCTCATTACAATTGAACTGTGCAGTGGTACATAGAGTATGGTGAACCTTGGCTTCCGTCCTTTGTTAACTTTGATATTCCACTTGTCTTGGAAAGGTGGCATGCAAAATTTTGGATATGAACTGGGGAGATGGAAACCCCCCTTTTACCCACAAGGTTCCACATTCCAGTGAAGAGGCTTCGTTTGCCAAGCGAACAGCCAGCTGGTTCCTTTCTCTTAGGATGTGAAAAAAAATTATTGATTCAAAATGACTGACCTCTTTTTGGATTTTCGGAATGAACCTTGCTAAATTGCCATCAGCCAAAGAGGAGCAACACATGAATCTGATAATTGTTATTGAATTGCCAATGACAATTAGTTCTCTAATTTGCCTTGGGTAAAGAAGTTTTAATCCTTGATAAAGTGCTAGCACCCATTCAAAACTTGTTTGTTGATTTCTTTTAGGATAAAAAACTCCCCACCCCCAGTGGATATGAATTTTCTCTATAGCAGTAAGTAAAGATGTCCTATTATTGGCAATAAAGTCCTCTTGATGTGGACTGGCATGACTTATGTCAACAATTTCATAGAGGGGGCATTGCCCTGGGTGGTTATGGCTCACAGTAAAGACCAATGTCCAATGGGAACTCCCAATAATCTGGGAATTCCAAACCCATATGCTAAATTCCTCTGCTGGCACTGCGAACTGCCCTTTCACCACCAATTTAACACCAGAGATCATGGAGGAAGGAATCATGGAGGAAGGAACTATGGTTGATGGATTTACACAATAATTCACTTTATCTGCCAACAGGCCGAAATTCGCCTCCAAGAATTCACCAAACACAGGCTTAGGTACCTGTGGAGATAGAGAAAACTATTCACCTCACCTCAACTGCTGTCCGGATTGGGATATTCCTCCATGAAATCACTAGTCTCAGGTTAGGGAGAAATGCTTCCAGATTATACTCCAAGGATTCTCCAAATGCGAACAGAGGAATGTCAACAAGCCATCCACCTGGATTCAGAACATGCTCCATTATCCCACCTTTGCCTGTGGTTGAATAAAATCCGAGTTGATAGAGTTGATCCCTCATTACAATTGAACTGTGTGGTGGTGCAAAGATTATGGTGAACCTTGGGTTCTGTCCTCCTCTGTTAAATTTGATGCCACTTGCTTGGAATGGTGGCATGCAAAATTTTGGATATATCATAAAAGAATTAATCAAGGAACCGGGGGGATGGAATCCCCGTCTTTTACCCACAAGGTTGCACATTCCAGGCAAGAGGCTTTGTTGGCCAAGCAATCATCCCACTGATTCCTTTCTCTTAGGATGTGAAAAGACTATTGATTCAAAATGACTGGCCTCTTTTTGAATTTGCGGAACGAACCTTGCCAAATTGCCATCAGCCAAAGAGGAGCAATGCACGAGTCTGATAATTGTTATTGAATCTCTAATGACAATTTAGTTCTCTTATTCACCTTGGGTAAAGAAGTTTTAACCCTTGATAAAGTGCTAGCACCTCATCCTAATTGTTTGTAGCTCTACCAAGGTCCCATTCAAAACTTTCTTGTTGATTTTCTTCAGGATAGAAAACTACCCACCCAACCCCCTGCACTTGCCACCCCAAAAGCTTCAATATTTCTTAGCGTTGCAAAATACATCCCTTTTGTCAATCTGGAATTTCAGTGTTCATAGGCTTGCTATTCATCTCTTTGTAATTCCAAGGAGACTATTGATGTGGAATGAAATCCTAATCATGGGATATGCACTTGTATCAGCAAGGTTTGCAATTATAAAAATGAGGAGTAAAATAGTTCAACATAGTATCATGATCCATCCCATTTTCAACTTTTTTGGATTAGTTTGCTCTCTAATTGTATCATGTATCCGAGATAGATAAGGGATAGCTCTAAGCTATGCTTCGTATATTCTTATTCCCAATTGGGAATGAGTTACCTAGCATATGTTTGCGTGTCTAGCAGAGTGGATTACCTAGCATGTGTTGGATACGCGTCCACTGGCAGGTAGAGTGTCCACCTTCTTTGTGTGCTGATGGTAGGATGTGCATCCAGGCTAAGGTGGATTATTCCTTCCAGTGTTCGTAACTTGTAGAATTGTTCTGTGTTCCTGTAACAATGAACAAGGCCATGCTTATGCAGATAAGTCATAGTTTGTAATCACTTTGATTAGAGCATGTTTGTTAGTGTACTTTTGTCAACTTTCAGCACATGGTAAGCAGATCCACATTCTTGAAAATGGAACCATATTCTGGGAATCTTAAAACTGATAGATCTGTCAAAACAACAGATACATGAATACTAGATCTACAAACACACAAGTCTGAAAATAAAGACAGCAAATACACAAATCTGCAGCACTCAATCACTCTAAAAGAAAGAATTACAATGCAATAAGCTCTAAACTCTAACTGTCTAACCACCTTAATGGTGCACCCTTTGTCGCTTTTATAGAATAAAAAACAAAAAGGAAATACAATAAATTTGGTCACCTTCATTGGTTTGCCTCCCATGAAGAGCTAAACGCTAAACCTACTCCCCTGGTCCATCTTATTGTTAATTTGTTCCATATTTCTTCTGAAAGGTTCAACTAGTCAATTTTACATTTGCATGAGCAAGTGTACAGGTCCCTTTAATCTTGCAACTTAGGTACCACATGGAAGTGATGCCATTGGTATGCATAAGGCTGCTGAAAGGGTGTCACTCTGACTTGACCTAGTTTGGTTAGTCATGGTGACCCATGTCTATGAGGGTAAGGTAGGGTTATCTTGTTGTGGGTCCTTTGCTTTTTCCTGTTGGAAAGATGCCACAAAGCTTCAATAGTGCACAAGATGGTCATTCCCTTTACTCAAGTGGGTAAGGATGAGACTAGAAGAGCTGATGCTATGGTACGTAGCCTCGTTAAACAAAAGGTGTTACTCTTTCATCCTCCTATAATTACAATGAGTCCCTGGGGCCATAACTGCTAGACTAGGTTTCCCTTCCACTTAATCACGGAAATTGGTTTGGTAAGGTCACTCCCTGATGCAGGAGCATCCAGACTTAGCCAGCAATGTGATTGTATGTTCACATGTTGTGGCTAACATGCTGTGGATAAACATTGGTTATTAATATTTTACTTAATTTTAAATGAGAGGAGTTAGTCTGTTTGGGTTTGCTAAATTAATTAGGAATAAAATAGCAATTGGTTTCTCCTTGCGAGGAGATCAAGCCAAGTAGGATAAGAGCTTAGAAATAGGGTAGCATTTGTCTGTTAAGAGTGGTTCAAACAGAAATATATTTAGAGACGAGAAGGACCGCTTCAAGTAGATCTATATATGTATGAGATAGGTGTGAGAGATAGGGTGCAGAGTGTGGAAAATGTGTGAAATAGGTGTGTGAGAAGAGTGAGAGAGTCGAGAAAGCAGAGAGTAGAACTAATTGTAAAAACCAACCGTTCAAGGGCTTGGCTCTGTAATTCCATTTATTATTAAATTCCAAGTGTTTTGTATTTTCGATCGGACTCTCTGTTTTAAACCATTAGTTTGATTTCCCTGTTGAATCGCATATGTATAAATTGCATAGTAGGAAGGACAATTGGATTTGCAGACGCAACAAGGACCGTTAGATTCGACATCGATCAACGGTGAGAGATCACATTGTAGTCGGAGGACATCTCACATCACAAAGAATAGTGCTTACGGTTAAGAATTTCGCAAGTTAAATTATTTCACTTGCAATGCGAAGTGAGTCAGCGGAGATATAACTTGGACCGTCGGATCCAAAAAAAGCCAATGGTGGAAATTGCAACGCACAAAAGCGATTTCCCAGATCACAATATTTAGAATTTAAGTGTTAAGGTCATCGCACAGTAAGTAATATTGTTTGCGATGCAAAGTGGGTAGAACCACGCGTCAACACAGCGCAACATTGCAGATCGCAAGAAATAAGTTTTAGCGTTAAGTTAAATTGTAGCTTCGGCGAAGTGCGATCATCGGTGATTGGTCGGGCGTGTTCTGGGACCCTCCGGTAAGAATTTCTGCGTATATGCTTTGTTTTGGGTTTACGTGTGTCTATTTAAAGTAGCGCTGTTGATCGCGCACATATGTATGTTAACAAACTCCAAAGTTTGAGATCCACTGCGAGTAAGTGAGTTTGTGTGGACCCATAAACTATAGATTCCGCGCGTATTCTGATATTTGTGTAGCTAGTTTGCATCATTTGGTATCAGAGCAGACTTGAGTTCTTGTTCTTGAAGGTTGGAGTAAAGATGCCACCCAGGAGAGGAGTCGGCATAGGTCGGGGAAGGCCGAAATCTAATGCAATTTTGCTGGACGAAATTTGACATCTTTGTACAAGAATGGAGACAGTAGAGGTTGTTGAAAGGAGAGCACTTGAAGAAGGAGATGTCAGCGCAACAGAGAAAACTTCTGAGGAAGAAGAAGTAGTAGAAGATGAGGCAACTAAAGTTTTCAAAATATTGGCAAAGGTTAGTGGAAAACTGAGAATGGAGATTCCTTCATATGAGGGGAACTTTAATGTGGATGAGCTGATGGATTGGATCAGTTCAATGGATAAGTATTTCGATTTGGAAGAGATCGAAGATAAGAAGAAGGTCAAGTATGCAGCTACCAGGTTGAAGGGTCATGCATCTATTTGGTGGGATGAACTACAGACATCCAAAGTTAGAAAAGGAAAGCCTAAGATCAATCAGTGGGATAAAATGATAAGGAAGTTGAAGAATAAGTTTATGCCAAAGGATTATCAATTGAATCTGTTCAAGCAATTGCAGAATTTGAGGTAGAAAGGAATGACTGTCAAGGAGTATACAGAGGAGTTTTACAAGCTGAGCATTATAGTAGGACATGTGGAAGATGATATGGAGAAAGTAGCCAGATACATCAATGGCTTACGGTATGACATACAAAATGAAATCAGTTTGTTGAGTTTGAAGACAATTGAGGATGCCTACCAAACAACTTTGAAGGCAAAGAAGAAAATGTTGAGGAAGCAAAGTCAGAGGAATATAGGTAAAAGTCCAACAAGAGGACGAGGAAATTTCAGAGCAAGATTTCAACACTCTTAGAATGAAGCAGGAGGTTCGAGTAGCAGACCGCCACAAAGAGGAGACTTTGGTAGAGGAAGATTTGCACCTAGAGGCAGAGGCCGAGGAAGAGAAATTCAGTGCTACACATGTGGAGAATGGGGACACAGATCATGGGATTGTCCTCATAACAAACCAGCAAATCAGTGGAATGTGAATGTAGCTGAAGCAAAGGAAGAAAACCCTTAGGTCACGGGCAAAGAAGAACCTCCTGAGGCAGGAGAGTCTTTATTACTCAAAAGAGTATTGCCTAAGGCAGAGAAGGAAGCAAATGAGGCAGCGCAGAGGAAGAGTCTATTCAGGACAGTATGCAAGTGTAAAGAAAAGTGTTGCAAAGTTGTGATTGATAGTGGAAGCACTGATAATCTTGTTTCCACAAAGATGGTTGAGAAATTGGGGTTGAGTAAGGTGGTACACCCTACTCCTTACAGAGTGTCGTGGCTACAGAAAGGACATCAAATTTTGGTGACAAAACAGTGCAAATTGGAGATACAGATCGGTACATACAAGGATGTCATATTGTGTGATGTTATGCCAATGGACGTGTGCCATGTATCGCTGGGAAGACTTTGGCAATTTGACAGAAAAGCCATTCATGATGGCAAAAGGAATACATACACCATAGAGAAGGATGGAAAGAAGCACACATTGCTACCTTTGAAGGATGAAGCAGATAAAGGAACAATTGAGAATAATGTTATGCTGATCAGTGGAAAGGAGTTGCAGCACGAAGTCAACAAGGAGAAAGAAATGCATTTTGTTGTTGTGGATAAACCAAAGGTAATTCTAACTAAAGCAAATTTAGACAATTTGCCTGTGGAAATTAAAGATCTGTTACATGATTATGTTGATATAGTTGTTGATGAATTACCAAGTAAATTGCCACCAATTAGAAGTATCAGTCATCACATAGATTTAATACCTGGTGCAAGTTTACCAAACAAAGCAGCATATAGAATGACCCCTCGGGAGAATGAAGAAATTGGAAGACAGGTACAGGAGTTGTTAGATAAAGGACTAATCAAAGAAATTCTTAGTCCATGTGCAGTACCAACCGTGCTTAGTCCAAAGAAAGGAGGTGAGTGACGCATGTGTACTGATTCCAGAGCCATAAACAAGATCACAAGATCGCTATCAGGTATAGATTTCCATTGCCATGCATAGATGATTTGATGGATTGTTTAAGTGGGTCAAAGTATTTTACTAACATAGATCTGAAGAGTGGATACCATCAAATAAAGATTAGAGAAGGAGATGAATGGAAGACTGCTTTTAAGACCAATAGTGGATTGTATGAGTGGTTAGTGATGCCTTTTGGGCTCACTAATGCACCAAGCATATTTATGAGACTAATGAATGAGGTTTTGAAAGAATATGCAGGAAAGTTTGTGATAGTCTATCTTGATGACATTCTGATTTTTAGTCAAAGTAAGGAGGAGCATTTGGAGCATGTCAAACTGGTGTTAAGTACTTTGCAAAAGGAGAAGTTGCTCATAAATTTGAAGAAGTGTAGTTTCATGTAGAAGTAGCTCATTTACCTGGGATTTATAGTCTCAAAAGAAGGCTTGAAGATGGATCCAGAAAAGATTCAGGTAATACTGGATTGGCCAACTCTGAGAAGTATATTTGAGGTAAGGAGTTTTCATGGTCTTGCAAGTTTTTACAAAAAGTTTATAAGAGGTTTTAGTCAGATCTGTGCACCAATAATTGAAACAATAAAGGATAGCAACCAACCATTCAAATGGATGGAAACAACAGATCGAAATTTCAATTTGTTGAAAAAGAAGATCACCGAAAGACCTGTTTTGGCCTTTGCAAATTTTGATAAAATATTTCAAGTTGAGACTGATGCCAGTGGGATAGCAATTGGAGCTGTCTTGAGTCAAGAGCAGAGACCGATAGCTTATTTCAATGAAAATTTAAATGAGGCCAAGAAGAAGTATTCATCCTATGATAAGGAGTTCTATGCTATTGTGTAGGCTTTGAAGAAATGGAGGCATTATTTGTTGCCCAAGGAGTTTGTGTTGTATTCAGATAACCATGCATTGTAGTTCATAAACAATTAGCTGAAGTTGAACCAAAAGCATGCAAAGTGGGTGGAGTTTTTGTAGAGTTTTACCTTTGTCATCAAACATAAAAGTGGTAAGTCAAACAAAGTTGTTGATGCTTTGAGTAGAGTAAATTTGATTATGTAGAAATTGAAGATTGGCATTTTGGGGTTCGAAGAGATGATTGACATGTATGAGGAAGACACAAATTTCAAAGAAATATATGCAGATGTTAAGAATCCAATGATTCATAATAGAAGCCAGTGGTTAGATTACATGATTCAAGGAGGATTGTTGTTCAAGAATAATAAATTGTGTATACCTAAGTGTTCCATGAGGGAAAATTTGATTAAGGAAAAACACAGTGGAGGACTTTCTGGACACTTTGGACAGGATAAAACATTTGCTCAAGTAAGTGCTTTTTATTATTGGCCAAAAATGCAAACTGATATCAAAAAGTTGGTTGAGAAGTTCAGGATTTGTCAACATGCCAAAGGAAGAAGTCAAAACACGGGGTTATATCAGCCATTGCCAATACCCAATAGGCCTTGGGAGGCTGTCAGCATGGATTTTGTTTTAGGGTTGCCAAAGACTCAAAGAGGACATGATTCTTTCTATGTTGTTGTAGATAGATTTTCTAAAACGACACATTTTATTGCTTGTAAGAAAACTAGTGATGCAACTCACATTGCTAATTTGTTTTTCTCTGAAGTTATAAGATTGCATGGATTGCCTGTGAGTATTGTTTTATACAGGGATACAAAGTTCGTAAGACACTTCTGGAGGACTCTATGGAAGAAGCTGGGTACAAACCTCAGTTTTAGTTCAGCCTATCATCCTTAGATGGATGGACAAACCGAAGTGGTGAACAGGAGCTTGGGAAATATATTAAGGAGTTTGGTTTACAAAAATCCAAAGCAATGGGACATAGCCCTTGCTCAAGCTGAATTTGCCTATAATGATACTCCTAATCAGAGTACTGGAATGAGTCCATTTCAGATTGTTTTTGGGATGCATCCAAGAGGGGTGTATGAACTTAGAGATTTGAGTAAAAAAGAGACAAGGAGTGCAAAAGCTGAAGAATTTGCAGAACAGATACAAAAGTTGTAGGAAGATGTCAAGCAGAGCTTACAAAAGAACACCCAAAAGTATAAATAAAGAGCTAATATGAAGAGGATTGAAAGGGAGTTTCAAGTAGATGATTTAGTCATGGTTTATCGAAGGAAGGAAAGGTTTCTAGTCGGGACTTGTAACAAATTAAAAATGAAAAAGATAGCACCATGTAGAATTTTGAGGAAATTTTCTTCAAATCCATATGAGATTGAATTACCAGCATGTAGAAATTTTGATAACCCACTCTGGTTTTCAGTTTCTCCTTATTTCTCCCGTTAAGTTAAATGCCCATTCCCATAACCATACATTCAACAAGTTGGAAAATAAATATTTTCTGAAAACACAAATTCTAGAAATTTCACAGTGCTGAAAATGCAAAAATAAAAACTTAGAAAATAAATCAGCCACACACAGAGTTTTGACACGCTGATTTTTTGTCAATATGACCCTGGAAAAACCCCCTACAACTCTTGGGGAAAACCAGTTCGAAAGCTCTTCTTTATTTCTGGAAAATGCTTTTATAGAGAAATGAAATATACAGGAAAACTTCTAGCAAACAATGTACAGACTTATCTCGTTTTCCGTGCTTGCCTCCACCTCGGAAAATGTGCCAAATCAGCAAAACAGTCAAAACATAAATTTATTACAGTAGTGAGTAGCCTTGAAACTCATGCCCAATACTTAGCTGAATAGCTGTACAGACTGTACGGAAAAGTACATCAGTGCCTCCTCCTCGAAAACCATGTCTGTTGTCACAAAAACCGTGCCCAACAATCTCGGAAATCGTGCCTTTAGCTTGCTATACCTTCTCCTCGATTTCTATGCTGTCCCTCTCCTCGAAATTCGTGCCTCAAGCTGTTGTACGGGAATTTGCCTTGAAATGCGTGCTAATTAATGTTGTACGGACTGTTGCCTCGAAATGCGTGCAACCTCTCTCTACTGTACGGATTTGCTGAACTGCTCCTCTCCTTCACTTTATCAAAACCCAGAAATTTCTCCAGCTCTCTTCTCCTCCTTCTCTCAATCTGCTCATGAAAGTCTGAATGATCTTTTCCCTCTTTTCCTCTTTTAACCTAACCTTAAGTGACTTTTGGGGAATCCCTAAATCTAATGGCTGAGATAGCTTTAGATCTAGGGTTGAGATTAAATGTGCATTTAAATCTCACTTTCTATTTTTTAATTCACCCCACTTTAATAAAGACCCTCTTAGTCATTTATTTCCAAAGTCACTTTTCACTTTCTAATTTCAAATTGATTTTATTAAAGTCACTTTAAAATTAAACTTAGTAACTTTATCGCTTAAAGTCACTTTTAAATTAGATTTGACTTTATATAACTTATAAAGTCACTTTAGGAGAAAAAGATAAATTCTTTTGGACACTTTTCCCTAGGCCAAAGATCAAAGCTTTAGGGAACCACCTGTCCTCTGCTAACCAAATTTCAACACTCCCTCTTACCGAGAAAGGTGTTCCTCACCACACCCATCTTGTCTCTGAAGTAGACATGCTTGCCCCGTGGTAAGGCTTTGGTAAATATATTTGCTACTTGCTCATCTGTGGGAATATACTCAAGCTTCACAGCTCCCTTTCGAACATAGTCTCTGATGAAATGATATCCGATGCCGATGTGCTTTGACCTGTCATGAAATATTGGATTCTCTGTGAGTTTAATACAACTCTGATTATCACAGCAAATCACTGAAGGTCTCAACGGCTGACCAAATAAGCCAAACAACATCTTGCGAAGCCATATGGCCTCACAACTAGCTAGAATGGCTGCCATGTACTCTGCTTCCGTTGACCTCAATGCCATTGACTGCTGCTTTCGGCTGAACCACGACACAACTGTCGAACCCAACCCAAAATTGCACCCTGAAGTGCTCTTCCTATTAGAAGCACAACCTGCCCAATCAGAATCAGTGTATCCTTCCAATCTCACTCCATCTCCCTGCCTAAAATCCAAACCATACTCCACTGTCCCCTGCAAGTACCGCAAAATGTGTTTTGCAGCAACCCATTGCACCCTCCTGGGCTCACGCATGAACTGGCTCATCGTGTTGACTGCAAAACATATATCTGGTCTAGTGTTGACCAAATACATCAAGGAACCAATCAGCTGTCTATACAATGTGGGATTCACCAACTCGGAATCTGAAGCGTGAAGCTTCTTCCAGTTGGTGATCATAGGTGTCGACATGGGTCTACAATCCTCCATGTGGAATCTACTAAGGATGTCCACAATATACTTCCCCTGTCCCAGGAAGAAATGCCCCCCCTCCTGCCACACCTCCAAACCCAAAAAGTAATGCATCAAGCCAATGTCCTTCATCTCAAACTCTGACGCAAGATCTCTCTTACAGCCCTCTATGAGTCTCTTTGCACCCGTAATGACCAAGTCATCCACATACAGCACCAGAATGAGAGGCTCCTCACCTATCACAATAAAGTATAGGTTCGGATCTACATCACTCTTTGTGAAGCCCATCTCCTGCAAGTACGTATCAATCCTGGAGTACCAAGCTCTAGGAGCTTGCTTAAGGCCATAAAGGGCCTTCTTCAGTCTGCATACATGGGACTCCTTTCCATGTGCCTCAAAGCCTTGTGGCTGCTCAATGTACACCTCCTCCTGTATGAAGCCATTGAGAAATGCGGTCTTCACATCCATCTGGTGGATCTTCCAATCCATCTCTGCTGATATCAATATAATGTAGCGAATGGAAGTATATCGAGCCACGGGAGCGAAGGTCTCCTCATAATCAACTCCCTCTACCTGCTAGAACCCTCTAGCCACAAACCTTGCCTTGAATTTCTCAATGCTGCCATCTACAGTGTGCTTTACCTTGTAAAGCCATCTGGAAGTAACCACAGATTTGCCCTTAGGCCTCGGCACCACCTCCCAAACATCATTCTTCATGATAGAAGAATACTCCTCCTGCATGGCCTATCTCCAGACTTGCTGGCTAGCTGCCTCCTCATAGCTAGAAGGTTCAGAGTCAACGATGTTGGCAACCATTGCCATATAGCTACAGAACCTCTCAGGTGGTCTGCTCTCTCTGATCGATCTCTTCGGCCCAGCAACAGATGTGGCCTCTCTTAGCGTATCTTGAAGCCACTTGGGCTTCCTCTTCCCTGAGCACACTTCTCCCACCGGAGAATGAAACTCCTCATCCTCATCAGGAGCCTGAACTCCTGAATGTTTGTCTGCTGTCCTCCTGTCTGAACCTGAACCTGTAGATGCTGAAGTACCGTGTGAACTGTCCATCAGTGGACTACCTAGTGAATTGCTTTGCGGACTGCTTTGCATGCTGCTCGAAGCACCACCCCTCTGACTCTACGAGCCTCTGCTCATTGACGGACTTGACACCGTAATCGATGTACCTCCTGATCCCTGTGCTTGACTCAGTTGCTCTTGAGGGTCTGGCCGATCTAGATACTCTAACTCCCGTGACCTCCTAAAAGCCCTGTCCTCCTCGAACTTCACATCTCGCCTGACAACAACTCTCCTTTGTGCAGGAATATAAATCTGAAAGGCTTTCGAGGTCTCACTGTAGCCCACAAAGATACCCTTCTCTGCGGTGGGCTCTAGCTTGGTCCTCTTCTCCTTGGGTACGTAGGAGTATGCAATACACCCAAAGATACAAAAATGACCAATATCAGTCTTCTTCCCAGAAAAAGCCTCCTCCGGAGTCACATGCCCCAAGGCACGATGTGGACTCCTTTTCTGCAAATACATAGCAGTGTTGCAGGCCTTTGCCCACAAAAACAATGGTAACCCCTGATCATGTAGCATGGCTTTGGCAGCCCCAATGATGGATCTGTTCTTCCTCTCTGCAACCTCGTTCTGCTGGGGGTTGTAAGGCACTGTGAACTCCCTCTCGATGCCTGCCTCCGCACAATAATCAACAAACTCGCCAAGGGTGTACTCCCCTCCATTTTCCGACCTGATGGACTTGATCTTCCGACTTGTCTGAGTCTCCACAAGAGCTCTGAACTCCTGAAACCGCTTGAAGACTTCACTCTTGGTCTTCAAGAAATAAATCCAGGTCCTCCTGGAGTGATCATCAATGAATAAAACATAGTACTCATATCCACTCAAGGAAACATGAGACATCCGACCGCTCACATCGGTATGAATTAAATCAAGTATCCTAGTCGATCTACTGTCATTGCTGGGAAAAGGGGGTTTGGAAAACTTGCCCATAACACATCCTCTACATGTATCTAGGTGATCAAAACTGAAATCTGGCACACCTGTAGTGATCTCCCACAATGTCTTCAAGGCTCCATGATACATGTGCCCCATCTTGTGGTGCCAAATCTCGCATAGCTCTGAACTGCTAGCTCTGCTGCCGGTACTACTGCTCAATGCCAAAAGGGGCTGAAACGCAAACTTGTACACCTTTACATGGCGCACAAATCACTCTAGTTGAATCCGCTGGAGCGCCCCTAGGATATATAAGCACCTGTCCTCTCCTGAACAATACCTCATACCCTCTGTCCTCCAATGCTGAGACGGATATAAGGTTCTTCCTCATCCCTGGCACATATAGAACATCTGACACTTTCAAGGGAGGTTTGGGTTCCCTATCAAATGTCAATGTCCCCACACCAACTGCTCTAACAATGCTGTCGTCTCCGAGTACTACCTCTATATCACTCTCTGAAAGCTCTGAGAAGTACTCACGGACTCCTGTCATATGACGTGAAGCCCCATTGTCAACATACCAAATACATGAAGATGCTCCGCTAGTGCAGGGAAATGCACACTCCCTCTCAACCTCCGTGGCAGGTGATCCTGCACTAGTGGACTCACAAGCAATGAACCCAAACTCATGGTCAAAGCTCTCCGAAAAGTTCTCTATCTCTGCTGATGCTTCCATGGTCTTATTCTTCCCTTTATTCTTCTTCTCCGGACACACAACTGCATAGTGTCCCATCCTCTGACAATTCCAACACTTTACCTTGGAATAGTCCTTCTCCTGCCTTTGCCCCCACCACCACTTGTGGAAGCTTGCTTCTTTCCCTTGCCCTTCTTGCCTCCTACTAACAGTGCTACATTGTCATCCTCCTCAACTGGTTTGGTTGCCCCAAGCTGGGTCTTTCTGATTTCATTCTGTATGCAATCATCCCACAACCTCTCCTAAGAGGGAAGGGTCTCACGTGCAACAATCCCATCAGCAAAGCTCAACCATGAACTAGGAAGGCCATTCACTGCAATCCGCACCAACTCAGTGGGTGGAATGACCTCTCCAACTGCTACCAACTCATCTCTCACATTAGTGATCTTTGTGAGGTATGTAGTAGCATTATCAGTCTTGGCCATCTTAATGGCTTTCAGCTTCTCCCTTAGGACCACTTTTCTGTTCTCATTGGTACTCTGGTAGAGATTGGTCAAGATTGTCCACATCTCATGAGCAAGTCTCTTTCCTCTCACATGAGGAATGCAATGGTCTTTAACACCATCCAGAATTAGTCTCTTACCCTTGTTATTCTTCTTGTTAAAGTCTACCAACTGACCAACATCAGTAGGCACATTCACAGGGTGCTGTTGGGTATTCACCATTATACCCCAGACTTCTGCTTCCTCAAATATGCTCTGCATTCTTTCCTTCCATACACTGTAGTTGCTATGCCCATCCAACCTATCCTCCACCCTCAAGCCCAAAGGCATGCTTGCTGTCCTAATAAACTGAAAATGACACTGCTGTGGTAAAGGTTCAGTTGTCTGTGTGTAAAATAAGCTTGTTGTAATTTTTTCTCTTTGTTGTCCCAAACTGCACCTTTCAACAAACTAGCTCTGATACCATGTAGAAATTTTGATAACCCACTCCGGTTTTCAGTTTCTCCTTATTTCTCTCATTAAGTTAAATGCCCATAACTATACATTCAACAAGCTGGAAAAATAATTATTTTCTGAAAACACAAATTCTGGAAATTTCACAGTGCTGAAAATGCAGAAATAAAAACTCAGAAAATAAATCAGCCACACACAGAAATTTGACACGTTGATTTTTGGTCAATATGACCCTGGAAAAATCCCCTACAACTCGTGGGGAAAACCAGTTCGAAAGCTCTTCTTTATTTTTGGAAAATGCGTTTACAGAGAAGTGAAATATACAGGAAAAATTCTAGCAAACAATGTACAGACTTATCTCGTTTTTCGTGCTTGCTTCCACCTTGAAAAATATGCCAAATCAACAAAACAACCGAAACATAAATTTATTACAGTAGTGAATAGCCTTGAAACTTGTGCCCAATACTTAGCTGTATAGCTGTACAGACTATACGAAAAAAGTACAACAGTGCCTCCTCGAAAACTGTGTCTATTGCCTCAAAAATCGTGCCCAACAATCTCGGAAATCGTGCCTTTAGCTTGTTGTACCTTCTCTTAGATTTTTGTGTTGTCCCTCTCCTTAAAATCCATGCCTCAAGCTGTTGCACGAAAATCTGCCTCGAAATGCGTGCTAATTAATGCTGTATGGATTGCTGCCTCGAAATGCGTGCCACCTCTCTTCGCTTTACGGATTTGCTGAACTGCTTCTCTCCTTCACTTTCTCCAAACCCAGAAATTTCTCCAGCTCTCTTCTCCTTCTCTCAATCTGCTCATGAAAGACTGAATGATCTTTTCCCTCTTTTCCTCCTTTAACCTAACGTTAAGTGACTTTTGGGGAATCCCTAAATCTAATGGCTGAGATAGCTTTAGATCTAGGACTGAGATTAAATGTGCATTTAAATCTCACTTTCTATTTTTTAATTCACCCCACTTTAATAAAGACCCTCTTAGTCATTTATTTCCAAAATCACTTTTCACTTTCTAATTTCACGTTGACTTTATTAAAGTCACTTTAAAATTAGACTTAGTAACTTTATTACTTAAAGTCACTTTTAAATTAGATTTGACTTTATATAACTTATAAAGTCACTTTAAGAGAAAAAGTTAAATTCTTTTGGACACTTTTCCATAGGCCAAAGATCAAAGCCTTAGGGAACCACCCGCCCTCCGGTAACCAAATTTCAACACAGTAGGAATTGGAATATCACCCATATTTAATGTTGCAGATTTGTAACTATACAAAGGAACAAAGGAAGAACTACAAGAAGAATCTATATAAGAGGAGGACCAGACTTTGAATTGGAAGGAACAGATGCCAAAGATAACAAAGAAAGAAATGGAAGCCATTCTAGAGAAAAGAGCAGCAAAGAAGACCAGAGGACAAACTTACTACCAGTATCTAGTCAAATGGAAAGGACACCATGTGGAAGATGCCAGTTGGATGACAACAACAGAGTTACATAAGTTTATTATAGATCCTGAAGCATTGATGGATCAATCTTTTCTTCCTGGGGAGTCTGATGCAGGAGCATCCGCATTTAGCTAGCAATGTGATTGTGTGTTCACATGTTCTGGCTAACATGAGGTGGATAAACATTGGTTATTAGTATTTTACTTAGTTTTAAATGACAGGAGTTAGTCCGTTTGGGTTTGCTAAATTAATTAAGAATAATATAGCAATTGGTTTCTCCCTGCGAGGAGATCAAGCCAAGTAGGATAAGAGCTTAGAAATAGGGTAGCATTTGTTTGTTAAGAGTGGTTCAAACATTAATCTATTTAGAGACGAGAAGGACCGCTTCAGGTAGATATATATATATGTATGAGATAGGTGTGAGAGACAGGGTGCAGAGTGTGGAAAAGGTGTGAAATAGGTGTGCGAGAAGAGTGAGAGAGTCGAGAAAGCAGAGAGCATAACTAATTGTAAAAACCAACCATTCAAGGGCTTGGCTCTGTAATTCCATTTATTATTAAATTCCAAGTGTTTTGTATTTTCGATCAAACTCTCTGTTTTAAACCATTAGTTTGATTTCCCTGTTGAATTGTATATGTATTAATCATGCAGTAGGAAGGACAATCGGATTTGTAGACATAGCAAGGACCGTTAGATCCGACATCGATCAACGGTGAGAGATCACATCGTAGTCGGAGGACATCGCACATCGCAAAGAATAGTGCTTACGATTAAGAATTTTGCAAGTTAAACTATTTCACTTGTGATGCGAAGTGAGTCGGCGGCTATATAACTTGGACCGTTGGATCCAGAAAACGCCAACGACATAAATTGCAGCGCACAGAAGCGATTTCGCAGATCGCAATATTTAGAATTTAAGTGTTAAGGTCATCGCACAGTAAGTAATATTGTTTGCGATGCGAAGTGGGGAGAACCGCGCGTCGACATAGCGCAATATCACAGATTGCAGGAAATAAGTTTTAGCGTTAAGTTAAATTGTAGATTCGGCAAAGTGCGATCGCCGGTGATTGGTCAGGCGTGTTGTGGGACCCTCCGGTAAGAAGTTCTGCGTATATGCTTTGTTTTGGGTTTATGTGTGTCTGTTTAAAGTAGCACTGTTGATCGCGCACATATGTATGTTAACAAACTCCAAAGTTTGAGATCCGCTGTGAGTAAGTGAGTTTGTGTGGACCCATAAACTATAGATTCCGCGCGTATTCTGATATTTGTGCAGCTAGTCTGCATCACTCCGTATGTGAGCGTTCCCTCCAAAATCAGTCCCTTCTTTAGCATGATGGTCAAGCTATTATCCTTGGTGCATGTGTACTTGGTTATATAGGTTTGTTACTTTGTATATGGAATTTTCATGCCCCATTCTAGAATTGGCAGTATAAGGGAAGACTGAAATAATTCCTGAGGTTGTGCTGGTATGCTCTGAGGCAAGAACCGATGGA
Source organism: Pinus albicaulis (assembly GCA_034641835.2). Classification (NCBI taxonomy): domain Eukaryota; kingdom Viridiplantae; phylum Streptophyta; class Pinopsida; order Pinales; family Pinaceae; genus Pinus; species Pinus albicaulis. The sequence goes on from CM076583.1 coordinate 535,979,246, forward strand.
CATTTTCCTGAGGGTGCTCAGTCATTCCCTGAGGCAAGTCTGAGGCAGCTCGACCACTTTTTGAGGCAACTTGACCACTTTCTGGTGATCTTTCCTAAGGCTGCTCGTATCATTTCCTGAGGTAAGTTTGAGGTAACTCGGCCACTTTTTGAGGCAATTCGACCCCTTTCTGAGGCAGTTTGGATGTCTATGAAACAAAGCTTGGTGGTGTCCTTTTCTGAGGTGTTTTGTGGCACCCTGAAGCAAGAACTATTTGCGGACTTTCCACAAAAGCTACATATTCTAAGCTACAGGTAGCCGAGTCTACTGTGGATAATCCCTCATACAACAAATCAAGCAAGATAGTCCAGGTTCTGTAGGTTGTTAGTATAATTCAATTAAATTAGTGAATCTGATTAATTTTGCTGACAATATTGAATTGGTGAAGTATTGGTTGAGTACATTATTGGTTTATTGGACAACCAATCCTATTTATTGTGGAATTGAGTAATATCACATTACTGTTGATTAGATTGTTCCTATCTGTCTACAATTGCTATTGAATAATTTGTGTATTATATGGAGAAATGTTTGCCATTGTATGAACACTTGAACTTTTGTTGCTTTTCTGTTGGGACCCTAGCTAGAATAAGAAGCCCTAAGAAGAAAAAATTACCCTAGGACACTAAAAACTTGAAGAGTACGGAAGATGGTCATTCCCTTTGCTCATTAAGCAAACGGATTTTCTCTTTCATCCTTCTACAATTACAATGAGTCATTGGAGTCATAGCTTCTTCGAGGGGAGGATTTCCTTCCTACCTAATCATGGAGATTGGTTTGATATGGTCACTCCCTATGTTTCCTTTCCCTCTAAGATCACTCCCCATGCCACCTTTAACTCTAAGATCACTTCCTTCTTCAACATGATGGTGAAGCTATTACCATTGGTGCATGTGCATTTCATTATTTATGTCCATTACTTTATATACTCAATTGTCATGTCCCATTATAGAACTAAAAATCAAGTATTGGATTTGGATGGATTAGCTACAATCCTAATTAGTAATTTCTAATTATTAATGTTAGAGGACTTTAAAATCTTGAAGGATAAATAGATTGGAAACAATGACATTAACTTTTCTATCGAGGGGCATGTTATCTCTCAAACACTGCCTATTGGAAAAGTCTTAACTGTAGTCTGTTTGTTTTTGTAGCTCAAATAGGTGTTCTAGTCTCAGATGGTGTCAATGAGGCTAGGAACACAAGAGGACTAATTAACTCCAATACCCAGAAAAATTTACCTAGTGAAATTGTCTTAATTAAATTAACTAGCCAGTTTTAGTTATTTTCCTAATATTAACTTATGGAGATGGGTTAATGAATCAGGATTAATTGAGACAAATCAATTTTGCTCTAGCCATTGATATGATCTTAGCCATCGATTGGAGTTAGATCGTGGTTTTTGATTAGTCAACAAGAGATTATAAGAGGAGATCAATGGGACCATTGGAGATCATTTGAAGAGTTCAAGAGAATAGATTTGTAGTGATAGCAAGGGCGTAGTGACAACGTGGGAGACACCAATGGTAGGGATCAATAAAGATTGAGATCGATTTGTCGTAGAGAGGTTCTTCATAGTGATTTCCAGATTCTCAGTGACAGAGGGAGATGGATTTATCTGCAGAGTCCGAATTTCTCCAACCAATGCGACTTGTTTTAGGGAGGCCGAGTTGCTGGGGCAAGTGTGAAGTTGCCAGTGGGATCGATTTGCATAGGAGAAATATCATTTGCTAGTGAAGGATGAAATTCCAGTGGAGGCCAAGTTATTTTTCTACTGGGTGTGAGTTTCTAGAGAGGCCAAGTTATTTTTCAGAACACACTAGTTGGATTGATTCAAGGTCATAGGGAGAGGTCGAATTGATTTAGAGGGGCTGAGTTGCTTCTAGGGGTTTGAGTTAGCTTGCAGAAGTGAAGAAATAAATTTGTTGGAGCTTTTCCAGTAAACAACAAGCAATTTATGTAACTCTCAATTGTTGAAGGATAATAAGAGTTTGTCATCTACAGAATTTTGTGAAAATTCTTTGAAACGCAACAACTAGACATCTATGTTGCATGGGTTTCCGAACCCAAGGGTGGGGTTCTCGAACCCAAGAATCGGATTCGGGTATGGTTTCTTCTGAAACGAACCCATACGAATTGGGTTCTTCTACCAAGAACCAGGTTCTTCGTTAAAATTTTTGGGTGCTTTTGATGTTTAGGGTACTTGGAACCCTGATAATGGGTACTTGGAACCCCAAAATTGGGTTCTTTAGGGTTCTTTGTTAAACGATTTTTGAAATAAAATTTTAAATATAAAAAAATCGTGGAAATTAAAAAGGTGAATACGTAACCCGTAAAACCTAAAATCGCTTCACTCTTCGACGACGACATTTCGTTTGAGACAACAACCATTCGGTTTGACTATTGAGACGACGAGCATTCCCTGGTATGTTTGGGGCATTCACTGTTGTGTGTGCTGGTGACTGGAGGTTGCCATAGAGATGCAATCCATAGAGATGCAATCTGTTATGAAACCAACTCCAAAAAGAAAAGAAAAGAGAGATCAACGCTTTAGAAATCAACCACTTCGTGGGGGCAACCTCCAATACATTACATAAATGAACAATTCTTGGATGATACAAATGACCAAAACCTCCTTCTATATATAGGATTCCATGGGGCCACAATATAATCCTAGCGGACCTAACAATAATAATGTAAGGGCACAATAATAGCAATATTGTGGTTACAGGGGTACAACAATAACAATAAGGGGGCTACACTAATAACAATAAGGGACTAAACTAGTAATATAGGGACCTAACATGCCCCTCTCCTTCAAAAAAGTGTTGTCCTCAACGCTTGAGTAGCTCTGGGTGCTGCTGTATAAAATTCTCATCCTCCCATGTAGAATCTTCAATGGGTAAGTTCTTCCACTTGATGAGATACTCTGAAATTGATCGATTTCGTAGCTTTCGAATTCTTGTTTCCGTGGCCGCTTCAGGTTCCAATATGATTTTTCCTTCTTCAAGTTCTAGCAATATTGTTTGAACTGAAAGATTTTCACCTATAACCTTCTTTAAGCATGAAACATGGAAAACTGGATGCACTCGCGAAGAAGCAGGAAGCTCCAATTTGTATGCCATAGTACCAATCTTTTGCAACACCTTGTAAGGACCATATTTCGTTGGCGATATTTTATTATCCTTCTTAGCTTGCTTGAGGGACATTTTGTGCCAAATTTAGGTTATCCTTTAAGAGTTGGAGAACTTCTTGTTGATGCTTGATGTGATCTTCCACTGCTTGAACCTTAGAATTTTCTCTTAAAGATGATGCGATGGACGGTGGATGATATCCATGAAGTGCCATAAATGGGGTCATTTTTGCTGCAATATGGAAGGAAGTGTTATACCACCATTCAGCGAGAGGTAACCACTTGACCCATTGTGTTTGTTTATCATATACAAAACAATGAAGATATCATTCCAAACATTTTTTCACTATCTTAGTTTGACCATCGGATTGAGGATGATAAGATGAGCTATGAGCTAATTGAGTACCCAAACAAGAAAATAACTCTGTCCAAAAATTTCCAGTAAAAATGGGATCTCTGTCGCTCACAATAATCTTTGGGTTTCCATGTAGCTTTTGAATTGTGTCCATAAATGTAGTAGCAACTGTACTTGCTTTAAATGGATGAGGTAATGCACAAAAGTGTGCATACTTGGTAAGTCTATCAACTACCACCATGATGACACTCTTTCCTTCGGACTTAGGTAAACCTGTGATAAAATCCATTGAAATCTCCTCCCAACGTTGACTTGGAATGGATAAAGGTTGTAGAAGGCTCGGGGTCTTAATTGTCTCAACTTTATTTTACTGGCAAACCAAACATTCTGCCACAAACTTTTGAATATCAGATTTAAGGCCATCCCAAAAAAATTCTTTCTTCACCCTGTGGTAAGTTTTTAAAAATCCCGAGTGTCCTCCTAAAGGAGAAGTGTGCAATTCCAAAAGAATCTTTTTTTTTAGTTGGGAATTCTTACAAAGATATAAGCGATCTTTGTACCATAAGGAATCATTTTTCCAACTAAATGTATCAGATGTACTAGGATCTTGCCGCAACGTTTGAATGAGTGTCCATACATCTTTGTCCTTCTTCCATTCATCTCTTGCTTCGGTTATCCAATCTGGTTGGATAATAGAAATGGCACAAAGCAATGCTTCCACCTCTTCATTCTTTCTTGAGAGTGCATCTGCAACAACATTTAGCTTCCCTTTTTTGTAGATTATTTCAAAGTCATAACCCAACATCTTTGTGACCCATTTTGCCTCTCTTTTGAAGATAGTCTTTTTTCCAAAAAGTGTTTAAGACTATCATGATCAGTTTTTACCTTGAAGTGTCTTCCCATTAGGTAAGGTCGCCATTTCTTTAGTGCATGTAGTATTGCTAACATTTCCTTCTCATAAATAGCTTTCTGTAAATACTTTTCTTTGATTGGACGACTTTCAAAAGCAATGGGTCTTCCTTCTTGCATTAAAACAACACCAATTCCATTTCTTGAGGCATCACATTCCACAATAAAAGTTTTTGTGAAGTTTGGCGTAGCTAAGACCAGTGCTAGGCACATTGCCTCTTTAAGATGTTCAAAGGCCTTAGTTGCTTCAGGAGTCCATGAAAATGCATCTTTCTTCAATAATGTTGTTAGAGGTGCTGTTATTCTCCCATAATTCTTAACAAACTTGCGATAATACCCTGTTAACCCGAGAAATCCTCGCAACTTCTTTATGGTTGTGGGGACTTTCCATTCCTTAATGGCTTTAATTTTGTTAGGGTCTACTTTAACACCCTCGTGAGATACAATATGACCCAGATATTCCACCTTTTGTACTCCAAAGAAACATTTGGATGTTTTTGCATATAATTGTTTCTCCTGCAATAGTTTGAGCACCCTGTCAACATGTTCAACATGATCCTTCCAAGACCTGCTATAGATTAGTATATCAACAAAAAATACTAGCACAAATTTTCTAAGGAAGGGTTTGAAAATGGAATTCATCAATCCTTGAAATGTAGAAGGTGCATTGGTAAGGCCAAAAGGCATGACCAAGAATTCATAATGACCCTCATGAGTTCGAAATGCTGTTTTCGGAATATCTTCAGTCTTCATTCTAATTTGATGATATCCTGAACGAAGATCCAACTTGGTAAAATAAGTTGCTCCATGTAATTCATCCAATAATTCATCAATCACAGGAATGGGAAATTTATCTTTAATGGTGAGCTTATTGAGCTCCCTATAATCCGGACACATTCGCCATGATCCATCCTTCTTGTGTACCAATACTACGGGAGCAGAGAAAGAACTTTGACTAGGTTGAATTATACCCGCCTCTAACATTTCTGCAATCATACGTTCAATTTCGCTCTTTTGGAAGTAAGGATATCTATAAGGCTTGATGTTTGGAGGAACACTTCCTGGAATCAAATGAATAGCATGATCATGATCACGAATAGTGGGAGTCCTTTGGGAGTTTCAAACACCTTGGAATGATTGTCCAAGACTTGTTGGAGATCTGCAGAAATAGATGATTTTGATGTTGGAATTTCTAGTGAGCATAATTGTGCAATTACGCCTCGTTGTTCTTTCTTTAGAAGCTTTGTCATGACATTAGAGCTTATTATCCTTCCTGGCTTCCCTTCAATACTCCGTAATTCGACTTCCTTTCCTTCTGAAAAAAATTTCAAGAAAAGTTCTTGAAAATTAAAAGCTACCGTCCCCAAAGATTGTAACCATTGTACTCCTAGTACAACATCAGCACCTCCCATAGGAATGGAAAGCATTGGACTAGTCAATACATATTCCCCCATGGTTAGCGTGATATTATGGCATTTTCCAGAGCAATTTATAGTTCCTCCATTTGCAACCATCACTTGACATTCTGGTGCTGGGTATAGGAAACAATTCAATTCCTTGGCTACCTTACAATGAATAGAATTATGGGTACTACCTGAATCAATCAACACTATTACCTTTTTCTTCTTGATATGTCCTTCTATCTTGAGAGTTTGAGGAGTGGTAATTCCTGCCAATGCATTACACGATATGATCAGACTCATTTCTTCCTCTTCTAGGGTTGGTTCCTGGTGTATATCCTCTTCTTGTTCATTTTCTTCTTCCTCTTCACAATCTATGTAAAATAATTTCTTCTCAGCACACTTATGACCTTTAGTGTATTTGCTATCACAACTGTAGCAAAGCCTTTTTGCTCTTTTTTCTTCCAATTGTTGTGGTGTCAACCTTGTAGGTTGTGGAAGTCTAGGAGTAGCAACACTTCCATCTTTATAGATGTGAGTGGTAGGCTTCCTTGTCCCCATAATTCTACATTCAATTTTTCTTGCCAACCCGAATGCCTTTTCCAATGAATCAGGTTCCCAAATGCAAACTTCATGTTGGATATTATCCTTTAAAGTCCCTATGAAGACATCAATCCTGTGTTCCTCTAGAATATCAGTTACCCTTATATTCAATTTTTGGAAGTCCTCAATGTGCTCCACCACTAAACCCTTTTGTTTGAGATTTATCAATTGGCTAAAGAAGGTGTTGCTTTTTGTATCCTCATAATGTGCTATCATTTCCTCCGTAAAAGTTGACCAAGTGACAATTTTTTTATGGGAGCAAAGCCATCGATACCATACAAATGTATTTTGTTCTAAATGTAAAGTTGCAATACGTACTTTTTGTGTGTTTTGCACATTATTGAGATCAAAATATTGCTCCATCTATAGTATCCATGTTACGAGATCCTTGCATCAAACTTCCTCATATCCATCTTTGGAATATGGTGGTTCTTCCATCCAACATTAGAGTTTATGAAATCACGATTAACATTTATTTTGTTCTCATCATGAGTTTCCTCTACTATCTTTTTGCTATTAGGAAACATTTCTTGTATCAACTTTGCCAAACCTTCGATGTCTACTTTTAGATCATTCTTCATGTTTTCCATGTTGTCTTTCATTTTTTCATCGATCTTAGCTTCCATGTCATCCATCTTAGTTTTCATGCCAACTTCCATGCCATCCATCTTAGCTTCCAAGTCCTTTATCTTAGCTTCCATGCTTTTCTTCAAACCATCTATCTTAGTTTTCACGTCTTTCTTCAAAACTTCCATTTCATTTTTTGTTGCTCTTTGCGATAGCGAAATTTGGTGCACTCGCTCTTGTAATTTTGATATCTCATGTTGCATTTCTTCGTCTTCATGAGTCATAGTAGAGCTTTCTGAAGGCTTAATGGGTGTTGAATTCTTTTTAGGGGGCATTTTAGAACCAAATACTGATATCTATTCTTCAATATGCCCTTGGAATAAATTCAAACTAATTTTTTCAAACGAGACTTATGTAATTCGAAAAAAATACACACCTTTTTCTTGCTTTTGAGGAGCTCGATATTGAAATTGAATTATCTCTGTGATTTCAAATCTTCAATATCTGAAATTGGGCCCTGTAGTAGCCCTCTGAATCTTCTTCCAAATTCCAGAGGTCTAACCTGATTTGGATTCTTTAAGACAAAGTTATGCCAAATCTCCCACAATGACCTAATTATGGACTGGTTCAGTAGAGCGACCTTGTACAGCGTGCCATGTGTCACTGTTTCCTCCTTCAGCTCTGAAATTTATACACAGGAAACTACAGTCCATGTACTTGTGGCCACTTTTTACACAATTCCAATCCAATGCTTAGAGAGAGAGTTATGACGATTTTCCCACAGTCATCTCTTTGAGATGAAATTCGGGAGCCTGAAAATCCCTAACTTCCACAAACCCTTTCTCCGAAAATATTGCGAATCAAGCTCTGACATTTTTCCACGACGTTCCTCAAGATTGTGGCTTCGCTCTGTAAAAACTTCAGCTTCTAAACCCTCGTAGAAAAAAAGTTATGGCGAAAATGCCACGATGACCTATTTAGATTAAATTCAGGAGCCTGCAAAAATCCCTAACTTGCACAGATCAGATCTCCTAAAATATTGCGAACCAAGATCTGAAATTTTTCCACGAGGTTCATAGGATTTCAGCTTCGCTCTGTAAAAATTTCAGCTTCTGAACCTTCGTAGAAAAAAAGTTATAGCGAAAATGCCACGATGACCTATTTGGTGCAGCGAAACCCTAGAATCCAAAGCTCTGATACCAAATGTTATGAAACCAACTCCAAAAATAGAAGAAAAGAGAGATCAACGCCTTAGAAATGTAACTTTTAACTGTCTTTTTTTTTACATTTTTTGCCAAGAATGTAACTTTTGGCCTTCTCTTTCCCTACCAGAGATTTGGGCGAAATTGGCTTGGGGCTAGATTTACATGTGTAAACTCCAATTTTTACTTGATATCAAACTAGAAATTTTGAAATTTCAATTTAAATGTTGAATGTTCAATGATGTGCATGTTTAAATCTTTAAAGTTTAAATCATAAATACTTTAGTTATACAAATTCACACACACACACACACATATACCCCGACGAACCCACGCACCTTGTTTCAAAAAATGACGCACCCATCCCCGTCTCCGTCCCCATTCCCGTCCTCGTCCCCACATTTCCTGGCAACATAGCTAGAAATTATTCTTCTAACTGGTTAATTATTAAGCAGTTTATTTGCTATGACAAACAACAAATAATTCACATTGCAATGCTTCACAAATAAAAATTACACTGCGGAAATAAAATATGGGGAATTGAGAAATTTAGAGCAATCACACACACAAATTGACACCGTTATTTTTGGACAATTGTCCTCGGAAAAACCCAATGTGGGAAAAATGATGCAACAAATGAGGGTTTTATTATTATGCAACAACAAAAATTTTGAGCACAATAAAATGGACGCCAACTGGTGATCCTCTCTGAGGGAAACACTGGAAAATTAATTGAGGGAATTTACCCTCCTCCACAAGCAATCCCGTCTCAATTTGGCCACTTGAACTGGCAAACTCTGACCCTTTGCGCAGCTCCTGTGTCATCCCTGCACAACCACTCACATGCTTAGCCCAATCTTGCCACGAATCTGCCTTTGATTAACTGTTGTTGCTCTGGAAAGAATCCTTCGGCCCTCTGGAAAATTATCTCGGACTTCGGCAACTGAATCCTCTTCCTGCTCAGCTAAATCGAACTGCCTTGTTATTTTTAGATAACAATGGTGTGTTCTATGCTTGCAACAATTACTTCAATGTCCTTTTATTGGCCCAATGAAATTTTCCACTTAATTTCCAATAGAAATCACATAAACTATTAATTCACATTGACAGTAATTGTAGATAAAACATGAACAATAAAATGTAGATGATAAGCCAAGACAAGAGAACACAATAATTTGGCTCAATCCAGGGAAAAACCCCAAGATGGGAAAAACACTTGATCAATCTTTCTTATTTTCAAATATCAAATGTTCAATAGGGAGAGAATATCCAATAGAGTACAATGATGAGACTTTCCAATCAGATGAGTCAATACCACTTCCCTTAGTCAAATAGATGGACCAATCACAATCTGCAATTCTGCTCCCAGTCAACAGTAGGCAAACAACCCTAACCATAAAGTCAACAGTGGTCAACACAGTAGAAAAGAGTCCTCCTTGAGCTTGGTCAAGGTCAAAGCAATTTAGCCTTCAACCAACAACAAAAACAATCAACAAAGGAGTAGTCAAACTCAGTCAACTAGAAAGCCAACTTTGTTGTCGAATCAGTCAACATAGGCTTGCGGTCAATGTAGGTCAACCTACTGAAAATGCTTCGTACTTTGTGCCTATAAATGCGGCCCGCTGAAACAAACATAATCCTTCCAAGAATGTAGTCAAACGAAGTCAAAGGAGCCTTGGTCAATGCAGAGAACATAATTACCCAGTCAAACCTTCGCACATGTGGAGTAAATAGGCTGCCCTGCGATCTGTACGAGCCAATTAATGTTAAAGAGAGAAGGAATGATGTGTTGTGAATGTGCGAAATGAGGTTGGAGGTCTCTTCTATTTATATGTGATGAAGAGGGGTTCAATTTGTCTAATTAACCCCAAGCTGACTTTGAATCAAAAGTACATTTCATATTTATGAAGACTGAACCTAGTTACACATTTTTCAACATCATCCAAGAAGAACTGCGGGACAAGGATCTTCGTACGAAGAAGTCTACTGAAGATAATGTGGCTCTTGCGGGGAAGATGAATGACAAAGCGAAGGTCTTGATCAAATTGAAGTGTTATTCATGTGGTGAGTATGGTCATTATGCAAGAAAGTGTCCGCGCAAGAAAGGAGATAATGAGATTAGGAAGGAGATAACAGACACTGCTGCATCTTCAGGTGAGTTGGATGACTTCTTGAGAAGATTGGAGGAGGAAATTGCTCTAGTTTCTCATATCTTTGAGGGTACTATTGACGAGCATGCATGCTACATGAGCATATGACAGGTTCACATGAAGTTTTTGAGACTTGAATTTGCACATGGAGGTTGGCGACAAGAGTCAGAAAGCTATCAGAGGGTCAGGGGTTGTGCCATTCAGGATGGAGTTAGGTGGGCTGTTATGAGTTCAAGATGTACTATGGGTATCAGAGCTCAGATATAACATGTTTTTTGTCTCAGTGGTCAAGGAAAAGGGGTTTGAGGGTGATATTCCGAGAAGGAAAACTGATGCTCAGGCACAAAGGCTCTAACTCTGCTGGAGCTATCACTAGAGTTAGGTCTCGGTTAATAGGCAAGCCTATAGATCAAGGAAAAAAGTAGGTTCCTAAGACTCAAAGGGAGTTAAGTTTGATCGGGAGTTTGCAACTTCAGAGGGAGAACCTGCAACCCAAGAAGAGGGCATGGTCAGTGGGGAGTAAGGAGACTTCTACAACTGGCAAGAATGAACTATTGAATGGGCTAAAGGCCTATCATGAGAAGAAGAAGCGAAATGCTTTTGGTGGCAGGGACACTACTGAGGATAGTGTGGTTCATTCTACAGGGTTTGTTGCAATTACGGACACTAGAGATTGGGCTAGTGTCACTAATGAGTTACTTCCGAGTGGTGGAAGTACCTCCCTCGCTAAGAGGGAGTGTTGAGAAATTTAGCTTGGGAGCCCACAACCCCTCAAGTAGTGGGTTTGTGAGGAGTTGATTGACAAACATGTGGTTTTGTAGGAAACGTACCCAAGTAGTGGGATTTGGATCCAAAGGGGTGGGCTAAAGACCTAAAAAATATTATTGTTTAATCTGATTATTAAAGAGGATGTGTCTTAATGATGTTGGTGTCGAGAATTTAGAGGGCTAGTGATTAATACAAATTCTCTTCTTGATAATTACTTGTGAGCTTACTTGAGTTACTTATGTCTTCTTTTGCTTAGCTTGTTTAGTCTTTCATCAAGTCAATTACCAAAATACAAAAGACACAAAGTTAGGCTCTTCGAGCCAGAGCAAAACCTCGCCCTCTTGGAGAGGAAAATCCACGAGAAATTCTTCTTATAGATCTTCAAATGACAAGTACCATGACCAAGACTTAGACTCTTGACCTATGAATGCTTCCAAGACCTTACCACTGCTTCTTTGACTGCTTCCAATGCTCATCCTTTATATTTGCACCAACTTACATTGATCTACACCAACATTAGAGAACTTGGTCTCTAATTCTACTTTCCTTAATTTTGTCTTTGCTTATCAAGACACTTCTTCTTGACCAAGACTTAGACTCTTGACCTATGAATGCTTCCAAGACCTTACCACTGCTTCTTTGACTGCTTCCAATGTTCAACCTTTATATTTGCACCAACTTACTTTGATCTGCACCAACATTAGAGAACTTGGTCTCTAATTCTATTTTCCTTAATTTTGTCTTTGCTTATCAAGACACTTCTTCTTACTTCATATTCACTTGAGATATATATTGCTTTCTTTTGAGATATATATACAACGCATCAGACTTCAGTCGATTAGATTAACATATCACAATATGTTATATGTCTTTCAAACCTGATCCGCACATCTCTTCACTCGATCCGCACTCCTCTACTATACACAGTCTTATACCTTTATCTCAGGCTTCATTCTGCAATCTTTTTCTATCTGCAATATCAATCCGAAGATCTTAGAAGGTTCCTTGAAGTCCGCAATTACACACAGATTTGACTGCACTTTTAGACCGCATATCTCTTCTCATTAATCTGCATCAACAACTTCAATAACCCGAAGACATATCTGTAATTCTCTTCCACAGAACAGTCCGCAATTTACACTGTGAGAATCACAGAGAAATCTGCAAGTTTTTCTTGGTCAACTGATCCGCAACTTCTGTGTATATATAGGAGTAAGTTCACTGATTTTGGGCCGACCTTCTCTTTGTTTATAGGTCAACTTGTCAGTTTGATGGAGGGACGACTTTCACAAATCATATGAGCTTATCTATCAACGTTGCAGGAGGGTTGAATTAAGCCATTCTTCCATGGTTTCTTGGACAATGTCTTGGAGCATTTAGACTAGGTTCTTCATACATATGACACCTAATTATATTTATTCCTAGAAGACAAAAACCCTAATAAACATCAAGAAGAAGTCTATTTAACCTATAATAAAATAATGCTCATGAAACCCATGAAACAAGTACAACAAATATACATTTTATTGTCTTCGTCTTCTTCTTCACATAAATACATAATTACATAGTCAATATGAAGACCGATGCTAGTTACACTTTTCAACACTCCCTCTTAATTAGGGAGGTATTAATACAGGTTGGTACATGGTCACTTTCAAACTGAAGAATCCCATAAGAAGAATCGGATTGGTAATCGCATCTGTATAACATCATATCAACCAACACTGTCTTAGTGCAAGGCCTTGACTAACAACCCCATCTCTCAATGAGGCAATGGGCTACAATGCTCGCAAGACACATGACTTATAGACACCATAGTCATTGCCTCTCCAAGGTACATACTCCACCCAAGTGTTCCTAGAGTATGACCTTCTTGGACTATTCTTCTCTTGGGTAGCCAGCCCTCGAAGAATATCGGTCCTCGACTACACTTATCTTGAATGCCCTATCTCATTCTCAAAGAGTATCGAATGCCAGATGATTACCCAATCCTCCATTCTTTCTTCCAGGTGAAGACCAGAATGATGTGTCTATCCATTCTCTCCACACAACCTTCACTAAGACTTACGGCTGTTAGTCTTGGTCTAGTGCATGTCACATGTATTATAGAATCACATACATCATTCCCTCTTAACCCAGGAAGGACATACTTCAAGTTTCTTCCAAGTAAGAAACTTACCTCCAGGCTCCCTCTCAACCAGGATCCTGCAGTAGCAATGGTGAGACACCCAGCTGCTCATGAAGAATTCCTCCCTTGATGTCATGGATTTCGATATTGAGGAATCTTCAACTTTTGGCTTCATAGGGCACAGATCATCCATCACTTTTAGTCACGAGTCATGTCAACCATCAAAAAGTGATTCATCAGTCTTTCTCATCTAGTCCACCATTAGGCCATGCTGCTTTCCTTCGAATCATTTCCAAGGATCATACATCATTTCTCATGATTAGCAGCCCTGCACAAATTCATCCAGATAAACATATACATATGAACTTTTTTTAAAAACAAAAGTTACCTCAGTGATGATCTTTCACCATGACATCTTCCTATAGGCATCGACATCTTTTATTCAGATTGACACATCTCCTAATGATATGTTTTGTCAAGGGTCTTCTTCTTTACCAAACTTTTGTCAGAGTTTACATATCCTCCCAGGAGATATTCTAGTCACATCTTCTTGGCTTCCAGATGATAATTGCCTCTTGACATGGTTGCACTTCATGATCTCTTCCATTCTGCACATCTACATTCCTAGGAACTTCTAATACACAGTTCCTTGTTCATATACAACCACCTCATATTTTGCATGAGGATATATTATGTTGATTTCATCTTACAGTGCACCGAGAGATCCTCTTCCATAGATCATACTTCTAAATATAGAAGTCTATTACCTGCAACCATATGACATGACTTCACAACATCTAGTATCAACATATAAATATATATATACCTCATACCTTTTTCCTCTGGGTAATCCTGTAGCAATTTCACTAGAATGAAGAGCTTCATTCCCTTGACCTGCTTCATCAATATGTCATCACATCCAAGAATTCTGTAGCATTGAATTCTTGATGAAACCATTCTGCTTTCTTTATAATCAGTGAATTCATAGAGAACTCCATTAGAAAAATGTCAGCACCTGTTTTCATGATGACTCTTGATCTTGATGACTACCTTCCATCAGTATTGTTATCAGAGAGGTTTTCTAGGAGCTGTTTTACCAAGAGCTCCTACCATGCTTCAATCATGATGCAATACTGCTTCCTATCATACAACCAACATAAATCACTTAAAGGAGAAGATGATCTCTATCATAGTGGAGATTCCTCGCTTCTTCTTTCTTAGATTTCTTTACATCAGGTTATTCCCTCATTTCTGAGACATGGGCTTCTTCCCTATTTCTCTTGTCCTTCTCAAATTTAGGACAATCTCTTTCATTATGCCCAAGTTCAGTACATCCAAAGCATTGTACTTTGACCATATTTCTTCTTTTATTTTGAGGACCAAATTTATTGAATCTTCCTTTCTTCATGAATATTGCTGCAAAGGCTAGATTCCCTTCACTTGATCCTGTATCATCTTTGGCTTTCAATCTTGTTTCCTCTATTTTACATAGAAACCATAAAACGTGGAGTGGTGTGGCTTCTTTCTTCCTGTATAAACCTGAAGTGAAGTTTCTCCATTCTTTTGGCAGAGCATTCAGCACTACTGTAGTCATCTCAGAGTCAGACATTACTTCTCCCAGTTCCTGCAGTTGATCTCAGAGAGATTGCTTCTCCTGCAGTACTCACATAGAATAGCTCCATCAATTTCTCATATATTCCTTTTGACGATTCTAGATTTGGTACATCGGAGATGAGTGAGTCTTTTATGGATTCTGTAAGAATCCTTTGGGCTCTTATATCTCCCTTCATGTATTTGGCATGACTTCATTGTCTTTTTCTTCCATGTAGGAAAGTTTGAAACCTCAACCAGTTTGTTGCTTTCTTTGCAAAGAAGACATTTTGATAGATTCATATGAAGTCATAAAGATACTTACTTGAGTAGATGCTTTTTTTCTTCTATCAACTTCCTTGTTGATCATGATGAAGATGATCGCAGAAACTCCCTCTTAGATTGATTTCAAAGTAGGTGATCTTGGATCCTTGATGATCAAGGATTCCTTCAGAATGAAGATGTCTTTAATAGTGTTGGGTGGTGCTTAATGATGTGTCTTCCAACAATGTCTTCAATTTGATGTCAAAGATTACCTCCTTGATGAGTGGATTCTTTGAATAAGGTTGAAAGTCTTCTTGAGATGGCTTGAGGATTTCCTTGCAAGCTGACTTGACTTTTCAATGTAGACTTTGCTTTGATGCTTTCTAGAAAACTGAATTTTGATCCTTGAGTGTCTTCTTGTCAAATATCCCTTTGACTTTAGCACTTTAGCTTTGATACCATGTTGAGGATTTAGAGGGCTGGTGATTAATTCAAATTCTCTTCTTGATAATTACTTGTGAGCTTACTTGAGTTACTTATGTCTTCTTTTGCTTAGCTTGTTTAGTTTTTCATTAAGTCAATTACCAAAATACAAAAGACACAAAGTTAGGCTCTTCGAGCCAAGACAAAACCTCTCCCTCTTGGAGAGGAAAACCCACGAGAAATTCTTCTTATAGATCTTCAAATGACAAGTACCATGACCAAGACTTAGACCCTTGACCTATGAATGTCTCCAAGACCTTACCACTGCTTCCAATGCTCATCCTTTATATTTGCACCAACTTACACTGATCTGCGCCAAGTTCCAACATTAGAGAACTCGGTTTCTAATTTTATTTTCCTTAATTTGGTCTTTGTTTATCAAGACACTTCTTCTTACTTCATATTCACTTGAGATATATATTGCTTTCTTTTGAGTGCTGAAGATAGGATTTACCTTCCTTTTATTTACTTACTTTCTATTCAGATATACAACGCATTAGACTTTAGTTGATTAGCTTAGAATATCACAGTATGTTATATGTCTTTCAAACTTGATCCGCACATCTCTTCACTGGATCCACACTCCTCTACTATACACAGTCTTATACCGTTATCTCAGGCTTCATTCCGCAATATTTTTTCTATTTGCAATATCAGTCCGAAGATCTCAGAAGGTTCCTTTAAGTCCGCAATTACACACAGATTTGACTGCACTTTTAGACGGCATATCTCTTCTCATTAATCTGCATCAACAACTTCAATAACCCAAAGACATCCGTAATTCTCTTCCACAAAACAGTTCACAATTTACACTGTGAGAATCACAGAGAAATCCACAAGTTTTTCTTGGTCAACTGATCCGCAACTTCTGTGTATATATAGGAGTAAGTTCACTGATTTTAGGCCGACCTTCTCTTTGCTTATAGGCCGACTTGTCAGGGTGATGGAGGGCCGACTTTCACACATCATATGAGCTTATCTATCAGCGTTGTAGGAGGGTTGAATTAAGCCATTCTTCCATGGTTTCTTGGACAAGGTCCTGGAGCATTTAGACTAGGTTCTTCATACATATGACACCTAATTATATTTATTCCTAGAAGACAAAAACCCTAATAGACAACAAGAAGTCTATTTAACCTATAATAAAATCTTGCTCATGAAACCCATGAAGCAAGTACAACAAATACACTTATCAACAGTTGGAGCCCCTAAGACAATGATTACAAAGTGTATAAATAGGGAAGGCCTAAGTGGAGGTCTATCACATTAAGGGCAATCATTCTAATGTGAAGACAAGCCTATGGAGAAGACCATAGATCCCTAAAGGAGTGGAGTTGGAGTTGAAGGAAGAAGGACAAATACTCTCTTTCTTGTGTTTTGGTACAGGCCGAGTTTAGGAGTGTTGGTCGAGTTAGTTTTGGATGTGGTTATGTTCATAGAACAATGGTATATCTCTCTGTTAGGGCCGTGCTGATTTTTGTGCACTAAAGAAGGGTCGAGACCCTTGTATTTGCTGGAGAGAGAGGCCATAAGGCTTGTGGAACAACTAGAGTAAGAGATGGGCTTAATCATGTATATGCACAGGGAATTAAGGGCTGGAACGTGAGGTATATGCAGAGAAAAGAGGTCTGAAGTAGCCACAGCTAGGGTACTTCCCGAGGTAGCTGTAGGAGCCCTAAAGAAGTCCGAAAAACCTCAGTGATATTGTGCATAGGGGTGAGTCTTCCTTAGACCTAGGCAGAGGTCAGTTAAGGATGTCTTGAGCTGATGTTTGGGACGTGTCTTTGTTGTGGATGATTGTAGGAAGGAAGTTTAAGGTCTGTCCTACTAAGGTGAGTAAGGATAGTGTGTTGAAGGCTATGTACAGTCACCTTGGAGCAAGTAAAGGGACTATGAGATGTTGGTGTATTGGTGGCTATGTACAGTGAGAGTTGGAGATGCAATCCATTGTTAGAAGGCAAATCCATGGAGCTTAAGATCAGTGACTCAGTAGCAACTGAGTTATTGTATGCAGGCAATTTGTTGAAGACCCTATGAATAATGCTTTTGATGTGGAAAACCATTGTTAAAGGGCAGACCGATATAGGCCTATGTTCAATGACCTTGGTGGAGCTTTGTCATTGATAGAAGGCAGATTGGAGAGCTGGTTGTGCAAGTGTATAAAACAACATAGGACCATGTCAAAAATTGAGGTAGAGATATTGGAGGAGCATATTATCTATGTGTATAGGTGGCAAAGGACCTGTAGGCTGCCAGGTGTTCAAGGCAAGTGGTCTGAAAGGACAAGTGTAAGCGCTTCTTTGGCAAGTAAGTCAAGTTTGTTCTTGTTCTTGGGAAAATTGATTGTCATGTGTTGTTGACATCAAACCCTTGTTTTCCTTGTATCAGGGCTAATTGTAAGGGCCATGATCCCTGGTATGGGAGCCCTATGTTGTTTGTATTAAAGTTGTAATACAAACAAGATTTGGGTTGCAAAAACTCTTGTGTACTTCATTGATTCAGTGCTGTACATTTTCCGCTGTGCAAAGTGCTTGGTGTTGCAACATTTTAGTGTGTTTGTGATCATATTTTGGACATAGACCTGATTCTAAATTGCCAAGGAAAAATCAGTGTGCACAACTTGCAAATTGAGAGGGAGTTGGTTGCCTTGTTGTTAAAATACTAGCAACATGGTGAAGTTGGTCACTAGTCTAAGGTATGTAAATAGATTGGATGGCTTTTGCAACTATAGTTTTTGGAAGAAAAGTATTAAGCTGGTCTTGTTGAACAAGATTTGGGAGTTTGCCGACAAGGAGATTCAAAAACCATTGACCCTAAGGA
Organism: Pinus albicaulis; assembly: GCA_034641835.2. NCBI lineage: Eukaryota > Viridiplantae > Streptophyta > Pinopsida > Pinales > Pinaceae > Pinus > Pinus albicaulis. The sequence continues at coordinate 535,997,657 of CM076583.1, forward strand.
GTTGGAAGTGTATGAGGAGTTGGATGCGAAGGCTAGGCTCATCATCTTGGATGGTGTCAAAGATCATTTGACACCTGATCTGACTAGGAAGATGTAAGATTTTGTAGATGTTCTATGCTTGATGCAACTTTACTTTTATAACAGCAATCACATAAACAGTTAAGTAAAAATGCTGATAGAACATGCCAGTGGATCTATAGAAGACAAACCAGAAACATGAGAATGTGTTGGTGCGTTACGACGGTCAGCAGGATGCTTCAACCAGCAAAGTCTTCTTGGTCGGCCAACCCAGAATGTGTCACAACAGTCCTCAAATTAGTCACCCAGTGAACTCAAAGTCAACCCCAGAAAAGTCAACGCAGGGCAGCAACAATAAAGTCAACGCAGCTCCAACTTCGATCAACCTTTTGACCTCCGTTTCTGTGCCAAAATGTACGGCCTTCCTAGATCGAAGTCTCCACCACAAATCAGCCCAAACGGACCATGCGTTGACCAAAGTCAACGCTGGTCAAACTTCCCCAGAAACCCTAACTGCAGAAAATTTTCTGCAGTAAATTTCGTCCTTTTTGCTGCAGTAGATTTCATCCTTCTTCTCACGTGGGAGATGAAACTGCTTCTTAGATGCTCGTATATAATCAGAGGAGAAGATGTGTGATGAGATGAGTTGAAAAGTCCTCCAACGTTGACCCTATAAATATCAATCACTTGAGGTGTGTGACACATCTGCTGGGGGTGTAAAACCTTAAGGCCGACCTGCACATAAAATTTATTACAAATAATAAATTCAAAATAAATGTTCTGCTCATCAGATTAAAATCAATTTTATATCGATTTTACACCTCTAAAAGAGGAATCCAATACAAATATTGGAATCTTCATCTGAGCATCACAAGATGGAGTTTGGACCTAGTTGTCCAAATTTAACACTCCCTCTCAACTAGGGAGAACTCCATCCACCAGTGCAATCAAACATCGTGCGTCATCTCGCCGTAACTTGCTTTGCTGGCCTCTTTATTTCAGAACAGAAGTGGGTCAGTCACAAAGACATCATCCCCCGGCTGACAAATTCAGCCCAGAGGTCCGAAACCTCTATTAGACTCACAAAGAGTCTCCAACCAACCCGAAGTTGGTTCATCTGACCCGAAGTCAGGCGGAGGTTCGAGACCTCACTAGACTTGATCCCAGATCAAGTAGTTGGACCGTGCCATCCTAGATAGAGAGTACATCAATCTCTGATGCGTCCATCAGTCTTTGCTACTGGTCTCTAGCTTTTCCCATCTCATTGGCCAAATGAGAGGTACTTCCCATGAGCCCTGAACTCAATGGGTAGGATGCATACGGGGCACAGATAATGAGAGGTGAACCAACTCAATAATCACAACGATGGGGTCCAAGCACACCAACAAGGTTTGGCAAGCCTAGCCTTGTGGTTGCTCATAGCTTCGAGAAGCTGTCCCCAAAGCCCCCCAGAGCTCCTCGAGCTCATCGTCCAACAGGACCCACATCATAGGGTCGTTCCACGATACTAAGTCTCTCACGGAAGGTTAGGAACTTGGCCTTCCCCAGGGGCTTAGTGAGAATATTCGCGACCTGCTCATTAGTTCCTATATGATCAAGCCTTACGGCGCTTTGCTGTACCATATCCCGGATGAAATGGTACCTGATATCAATATGCTTGGATCGGTCGTGGAACACAGGATTCTCGGTCAAGCGAATCCCACTCTGGTTATCACAGAGTATCACGGTGGTATCTAGCACATGTCCAAACAGCTCACCAAAGAGCTTTCGCAACCAAACTGCTTCACAACAGGCCATACTTGCTGCAATGTATTCGGCCTTTGCGGTGCTCAAGGCCACCGACTTCTGCTTCCTGCTCATCCATGAAATTGAAGCAGAACCAAGATTGAAGCAGCATCTCGATGTGCTCTTACGATCCACCACACTGCCAGCCCAATCAGCATCAGTATATCCAAGGAGTGTCACGCTCCTGGCAGTGTATCTCAGCCCATGGTTTATCGTGCCCCGAAGGTATCTCAGAAGATTCCTGGCACCAACCCAGTGAAAGTGATGAGATTCAACCATCTGTTGACTCAAAGTGTTCACTGCAAAACATATATCTGGATGGGTGTTCACTAAGAACATCAGGGCCCCTACGAGTTGACGATACTAAGTAGGATTTGCCAATACGGGCCCAGCAGCGCTGCCACTCAACTTCTTGAAGTTGAGTTCCATTGGTGTTGACACGGGCTTGCAGTCCACCATACCAAATCTTTCCAGAAGTTTCACAATGTATTTTCCTTGAGAAAGGAAAATATCTTCAGGTCTTTGCCAGACCTCCGGGCCTAGGAAGTAGTGCATCAATCCTAGGTCCTTCATCTCGAACTCAGCAGCGAGCTCCCTCTTGCATTGATGAATGAGAGGGTCAGCACCTGCCAGGAAGAGGTCGTCCACATACAGCGCCAGAATGAGAGGCTTCCTCTAGACAACCTTGAAGTAAAGGTTCGGATCAGCATTACTTCGAGTGAAGCCCAACGTCATCAAGTAGCTATCTATCCTCTCATACCAAGCTCTGGGTGCTTGCTTCAACCCATAGAGGGCTTTCTTCAACCTGCAGACATGAGTGTCCCGATCCTTGACTTCAAACCCCAGAGGTTGTTCTACATACACCTCTTCTTATATTGCACCATGCAGAAAAGCGGTCTTGACATCCATCTGATGAAGACTCCATCCTTGCGTAGCAGCAAGGGGTATGATTGATCGAATGGTGCTATATTGTGCCACAGGTGCAAATATGTCATCATAGTCTATTCCTTCCTTTTGAGAGAAGCCACGGGCAACAAATCTTGCCTTGAACTTTTCAGCACTTCCATCAGATCCATGCTTGATCTTGTAGAGCCATTTCGTGGTGACAACTGATTTGTCCTTTGGTCTTGGAACCACATCCCAGACATCATTCTTCATTATGGACTCATATTCTTCGTGCATAGCATCCTTCCAGACTTGATGCTTTATGGCTTCCTCAAAAGATCCAGGTTCAGATTGTACAATAGTACTCATGGCAGCTAGATACCCTTGGTATCTACACGGCTTCTTGCTTTCTCGGAATGTCCCCCTTGGGGCAGCATGACCCTCAGCATCTTCGAGGGTGTCCCCGAGCCATGATGGTCTCTTTCCCAGTGAAGGAGATGGATCAATAGGGTCCATTGGTCCTTCAATATCAGGCATTGTCTCATCCTGCGGTTCTTCTTGATTTCCAGGCCTTTCTTCATGATTTTCTTCAGATCTTGGAAGATCTACTACTTCTTCAGGGAAGCATCTTCGTCAAAAGTGACATCATGGCATATCTCTACTTCCCTTTGACCAGGTACATAGACTCTATAGGCCTTAGAAGTTTCGCTGTAGCCCACAAATATTCCTTTCTTCCCAGAAGCATCCAACTTACTTCTCTTTTCTTTTGGCACATGAAAATAAACAGGACATCCAAAAATTCTAAAATGTGAGACGTCAGGTTTCTTACCAGTGAAAACCTCTTCGGGAGTTTTGGAGTCCAGGGCGGAATGAGTGCATCGGTTTTGAATGTATACAACAGTATTCGCAACTTCTCCCCACAGAAACTTCGGTAGACCCTGGTCACATAGTATGGCACGGGCAGCTTCCACAACGGTCCAGTTCTTTCGTTCAGTAATGCCATTCTGCTCAGGAGTATAGGCAGTAGTAGTCTCCCTCTTAATGCCAGCTTCTCTGCAAAAGTCCTTGAACTCATTTGGGTCATATTCAGTGCCATTGTCAGTCCTCAAAATCTGATCTTCTTCCCTGTCATATTTTCCTCCAAGGCTTTGAAGGTACGGAACCACATGAAAGCCTCATCCTTCTTCTTCAAGAAGTATATCCAGGTTTTGCGGGAGAAGTCATCAGTGAATGTCATATAGTAAGAACATCCTCCCAGGGAGGTCACGGGTAGCATACCAGATAGATCAGAATGGACTAGTTGCAAAATATCAGATGTCTTTGTGACACTTGAGGGGAAAGGTCCCCTTGTATGCTTTCCTTTAGCAAACAACCTCACATACACCTTCATGATTATTTCCAAAATCTAGCATCCCCCGCTACCACCTTCCTTGATTCTAGAAGGGTCTTGTAATGAAGGTGTCCAAACTCTCCGTGCCATAGTTCGCCTTGTCTGAGTATCACATGTCAGTAGCTCCCCTGGACTTCCTTCAACCTGGTAGAGTGTTCCAACTCTAAAACCAATCATGATAGCTTCCTTGAGGTTCTTCTTCCACATGCGCACCTTTCCATCAATGAATGCCACATTGAAGCCTTTGTCTTCAATCGCTGATATAGACACAAGGTTCTTCTTCAATTTTGGCACATAGAGTACATCCTGCAAATGTAGGACTTGTCCTTGAGACAAGTGGAGGGTCACAGTCCCTGTCCCTTTCACGGGATATGTGGCATTATCTCCAAGGATAATTTCCAGATTAGTATCCTTCTCAACCATGTCAGAAAGTGCTTCCTTGAACCCAGTGATGTGTCTTGAGGCACCACTATATATCAGCCAGACATCTATAGTGTCGGGCGGGGATGCAGCAGAGAGGGCAGATACAAGAATGTATTAATTTCTTTTATCAACAACATTTGACTCCTCATACCTGGAGTTTCTAGACCTTTTGAAAGGTTGATTGTTTCCGCCAGAGGGAGCCTTCCTCTTTCCTTTGGACCTGTTGTTTCTTTGATTTTCATTCCTCCGGTTGTTGTTGTTGTCATCACTATCGGGAGAATCCTTCTTGAAAGGACATTCTCTAGCATGATGACCTGGCCTATGACAAGTGAAACACTTGCCCTTCTTTCCTTGGGCCCCCTGCTCTTCCTTTGTTCTTTGGACCACTAGAGTTCTTCTTTCTAGAATGGGCAGCGTAGGCAACATTTCTATCATTTTCGTATTCCTTCATTCTTGTCTCTTCTTGCATGCATCTTGACAGTAGCTCGTCAAAGTTAGGAATTGTATTATTATTGAGAATGGTAGTGTTGAATACTTGCCATTCATATGGGAGCCCTCCAAGTGCGGTGAGTACCATCTCACGATCAACTATTGTCTCCCCAATAGCCAGCAAATTGTTCCTGATCTCAGTCAGTTTCAGAAAGTATGTTTGGACAGATTCATCCCTGCCTTTCTTTAGATTCTTCAATTGATTCTTGAAGAATAGCACCTGGTTTGCATTGTTTACTTTGAACATTTGTATCAACTTATCATACATCTCTTTGGATGTGCCTAGCTCAGATATGTAGGCAACCAGACTTTAATGTATGGATTCCCTGATCATTAGCTTTGCTTTGATCTCCCCCTTCTTATACTTGGTTTTAGCAGCAGCAGTAGCAGTGGATGGAGGTTCTTGTATCTTACCCAGTACATAGTCCATGAGATCATGGTCTTCCAATTTGAGATCTAATATCATCTTCCAAGGATGGAAGTCATCCCTTCCAGTCAGCTTGTCATCCTCCTTGAAGCCATAACTTGTGGAACCCATTTTTCTCTTTTGGTGATTGCTATAAGTTAGGGCTTGTCTTCACCTCAGCTCTGATACCATGTAAGATTTTGTAGATGTTCTATGCTTGATGCAACTTTACTTTTATAACAGCAATCACATAAACAGTTAAGTAAAAATGCTGATAGAACATGCTAGTGGATCTATAGAAGACAAACCAGAAACAGGAGAATGTGTTGGTGCGTTACGACGGTCAGCAGGATGCTTCAACTAGCAAAGTCTTCTTGGTCGGCCAACCCAGAATGTGTCACAACAGTCCTGAAATCAATCACCCAGTCAACTCAAAGTCAACCCTAGAAAAGTCAACGCAATCCAGGAAAGTCAACGTAGGGCAGCAACAATAAAATCAACGCAGCTCCAACTTCGATCAACCTTTTGACCTCAGTTTCTGTGCCAAAATGTACGACCTTCCTAGATCGAAGTCTCCACCACAAATCAGCCCAAACGGACCATGCGTTGACCAAAGTCAACGCTGGTCAAACTTCCCCAGAAACCCTAACTGCAAAAAATTTGCTGCAGTAAATTTCGTCCTTTTTGCTGCAGTAGATTTCATCCTTCTTCTCACGTGGGAGATGAAACTGCTTCTTAGATGCTCGTATATAATCAGAGGAGAAGATGTGTGATGAGATGAGTTGAAAAGTCCTCCAACGTTGACCCTATAAATATCAATCACTTGAGGTGTGTGACACATCTGCTGGGGGTAAAAACCTTAAGGCCGACCTGCACATAAAATTTATTACAAATAATAAATTCAAAATAAATGTTCTGCTCATTAGATTAAAATCAATTTTATATCGATTTTACACCTCTCAGAAAGAGGAATCCAATACAAATATTGGTATCTTCATCTGAGCATCACAAGATGGAGTTTGGACCTAGTTGTCCAAATTTAACAGAAGAGCACTGCACGAGAGATGTGGAAGGCTCTTCAGGATTTGTTCCAACATGAACCGATTGTTGGTATTGAGAGAGAAGTTGAAGAGTACCAAGATGTTGGATGGAAAAGGTGTGGCTCTGTATCTGACGAGGATTTCTCAAGTTCGAGATGAGCTAATTGCCAGTGGAGATAACATGATTCTGAGCTGGTGAGGACTGCTTTGAACAACTTTACTGAGGAATGGAAGCTATTTATCAAAGGGATAGTTGCTCGAGATAAGCTGTTATATTGGAACAGGTTATGGAACGACTTCATCCATGAAGAAATGCGGGATGAGGATATTCGTACGAAGAAAAGTCTACTGAAGATAACATGGCTCTTGCAGGGAAGATGAAGGGAAAAGCGAAGAAGGACATGAGCAAGTTGATGTGTTATACATGTGTCGAGTATGGTCACTATGCAAGCAAGTGTTCGCGCAAGAAGAAGGAAGATAATGAGAAGAGGAAGGAGACACCTGGGGCTGCTACATCTTCAGGTGAGTTGGATGACTTCTCAAGAATATTGGAGGACTTTGCTCTGGTTTCTCATTTCTTTGAGGCTACTATTGACGAGCATGCATGGTACGTGGATCGCAGAGCGTTGAAGCATATGACATGATCACGTGAAATTTTTGGGACTCTAATTGAATGGAACTCGAAGTTGCACATGGAGGTTGGTGACACGAGTCAGAAAGCTGTCAGAGGGTCAGGTGCTGTGCCATTCATGATGGAGTCAGGTGGGCTGTTACGAGTTCAAGATGTACTGTGGGTAGCGGAGCTCCCATACAACGTGTTGTCTATCTTAGCGATCGAGGCAAAGATGTTTGAGGTGATATTTTGAGAAGGGAAAGCGATGCTCAGGCCCAAAGGCTCTAACTCTGTTGGAGCTATCACTGGAGTTAGGGAGCATAGTATGCATCGGCTAACGGGCAAGCCTATATATCAAGGAAAGAAGCTGGTTTATGAGACTCAAAGGGAGTCAAGTTCGAGCGGGAGTTTGTAGGTTCAGAGGGAGAATCCATAACCCAAGAAGAGCGCATGTCAGTGTGGAGTAAGGAGACTTATACAACTGGCAAGAAGGAACCGTAGAATTGGCTGAAGGCCTATCATGAGAAGAAGCGGGAGTCTTTTGGTGGCAGGGACATTATTGAGGATAATGTAGTTCATTCTACAGGGTATGCTGCAGTGGTGGACGCAAAGATTGGGCTAGTGTCGTTGACGAATTACTTCCTAGTGGAAGTACCTCCCTCGGTAAGAGGGAGTGTTGTGAAGTGTAGCTTGGGAGGTACTCCCACAACCCCTAGGGTACTGGGTTTGTGAGGAGTTGACCCATAGAAATGTGGTTTTGTGGGCAATGTACCCAAGCAGTGGGCTTTGGACCCAAAGGGTTGGGATAAATGGTGGTCTATCACATCAAGGAAAATCATTCTAATGTGAAGAAAAGCCTAAGAAGAATACCGCAGATCCGTAAAGGAGTCGAGCAGCGAGCTGGAGTTGAAGGAAGAAAGACGAATACTCTCTTTCTTGTGATCTGGTACAGGCTGAGTTTAGGAGTGCTGGTCGAGTTGGTTTTGGTCCTTGTATGTGGTTCTGGGCATAGAACAGTGGTATATTTCTGTGTTAGGGCCGTGCTGATGTCTATGCACTAAAGGAGGGCTGATACCCTTGTATTCACTGAACAGAGAGGCCGTAAGGCCTGCGGAACAGCTAGAGCAAGGGCCGATCTTAATCATGTACATGCTCAGGGAATTAAGGGCTGGAATGTGAGATATATGCAGAGAAAAGAGGTATGAAGTGGCTGCAGCTAGGTAGCCGCAGGAGCCTTAAAGAGGGCCGAAAAACCTCGGTCATATTGTGTGCAAGGGCGAGTCTTCCTTAGTCCTGGGCAGAGGTCAATTAAGGAAGTATTGAGCTGATGTTTGGGATGTGTCTTTGTTGTGGATGATTACAGGAAGGAAGTTTAATGTCTTTCCTACTAAGGTGAGTAATGAGAATGTGTTGAAGGCTATGTACAGTCACCTTGGAGCAAGTAAAGGGACTGTGAGATGCTGGTTTATTGGTGCCTATGTGCAGTGAGACTTGGAGAAGCAATCCACTGTTAGAAGGCAGATCCGTGGAGCCTAAGATCAGTGACTCTTTAGCAGCTGAGTTATTGTATGCAGGCAGTTTGTTGAAGACCCTATGAACAGTGCTTTTGATGTGGAAAACCACTGTTAGAGGGCAAACTAATATAGGCCTGTGTTCAGTGACCTTGGTGGAGCTTTGTCATTGATAGAAGGCATATTGAAGAGCTAGTTGTGCAAGTGTATCTGAAGCAGCAGAGGACCTTGTGAACAGGTGAGGCAGAGGTATTGGAGGAGCATATTCTTTGTGTGTATAGGTGGCAAAGGACCTGCCAGGTGTTCATGGCAAGTGGACTGAAAGGACTGGTGTAAGTGCTTTTTCAGCTTGTAAGTCCAGTTTGTTCTTGTTCTTGGGTAGATTTATTGTCATGTGTTGTTGACATCAAGCCTTAGTTTTCCTTGTATCAGGGCTAATTGTAAGGGCCATGATCCCTGCTGCAGGAGCCCTATGTTTGTTGTATTAAAATTGTAATACAAGAAAGTTTTGGGTTGCAAAAATCTCTTGTGTACTTCATTGATTCACTGCTGTACATTTCCTGCTTTGCAAAGTGCTTGGTGTTGTGGTACTTCAGCGCATTCATGATCGTGTTTTAGGCAGACGTGATTCTGAATTGCCAAGGAAAAATCAACAATTTTGCACCAAGGCCAAGGCCACATAGAAACTCAATAGACACACAACCACTCGGTTAGACGTAGGTGCACCTCAACAAGAGCTAGATTGGCCCAGACATTGGTTATCACCCCTACAGAAGCAGGTTCCTCTAAAAACCATGAGTTTTCAAGTAATACCATCCAAGGGCCTCAGTCCTATTTGGGACAAAAGAACCAGAGATGAATCCAAAGGGACCAGCCATGGTCCGACCAAACACAAGGCCTAGGACACCTAATACAGGGCGTTTGGGCTTACAATTTTTTGTAATGTATTGTAAAAATTTATGTGTGCCCCTTCTGGCATGAGGGGTAACAGAGTGCAAATAAAGTAGCTGTGGACCTGTTTTGTGTATCAGTTGTGTTTAGTAAAAATTAGAGTAAATCTTTTTCACTGTTAAGTGATTGTGTTTGTGTTTCTTTCATTTTATTTTGAAAGGCGATTTAAGGCCATCTATTTCCATAATGAGTTATAGCTTTGCATCCTTTTTGTAGGTCGTAGATGCCAAAAATCTCCGCCTGCAGCTCAGTGAACAGCGGGAGGGCAGTGAACTTCCTGAAGCATATTTGCAGATTGCATTTGCGGTAGGTAGAGCTCGAATTTCACATCTCATTCTGCTACAAGCTAGAATTCTCCTACTAATGCTAAGGTTGCTACTATTTTAACGACTTTAACCTTTTATAAGAGTAAAGAACTAGAGTGTTTTTGGTTATGCATAGTTTAAGTTCCATATACACCCTGATGATAAGCTTCCATGGATTTCCTTCTTTTATGTCATCAACTATTGCAGGTTCTAACATTGGATGGTTGATTCTTAATAGGATGTTGTTCTCCTCAATAAGGTTGATTTGATTGTTGAGGAACACGAAGGCATTGCGCAGTCAGTGGTCCTAGAGGATTTAAAAGGGAAGATTCAGAATATTAATTCATTAGCACGCATTATATGTACAGTCCGGTGCCAAGTAGACTTACATGATATCCTTGACTGCAAGGCCTATGATGTGAAGGTGAACCCAAATTGTGTGTGCATTTACAATTGCTTTGAGATGCTGAGTCTATGACTGTCTTTTGTAGCATTATTATCTGATAAAAACTGGACATCTTAAGTAAGAAATTTGTATTTATGAATTTCTGTTTTATCCGAAAGATTTAAATTCAACTAAACTTTAATTGTTAAAATGAGTACTCTAAGATGTCTAGAAAACATGATGACAATTAACGGGAGCCTGGGACCTTTCTTTTTTATTTTGTTTGATAAGGAAGATTAAAAAATTCCTAATATTCAGTTCCCTAACTAAATGAGCAGTATCATATCCATATATTCATCTTCTTAAGAAGGCCATCTTGAATCATTGTATATATATATATATATATATATATATATATAATTTTTATTATTATTTTTTTATTATTATTATGAAATTTGCTAGGTTCAATCCACATTGTGCTCTTTATATGGGAAAGGATTGGAAAACATAATTTAGGACAATAGTTTTGGTTAAGCACATTGGGGGATTTTTATTTAACTTTGGAGCTGCAAGGTATCCTATCCTTGATGTATGCTCATCTTGAAGGTTGAAACTGTTTATTTTTGGGTAGCATCGGATGTGCTCTAGCTCCGAAATTTTGTGGAGGGGCTAGAACACATGAGATCTCCAAAACCCAGAAATTTTTTGGAGAAATTCTGTTCGGGATGAATGTTATTCAAATAAATAATTATTTTTAATGGAGCCTAAGTTAAAACGTAGGGAATTAAATAATTAAAGTGAATTAATATAAATGTGGGTGAGAAGCTTCTAAGTGACGAGGATCAAGTTTGTTTTAATCTTAGCCATTGATTAAAGATTTGATCACGACTGTTGTCAACAAGAAAAGTATAAAGGAAGGTTTGAGGGTCAGTTGGATAATACACACAAAGAGTGAATCTAGAGATTGAATTCTTCTGACGGAGCAGTGCTCAGACGAAGATAAGATCTAAGTGATTTAGCTGCAGTGAGGGGCAAAAACAGTTATTGGTTGGAGGACCAAGAGTACATAGCATAGACGCAGCAGAGAAAACAGAGGAAGCAATACAACCACCAGGAGAGGTGATGCAGTCCCCAGAAGGGGTGACCCAGGCCCACACAGGGCTCACGTAGGGACTGCACAGTGTTTCCAAGGGACAACCCGAGTTTTGCTGGAGATCGGGGTTTCTGAGCTAGGAGGGCTGAAACTCAATTTTCCGACAGGCAGATCAATTCAGAGAAGAGGTGATGCAGTCATCAGCTCCCATTGCAGGCATACACATCTACTGTGCAGAGGCACCGCAGAGGGAGCTGGGGTTTAGCCAATTTGTATCCGGATCAACCAGGACTTGCAGTGTGAGGTAAAACTCACCATTTTATCTGTCTGCCGCGAATTCTCTGTACTGGATAGCCAACAAGGCATCCAAAGATTGTAGTCAAAAAACTGTCGCTTAATAATAAAAACCCTTAGATCTGCTGCACCTGTTTTCTCGCATTAGGTTTTTCCGGGGACGTTTAGTCCAAAAATAAGTGTGTTCTTGTTAATTGAAGAACATAAGTAGGAGTTGCAAATCAGTTAACTGCAGTAGGATTTTTGTTGTTTTAGATTTTGAAATTTTCACATGGAATCAGAAGGATTGCAGATCAAGGAGGACTGAAGCCATCAGTGAAAGGAGAGAGGAAAATCTGCTGCAGAAAAGTAGCTGTCTCTAGTGACAACGCAGTTCTGGGCTAGAGAAGCAGAGGAAGGGTGACACAGTCACAAGGGAAGGCTCACGCAGAGCTTGCTAGGGTGATGTTGTAGGCTGTAGCTGCAGAAGCCAACACAGTGGTTGTTGGGCCAGCACAGAGGCTATTGAGTCTCATTTTTTGAGTTGCCGTGGCTGGAGGTGCAGTGCAAATTTTTATCTGAAGTTGCTGGTGGGATGCTTATTCTGTTGATGCAGAACATTGTCTAGTGAGGCAAAAGCAAAGTAGAGGGAATCAGTTCCTCAGAAGATTTCTTGTCAAAAGTCAAGATCCAGTGCTGAGTAACAACAAAGAGAGATCAGAGAGGAGTGGTTCGACATTTGTTGGCAGAAGGATTTCCATAAAGGAAATCGAGATTCAAAGGGAGCTTGTTTGTTAGATGATTTCTAGTGCCAAAGAAATCGAGATCCGAGTTTTGCTGGGGCAACAGCGAAAGAGGGAGAAAGGAGCTTGCTCAACATTTAGTTGAGCAGAGATGGCTGTAAGTGGACTGAGGGATCAGGGCAGGTTGGATGGGGCATCCAACTTTGTCATCTGGAAGATTAGGATCCTGGCAGTTTTGGATGAACATTGCATCAAGGATCACGCCTTGAACACGATTGTTGTTCCGGTAGATGCTGATCCTCTCAAGAAGTATGAGGATGCTCAAGCGAGCTCAATAAGTCCTCAAAATGTGAGGTAAGGGCTAAAGAGTGCTCCATACTCCAAGAAGATCATGTGCAAGCCATCAAAAGTCTCCATGCCAATATGTCATGCCCCAAAAGTGCCGTATGTCACCCTCATAAGAAGAAAGGTAGTGATATGGCACCAAATATCGCAAGTGTTCCAAGGTGGTGTACAGGTCATCTCAAGGATGACCATCATCATCTGGGCTTTGGACCAAGTAATGCCAATCAAACAATGTCAAGGCTAGCCTATGGCCATCCTACGTCCATTTGTAACGTCATCAATATCTCCAACACTGAGTGTCATGGGCTCAATGTTTTAGCATTTGGGGGTCCCTCTTGGTGTCAAGCATCAAGTGAAGCCCTTAAATAGCCCAACGCTCCGCTCTAGGTAGGCAACACTGCATCATAAAAGTCAATCTCTTTCTCTGCACTGGATAGTACAACTTCTACTACTCTGTTGAGGAGGTGGGGCAATCATCTCTAGAATCCACTGCTGCTATGATATAGACCATCTGACAAAACCCCCTCAAGATCAAGTGTAATTCAATTAATGATTAGTTAAATAAAACCATGGATGTATCATAGTGGACCACATTTAAAGTTATGGATGCGTCCAATACTTCACAGAAAGATCACCATCAAATATCTAACTAGACCAATTCTCATATAGGTGTTCCCTCTCACATGTTTAGGGTGGATAGATAACCCTATTAGGTGTTTCCACCTCCCAAGGGAAGTGACAGATATCAGGTCAATTGATCAGTCCATAAGTGTATGTGTAGATGGTGGTAATGGAGTGGGCAAGACTTTAGGGCCAGATGTCGTAGCCAAGTTACCAACTAATGGTGGTCCAACATCTAGGGTATATAAATGTAAGGAGGGAGTAATCGTGGAGGCATGCGTTTCTCCTTTCCTCGACCTACTTTTTCCACCCCTTTGGTGTGCCTTGTACTTTTTTATGATAATGATTTGATATGGGTGCATAGCTCAAGAGCCCAAGCTTGCATTTGAGAGATTTAGCATTTATTACCGCTTTAGATGAGGTGGTTTATTGCTCATCAAGGTTGGGACAATACATGGGTTCCTTTTAATGAATGGAGCAACAAGTGCTCTAAGAAACATGCAATGGATAATGAGGGGGGTAGAGCTCATGCCAGGATTTTGCCCAAGTGCTAGTTTTTGTCCTAGGCATACCATTTGCTGAAATTGAGAGACATTTGTGATCAATACTTAACAATTAACAAGAAGTGGACGAGGAAGATTTGGTAGTTATTACTTTGCAGAGTCTAGTACCTACCTCCTCCTGAAAAATTTGTTGAAACTTTGAATGTTTCTTCAGAAACTACCAACATCACATTTTAGAAGTGGTGTAGTCAAGTTGTATAGAAGGACAAGTGGAAAAAGAAGCTTGGAAGTAGTAGTGGAACATGAGAGAACCTTTGGAACATAGATTGAAGGAAATGGATGGAAAAAGAAAGAGGGAGACAAAAGAAATGATGAAAGCACAATAAATTAAGGTAAATCTGCTAAGAGTAAAGTGTTTTTTATTGTGGCAATTAGGTAACATGGAGGACTATTAAAAGGTTGTGCGATAAGCAATACAACTATGGGAAATTAGAAAAGAAGCAAGTTGATGTTTTAGAGCATGAAGAGGAAGAAATTTATGCTTTTGTGGTCTATTAGATGTGAGGTAAGTCAAAGAATCGTCTTTTCGATTCTAGAGAATCTAAGCATACGACTAATTAGACTCTAGAGCCATTGGTTTGTTGAATTTTGGAAGACAAAACCAAGTCTTAAATGATGGTTTTCATTTGTGGGAGAGAGCGTTTTGTTGAGTGTTATGGAAATGTGCAAATCAAAAGGAGAGGTAAGACCATCATGTTTAAGAATGTTTTAACGACAGAGCTATGTTGAGATTGAGAACTAGAGCTCCTCTACCTCTGTAGGCATGTCTGCTAGCTGAAGAGTGAGAGGACGTCCATGGTGTCATAGATATAGCATTGAAATTATCTTGGATCTTAGCATCTCACTTGCTGCCACTAGTAGAGGGGACAAAGGGGAAGAAGTGATACACTTGGAGTCTATTGGAGGTGGTCTCATAAGCATTGAAATATATGTGCTAACACCTCCCCTGTCAAAAGGCAGAGGTATTTGTAGTTTGGAAAGAGAAGCAAAGTAGTGAGGGAACCCTTCATTTCCCAATATAGTGCAACCTCCCTCTTGTTTCATAATAAAAGGAGCATCTAAAAATGAGGTGCTCCTTCGACTCGATCTCTTGTTGATCTGTAAATTGCCATGGATATTCCACTGGATAGTACCTCACAACAAATTTGATAAAAATAGATTAAAATTTGAAATCTATACTATGAGGGTTAATTTTCCTTAGATGTCTATATTTATTAATTACTGTTTTTCTTGCTTATTTATGTGGTAAATTAAATGCGAAAAAATGAAGAATGATGAAATACAAACACACACCAATCACAATGAACACCAAGATATGATCCAGGAAACCCTTTCGGGAGACAACCTAGCTGGAAGGTGAGGTTGCTATGCATTCTTTCGTCTGAATGGAAATGATGCAAATACAAAGGAGAAGGCACTCTCTATGGAGTTACTTGAAACCTTTGGCCTGTGGGCTGCTATAGAACACAAACCCTCTCTATACTGTTTTCTCTCTATCCACTCTCAACTACTCTTCTCTATCATGGAACAAAATTCACTCGAATATAATGGAACCTCTTTTCCTCCTAGCAGCTTGGTTATAACATAGCCTGATAGCCAATTAGAGGTTATATTTGACCCATTTGACCCTCAATATGAGTTACAATTTGACCCTTCTAAAGCCTTCTTCATAGTCCTCACGTGGCTAGCCCCTTTTCCATGAGTAATAGGGGATGACATGGCATCCTCTCGAATTATGGTGTTCAATCATAATAGGTCAACTTTTAGGAGGCAAAACTTTTACATTTGAACTCTGATTAATGTCTTTCTTGGACCATTGAAAAGGTTTTTGTGTGTAGAATAACATGACCAGGTGCTATGCTTAAACATCAAAGTTTTACCCCCCCATTATTTTCATTGAAGGCCTCAAATTGCCTTGGAAGGTTTCAAACTCCAATTCTACTAAATGGGTCTTGTTGCTAAAATTGCTCTTATAAGCTGATTCTTTCTAATTTTCCTCTCTAAAAGCGCGTCGAGGTGGATAACAAATTATATAGTGATCCAATTTGGATCACACCTCCCCATTTTGATAGGCTTTTGGTCCTCACAATATATTATTAAATGAGGTGAGGAAATTTCTCAACTAAGGCTTCTGTAATTAGAATTGATTTGATATTCATTTTCCAAATCCATCACATTGATATTTTTCCTGTCAATGTTTTTAACCATCTATTGTCGTTCATCTTCAAGACAAAATTACGTAGATAATCTGTTCAAGCCCTTGAAGTACCATTTAGTCTTGCATGGAAACGACCCTTTCAACCTAATTTGCTAAAGGTCATGTTGCCTCTATCTTGTAGTTTTAGACCTCTTTTGCAAAACTATATCCACCGTCAACTTTGCCTGAGCATCTGGAGCTAAGTCCTCTATGGAAGGTAGCACTTTTTCCTCATCCTGATCCAACATTGATGGCTCATAGAGTTTTATATTTTCCACATTCACCATTGAGTAAATACTAAATGCACATCTATATCAATAGATTGAGTTTGTAGGCATTATCTCCCATCTTCTGTTGTATCATGAAAGGACCATATCGTAGAGCCTTGATTTTTTTGTTAGGACCTTTTAGCCTCTCCTTGTTCAATTGTAGCCATACTTTGTCTCTCACTCTGAATAACTTCTCTATTCTATGTTCATCATGCATGGCCTTGTACTTTTCCTATGACTACTTCAATGTCTCCTGTATTTGTACATGGATCTCAACAAATTTCCCCGCTCTTAAAGCATCCCTTGTGAGATCCTTCCTCATTCCTCCTTGTTGTCGATATGCAATAACCAAAGGTGAAGGTGGCAAATATCTAAGACAATTTTCAAATGGAGACTTACCAAAATAAGTGTGGACTGCTATGTTATAAGAGTGTTGTATATATGTCGAATTTTCCTCCCAAGTCTTCATGTACTTCTGATTCAACCCTTCAAAAGCCACACAAAAATCCTGTTGACTACTTCTATTCTCCCATATGTCTATGGATGGAATGTTGTAGACCTATTCAAATGTATGTCCATCTTCTCCCACATCGAGAAATCTAGTGTCCCTGTCTGAAATGATGCTCCTTGGTATGCCAAAGTTCACCCAAACCTGTCCAAGGAACAAGTTTGCTGCTTCTTGTTTGTTGATGGTCTTTTTACAAGGCATGAGAACACACATCTTGCTGAACTTGTCAACTACACAAACAAGTAGTCATGTCTCTTTTTGGTTGTTTGTAAACTTCCCACAAAGTCCATGGAAATGCTTTCCCAAGGATGAGTGGTATATGTAAGGGATGGTAGAGAGCTTGTTGTTTGTTACTGGGCTTGTTGGTGCACCAAAGTATACATCCTTTAATCAACCTAGCTACATCTTCTTGCATCCTAGGCCAATACACATACCTCAACAAATTGACAACTGTCTTCCCAACACCAAAAATGCCCTGCAACCTTGGATGTGTGAGCGTCTCTAATTAGCTGTAGCTGCTCACCTTTAGGAACATATAACTTGTCCACCCTATATAGTAACCTGTTGTAGAGATGATAGTCAACTATGCTATTTCCATTGTCTGCATAACTCTGGCTCAACAACTGTTGAAACACCTCCTTGAAGTCCTCATCCTTTGTATATGCCTCTCAGTTTACATCATGGTTGAGAGGATCCATGTGCATCCGAGTTCTCGAGGTTATAATTTTTTATATGGATGGCCTTGAAAGCATGTCGGGCAACTTGTTTGTGCTGCCCTTCTTGTACTTGATCACTAAATGAAAGTACTGTAAATATCCTATCCACTTGTAATGCTTTGGTTGTTGTAACTTACTCTGGGCCCGCAGATATTATAGTGGCTAGTGATTTGTGTAGACGATTGTCTTCTTTTCTATCAAATAGCGTTTCCACTTTTTGACAGTGTGTAGTAGGACGTAGAGCTCCTTTTTTAAGGTAGGGTAGTTGAGAATCACCCCATGAAACATTTTATAATGGTAGCATATAGGCCTTCCTAAATCAAAATCTCTCCCATAACATACCCACTCAGATCTATCTTCAATTCTAAGGGCTAATGCAAGTTTGGTAATGCAAGAATTGATGCTTGACTGTTTTTCTTCTTCATTCTGCAAAGGTCTTCTACTGACCCTTCCCCCATTGGAAACTCTTGTCACTTGCTGTTATGGCATGGATTGGTGCAACTACTGCAGAAAATGAAGCTATGAATTTTCTTAGGTATTGTGCTACCTCAACAAAAATCTTGACGTTTGAAACATTCGTAGGCACCAACCACTTCATGATGGCCTCCATATTTGCATGATCTATTTTAAGCTCCCCTCCACCAATCACATAGCCTAAATACACCAATGACTGCTGTGCAAAATCACACTTCTTGAGATTTACGAACAACTGGTGCTTCTTCAATGTTTCTAGCACCTACATCAAATGTGAGATGTGTTCCTCTCAGGTAGCATTGTATACCAATATATCATCTAAATAAACAATAACAAATGAATCTAGATATGGGTACAATATGTCATTTATTAGTCTCATAAATGTAGCTGGTGCATTGCATAAACCAAATGGCATGACTAACCACTCATACAAACCTTGTTTGGGTTTGAAGGTGGTCTTTCAGGTATCTTCTTTTTGACTTGAACTTGGTGATATCTTGATTTTAAATCTAACTTGGTGAAGTATTATGGTTGCTGCAACTAGTCCAATTGGTCATCCATCCTGGGAAGGGGGTACTTGTTCTTTAGTGTAATTTTGTTTAGTGACCTGTAAATAATGTACATTCACCAAGTCCCACCTTCTTTGGCACATTTATGTTTGATGACCAGGTACTTGGTCAAGTAACATCCTGCTTTAACAATTGCTACAATTGCTTCTTCACCTCGTTTGATTCCAAAATGGATTACCAGTACAAGACGATGTTTGGTAATGGAGAGTCTAGCAATAGTTGGATCTCATGATCCACTTCTCTCTTGGGTGATAACCCTTTAGGCTCTTGGAATACTTCACTGTATGCCTGTCGCTACTGTTCTAGTTGGTATCTTTGTTCCTTAGTGCACCTCTCTAGGGATTCCTTTGCTCTCATTGGCTCTTTTACAGACTGTTTTTCTCTTAAAGACAGTGAAACACACTTTTTGCTAGAACCGATTAATTTCTTGGCTTGGTTGGCACTTACTAGCAATATTTTAAACTTGCCCTTGTGTACATTGGTGATGAAGGATTTTCGTCTTTGATGAGGTGGTGCTGGTTGGCTCTCCTCATGAATATTGTATCTCGCATCTACATATAGGGGCTTCTAAGCACAAATTCACATATATCAAGTGAAACTACATCCAATTTTACTTCATCAATAAAATTAGCATTGATAGCAAATTTTATTTTACTTTGTTTTGTTTCTTGTTTTCTGTATCCTTATTTACTCATCCTAATGGATATGGACTAGGATGATCCCAATCCTTCATTCCTAGTTTGTTGACTAGCTCTGTTGTAATGAGATTTTCCTGTGATCTTGAGTTGAATAGAGCATCATTTTTTCTTCTTCTTGACCAGTATCTTTATATGGAAGAGTTTGGTCATCTCCCCTTTTTGTTGTTGAAGTCTACTTAGATCACCCTTTTCTTTACTGATGTGTAGACAATCGTCTCATCCACGTTTGAGCTACTTTCCACTTGATTGCTCGAGTATGTGGTTATAAGAATTTTCTTCTTCTTGTCCTTCTCCTGGTTCTTTGGGTTGAGTTTTGGATGTAATTTACAACACTTTTCCTTTGTGTGACCATCAATGTTATGGTGGTTGTTAGGATCTTTGCATTGGTGTGCTATTACTGTTGTCTTCTTTGTCCTTCCTCTCTCTCCACTTCTTCCCTTCTTTAGAGGAATCTTGGTGTTCCTTTTGATTTGAACCACTCAATTGCCCTTTCATTTGGCCTATGTTTTCTAGGTATTGTGCTTGCACACAAGCCTTGTACACCATTCTGGGTTTTAATAGCATCACTTGCTTTCGCTGATGGCTATGTAGATCCCCCAAATACTTGAGGAGTACGTCTGGGTTCTTGGGAGAGATACCTAGCATTATTTCATTCTTTATAAATTCTATGGTATACTCTTGTACACTTTGCCCGTCTTTGTTTGAAGTAATGCCATTCAATTCACTAGTCCTATCTATAGACCCGATATAATAGAATTGAGACGTTATGAAAGTTTTAAAATCCCTCCACTTAGTTATTGGAGGATCCCTCTCCAGATTCAAGGTGCTTGTGTGCCTTTCCCACTAGTTCAGGGCATGGCCTTCTAATTTTAAGGAGCAAATGAAATTTTTCATTCATCATCTATGTGGTGAACATTGAAGTAAATTTCTAACTGCTGTAACCAGTTATTTAATTTCAAAGCATCGATCTGACCTTGATATGGATTGAAGAGGGATTGTGAATGTATATATGCTCAAACTCAGCTGTGCTTTTCGGGTTTCCTAGATGTTGATGTACTGCCATCTTCCTCCATAAGTGTTCCTTCTCCCTAGTCATCATTAAGGGGGAGTGTTGGAATGTGTCTTGTTGGAAGGTAATAATATCTAGGTTATGTCAGAAGAACTTGTAATCTTATGTAATAGAGGTATATCCATTATCCCACATGTATTATTGGAATGTAATTCCTCCATATGTCTTGTTATATAATAGAGGTGACCCATGAGAGATACAACACAATGTATAGTGATAAAGTCTTATCTTTGTAAAGGGTGAAGGATTTGTGGAGCTGCTCTCTATGTAAGATTGGAGATTTCTATGTATAATAAAGACGCTATTATGATATTACCTTCTGTGGATGTTTCTCCATTTGGGGTTTTACCACCTATATCTGGTGTGGTTATTCTTTCCTCTCATCTCTTTTCTTCTATTCATTAAGTGTTATTATATGCTTAGGAGATTAAATTAGTAAGGTTCTGTGTTTTTTCTATATTGTTGTTTGTTTCATATTCTTAATATTCTAACATGCTATAAGAGATGGTTGATATTTTCTACCTTCTTTAGTAATTTTTGCGTAACACCATTTCTTCAATTATTTTGAGCACATATTATTTTGTAGTTTTGCCGTCAATCTAGCAACCATTAAGGTTTCTCTTTAGATCTGGGCATTTTCACTACAAGCATATATATATATATATATATATATATATATATATATATACTAGGTGATTTCACTATTCTAGAGCCAATATAGAATTTCATATATATATATATATATATATATATATATATGAAATTCTATATTGGCTCTAGAATAGTGAAATCAGCTAGGATTGACTATTGGTTCTTTAAATTTGGTTTTGGTTTGCCAATTTGTGACTTATTTTGCCTAACCTAGCATTGGTAAATTTATTTTTTTATAACCTAAAGTTTTTTGGGCACTTTTTCAGGTAATAGGACTATTGATCAGATTGGCTATGACTTGGGATTTTCTCTTGTCGAGAAATAATCTATAAGGAAAGGATTGTTGGATTTTCTGCTTGTGGGTTTTGCCTCGGCCTCTGACCTAATCTATGGTGTCTCTTGTCTCTTGTGCACTGTGATCTCTATTTGAATTGCTAAATTGTTAATGTATAATTGCTTGATGACATAACTGAATGAAGTAAATACTAAAAGAAAAACTCATACAACAGCCACAAGTAACTATCATGATCAGAAATTCAACTTGTATTTGAATTTCAACACAGATTAGGGAGGGGGGATGTCAGACACCTATTCCTCAAGGATTGGGTGAGAAAATTGTAAATATGTAAATATAGGAAAATGAAGAGTGAGAATAGGAAGTGAACTTGGAATATGATACCAAAGGTCACACCTCCTCATGTTATATAATCCTGTTTATATTAATGCAAAGAAAGATTTGGGAGTCATTCCTTGGCCCGACAATTAATTATATAGATAATTCATAAGGCACAACCAACTCACATCTCCAATTAGGTCTTTGTTGAATTTATTTTGTCCACTTTCAGTTCCACCTGTGTGGTCCTAGTCAAATTGACCTTATGATACTTGTTTCCTTCATTGTTGCATGCTACAATTTTATGTAGGTTTGCATGGACTTTGTGGGATGATGTGCTCTTGATTGCCAACGATAAAAAAATGAAGCATTTCCTCAATTTCATGGATGCATTTTCACATCACAATAGACGTCCTTGGTATGTGTGTTTCACACTTTCAAGGGTATACTATTGTTTTTTGAGTTTGCAAATTGATCTTCTCTTGGCCCTCCTATATCATTCATCAATGCTTATGGAGAAGTCTTGACCCTAATACATGGCTGAAGCTGCTTTTGTGTCCTAGTTCTACTACTACATGAAGTTGTTTGGTTTATTTTCCCATGACCTCGGTTTTGATATTGTAGAATTATCAAACATATTGGTGTTTGCACTTGTCTTGTCCTTACTAATTTTGGCTCTTGGTAGGGTCAAAGTGACACTCTTGAGTCTTAACTACTACTACTTGTTGGCTATCATAACATATTAAGGGCTCAATATTCTGACATTTATAGCTATACTGCTCTTTACTTTGTGGCTTTGCTTATTTTATAGTAGAATTGAATGATTATTGTGATCTTTCGTGGTGATTTTTGTTGTTGTTTCAAATAGCTTGCTTAGTGTAGTGTTCTAACTTTCAACAACTTGTTTTGTTATTCAATTCGTTGAACTTGTTGAAAGGGACTAAGTGGTTTTATTAGACATTTCTTTTCTTTAGTCTCAAGTTTTTGTTATAGAAAGGCTAGTTTTGTTGTGTTTAAGCTTTGCCACTTTCTCTAGATTGAAATGAGCTTTAGTTTTAACATTGTGTCAGACACTCTGGTCACCCTCCTATTGCCAGCGATATAAGGTGCTTGTTGTTCTTAACATCTATAAACTGCCAATCTCACTCCAGATGCAAACTTTGATTTGTTGGTCTTGGGTCTTGGGATCAAAATGTTGGTCATTCAAATATATCCTTAGTTTTGTGCATACATGAGTAATGACTTGGTAATATGGTATGCATCATGAATATAGTTATTTTGAAATTTTCTAATCTGTTGCCACATCTTGTATTTTTGGTTGGAATGAACTACTCCTATTCTGAAAAAATTGAAGTTGTTGAAAAATTAATTAATGGCTCTCTTTTTGTTAACTATAGATTGACTATCTAATCTAAATATTATTAATATTTCAATATTTGATAAGGAAATATCCTTTGTTGGACCAGCATGTTGCACGTCTAGAAGCATTGTTGGCTGAGAGCAATTTCCAAACAAATAGCCATGATAGTGAAGTTAAAACAATGTGTGTGGCGGAGCAAGGATCAATGTCTATCGATCAGGTATATATATAGAATTGATCTTGATATATATTTTTAATTTTTATTAAAATTGTGCTTTGTCTATTATATTTGTTATACTATTGTTTCCATCTCCTTGCTAAAACAAATCATTTTGTTCCTTTTTCTTTGGGATAATTATTGATTGCTTTATGGTGGTCTATTACATCTAGGACCTAGTAAATGATTTGGAATGGGTAAGGTCTTCTTCAATGTAATTGTGCAACATTTTAGAACATTAACGATCTGCACCCTAACCCCAGTTTACAAGTTTGCATGTGCCATGTGTTCATTTGACCCAACCCACATGTTTTGTCATGCTGATATAAATTTCAGAATGCAATAATTGTAAACATTCAAAGAGTACTACTATTTTTCACATTTCTTATCAGCTGAATTTAATGCTAAATTTAGGCAAGCATTCAAGCATGAGAGACACTTATTTTTGGTCAAGGTGACCCTGGGAAAACCCCACAGCCTCTTGAGGAAAACTGGTCTTCAAAGGAGGATGTTATTGCTTGAGAAATTAGTTTAAGTACATAAAATTAAACACAGTACTTATCTCCCTTCAGCCGAAGCACTAAATTCAATTTCTGGAAATTTGTGCCCACTGAAATAATTTTCAGATTTCACAAATTTCATGCCCAGAAATTTTCTGCCTCGATATCAGTGCCAAATCTGCCTTGTTTTCTGTGCAAACTCAACCTTAATTTCTGTGCTGTAGATGCCTCGAATGTGCCTGAAACAGCATGCAGTGCCTCAAAATATGCACTGGTCTGAGCCTCGATTTCTGCGCTGCCACTTATCATCTGCCTCGAAACTCGTGCCTGGAATTTTGGGCCAAGCAGCTGAATCCCCTTGAATTTTGTGCCCATAAATCTTGGAATTTGTGCTGCTGTCTTCCTCAAAAATTGTGCAGCTCTCTGCCTTGAATTTCGTGCCTCCCTCTGCATCGCTCCTCTTGAGTCAAGGCTAGATTATCTCAACTTGATAGGTACCTGTCCATCTTGGAAATTGACCACTTGCCCCTTGTCCTCCATGGTTGAGACTAAGATTAAATTCTTTGTTAGCCCTGGAACATACAATACATATGTCACCTCCAGAGGACATCCTAACTCTTGCTGAATCTAAATGGTCCCAGCTCCCTCTACACCATGCTTGGCATTGTTTCCAAGCTCGACATGTAGATCTAAGTCATCCTCCAACAAACTAGTGAAAAATTGTTGTGCTCCCCTCATGTGTTTAGAAGCACCACTGTTCACGAACCATGCTCCCTTTTGGCTATATTGCCAGAAAGGCAAGACACCAATGAGTATTCCTTCTTGAATCATGCAACAAATGCATTCAATTGAGTATCTGCAGAAGCTACAATCTGTTGTGCCTTTACCTTACCTTTCTTCGCGTTTGGACATTGTGAGGCATAATGACCACTCTTGTGGCATGCAAAGCGTTTCACTTTGCTTAGATATTTCTTCTTTTTAGTGTGTGAAATAGCCTCTCCACTTGTATCCTTCTTGAATTTCCCCTTTCCCTTCCTTGCCTAATTGGAAAGAGCAAGATTCTCATCCCACAATCCTCATCCTTCATTGCTTCTGCCAAACCTCCTCCTGGATGAAATCATCCCATAATCTATCCTAATCAGAAATTTTCTCTTGTGCCACAATTCCTTTGATTAAAGGAGCCCATGGATTAGTGAAACCATTCAGGGTCATCCTTACCATCTATCCATTTGTCACGGTCTCCCCAATTGCAGTCAACTTATCACAGATTTGTGTGATCTTGGTGAGATAAGAGGTCAAGTTATCTGATCTGGTCATCTTGGTGCCCCTGAGAATTTTTCTCAACGCCATCTTCTTGTTAGTGTTATCGCTCTAGTATAGCTTCGTTAGAGCCTCCCATATCTCCCTTGCTGTATTCTTCTCGGATAGGTGAGGAATCACATGACCCTTCACCTCATTCAAGATAATCCTTCTAGTTTTCACATCTTTCTGATTGTGGATGACCAGTTTTGCAGCATCTATAGGTAGGGTGAGTTTGGTGTTGGCCAACTCTCGTATGCCATTTTCCATGAGAATTGACAAAACCTTTACTTTCTAAGAGATGGAGTTAGATGCACCCTCCAACTTGTCCTCAAACTTCAAACCAGTTTCAACAATCTCTCAAATTAAAAACCCAAAGTAAAATATCTTACTGGAAAATAAACTAAAACCTGTCGTAACCTATATGAAATCTAATCTCTTTCCTTCAGACTTATTGCTCTGACACCATTTGAATTTCTTAATTCCAGATTTGGTTTTAGCTCCTAACAATTTTTTTTTTTTGTATACCCAAAAAAATATTTCTGCAATTACTGAATGTAAAAACACACTGGAATTTAACAAGAAATTAGCGAAAGCACCCATAGAGGAAATCTTTCACATAGTAAATAACCCTCCAATTACTCTTTACTTTTATTATCTGAATAATGAGGGCTTCCTTACTGGGAAAATGACCCATAGAGGAGATACAATTTTTTCACAACCAAATTAGAGCCTAGAAATCTGTCCCTGAAAACCTTGATCTACACCCAACTGAATTTTCCTCCACTCGTGTGGCCTCTTCAGCTCCTAAAATCCTTGCACATGCAGTTCGTCTCACATGAACCCTCCGCATGTGCAACCCATATGCTATTCTCTTCACATGCGAAACCTCTTTGCAACACAATTCCCTAGCAAGTACGAGCTTCAACAATTTCTGTTGCTCAGAAAATCAATTTGGCCTTAGCTTTTAGTTGATCTTCCTTCTGGAATTTCTTGTCACTGTTGCAACACTTGTTTTGTCTTCAGCCTAGAGTATCACACGCACTCTTGTTGTGTCTATCTTCTCTCCTTAGCCTTGTATTTATAGTTTCACATTGAGCTAAATCCCCAACCTTAATCTCCAAACTGATGGATGGTTAGGATTAAATCCTAACCACTTGAGATCAGTGGCTGAGGTTAAAACAAATTCACCAAAGTAAATAATCTACTTTTCCTTGGTTTCTTTAGCTCAATAGTCAACATAATTAATTATATGTTTTTCCTATGTTAAGCTTAGGCTAACTTACAAAGGCAACTTAATAAATTGAGCAAGTATGCTAAGGAGACTTTGGATGACTCTTGCATTCTTGACACTTAGCCTATGCATTACCTGTTTGTTGCTACAATCATCAACATAGATACCATTGCTGTGGTGCGAGGAACTTTTGGTTCAACAAGAAGATGATTTTTCTTACATTTTTCCCATAATTCTACAATCATTATATTTTTCCCATAACCCCACATTCAAATTTTGTTCTTCAAGGAGATCCTCTTACTAACTATTGCCTAGATGTCAAGATTACTCGTGATTCGGTTGAGCATAGGATAAGGAGGTGTTTTAGTAGGAAAATTTGAAAAGTCTTGGCTCTTATACTTTCTTGTTGATCACTATTAAGGTACGATGCTCTAGATTCCATCCTGTAGTTTATATTAGTCTTTTAAGTAGCAAACACATGAACACACACTTCCGGTTTATGAGACTTCATTATTGGTTGCATTGAGGGGTTGACTATGTCTATCTTTTCTGTCTAATCAATCACTTCGCTACAATGTTACATTTGTCATTCGAGTATGTTGATTGATCAAGGCAATTTGAGAAACTTCCAATATAATATTTTTTGGGCTTCGATTTCCTTAAGAAAGAAAGAAAATTTTGAAACAAATTCTGGGTTTTGCCTAGTAGCTAAGTCACAAGACATGGCCCTGGGTTGTGTCAAACACGTGCCCTAACGTGTCTCGATTTTAGGACACGTGTTTGGGCCATGTCAGACACGTGCCCTAATGTGTCCCGATTTTAGGACACGCGCCCCACTAAAATCCCAAAGTAAAAGCGCCATGTCTTGATTTTTTTCTTTTTTTCTATCAAAATTTTGTGTCTGTTCGTTTGAGGAATACTGCTGAGCATGCGACTATCATCGATTCATAGACTGATGGAGGGATTTGTGAGCGGATTTTCACACAGTAAAATAGATCTGGACGCTACATACTTAATCGTGGCTCGTGCGTTCACATTGACGTATGGTAGTGGCAGCTTGTAGCGCTACAACCTACAAGGAGATTGCTCGAACAAGTAAAATAATAATTTAATAAGTTATAACAACAACCTTCAAGTGATGGAGTAGAGTCAGATAGAAGTGGTAGTGATGGTGATTATGACATAGAGGAGGACCTGAACTATTGATAGTCATGACCAGTACCACTCACAAGCTATGATATTCCCACCTCTTTTGTATCTACTCTATTTTGTATTTTCTAGTGGCATTCCCTCAGTATCTATGTAATACATTTTGATTTCAATTACTTAATGGAAAGTCTGCAATTTATGGTTTTAATATCTAAGTTCTACTTCTAAATTTCTAGTTTTATTTTATCAATCATGATATTTCTAAATTTCTAGTTTCTTTTGTGTTTGAACAATTGTTAATAATATGAACAATGAACATTGAACTGTGAACATCATTGATGTAGTAAATTAATAAACTAACTAGTTCTAAAATTGTAAATATGCAAATACTAAATTAATAAATTACTAAATAGATGTCATCATGATTCATATTTGTAGATGTTCTAATTTCTAAAAAATATGGATCAGACACTATATTTCAATATTTTTTTAATATATATAATGTGTCCCCTGTGTCTTGTTTCTAGGGTCGTCGAGTCTTTTGTCGAATACTCGTTTTACGTGTCCTCTGTGGCTTGTTTCCTCGTGCCATGTGACTTAGGGTAGTAGTTCTATTGTTGGTCTTTGTAGCATCATTTTTAGATATCCACAATGTTGATTTTTTTGTTTTAGGACAACAAAAATGCTTTTTCTTTCTAGATTTTTTCTTTACTTTAGTAGTTATTCTGTCCTAGTTAGTAATATGCTGGAATTTTATCCCTTCATATTAGCATGTTGTTTTGTGTTAGAATGCAATAAAAGCCTCTTATAGGGGGTTTGTCTCGCATTTGAGTAACGTGTCAATAACCTTGCTGTCCATTATTGTTGAGAGTCAATCTTGAAACTATGTCAATTGTTCACCCAATCTTTCTTTAGCTTATGCTCAGGTCGAGCTTGGTTAAGGGCCATTCATTGCTTATCAATAAGTATTGTGTTTGATAGGTGGGTAGTGTTGAAGAGACTATGATGATTCTTGAGTCATATTACCAATGATTCTTGAGTCATATATGTCGCATCGAGGAAAAATAATTCAATATTTTCCCTCTTTCAATAGGTTACCCCTCATCGACTTCGACACATCATTGGGTGGAAGGTGGTGATCTAGAATTTGAGCAGCTTGGTGGTCGTTAGCCTTAGTGGCAATCACTTCACATCTAACAAGGCCAATTATCATCGGGCCTTGATCGGATGATCTTGATAGTTCAACTCCAACACATCTTTTGCAGTTGGCAAGTTGTGCTCGTACCTTAGGGCCCATTAGCTTCATTGGTGGGTTCCTTCTTGCTTGGCAGGTGTTTTCCTCATCAACATTTGACCAGGTGGCTGCCTCCCATGTGTCGACTACAACACATCATCCATTGGGATTAACGTACAGGTTATGTGGTAGCAAGTTGTGATTTTGGATGGGCATATGTATGGATGAGATCCCCTTTCAACTGATCTATAGGGGCTCCATACTTGCTGACTCCATTGTCCACTAGATAGGCACATTGGATTGCGGTCATTCCTCATATCATGTTATTTCGTATATAAACACAAATCATGATCTACATGATAGATGGTTACAGGATGTCATTCATGGATACAATTTGTACAGATCACTAGGTTCTTCGCATCTCTCAGGGGGTTCCAATCCCCTTTAGTTGTCATTGGTAACCCCTAAATTTGCCTCTTGCAAATTTGGATGGTTAATGACCAGTATATTTCATCAAAATGGAGGTTTAGAGACAGATGCAGGTACAATTTTGCTTGGGATGAGGGTTGGTTGCCAGTGAGATTGGTTTTAGGATGGATTTAGTGATGATACAGACATGTTTTACATAGTTTGTAGAGATTTGCTATTTTTAATAGGTCCCCTACTTTCTAGGAGGCAAAGTTCTGGGGATTGTATAATGATTCTAATTACATATTTGAAGTCCTTATGAACTTAGGATTCCAGTGCGATTTTTCTTAGTGATAGGCATGGCATGTACTAATTTTAGCAGGTTTTGTCTGGATACTCACAATTCAGAGATAATGTTTTATAAAAAATCCTTGTAAGATTCTGAGTCCGATGAGCTACTTTAGGGTGAAATGCAAGAACTTTCTATTCTTAGCAGTACTTGCATGTCGACTTTGATCGCTTATTCAAGTTCCTTACGGAAAGACGAATCCAATGATTATGGTTTCATGAGAATCTAAGCAATTTTTGTTTTCAGCAATGGTTGTATGTCAAATCTAGTTATATATTCAGACTCCCCACTGACTTCTAAGTTTGATAAGGGTGATTTCGTCAAAATCTAAGACATTTCTATTTTTAGTAGTCTTTGCATGGTAGTGTTGTCAACATATTTTGATTCCCCATGGGATTTTGAGTCTAACGAGTATAATATTGTGGACATGTGGACATTTTTCTATTTCTAACAGTGCCTTTTTTAGGCATACTATATATGGCAGTGTCCCCCTATCTATTTCAAATGATTTCTATGTTTTCCTATTTTTAGGGGGGCTGCTATTTTTGGGATGTTTATTTATAGACATCTGGTAGTCCGTGAGACTGACATGTGCCAACTTATGGAATGGACAAGTGGCAATATTTTTAGAGATGAGTCATTAGTGATGTGGCAAAGTGCATGGTGAATAATTTACTTGATGGAGGTGTGATCTGGAAATAATGGCAATTTATTTTTCCTCCACCCTATTGTTTCTCCTCATGCGCATTGGACTCCTTTTTCTGCTTCTCACTCCACTTTTTCCTCAACACAAAAAAGCATATATTTTTGGCCCGACTCGAATTCTCTAAAAATACGCCAAGTCGAATTAGCCAAAATTGCCTTGAGGATTTTTTTATCCTGGATGGAATTTACTCAGAATACTCCAAGATGCTTTTACCCAAGTTGAATTAGGTCAAATTGTGCTCAAAGATATTTTTATCTCATGACAACTCAAAGATACTTCAGTTGAACTCAAGCATGTGCCACTCCACCTAGTTTTTCTTCTCCAGTTCAGTTCTGTGGATAGCAAGTTAACTCTACATGCTATTGTCAAGTGCCTTTTTTGTGGAATTCAACCTCCTACTTTGCCTATGTGAATTAGAGGAATTAGAGGGGGGGGGGGGAGGTCTTATAAATACAGGTGTCACAAATCGAATTGTCTTAGCAAGCAGTGGCATTACTCTCTTGTCTCCATATTCTTTCTTTTTTCACTCTTCTAGCTTCTACTTTGTTGGGTTGGCATATCATTGTCATCAATTCTGTAATAGTCATCTTGGTGCAACAAGCTTTTGGCTTTTGCAGAATAAAACTTGGTTATTATCTATGCTGTCTCTCTGGGGTTGTTTGATGTTTCAATAGTGTCTCATGCAATTTGGTAAAAGTTTTAAAGCTGTTTTGTTTGTTTCAATCTGCCATTAAAATATGCTTGCTATCTATTTTATTTTCCACATAAAAAGCCAATTGCTAGAGATCATTCCACTCATTAAAACACTAAGTTTTACAAACTTATTTGGCCACTAACTTGCTAGTCAAGTGGCCATTACTTTGCTGCTTTTTTACATGCTATATTGCAGAATTATAGGTGAAAACAACACTCGCTAAGACTAGGGACACCTCCCTGAGGTTGGCACACACCAGCC
This sequence comes from Pinus albicaulis, assembly GCA_034641835.2. Taxonomy (NCBI): domain Eukaryota; kingdom Viridiplantae; phylum Streptophyta; class Pinopsida; order Pinales; family Pinaceae; genus Pinus; species Pinus albicaulis. The sequence goes on from CM076583.1 coordinate 536,028,671, forward strand.
TGAATGGAGAGGGAGATTTGCTAGTGACACTAAGGGCAGATTTTCCTAGATGTTGCATGGAATTTCTTATCCCAGATTCATTGAATAATTTAATTTTTCCCAGATTAATTAGATAATTTAATTTTTTAAGGGGTAAAAATATGTGCTAGCAGGATTATGAAATCCTGTGCAAGAATTATTTGACTATTGCAGATAAACTTGATAGAAAACCTCAGAAAAGACTAGAAGATAAGCAACAAGGATGTTGGCAGAAGTTTATTCCCTGCAAGAAGAAATTTGTTATATGTATACAGGAATTGGCTAACTGTTATAAGGCCTTGTAGGTACCCTATGCCATTGGTTTCCATGGTCAGACAAATACGGATGAAGTTGTTTGTTGCTTAAGCTAGGATGAGTTTCGGAATTATTTGTGCTAGTGGTTTGCTTGTAGTTTTTATTGCATATCCTTAGCATCGGGGATGATTTCTAGAAAATACTTATCAATGATTGTTCAGTTCCATGTGGCTGGAGATGTAGTTTTCCTAATGCTCTGATTTGCATGTTGCATGTTAAAGTTATAAATATGGTAGGTAATTTGGATCTCAATGTGTGCATTTATGTGTTCTATTCCCCTAAAGCATGTATTATAATTTATTTTTCATCATTCATAAGTTGCCAATTAAATGACTCCCCAAGAATGCAACATTGGAGACATTACTAATTTTGAATGAATGATAAAACATCATGTAAACTTGTCCAGAAATGATCTTTTACTACAGTGCATGTTATTGGGCTATTATCCATTAGTCTTTGGAGGAATTTGCCTCAAGTGGTATCAGAAGCTATTTTTTTCTGTTACTTCTAACTTCTAAGATCCCAGTCGCTCATTTGCTTCTCTTGTAGTTCTCTGTTGAAAATGAAACACAGAAAAGCAAAAGAGAAAATATTCTATATAAACTTCAAAGCACTACTAAATGTTTGTTATCTTTATTCCTTCAGTTTTATGTTTTCTCCATTTCATCACAAGTTTCCATTCATTCACTCATCGTTCCTTATGTTGTCCACTTCAAGTTTGGCCAATTATTAAAAAATGCATTAATACAGATTGGAGATTTCAAACAAGTATATTGTCACTGGCTATGTATTTTTGACATTTCCTTGCAGTTCTCTTTTGCTGCTTCCATATCTACTCTATCTAGTTGTCAATCTAGCTCCTTGAAGCATCAATGCTTCCCGATTTATAGTTTGATTTCATGTCATTTATTTCTGCAGTATTCAATCAAAGCACTACTAATTGTTTTTATCTTCATTCCTCCAGTTTTATGTTTTTTCTATTTCATTACAAGTTTCCATGCATTCAGTGGTCGTTCCATACGTTGTCCACTTCAAGTTTGACGGATTATTAAAAAATACATTACTACAGATTGAAACTAGTATATTGTCATTGGCTACATATCTTTGACATTTCTTTGCAGTTCTCTTTTGCTGCTTCCATATGTGCTCTGTCTATTTGACAATCTAGCTCCCTTGAAGCATCAATACTTCCTGATTTATAATTTTTTTATTTCATGCAACTTATTTCTGCAGTATTCAGTTTTCATTTATTCCATTAAATCGTTATTGTGAAACTGTTTCATAATCCTTTTTCTTTTTGGCTCTCCGTTATGGTGGCCTCAAGAAAACTCTGCTGGCATTAGAATCGAGTTGCAGCCATTTCAACATTAACTCGTTTCAGGCATAACCAGAAGCAGACTGAAATGCAGGTAGGCCTTGTGTTTATAGTGAATTCCTGATCCAATAACCATGAAGAAATACAATATTGAAAGGAGAGAAAATTTATTTCTATGCCATCGTCAAGTTGCCAGTTTTCCATTCTTCTATGTACCGCCTATACTTCTTTCATGTAGGGGTTTTCCATCTTCATTTCCATTCATTGATATTCACTATGATTTCAATCTACGTTGCCATTGTTGTTGAGACTTGTGATATTGGGTTCACAAATTTTAAAGTTAATGTGATTGAGCTATTGGGTTCATTTAATCACATAACTTTAGAAACAAAGTACATTTTTGTGATTATCTCTTGTATAAAAGCAAAAATCGTTCATACATCATTGCAAATAAATTTTTTTTTTTGGTTGTTAAAAATGGTGTCCTATTAGAATTCACCAGTAAAACCAATGAAGATAACCAAGCAAAACAGGTACTGCAGGTTGAAGAAACGGTGGTTAAAATGATAAAGGAAAAGACAACTGAAAGGAAGTTTGAAAAGTGGGAGGAAAAGTTACTTGATGGGAGAATACATAACCATAGGTAAACTCTATGACTGAGCGAAGCAAAATCCATAAGAGACCTAGAAGAATCTGGTATATGGGTTAATTATACATTGAAGTAGAAAATTTTTTACTTGCACTAAAAGAAATGGCAAAAAAATTGCTTACAAAAGAGTGTAATGAGAGCAGACGCCTGTGGATTTAGAAATTGTATAATCCCAACATTATATCCACGTATTATTGTCCTAAAATGGAAACCTAAGTCTGGTATGCGTTTTTCCATTTTTAATGGTGATTCTTATATCCACTAGTAGTAAATTTGGTAGACACCTTAGAACCTCTGATACATAAAATTCTCCATCATCTATCATTTGTTCAACATGTTCTACACCCTTGAGTGAAGCTAACATGGTCCATGACAGACAGTCTACCCAACATAGGAATTAATTTAGTAATCTTCGACTGTGGATCTCTTCTGTCTCTCTTAAAATTTAAAATATTAAACTCTCATCAATATGAATGTACTCTTTACTCCTTTAGGTGAACCTGTAAAGATGCAAAATTGTTTCACATTACTTGTATGTGTTGTGCATTCTTAGTTTCGAGACCAATACTAAAAACAAAGCTCTTGCTTGAGTTCTTGTATATGAGACAGTGAAAAGGGATGTGTATTGAACATACTATTGTTCTTGTTAAGCATCTCATAGTGCACAAGTATTATTGCAAGGGGCTGTTCTCTTTCAGGTGAACGCATGGCTTGGAGAGCTTCTTTGGGAAAGAAAGGACAACATGGAGGTGTACCGCTGCAAAGGTGTTCTAAACATCCTCGGCTCCGATGAAGTTCACATCATACAGGTTGTTGATGGTTGAATTATTGCATCTACATTCTTAAGAGTAGGGGATGGATTCTTCCTTTAGTTTTTGCAGGAATTTGATTCTCAGGTTGTGTGAAGACCATGACTACAGTTTTAAACTTGGTTATAAATTAGTAAACTACAAGTTCTCTTCCCGGGACAGAGCATTGTACATGTCAACTGTCTTAAGAAAACTATTAAAGCTGATTTGTGTTAAAAAAATTCTTGCAGGCAGTTAGAGAGTTATATGAGATCATTCCAGGTCGAAAGTGGAAAGCAGGGGAGAATCGGATCAACAAGATTGTATTGATAGGAAAGATTTGTCATAGGCAACTATTTTCTGTTATTTGCTTGTCATGTTTTATTTCTTGGTTATTGAGGGTCTGGTCTCTGAATTTCAGTTATTGCAATGTGCAGGTAGAAAACTGGATCTAAACATCCTTTCTACTTCGTTAAACTCATGCCTTGCAAGGTGAATGTTTTATAAAAAATTGCAACCTTTTGAAACTGTTGAAGCTTATATGCAATAGATAACTATGAAACAGATGCCTTACATGTAGTGAAGGCTCCATTTCGAAACTCTTAAAATGTAATGGTTGCTTGTTGAAAATGTCAGCAAATAGCCACTATTTTTTTAGCTATTACATTGTGAAACTTAAAGAACAGCGACATGTAATGTTTGGTGCACAGTTGGGAAACATAAAAGAAGAGCAACATGGAATGTTTAGTGCACTCTTGGGTTTTTTTGCATGAGAATTGCTATGTAATATCAGGTTAAGTTAACAAAAATTAAGGGGTGGATTGGGAATAATCAATCCTTCAATAGTTTCTAAGAATTCTATGTTTTGGCTGCTGAAAATGAAGGATTTTATATTTTCTACAGCTATGGCGAATATATGGTCGAGGTATGTAATGTTACTTATTGGCAATATCAGGAAAAATATCTGACAATATTGGGAAACTTAAAAATTACAAAAGACTATTTTTTAAAACATCTAAAGCAACTAGAATATAAAACAAACACATTACCACATAAATATGAAAATAACATCAATATATAAAATGTATAAAATGTCAAAATGATACACGGTACTGAATTCTGATATCTATCCTTAGTTTGATGTCCCGCGACACTCATACGAAATCAACTATGAAACAGATTCCTTACATGTAATGAAGGCTCCAAAATAACATCAATATATAAAATGTCAAAATGATACACGGTACTGAATTCTAATATTTATCCTTAGTTTGATGTCCCGAGACACTCATACGAAATCAACTATGGAACAGATGCCTTACATGTAATGAAGGCTCCATTTTGAAACACTTAAAATGTAATGGTTGCTTGTTGAAAATGTCAGCAAATAGCCACTATTTTTTTAGCTATTACATTGTGAAACCTAAAGAACAGCGACATGTAATGTTTGGTGCACCGTTGGGAACATAAAAGAAGAGCAACATGGAATGTTTAGTGCACTCTTGGGTTTTTTGCATGAGAATTGCCATGTAATATCAGGTTAAGCTAACAAAATTTTAATGGTGGATTGGGAATAATAAATCCTTCAATAGTTTCTAAGAATTCTGTGTTTTGGCTGCTGAAAATGAAGGGTTTTCTATTTTCTACAGCTATGGTGAATATATGGTCTAGGTATAGTTTCTAAGAATTCTGTGTTTTGGCTGCTGAAAATGAAGGGTTTTATATTTTCTACAGCTATGGTGAATATATGGTCTAGGTATGTAATGTTACTTATTGGTAATATCAGGAAAAATATCCGACAATATTGGAAACTTGAAAAATATAAAAATACTATTTTTTAAACATCTAAAGCAACTAGAATATAAAACAAACACATTACCACATAAATATGAAAATAACATCAATATATAAAATGTCAAAATGATACACGGTACTGAATTCTGATATCTATCCTTAGTTTGATGTCCCGAGACACTCGTACGAAATCACATCAAAAAGATAATAAATGTATCTCATGATTCCTCAATATGAGTCATAGATACTACTACGATAAATATGCTAAGAAATCATTGATTCTTGTACCCCTTTAATAAGCAAAGGTCACCTCTCTTCCATTGGAATAACTGGGTGCTCATGTTGGGGCTGAGATGGAAGCCAAAGTGAGATGTCTTCTTCCGGCAATGTTACTTATTGGCAATATCAGGAAAAATATTCGACAATATTGGGAAACTTAAAAAATACAAAAATACTATTTTTTAAACATCTAAAGCAACTATAATATAAAACAAACACATTACCACATAAATATGAAAATAACATCAATATATCAAATGTATAAAATGTCAAAATGATACATGGTACTGAATTCTGATATCTATCCTTAGTTTGATGTCCCAAGACACTCAGAGAAAATCACATCAAAAAGATAATAAATGTATCTCATGATTCCTCAATATGAGTCATAGATACTACTATGATAAATACACTAAGAAATCATTGATTCTTCTACCCCTTTAATAAGCAAATGTCACCTCTCTGTCACCTCTCTTCCATTGGAATCACTGGGTGCTCATGTTGGGGCTGAGATGGAAGCCAAAGTGAGATGTCTTCTTTCGGCTGCCCATCTATGTAGATGTAGTTGCTTATGGCGCATTGTCACTGAAAATGTACTTGCACTAGGAGTGATGCATCTTCCCTCTCTTTCTCCTTCAGTAACATCCTCCTCCATGGTGGGGCTCTTGGCCTCCACCTTCCATGTAGTCATGGTCTCGATCACATCCCATGGATGGCCTCCATGTTAGGGGCTTTGTCACTATGCTTCACCCATACCTTGAGATTGTTGTAGACATAGACCACATCATAAGGCATCTGTTATCTACTATGTATGGGGACCATATTATAATTAGAGGGTGATGATCATAAATTAAAATGAATGAATTATAATAAATGAAAATTTAGTTTGAACATTTCTAACTTCTTGTGTGTGTTGGAGTAAAATTTTAAAGACATTCTAGTTGTGCTTGCACCTTGAGGAGTTGCAAGTTTCACGATGTATTCGAATGCAAGTTATATAAATCTAGGACTCTTTACATAGGTTGGTTTGTCGATGGCCTCCATGTTAGGGGCTTTGTCACTATGCTTCCCCCACAACTTGAGATTGTTGTAGACATAGACCACATCATAAGGCATTTGTTATCTACTATGTATGGGGATCATATTATAATTAGAGGAGGATTATTATAAATTAAAATTAATGAATTATAATAAATGAAAATTTAGTTTGAACATTTCTAACTTCTTGTGCGTGTTGGAGTAAATTTTTAAAGACATTCTAGTTGTGCTTGCACCTTGAGGAGTTTCAAGTTTCACTATGTATTCGAATGTAGGTTTATATAAATCTAGGAATCTTTTACATAGGCTGTTGACCAAACATCTACAATGTATAAATAAAAGGAATTATATTTCCATCGAATAACAAATAGATAGAAAGAAAAGACATTGGAATTTGAAAGTTTGAAATAAATTGAAGTTGAAGCTTATCTAGTGTCATAATGGTCTTGTCCTGGACAATGATGTCATAACCAAATGTCTCAATGACCAACATATATATCACCATTTATTTGGACATTACAAGTATTGAGAGTCAACACCATCTTTTGATGAAATGTACTTGTAGATTACTTTGTCAGAACATCATGAATAGACAAGTAATTCGTGCGCACACACACACATATCCAAGTCATGATTCATTGAGTACAATAGATGTGTATAAATGCACATGGTCTGTGTTAAACATACATAACTTATCATTATTAAACTTTAAAGATTACATAATAATGGATTTGTGACTATTATTATATGATTATTACTTATATAATAATCACTATGTTATAATCATACTTTGATTATATTCTAGGTATATTACATTTGAACACATTGGAGGAGTCCATCCATAACATAAATGCTAAAACTATAGGAATAAGAGAACACGAGGTTCAAACATTGCCTTGTTACATGAATGGGACAATGGAGAGTGTGGTTCCATTGCTCAACAAACGACCCTCATATTTTGGTTCATTTGAAAAATCCTTCCTCCTCCTTGTTATCTTAGTACCTATGAATAATTTCCTTGGATATATTGATGGCTTCATACAAGTGGCCTATTTTGGGCTTGTCACCATCAACTAACCAATGTACCTTTACTAATGGTTTGCTAATGGTAGACACCCTTGGCGCTCCCATCCAAAAACTCTTTTTTTTTGTAACATAGGTCGAGCTATGGTTTCTCTATTTGATATAGTGTTGTATACACAAGCATTTCACTCATCTAAAAGATACATTCTCTACACCTCCAACATAGAATTGAAAATACGTTGAAGAGAAATGAATCTAGTGGCGTGTGCGCACACACACACATATTTGGTGACACGTTTAGCCCACATATGTTTGATTCAAAATGATTTCCCCATGTTTTCTAACATCAAATCAATGAAATGGGTGGTGCAAGAAGTCCAATACAAGGTTTGATACCTTTTTATAAACAACTTTCACACAACCACATAGTTAGCGATATTATTCATAATGACTTGGACAACACATTGCATACCTATCTCTTGGATGAATCCATCCAACAACCCACATAATAATCATGTATTTTTAATGTATGCGGATGCATTGCTATATTTGAGAAACATTGTACCCTTGGAACAATTAACCAAGAAATTAAGAATGGTAATGCCTAACCCATCTATCCAGTGGTTCAACATCAGTGCATTAATTATCTCTCATGATTCCTTAAGCTCATCCAATTGCGAGTACAATCGATCTCCCCCCTTGAAGGAGAGGCCCTTTAAACTAAAGAAAGTGCCCTTGTGCTTTGGGACATCAATATCAACGACTTAAAACATTCAATGGTAGATTGCATTACATTAGCCTAAGAATATTAAAGTTCACTTAGATACTATTTTTACCAGAATAATAAAAGTATTCTATATAGGTAATTTTCCTAGAATAATAATTATTCTAGAAGCTATGTATTCCCTAAGAGATAGAATGGCCTTGTCACATCCTTGTCATAGTGATTATCCTTGAGTTGTTGGTCATTGACACATGGCATGTTGATATGAGGCTAGAGAGGTTATATATATGTTATGCTTTTCATCTATTATGTAATGATTTCTTTATGATTGATAAAATTATGCATTTAAGAACACTCCTAGAGGTTAATTCATTCTTGGCAATGGTGAAAGGAATTCCACTCCAAAGAAAAAATTTGGCCATATTCTTGTTGGCTTCCTACTCTTGTTTTAACCAATGACCTAATGTACAACCTTGAAAAAAAAGAAAAGTGAGGTTCTCGAGAACATTGTGGAAGGTGTGGTTGAGGATCGGGTTCCACTTCTTTGAGTTTCCCTTGACCTTGAGAAGATTGAGGTTCACACATTGACAATAGCTCCATTGACACAAGAATTGATTAAATCAGAAGATGACAATTTTCCACTTACAATTTTGGCAAGGTGGAATTTGAAGTGGTTGATGATTATGTTCATTTCCTTTCCACACAACTTGAACCACATTCTTTGTCAACTATGAGGGTTAATTGGCTCACCATACTCTTGTTGAGAAATGTAACTAGATTTGGTCATAATGGTTGTATTCATTTCAATATGTATCCTATGTAACAAACAAGAAAAGAAGAAAGAAAATTATTATTATTAAAACATGGGTTTCATGCTCATTATTGATGGTCTTCTAGGTAGAAGCATGTTCTTCATGCTTCTAGGGTTTGTTCTTAGGATTTATTGTCATGAGTCAATGGATTCAACACCATGTTTATAGGACCCTTTCGGGTAATTTGTAATTGTAAAGAGAATTATTTTTTAGTCTAGAAAGTCCTGGAATCTCTAAGAGTACAAGTTGGCCCTGGGATCATCAAGTCAGTCAACAGGATGGAATTCGATCCCTTGAGAAGGCTATATAAGGGAGAAGTTTGACTTCATTTGGGAAACACTCACTCACAAGTTCGATCTACAAGAAAGAGTTCGATCTGTAGTTGGGAAGGACAGAAAAAGGAGAGAAAAGGCCTAGAAGAAACTAGGAGGATGAAATTTCTTATTTTTGAGCTCTATCTCTCTCACAAGCGAAATTCTAGGGTTCTTGGGTTGCAAAAACATGCCAAAGTTGTAAGTCCAAGTTGCAATATGACGAAGTGCAAAATTTGGTAGATAGAGGAGGGAAAACCCTTGTCTTGACCTCGTTGACCTTGGGAGAGCAATCTTACTCTAAGTATCAATAGGAAGCTATATTATGGTTTCCAAGAAGTTGTAAGGACAAAGTTGTAGGGTTGAAATTGTAGGTCGAGTAGTAGTGTTGTAGCTGGTAGGTCGAAGTTGCAAGGTGTAGCAGTTTGGTGTAGAATAAAGGAAGGACTTGAGAAAGGGATGACTTGATACTGGGAGAAGGACTTGGTTTAGGGATTGGGTCCTTCTATCTCATTTGAAGCAGATTCTAAGAAGAGAAGATTTTTTTGGTTTTCCCCTTGGATGGGTTTTGACCTGGCTGAGAGCCTATATCCGTGTCCTCTTTTGTTACTATTATGGTTCTTGATATTTTTTGATGAAATATCTAACTAAAGAAGATAACTAAAGATTCACAAGCATTATCAAGTTAAGGAAAATAAGATATAATAACTGTCGCTTTACATTTCCTAACACTCTCATTGCAGGTCCACTGAGTTCGTAGTTTTGTAGGGCACATTCCCATACTAGGTCCAGTGAGTTTGTAGTTTTGTAGGGCATTCATTAAATCTAGAGCACAAAAACAAAATGGAAATCAATGGAGAGAAACACTACAATTAAAAGAAATAGACCCAGCTAAGCAATAAATACTAGGTCCAGTGAGCTTGTAGTTTTGTAGGGCATTCATTAAATCTAGAGCACAAAAACAAAATGGAAATCAACGGAGAAAAACACTACAATTTAAAAAATAGACCCAGATAAGCAATAACTCCCCCATTAATAATTGATAAGGACATACACAATCTTATGGGCATTGCAAACTCTATACAAAATCTTGAAAAAAAAATGCAAGCATAACCTTTTATACATGGGATTATGGAAATGCTAGATCAATATCAATCCCCATTCCACAATAACTTTGCTAATGGAAATGAAAACATTGGATTTCCCCTTGTTAGTTTGATGAAAACAATGACACACTCCTCTAAACTTAATCCCTTACTATTTTTGAAAATGAGTGGAAGATGTTAATTTTGGGTAGCGCTTTTACAAATTTCCCTTAAGGAAAACCCAAGTCCCCAAGAGTGAATTATTGTGTCCCATGAGGAATTAGATTGGTCAAAAGAATTATTTGAGCAAATAATTGGAGAAACATTAATGGCAAATTCAAAATTTGAAAATTTCCTCCAAATATGCATGTCGACTTATCCCCCTTGTCTTCCATTCGATGACTATAATAAAGCTCCAAATTTTATTCGTAAGACTACGAAGGTATGAGGTTATATCTATAAGGTGCAAATAAGATCACATCTCTTTGTGGTTTTGAAGGTTTTCCAGTTGAGGTTCGTATGCTTTCATTGAATCATTATTTGGGGTGTCTCTCACGCTATGGCCTGCATCACAATAGACTGTCTGGCATATGACTCTCGCATCTTGCTTTGTACATCATTTGACCTTTCAGGCATTAGATTAGATGGAGTTGGATCAAATCACGACGTAACTACAATATCTCGGTTCATGTGGCTCGCCCTCACAATTGCTCGTATATCTCTGTGGTGATAATTTCATATGGCTCGTAGTTTATCTCTACGAAATTACTCATCATACAATGAACTGACCTTGTGGAAGTATGACTTGACGATATACCTTGTGGTTCACTATTAAAATTGGAAATTAGGGCCAAATTCCACTTTAGACAACTCATTTGATGAAGATGGTTATTGCATTGAATTCCTCTTTTCGAGAGGACCAAAATCGACCTAAAGATCATCAAATTTGGATAAGTAGAAATGTGTTTTTGAATGTAATATGCCCACACGTGAAAATTGTCAGGGTGAGCCTCATCATGTAGCTCATGAAGCCCAATGGACATGTCACTTGAGCCTGAACGACTTGTATAAATATGAGAAACTTCAAACGTCATTTGATATCATTTCATCTCACACATTCTTCTCTCTCCTCATTTGATTGGTTCATACAACTTATTAAGCATATATTTTCCTCACACATGTGGCAGTAGAAGGACAAATTTTAGGGCTGAAATTTTAGAATGTTGTAGGTTTGACCAAAATTGACCAACGATATTTTGACCACATTTGAATACGATTTTTGGGTTAGAATTTTGTTTTTGTGCAATATTCCTATTTAGCAATTCTGTTAACCAGAGTATCAATTTTGGCCACTTTTGATAATATCACAGTTTTGACTTAGGAAATGTGGATTTGGGGACCCACAAATAAACTTAGGCGACTATAGGCCTCAAAACATTAGGCGAGGAAAACTATTGCAGAAATAGTGGAGGATTGGGCTCAATAAGGATGAATTGCAGCCCACATGAAGGCAACATAGTCATTGGTGTGTGTTAGAGGCTAGAGGCACAAGGTGGGGCCCAAGGGAACGTTGGGCAGCCTTGGATAAAAATGAAGCATGAGGCTTATTTCTCTCATTCACTCATCTATTTCGAATTTTTCTTTGACAAGAGCATGCTTGAGTAGTGAGCCAAGTCTACATGTGTTGTTCAGCACACAGGTGTCTTTGAGTGAAGATCCCAAACTTTGCTTTGGAGGACTTCGAGTGCCAGCCCAAGGGAGGTGTCTTACCATAGCTTGATCATTTCCAGCATAAAGAGCTTCATCCACAATACAGTCATCACTTCAGCAATGCAATGGAATCCATAACAACACAAAGGCTACACAATCATTGAGGAGAATCACTCCGGGAGCCAAGGAGTGAGTGGATTTTTTGTAGAGGATTTGGAGGGAAGGCTTGGAGCCTTCTAACAGGGATTTTCCAGGAATTTCAGTGGCATCCAACATTCGTTTTATCAGGAGGTCCAAATTTCCCAACAATTTAGAGAGCCAAGCCCAAGAGGGCCAATTTCCGGGGTCAAACTCTGGGTGAACCCTTTCTGGGTTTATTGAGGAGAAGGCAAGATTAATTTGGAAGATTTTTCTGGGTGGAATTGAGGGGCCAAACAAAGATCACAACTCAGCCAACTACTACAGGAGCTTGGGGAAAATTGGGCTGAAATTCCGAGGTCGACATTTTTCCAATTCCTTCATGGGTTTTTGTGGGTTATTGTTGGAGAGCCTGTGGTTAAAATCCCAGAATTTTCTGAGCACCAAAGGAAGCCGTAGCAACAATTATTTGCAACCAACAACATATTCCTAGGTAGTTTTAGTGCAGTTTTCAACAAAGAGCAGTAGCAGATTAGAGAGGGGCTTCATATCTTTCACTTGGGCTTTGCTAGCTTTCCTTGTGCAAGCCCAGGTGCACTCTTTCTAGCACCATATTGTAGCCACTAATTTATTAATAAAATGGATCAAATCAACACTATTCATGGAGATTTCTGGTTGTAAATGTGCTATTAATTTTTGTCTGTGTTTTTGCTATGTTTTGCTTGTTTATCATTGAAAAATTTCAATTAGGAATATTACAATGGTATCAAAGCATGATTTTGGCCAGCTGTGGGTCTAAATCACACAAATGCTCAAGTTCTAATGTGGACTAGAATTCCAAAGGTTAAAACACTAGTTCCACATTATTCTCCAGATTGAACTTGTGCAAAAAATGTCTCAGCACGAGAAATTTGAAAATGTTACTAGGAGCCTAGAGAGGCTAGAGGGGCTGCTCGAAGAGTGTGTGTCAGCAAGGGTAGCAAGAAGGGAAATTAATTTCCAACTTGCATATGAAGAAAATCATAGGAGCATGATTATTGAATAAAATTCTAGTATCGATACTGTAGAGACAAAGATGGGAGGCAAAGGTAGTGACGAGATGGGAGAGAACATACCCATTAAGGAGAGAGTTCATCCAGATACATTCCAGCCAGTTGAGCATGATGCTAATGGCATGCAGGAGGAGCACAAGGATACACCTGTTGTGGCGCAGGAGTCACCTCTGATGGAGTTCCTTTTGACAGGATCTACATCGTTATCAGATCACCCCTATGCATTGGATTAAGAGAGGCAGAGTTTCCTAGACATATTAGAGGGGAGGACTAGGTTAGCATCATAATGGGGTGACCCTTTCTCATCAGAGAGAGGGAGATAAAGCTACCTAGTCATATCTCATGTGTTTACCTAGATAGGGGGATGAGACGATCATAGTCGCACGGGGTGAAAAATCCTCATGTCGGGGTTTCTCTGTGTGTGGGAGTTCAAGCATTCGATCCCTCTCTTGGGGTTGGATGGCGAGAGATTCCGAGTTGGTACCCTGTGGAGTGGGTTATGGAGATGGTGGTGGACCCAAGTGTAGCACAATAGGAGCTTCCAGGCATTGGGGATACCAAAAACCTAGTCTGGCATTGGAATTCGGGCGGGACTACCTATCACTTCCTAGGTATGTTGGTTGACTACGACCTAGATGGTATAATTGACCTAGCTATTGAGCATGCACATTCACTAGGGGAGTTTCAGCCGACACTAGTGTCCAACCAATTTATGGACAAATTTCTCGAGTTATCTTGGTATGATGTTTGTACACTGGGTCACGAGGTGATCAACACACACTGGCAGGAGTTTGTCAGAGGAGGTGGCATTGGCAGGCCACTAGATGATGCCTTGTATGGGGTTGGGGATTATTCACCTTTGTGTGTGGCACAAAGGTCGTGAAGGAGCCATTAGAGGAAATTTTAGCCTAAAATTTCCCATGAAATTTTTTACGTACAAAATATATAAACCAATCAAAATCCTTTAAATTTAAAAAGAGGTACATGTAAATATTTTGGAAGGAAAATAATAAAACTACTTTTTTTTTTAATTGTATTTTTGGCTTATCTCCTTATAGGCTTATTCAAATTTCATGTGTAGACACTCGTTGGATGCGGAATTAAATTATTCCTAAAATTTCCCATGAAATTTTTTACATACAAAATATGTAAACCAATCAAAATCCTTTAAAGTTAAAAAGAGGTACATGTAAATATTTTGGAAGGAAAATAATAAAACTACTTCTTATTTTATTTTTGGCTTATCTCCTTATAGGCTTACTCAAATTTCATGTGTAGACACTCGTTGGAAGCGAAATTAAATTATTCATCCAAAGAGTACCCATTATGCATACTTTTGAGAAGACCCACATTGAAAAAAAATGAAGATACATTTAAAAAATATGTTCAACACTTTTTTTTAATGCATCTTCAATTTTTATTAATGTAGGTCTACACTTGAAATTTGAGTAAACCTATAATGAGATAAACCATAAATACAATGAAAAAAATAGTTATATTATTTTCCCTCTAAAATTCATAACTATTATTTTATTATTTTTCCTTAGGAGGCCACTTTTAGGCTGAAATTTCCTCTAATGAGAGCAGTGGTGGCTTCACTACTGACATATAAGGAGATTCACTTCTTGGATCCCTTAGGGAGGATTTGGAGTGAAGATCCGTTCATCGATGGGTATAGTGATGCGACGATGGAGGTGATGACACCGATTGGGGGTGGGCCGAAACATAGAGACACAACTCTAGGCCATCACATCCAGGGATGGGTGGGAGAATATAGAGTTGAGAAGTGGACTACTAGTGGACATGGAGGTGCATGGTGGTGTATTGTAGCGTGTTGGATTGCGTTGTGGAGTAGGAGTGTCTCACATCACATTGAGTACACACGGGGAGTGACTGGTGTCGTGACATAAACAAGGCGTGGGATGATACATGGTGGTACAACGATAGTCGGGGATATCCTATGGTGTACAGAGAAATTTATTCAAGTGGTTATCAACAGATCGAAGATAGAGAGGGGCATTCGTAGGGATATTCTTCAGTACCCCAACTAACTCTTGATCCTACCCTTGGGGACCTACCCACCCATGAATCTTCAGTTGGTAGAGGCACGGTCTGACGGACAAAGGCTTAGGGACGACTTGGATTATTGTCGAGGAAGCATAGGTTCCACTCCCGGGCTCACACACGACGAGTTGATTGTGAGGGAATTGCATGATGTGCTTATGGCGAGATGGTATGAGGTGTCATAGGAGTTTGAGGGATGGTGGATGGTAGATTTCATGCACAGGAGGGCACCCAGACTCTGTGTTGTGTACAAGTGTGTTGTCAGGATTTGGGATAGTGGATTTCACTGTGTGGTCTAGCAGGACTAGGGCAGGTTGGCTAGCTTGGGACAGACTCCTG
The DNA here is from genome assembly GCA_034641835.2 of Pinus albicaulis. Classification (NCBI taxonomy): domain Eukaryota; kingdom Viridiplantae; phylum Streptophyta; class Pinopsida; order Pinales; family Pinaceae; genus Pinus; species Pinus albicaulis. Next base: position 536,044,125 of record CM076583.1, read on the forward strand.
ATACTGGGGATCCACCCATGGGATACATATTGGGGTCGGAGATGAGGGCCAGATGGGTTCTATCAGGTAGCAGTGCTGCACAACGACATTCCACTAGGAATTAGAGGAATTTTGAGGTTTAAAATGGGCCTCCTAAGGAAATTATAAAATAATAGTGGAAATAATAAAATAAGATTAGATTACATCAACAAAATTTAGAGGGGAAAAAAAAAACTACTTTTTCAACTTATCTCCCTATGGGTTTACTCAAATTTCGAGCGAGAACACTTGTTGGATGCATAATTTGATTCCTCATCCAAGGAGTACCCATGTTTCATACTTTTTATGGATCTTGCTAAACGAAAAATTAGAAATACATGAAAAATGTGATTGCAATAATGTTTTTTCAAGTATTTATCATTTTTCGTGTAGTAGGGTCCATAAAAAGTATGAAAATGGGTATTCGTTGGATGAGGAATTAAATTTTACATCCAACGAGTACTCCCACTCGAAATTTGAGTAAAACCTTTGGGAGATCAATTGAAAATACGAGTTGAAAAAGTAGTTCTATTATTTTATTATTTTTAAATCTTTTTACTTTTTTACTCCAAAAATGGTGAATCATCCCACATGGTTGACATCATCATATTGAATCCTATTGGTTCTTATAGAGTTTATTTTGGTTGTACATTTTTCTTAGGAGGCACATTTTAGACCTCAAAATTCCCCTAATGAGTGGGAGTTATGAGCTCCAGTATGGTTGGGGGACCTAGGGATCCGATTGGCCGGTATATCACTCCACTTTGTGATGAGTAGGGTCATGAAAGAGGGTGGTCCATTTCACCTTGGGTTTGAAACATGGGGGATAATTGAGGCCTCCATTACATGGTGAGGCAGAATTATCCTATTGTTTCTCAGGGTCGAGATTAGCCATAGAGGGGTAGGTATTGACATCATTGAGATGCTTGGGCATGATGAGCTTGGCTCATAGATTTTTCGCCACTAGGTCTCAGGAGAGGTGGATATAATCCACAAATGGTGGGTAGTATGTCATAATCAGAGTAGCGCAATGTCAGCATCGTGGCACCACTCTGAGATTAACAGGGGACCTTATCATCACCACTCTTCACAAATCAATAACCTTTAGGGATGAGCTGGCTACTACGAGGGGATATCATGAAAATCTTCCACAGGGCTTTAGCGAGTCACTGATGGAGTGGGGGACTTAAATAGTGGGGTCCAACAAGATGATATCAGGAGGAGCTCACGTGAGCGAGAAGCTATCTCTACAGGGATTAGGTGGTATCTTCAAGAGAATACTCTTGGAGTGCATGGGATGGCCTACATGGTAGGAAAACTTCACGAGGAGTTGGGTATAGTGCCACATTATCATGCTTCCCCACTCATTGGTGGTATATAGGGGAATACTGGTACTTATACTGGGCATAACAGTGAGTGGAGCGAGGGGAGTTTTGGTTGGACATGATGGCTTGGGATCCTTGTAGTGAGGGACTATTTCATGTCAGGGCAGTGCAGAGGTTAGGGACGATTCAGTGGTGGATCTGGGACTTTGGAAAAATTTTGTAGTGACAGTAGGGAGTGTCAGCTAGAGAGGATGCTTGTTAAGTCATTGCTTGAGGACAAGCAATTTTTGGCGGGGAGGACTGTAATATTCTTGTTTAGAAATTCTGCTAATTGGAATATTAATTTTGGCCAATTGTGATAATATCACAGTTTTGACTTAGGAAATGTGGATTTGGGGACCCATAAATAAACTTAGGAAACTATAGGGCTCAAAAAATTAGGTTGAGTCAAAGTATTGCAACAATAGTGGAGGATGGGGCCCAATGAGGATGAACTATGACCCACATGAAGGCAACACGGTTATTAGTGTGTGTTAGAGGCTAGAGGCATGAGGTGGGGCCCTAGGGAATTTTGGTCGGCCTTGGATAAAAAGGAAGCATGAGCCTCATTTCTCTCATGCACTCATATATTTCGAATTTGTCTTTGACAAGAGTACGCTTGAGCAGTGAGCCAAATCTGCATGTGTTGTTCAACACAGGGGTGTCTTCGAGCGGAGATCCCAACCTTTGCTTTGGTGGACTATGAGTGCTAGCCCAAGGGAGGTGTATTACTATAGCTTGATAATTTCCAGTAGCGGGAGATTCATCCACAACGCAGTCATCACTTCAACAACGCAGTGGCATCCATAGCAGCGCAGAGGTTGCACAGTCATTGAGGAGGATCAATTAGGGAGCTAAGGAGTGAGCAGAGTTTTCAAAGAGGATTTGGAGGGAAGGCTTGGAGCATTCTAACATGAATTTTCTAGGAATTTCGATGGCATCCAACAACTGTTTTATTAGGAGGTCCGAATTGCCCAACAGTTTAGAGAGCCAAGCCCAAGAGGGCCAATTTCCGGGGTCAAAATTTGGGCAAACCCTTTCTGGGTTTTTGTGAGTTTATTGAGGAGAAGCCACGATTAATTTGGAAGAATTTTTTGGGTGGAATTGAGGGGCCAAATAGGGATCCCAACTCAGCCACCAGCTGAAGGAACTAAGGGAAAATTGGGCCGAATTTCAGAGGTCAACATTGACCAATTCCTTCATGGCTTTTTGTGGGCTATTGTTGGAGAACTTGGGGTTAATTTCCTAGAATTTTCTAAGCATTAGAGGAGGCCGTAGCAACAGTTCTTTGAAACTAACAACATATTCCTCGGCAATTTTAATGTAGTGTTCAACAAAGAGTAGTAGCATATCAGAGAGGGGCTTCATATCTTTCACTTGGGATTTTCTAGCTTGCCTTGTGAAGCCCAGGTGCACTCTTTCCAACACCATATTGTATTGATTGATTTATTAATAAAATGGCTCAAATCAACGCAGTTCATGGAGATTTCTAGTTGTAAATGTGCTATTAATTTTTGTATTGTTTTTCTTGTTTATCATTGAAGAATTTCCATTAGGAATATTACATTTTGGCTGGCCTTATTTATTGGCATGAGAATCGAGGCATTTTGTTGACTTTGATCGCAGACATGATCGCAGAGTTGACTACAGATTTTGACCAAGTTTGACCATCTTTTTCATGACTGTTTTGGGCTGAATTTGGTCACATTAGAAGGCCAAGCTTGAATGGGTATGATTGAGCTGCTTAGAGGACAGTTTGTTGCTGTTTTGACTAACGTCGAATTTTTGGTTGGGTTGTTGACTGCTGCAGAAAATTTTAGATTTGACAAGGCTACTTTAATCATCATTTGACAAGTCAATTTTGAATTTATTGTACTCTCTCTCTCTGCTAAACATGTGATATAATAATAAGAAGAATTGATCAAAGGCTTTTCCCCATCTTGGGGTTTTTCCCTGGCATTAGCCAAATCTAGTGTTCTCTTGTCTTGGTTTGTCTTTTGCATTTTGTTATTTATGTTCTATCTATAATTAATGTCAATGTGATTTATCGTTAATGTTATTTCTATTGGAAAACTAAATTGGAAATTGTCATTGGGCTACTAAAATGATGTTGAAGTAATTGTGTTAAGCATAAAACATACCATTGTTAACTAAAATTAAAATTCGCTCTGTAGTGACTTGGATTATTACTTTCGTATCTCTGTGTAGGCTACACTTCACTTTGATTATAAGATTCCAGATCACTCTTAACATTCACAGTTGACATTTTCCTAGGCATCGTTTCAATATGGACGCATTCTCCCAAGCATTGCTACAACATGGCCACAATAATATTAAGGGAATTATTACAGTGATAAAGTTGTCATGGCTCTACGATGGTTGTTCTCACAACATTGGTCTCGCCATAGTACCCTATCATCTCTGGTCTCATTGTATTACAATGTTATATATATGGTCTCTATGTCACTATATATATATATTGGTAAAACGTCATATGTATATCAACATGGTCGTCTGGTCAGTCCAAGCTCAATTATAGAATTGTTTCTTAGATATAAATGTGGCATCAATATGCTATTCTCTGCATATGTATGGCTTCATTGGGATAACAATTCATGGCATCACATTGGAATGTATGGAGCCACAGTTGTAGTTATGACATCAAAATTGTATGTATGGCATCATGTACGACATTAGTGTTATATATATATATATATATATATATATATATATATATATATATATATATATATATATATATATATATATATATATATATATATATATATCGCATCAATTGTATGCATTGACATCACAGTTCAATTTAGGAATATATATGTTTTCATTAGCATCACAGTTCAATTGTATATGGCTTCATTGGTACCACAATTCAATAATTGGCATAACAATACAATTATAAGTATGGCGTTGTTACTTTTTATATCTTTCTCTAGTTGTAAGTGCAACATCATTCTTACCTGTCTTGTTGCATCACTTCTATGTGAGACAATATCCTATGCAGTAACCTATTGATATGACAACAAGCTTAGTATGACTATGATCTGATGTGGCAGTAACTTCAAACTCATTAGTGATGGATAACTCATCTCCTTGACAATATGATTTTTGATATTTGTTTGGCCCTAGGTGGCTCGTTGTACTTGATGTTGATCTTTGTATCTCGACTGAACAATTGATGAAATATAATAGAAGAAGAAGAATTGAATTCCGGGTTTTCCCCTTGTGGGGTTTTGCCCTAGTCTTCGACCAAATCCGGTGTCTCCAATGTCCATTTGTGCATGCTTTTCCTTTGATGTTTCTTGTATTGTTCTATTGTATTGTTGATGATGTTGTTCTTTATACATAATTGCTAATGATGTGATGATGTTATGATGTTGTGAGGTGAATTTAATGTGTAAAATAAGTAATGCAATTATCTAAAGCAAAGAACAATATAGCCCTAAGAAAAATCAACAGAATAAAATCAAAATTGTCTTAGAAAGTGCTTTTGGCATTAAAGAGATGACATTTTTTAGTTGACCCAAAATAATACAAAATAATATAATTGATAAGAAGTATTACAATTTTTATTTAGTTAATAATGTTAACTCTACGCAAATATTGCAATAATATCATTGATAAAGAAGTATTGCAATTTTTGTTGTGTCAATAATATTGCTTCTATGAAAATATTGGAATATTTACAATAAAATACTATAACAAAGAAAGTACTTTGAAAAGGATAAGGACCTACCTATAAATATTAAAATGGTAATAATAGTCAAAGGAATACCAATTGATTTTTTTATAGTTTTCTAAAGTATTAAGCTAATTATTCCCATCATTCAAACCAATAGATGTTGCATTTGAAATTTTGTGTTTTCCACACCTTATATTTTAAGAATGCATGGAATTGTGAAAAGTGAAGTATCAATGGAATTACATTCTTAATTTTATAATGTACATTGAACCATTTATATTCCCATTATAAAATAAATCCATTGGATTAGGATAACTATCAAATGTGTCACTTTCTTTTCGACTAGGCATTACAAGAATTTGGTGAGTGAAGTTCATCATGAATATATTAATGGAAAAAAATGTTTCAAATAGCATACATTGATTTAAAAGATGTGAAAATCTCTCTAGGAAGACATAATGTGTAATTTGGGAAAATTAATTTCACTATTACAACACTTCAAAATCATATTTATTAGATTTGTAAATGAAAATAGTTTAAATAAAAAAATGATTGAAAAAATATTGAAATATTATTAGCTTATTTATTATACAATAGTAGAAAATGACTAATTTGTGATATAATGCAATAGCTAAATATTAGAAATTTTGAACAATTTTTTATTGTATTTTGATTGATGTAACTATTTTTTTTGTATCTAGATGAACCCAACAACTCACCTGACACGTAACTACTAGTAAACCTCTGGTGGCCTACGACCTATCCTCCTTCTCCGTAAACTAGGTCATAACTGGGGGGAGGATTTGAACCTTAGATCTCTTAGTTTTCACAAAGTTCACTTTATGTCGATCACCGATTGAGCTTCCCCCTTGGGAGTTGACTGATGTAACTCTAAATTATTAACGTAAGTGACTAATCTAGATTAGGGATAAACATATACCATTAGGCAATGACTATGAGAGAATAAATTAGTGGTATTTTTTACTTATATAATTGATTTTTAGTGATGTAGCTATTTTACAATGCTTTATCATATTAATTGGATTTTTCATCTTGAATTAGGGTGATTATCAAATATATATATATATATATATATATATATATATATATATATATATATATATATATATATATCCCAAATTAACCTTGCAGCCTGCCTGAAATGTAACTACTAGTAAACCTCTAGGGATCTACGACCTGTCCTCCTCTTCATAAAATGGGTCACAACCGGGGGATTTGAACCTTGAATGTCTCAGTTTTCACAGATTTCAAATTACTTTGACCACCAATTGAACTACCCCCTTGGGAAAAATATTAATTATATTTTTTTCAAATTTGATTAGTCATTTAATAGTGGACCAAGTGGTTGACTATTTTATATTGATTTGACTTCAATGTCATACTTGAGTTTAATTACAGTTCAACATCATCAAATTAATGTTATATGTAAATATCCCCAACTCTATATGTTTGACATGGGACAATGATGGGTTGTATTACATTAATGATTAAATCTACTAACTTTGGATGCAAATACATTCTCTGTGATCCATAAGGAGAAAACACAAATATTATCAACTCAGATATCATACTATGATGATGATGATACTAATACTAACATGTGTATATATATAAACACAATAAAATACAGTTAAACATTTTATTTTTCATTTTTAGTTGCTTATCCATAAAACTTTGAAAGATGAAACCTTGAGTTGTGATATTGTGGAATGAGGTTTAAGTTTAGCACTAATTGAGAGGATTTAGTAGGAAGAGGTTAACCTAAGAGACACTTGAGAGTTCTACTTTCTGATTAGGGGCCTAACTTAGTAAAGGATAGGGGTTTTAGGGGATATTAGAGAGTTTTTAATGTGATAGTTATTGGTCAATAATTGTTTTCTAGTTTGAGGGGAAAGAAATATTGTGTATATATTGCTGCCATGGAGAGAACATGGATGAATTTTGAAAAAAAATCAGCATTGGATAAGTTACTTGTAAAGAATTTGGAGGAGAATTCCCCTTCGATAGTTACTATATAATTGTAATGAAGTCTAATTTCCATTTAAAAATGTTTTTGGTTAGATGAATGCAACAAAATCTAATTGTTTTTTGGGGTTTTTTAGGGTTACTATTTTTATCGAAGGTTAATATTTTTGTGGTTAATGACAAATCTATTTTGAAACTATGTCCCCATTGACACTAATATATATTTGTCACCCGGACCAATGACTTTGCACCCCTTACACTATTAAAGGATTAATGTCACCCCTTGCAACAACATTTGTGATTCCTACATTTTCTATATAAGATGGACTACAAACCCAAGAATCTTACACCATGGTAGGTATATTTTATTTTATACCGCCATCTTAAATTATTTGGTTAGGTTCTCTCTATTAAGTGTCATTTTTGTAGAGTTGCATTTGATAAATCTAGGTGGCCTCATCCTACCTAGGATATGTTATCTATCAGTGGGTTCAACCATCTCACTTGTTGGCTTTATTTACGACGTAGTCTAACTATTAAATGTTTTGGATTTTTTTTTTCATTCGAATTTGATGATACATTTTTCCATGAGATTGTGATTTTTCATAGTTTAAAATACGATTTTGAATGCATAAATGGATTCAGTGCCTTGAAAATCCTTTAGGGAACTCAGATGATGTATATTTCATATCTCAAACTTACAATTCCAACAAACCCCATGATATTTTGGGAAAAAATGATCCGAAAATATGCTCGAAAAGGACCAAAAATTCTAATGTTCGACTACGTTTTTATTTAATAGCTATCTAGAAGTTTAAATATGGATTATCATTCAAATTTTGAGATTGAATATGTAATTGATTTAGTTGATTCTACCAATCCTTGTCTTTCTACTATTGTAAAATATGACTCACCTTCCTTTTGTGGGAAGAATTATAAATTTATATCCTTATTGTTTCTTCTTTAAATTAAAAGCTAAAGGAGGTAGACCTCAAAAGAGGAAGAATATTGAAGAAGTTCAAGTACCTCAATTAGCCAAATGCTGATTTTTCAAGGTATCCTCTAAACTGATAATTACTTATTATGAGTTCTTCTTAGGTTAATTATTTCATGCATTCTTATTCATCATAAATAAATTACACAAAGGATATCAATAGTATTACAAAAATTCTAGTAAGATCATAAAGAGAAAGCCACACAAGAACACAAATATTTGCCCTGGGAAAACCCACATGGGGAAAAAAACCAGTAACCGTTTCCTTAGAGAAATTCTTTAGTTCAACAAGAGACACACCTAGATAATTGTTGAATTTCTAACTATGGCTGGTCTTCATAATGTATATTTGGTCACTTGATGTAATTGTATTTATCATTTTAAATATACAAATTCTTTAGTCAAAGGAAATTTTATTGAGTGAAAGTCCCATTGATACTTTTTAAAGATGAAAATTTGAATTTTTGAAATTAATTTTTGGCTCCAAAATTGACAAGTTGGATTCCCTCCAAGTCAAGTCGACCCTTACATCCATTCGACCTAGACATATCACAATAGAAAGGCAACACCTCCTCCTCCACTTGGGAATTCAATCTCTCTCACACAAGACAATTCTAGGCAAGAGAGTGGAGGACAAGAAGGATGAATAGGAAGAATAGAAGTCCCATTGATACTTTTTAAAGATGAAAATTTGAATTTTTGAAATTAATTTTTGGCTCCAAAATTGACAAGTCGGATTCCCTCCAAGTCAAGTCGGCCCTTACATCCATTCGACCTAGACATATCACAATATAAAGGCAACACCTCCTCCTCCACTTGGGAATTCAATCTCTCTCACACAAGACAATTCTAGGCAAGAGAGTGGAGGACAAGAAGGATGAATAGGAAGAATAGAAGGAAAAATTATCTATCTCTTCTCACTCTTGCAAATCACACGTGTGGATTGGCTATTCTTTCTGTGGTTCACATTTTTCTAGGGAAACTATTGTAGGGCCAAAATTTCTGGGGCAACTGGAAATTGTAGGAGGGCTGAAATTCCGAGTTAGATAGGCAGAGTGAATTGCAGGTTTATATTAGGTAAATTGAATTAGTGGATAAGACACAAATTTTCCATAGTTCTAGGCATATCTCATTGAACAAGATGGATTTTTCTATTGAAAAATGTTGCTGGATTTTCCTGAGGTAAATATTGTATTTTCTTGTGCATTGTGATCTCTACTATACTTTATGGTTTAATTTATGAAGTATAATTGATGAGTGATATATTGGAATAAGTTAATATAAGGTCTACATCAATAATAATTATCAGAATTTCAGCAATATTGTGTTAACCCTAATTGCATTAAGAAAATCAGCATGGTATCAGAGCTTTGGTGAAGGAAGAGAGGAACATTGATATTACCTTGACGAAATGTCAGAGAGAATTTTATTCAAGTCCTTGTAGATTGGTTTATATGGATTCCTCTATGAAACCTGAAAATAAGATGGAGGGAGTTCAAACTTCATAGCTTGGAAAGATAGAATAGATATTATTCTTGTCAAGAACAAAGTTTTGGACATTGTGAAAGGGAAGGTTGTTGAACCAAAATATGAGGCAGGAAAATCAAATTTTAAGGAGGTTGACATCACTGCTATGAGTCTTATAGTAGACTCCATTAGAGATCATTTGTTTCCCTACATTGAAAAACTTGATACTTCAAAGAAGATGTAGGATGCCCTGATGAATCCCTACATTATCAAGAATGTTGGTCAATCAATGAGCTTGAAGATTTAACTTATAAATACAAGGATGACTAATGATGACACCATAGATTCCCACCTCATAAGGATTTCACAAATAAGAGATTGATTTCAAGAAATTGATGAATCCATTCCTGATAAAGAGCTAGTGATTATAACACTCAATCATCTTCCTAGATCATAGGATGCTTTTGTAGTAGGTATAGGCACTTGGAAGGAAGCTCCTACAATTGAAAAACTGACATCTTGTTCTCAAGAAGAATCAATACAGATGAATAGATATTGTCAAGATGAGGAATTCCAAGCCCTTGTAGTTCACTTCAAGAAGAATTTTGGACCTCAAAACAAAAAGTACAGAAAAGGATATTCTTCCTCTAAGAATAAAAAATACTTATCAAAGATACAATGTTATGATTGTTAAGAATATGGGCATTTTAAGATAGTCTGTCCCAATATTTTCAATAGAAATAATAGAAAAGGAAAACAACATTCTTCCACAAAAAATGTTGAAGATGAAAAACCAAAGAAGTCCAAAGGTGATAAGGATTTATTTTACTCTTATGCCTTGACGAGTTCCTTTGCAGATGATAATGACACGTGGCTGGTATATAGTGGAGCATCAAGACACATGAACAGAGAGCATGGGAATATTTCAAGCATGATAGAAAATAAGTTATCTCAAAGGGTTGAACTAGGAGACAATATCAACTATGTAGTCAAAGGAGTTGGAAAGGAATTCATAGAGATGGAATATGGAAACAATGTACATCTCAAAAATGTTCTTTATGTACTAAGTTTGAAAAGGAATATTGTTTATGTTTCTTGTTTGGAAGATAAAGGAGATATATTTTCTTTTGTAGATGGAAAAGTACTCATTTGGTCCAAAGGATCTAGTATAGATGATGTTAGGGTTATTATGATTTGTGATGGAAGACTGTATAGACTTATGAGTCAACCAAATCAAGCACTAGTACACGATGAGATAAATCCAAGTGAGTTATGAAAACAAAGGTATGGACATCTTCATTTTAGAGAATTTATTGAGTTCAAATTGTCTCAGGGGTTCTTGCATTGCAGATAAAGAAAGATGGTGTATGCAAGGGTTGTGCTCTTGGGAAGAACATCAAGAAACCATTTACAAACAATGATAACGGATCCGAGGAAGCTTTGGAATTTCTTCATTCTGATGTGTGTGGTTCGATGCCTATGAAATTTCTTGGTGGTTTGCTGTACTACGTGACATTTATTGATGAATTATCTTGTAAGACAAGGATATATCTCTTGAATATTAAGGATGAGGTATTCAACAAGTTGCAACAATTTAAAGCTGAAGTAGAAAATTTGACAGGCAGGAAGATCAAGATATTGAGATCTGACAATGTAGGAGAATACATCTTAAAGGAGATTGTTTCTTTATGCAAGAAAGCTAAAATTAATAGGGAGTTAATTGTCCCCTATAATCCATAACACAAGGGTGTAGAAGAATGAAAGAAAAAATCCATTGAAGAATCTGTCAAGGCCATGATGCATGATTTGGACTTACCATTTTTCTTATGGGGAGATGCATCACATGAAGTTGTTTACATTCAAAATTATAGAAGTCCTCTTAAAATTATGGAAGGTATGAATCCTAAAGAATCATTCTCTAAAATGAAGCTAGAGGTTGGAAACATGAGAATCTTTGGTTGTCCTGTATATATTCATGTTCCTAATGATAAGAGAAACAATCTTGAGCCTTCAGGTAAGAAAGACATATTTTTTGGTTACAGTGAATCATCGAAGGCCTACATAATATAAATTCCAGAACAACGACAGATTGAGGTTATCTGAGATGTTATATTCGATGATAAATTGGAAAATTTGGAGTTTAAGGAAGTCTCCATGGATTCCTTGGATGAAGTGAAGCAGGAGACCTTAAGGGAGGAACACTGAAGTTTTATAGACTGTACCATAAGGCTAGAAGGGCCTCAAGATCTAGCAAGAATAGTCATAGCTCCAAATATAAAGAAGAGGCTAGCATGGCCTATATCTACATTACAAGAGGTAGAATGTCATGCAACTCCTAATGACACATCTAGAGAAGTTAAGAAACCTAGGAGGTTTTCTAGCTATGCAACTCTCATGACAAAAATTATTGGTGCAGAACCTTCCACATTCAAAGAAGCAATTGAATCAAAAGAACACATGTTTGCAAGTTGAATAAGGCCTTGTATGGAATCAATCAAGATCCAAGAGCTTGGTATGTTCATATTGACAATTATATGACGAGACCGGGCCTTACCAAGAGCGATGCTGATCCAAACCTTTACTTTAAGTTTGTGAAGAATGCACCTGTGATCATATTATTATACGTTATTTCTCATAGATGTTGATCCTCTTATCATTTAGTGAAATAAGCAGTTGGATTATGAGTTCTATATGAAGTATCTCAATTTGATGCATTATTACTTGGGATTAGAGGTATGGAAAAAACCTAGTGAATTCTTCCTTGGTCAAGGAAAGGATGTGTTAAATATCCCTCATAAGTTTGGTATGATGATTGAAAATCGATGGCGACTCCCATGGTGACTAACTTGAAAAAGTTAAGAGGCTCTGAATCCATATTGGTAGATCCATCAATGTATTGACGACTGATTGATTCGTTGATGTATTTTGATAACACTAGGCCATACATATGATTTATTATGAATAAATTGAGCCAGTTCTAGGTTGAATCAAAATATGAGTATTGGATTGCCATAAAGAACACTTTGAGATATTTGTGTGGTATAATGAATTATGTCTTGAGATTTTTTGCAAACAATGACGTTCAACTTCAGGGATATACGTAAGTTGACTGGGCTTAAGTCTTGAAGATATGAAGAGAACCTTAGTAATATTATTCAATTTTGGATCTGCTATGATATCATGGATGAGAAGAAGCCATAGGTTGATTGCATTCATCATTGCCGAAGCAGAGTAAATTGCATCCAATGAGCTTTGTATTGAAGCAGTATGGCTTCGGAAGTTGTTTGCAGGATTTTTCGGCCAAGAGTTGGAACCAACGATGATACACTACGATAATCAAAGATGTGTGAAGCTTTCAGAGAATTCCGTGTTCGATGACAAGTCGAAGCATATTGAGATAAAGTACCACTACATCCATGATATGGTGCAGAGGAGAGAAATAAGGCTCAAGTACATCTCTGCCAATGATCATACAACTTATGTTCTGAAGAAGTTGTTGCAGAGAGGAAATCTCATGTACTTCAGAGAAAAATTGAGGCTTGTGGAGATTACCCCTCTCATTCAGAGGGAGTGCTGATATGTCTGCGGCATGGATGGAAATTCTCTCGATAGGGAGAATGGATCCAAGGGACCCAGAGGGCTCAATAAGAAAGGTTGAGTCAATGTCTCTTGGAGGAGGACCCTGATCACACACCAAATTGGGTGGAGTGCGACCCTTTGAACTTATACACCTTATCACCAACCAGGTAGGGGTCGAGTGTGGCCCTTGCCTAGAGTGCTCATCATGAAGGGTGAGTGAGTGCTTGCAAGTTGAGGGTCTCAACATTTTGGCCTAGGAAGAGGCCATGGGATTTGAGGATTGATCACTCTAGAGGAGTGATTATTGATATGACGATGACATTTACATGGGTTTGGTACCACCTTAGACATGTCCACTAGAGGATGGTGATGATAGATGATGATGGATAACCATTTTCTTTAGATTAATTTGTTCAATTTGAGAGAACTTATGATAATGATTATGAATACCTCTTTAGTTAATAGGGAGCGTTGAATTTTTAAATATGATCGGTATTCATAATGTATTTGTTCATCTAATGTAATTGTATTTATCATTGTAAATTTAATATCCCATTTCAGGAATATCTCCAAAACACAAGCAAACTCCAACCAGAGATGGACTAGGAGGGCATTTACCAGATATTTCACCTCTGAAAAGAGGGTGAGATCTGGAGGCTACCTGGCCCTTTCCAGACTTTGTCTAAGAGTATAGGGAAAACACACCAAGTGGTATAGAAACTAGAATGCTCGAGGAGAAAAATAACAGTAGTGCAAGCATACAATAGTGCCTATATAGAACATGTAACAGATACTCAAGAAATGCAGAGAGAATACTGAGCCATTTTATTATATTGAGAAATATCAGTGAGTATAATTAGTGATCAGAGTGATGGCATCGAAACCTGCACAAGGCAAGTTAAGAAGCACTCTCGGAATGTTGCTGAAATGGTTGTTCTGCGTTTAAGCTGCTGGAAACTTCCGTGTAGCTGCCCGAAAATACCACCCTCGAGGATCTACGCTATCCTCCCAAGGGTCACGCTGAGACTGACTGGAATCTTCGAGAATATGTCCTCCCGCTCAACTAAAGACTCCAATAGGCGCAGTCTGTCCCCCTTCTCTATCTCTTGACCAAAATCCTTCAACAGAATACCACACCAGAGTTTCCCCAATATGGACTGCATCCTCCCTCTAAGGACTGCGCAGTCAATAGGCTCAATACTCCACAAATGCCGCAACTCGATCCTCCTACGAAATACTGATGGGAAGGCCTCACCCGAGCGAGCACTCGAAGTCTCCCAAGGCTGAGGGTGAGATCTTCGAACGGAGACACTCAACGCACTAAACAGTGCTGCAGACAGGCTAAACAATGCTCAAATTCGTAATGACCAACTTCAAATGCATAAACTCGAATGCCCCAAAATGAGGAGGCTCTCCTCCTTTTATAACGTTGGCCTTTCTCTCAAACCCTAGGCCCATCATCTCCAACGTAGCCTCTCTTGGCCCCACGCTGCCAACTCAGCTCGCGTGCTTGCCTCCACGTTCTCTAGTGAGTTCCCCTTTCTACTCACTTTTACTTATAATTTGACTATAGTCGGAAAAATGGATCCAAATTAATATTCCAATTAGCTGTCGCTAATTGGGAATATTATAGTCTCCCCCAGCAAAATGTTGCTTGACCCCAAGAAATTGTAGTGATGGATGCTGCAAGGTATTTTCACTCTCCCAAGTAGCATCCCCATTCGGAAAATTCTTCCACCTCACCAAGAATTCCCAGACTGTTCTCCTCCACAGCTGCCTCTCTCTGACATCAATGATGGCTTCTAGCTGTAGCACCAAATTCCCTTCATCATCTGTAGGCGGAAGCTCCTCTGTCACTGTCACCTGCTGTCCCAAAGCCTTTTTCAGGCATGATACATGGAAAATGTTATGAATCTTGCTGCCTTGGGGCAGCTCCAACTCATAGGCAACTTGTCCAACCTTGCGTATCACCCTGTATGGTCCATAAAAATGGGGCTTGAGATTTTCAGCCCCCTTCTGCTTCAGAGTCGACTGTCGGTATGGTTGTAAGCGTAGGTAGACCAAGTCCCCTACCTCAAACTGCCTCTCCACCCAACCCTTGTCGACATACAACTTCTGCTGATTCTGTGCAGTAGCCATGTTATCCTTGAGAGCTCGGAGGATGTCCTGACTCTCTTGGATCCAATCCTTGGCTCTCGGAGCCTTTCTGGCACCAAACATCACGTCAACGAAAGACAAAGCATGATAGCCATATAGTGCATAAAATGGAGACGTACCGATAGACATGTGATGTGTGGTGTTGTAGCAATACTCTCCTAGGTGCAGCCACTTCAGCCACGCTCTCTGCTGCCCACTGACATAATTATGCAAGTAGCCCTCCAGCCACTTGTTAACTATCTCCGTCTGTCCATCTGTCTGTGGTTGGTAGCTGGTACTTGGTGTCAACTCCGTCCCCACCAACCGAAAAAACTCCTGCCAAAATCCGCCCATGAAGCGGCTGTCCCTATCAATGACAATGGTCTTGGGAAGACCATGCAACCTGAAGATGTCCCGGAAGAACAGCTCCGCCACCTGTGTTGCTGTATAATGTGCAGATATGGCAAAAAAATGTGCATATTTTTTCAGTCGATCAACGATGACAAATATACAATCCTTGCCTTGCACTATGGGAAACCCTGTAATGAAATCCATCGAAATACTCTCCCATTTCCCCTCTGGAATGGGAAGAGGCTGTAACAACCCTGCTGGATGGTTCATCTCTCCCTTGTTGCGCTGGAAAAATTCGCACTCCCTGACATGCTGGAGTACGTCCTCCTTGAGGCCCTTCCATGAGAACCTCTCTCTGATGGCCCTGTAGGTTTTGGTAAACCCCTGGTGACCAGCCAATGGTGAATCATGAGATGCCTGAAGTACCTTCTTCTTGAGTTGGGAGCCCTTAGTCAAGAAGATACTGTCTCTGTAATAGATGATCTCATCTATCACCCTATATCTATCGTCTGCCACCTAACCATCCAGAACCTCACAGGAAAACCTGTTCTTGGAGTACTCCAACAAAAGTCGACCCCTCCAATTTTCATCCAAACTCATCAGAGACAATGTGGCTGGTCTACGTGAAAGTGCATCAGCTACCACGTTGTTCTTCCCCTTGACATACTCAATGTCAAAATCATAAGCTTGGATTTTGCTGATCCACTTTTGCTGCTTCTCCTGTAGTTGTTTCTGCTCCAAAAATAACCTGAGGCTGTTGTGATCAGTCCTCACCCTGAACCTATTACCCACTGAGTACGACTGGAATTTGGCCAATGCATGCATAATGGCCAGCATCTCCTTGTCGTATATAGGACACAACCGCTCATAGGGAAGGAGCTTCCAGCTCTCATAGGCTATAGGGTGGCCTCCCTGCATCAAAAATGTGCCGATCCCTTCTCCCAACGCATCACACTCCAAAACAAAAGGTTGCGTGAAATCCGACAACGCAAGCACTAGGCAACTGCTCATAACCTCCTTAATCCTGTCAAAGGCCCTGCGCTGTATCTGACCAACTAAATGCCCCCTTTTTTCGTCAAATCTGTAAGGGATGCAACAAGCTGAGAGAAACTCTTGACGAACTTCCTGTAATATGTGCAGATGCCAACAAATCCTTGAAGTTCCATCACATTTCTCGGCTCTGGCCAATCTCTGATGGCCTTGATCTTCTCCTCGTGGACCCTCACTCTGTCCACTCCTATGACGTGTCCCAAATACAACATCTCCGTCAACCCAAACTCACACTTGGAGAGCTTAGCATAAAACTGTTGCTCTTCCAAGATATGCAGCACGGCCTTAATGTGCTGGAGATGCTCCTCCCAAGTCCTGCTATATATCAGTATATCATCGAAAAAGACCAACACAAACTTCCTTAGATGACTGCGAAAGATATGGTTCATGCAAGACTGGAAAGTGGCTGGGGCGTTGGTTAGCCCAAAAGGCATAACCAAGAACTCAAATTGGCCGTAATGGCACCTGAAAGCAGTCTTGGGAACGTCCTGCTCCCTCACGCGAATCTGGTGGTACCCGGATCTCAAATCAATCTTTGAGAAGACCTGTGCTCCCCTCAACTTGTCCATCAGCTCATCAATCCTCGGTATAGGGTACCTGTTCTTCAGGGTCTTTTTGTTTAGGGCTTTGTAATCAATGGACATTCTCAATGTGTTTTCCTTCTTTTTCACCAACACCACAGAAAAAGCAAAAGGGCTGGTGCTCGGTCGAATGTGTCCAAGAGCCAGCAACTCCTGGATGGCCTGCTCAATCTTGTCCCGATAGGCCTTAGGGTGCCTATAGGGTGTGGTAATAATGGCCTGAATGCCCTGCTCCAGCTCAATAGTGTGCTCAAACCCCCGATCCGGTGGCCGGCCTGGTGGTATATCCCCAAACACCGTGTCATACCTGTCAAGGATGGCTTGTATATCAGGATGAACTGTCTGCCTGGTAGTCCCTTCCTTTGATGCACACAGCTCTACTGCCCACTCTATGTCCCCCTTCCGGAAGACTGCCTCCATCCGGTGAGCTGAAACAATCTGGGGTGGGTAAGTGTGCATCCCACGTATCTTCTCATGCTTCCCGGTCTTCTTATCATCCCACTCCATTTCCAAGGCCTCCCAATCCGTGGTGACCTTCCCTAGAGTGATCAGCCACTATACACCCAATACCACATTGGTATCTGGTATTTTGACCACGAAAAAGTGGTCGGTCACTGTGTAGGTACCCATAGTCACTACCAGCTTTGGAACATATCGGGCACACTGCATCGTTTGATCTCCTGGGACCAATACTGAAAATCCATCGAAGCTCTCTATCTGTATGCCTCTTCGCTCAACCATCTGTGAATCGATGAAGTTGTGGGTTGCCCCACTGTCTACCAAAACTGAAACTTGCTGCCCACATATTGTCCCTCGGACACGCAGCGTCAAATACTTGGGTACTCCTCGCAATGCTGCAAGGGTTCCCCATGTGGGTGTGAAAGCTACACCTCCTGCTCCTGGAGGTGGAGGTGGAAAATGATCATGCACTTTCTGACTGTCTCCTTCCTCCCCATCCTCTTCCCCATTTCTCTCGGAGAAGACCTCTATAAA
This sequence comes from Pinus albicaulis, assembly GCA_034641835.2. Taxonomy (NCBI): domain Eukaryota; kingdom Viridiplantae; phylum Streptophyta; class Pinopsida; order Pinales; family Pinaceae; genus Pinus; species Pinus albicaulis. The sequence continues at coordinate 536,062,344 of CM076583.1, forward strand.
ATGTGCTTTGCCAGTAGCACATCTGTGTCCCAGTGCCCACGACTCCTGACAGGTAAAGCACAACCTCTTCTTCTTCAACTCCCTCCTGGCATCATCATCTAGTTTTCCCCTACCCGGATTCCCCTTCGGAGGCGGAATCCTCACATCCTTCCCTTTTGGCTGGAAAGCCTGTCTCTGGGGGTAAGGTGTCTTGGTCCTGGGTAAGGCATCCTGCAAATCCCGGGTTCTACCAACTTCATCCTGGAGTGTGGATGGTCTGGTGGATCTGACCAATCCTCGAAGCGGCTCTGCTAACCCCTCAATGAACATAAATATCATCCATGTCGTGGATAGATCAGGCATCATCACTAAAAGCCTCAAGAAATCTGCAATATATGTCTTCGGGCTCCTAGTCTGTTTGAGCCTTGTCAGCTCAATGAAATGCTTCTCCGGATCCCTCCGGTAAAATCTCTCTATCAGTCTCCGAGTGAACTCAGCATATGTGGTCACTATCGAATGCCCGAGTGTCACCAACCCATGGAACCACCAATCCTGGGCCTCACCATCCAAATGCAGCGTAGCCACCTTAATGGCCTCTGTCTCCACCATCTGGTTGAGCTGGAAATATATGTCCAGCTTCTCCACCCAAGACTTTGCCGAACTGTTTGATGAACCATCAAACGTAGGAAAATGGAATTGGTTCGCTATACGCTAGGTGTCTCCTTCATGATAATGTCGGTGCCCTCTGTGATGGTCACGGGGTCTGCTCTCCCACTTGAGCTAAAGAAATTCTTTGAATAAAAGAGCATCCCTGAACTCCTGCCCATATGTCTGGTACTCAGCAAAATAACCACCTATGTGGTCAGGCTCTCGATCCTCCTGTGCTCCTGCCCCAGCGTCTGCACTCAGAAAAGTGGGCATAGTGGCATGAGTTGGGGCATGTGATGCCTGGTGCGAAGTGGCAACCTGCTCCTACAAATGGTGGGATGTGCCCGACCCCTCACCAACCTAGAAACCCCTTGGGGTTTCACGCTATCTAGCCTCCATAGCAGTGAACGTCTGACCCATCCTCTATCTGCCTCGCCAGATCCTGCACTAATTTGAGGAGTGCTTCCCCAAACTGTTTTGCATCACTATCATCCGCCATCGGCTCTCCCTGATTTGCATCTACCACAGGCTTCTCTTGTTCTGTGTCCACCACTCGAGCATAGTCCCCTTCTCCGTAGGTGTTCTCCAACCTACGCTCAAGATCTCTGTACTTCCTACCTCTGTGGTAGATGTAGGGTTTCTCTCCTGGTGTCATAGACAACTAGCTCCACAGGCTGAGCCAGATCTATGCTCTGATACCACTGTAATATCTCGTTTCAGGGATATCTCCAAAACACAAGAAAAATCCAACCAGAGATGGACTGGGAGGGCATTTACTAGATATTTCACCTATGAAAAGAGGGTGAGATCTGGAGGCTACCTGACCCTTTCCAGACTCTGTCTAAGAGTATGGGGAAAACACACCAAGTGGTATAGAAACTAGAATGCTTGAGGAGAAAAATAACAGTAGTGCAAGCATACAATAGCACCTATATAGAACATGTAACAGATACTCAAGAAATGCAGAGAGAATTCTGAGCCATTTTATTATATTGAGAAATATCAGTGAGTACAATCGGTGATCAGAGTGATGGCACCGAAACCTGCACAAGGCAAGTTAAGAAGCACTCTCGGAATGCTGCTGAAATGGTTATTCTACATTTAAGCTACTGGAAACTGTCGTGTGGTTGCCCGAAAATACCACCCTCGAGGATCTACGCTATCCTCCCAAGGGTCGCGCTGAGACTGACTGGAATCTTTGAGAATATGTCCTCCCGCTCAACCAAAGACTCCAATAGGCGCGGGTTTTCCCCCTGCTCTATCTCTTGACCAAAATCCTCCAACATAATACCACACCGGAGTTTCCCCAATATGGACTGCGTCCTCCCTCTCAGGACTGCACAGTCAATAGGCACAATACTCCTCCACAAATGCCGCAACTCGATCCTCCTACGAAATACTGATGGGAAGGCCTCACCTGAGCGAGCACTCAAAGTCTCCCGGGGCTGAGGGTGAGATCTCCGAACGGAGACACTCAATGCACTAAACAGTGCTGCAGACAGGCTAAACAGCCAGCATGCTCAAATTCGTAATGACCAGCTTCAAATGCATAAACTCGAATGCCCCAAAATGAGGAGGCTCTCCTCCTTTTATAACGTTGGCCTTTCTCTCAAACCCTAGGCCCATCATCTCCAACGTAGCCTCTCTTGGCCCCACGCTGCCAACTCAGCCCACGTGCTTGCCTCCACACGTTCTAGTGAGTCCCCCTTTCTACTCACTTTTATTTATAATTTGACTATAGTCGGAAAAATGGATCCAAATTAATATTCCAATTAGCTGTCGTTAATTGGGAATATTACAGTAAGGCATATATATAAGTGCTTGAGTCAAAGGAAATTTTTTTTGAGTCAAAGACCCATTGAGACTTTTTAAAGATGAAAATTTGAATTTTTAAAATGTATTTTTGGCTCCAAAAGTGATAAGTCAGCTTCCCTCCAATTCAATTCGTCCCTTGCTAAAAAATACACCCATTTGACCTCGACATATCACTATATAAATGTATCACCTCCTCCTCCACTTGGGCATTTGATCTCTCACACACACGATAATCTACGGGAAAGCAAGTGAAGGACACAAAGGATGAATAGGACAAATAGAAGGATGAATTATCTCTCTTATCTCTCTTGCAACTCACACATGTGGATTGGATATTTTCTTTATGGCTCACATTTTTTTGAGGCAACTATTGTGGCGCCAAAATTTATGGGGAAACTCGCAATTATAGGAGGGTCGAAATTCTGGGTCAAACAGGCAGAGTGAATTGTAGGATTATATTGGGTGACTTGACTTGATGGAGAAGACCAAGTTTTTCCATAGGTCTACGTGTGTCTCTCATTGAACAAGAATAATTTCTCTATTAAAAAAGGTTGTTAGGCTGTTCCCCTTGGTGGAATTTCCTAGGGTAAATCTTGTCTTCTTTTGTGCATTGTGATCTCTACCATTCTACTATTTTTTATGGTTGAATTTCTGAAGTATAATTGTTGAATGATATATTGGTATAAGTTAAAATAATATCTACATCAAAAGTAATTATAAAAATTTCAGAAATATTTTTCTAACCCTAATTGCCTCCTATATTCAACAATCCTATATTCATTAAGAATTCTTGGTCAAGCCTAGTACATTGCCTCTTAGTCAAGTCATAAGTCTTCCCAACAATCTTGAAATGATCTACTGCCTTTAATCAGAGGTTCAATTTTGTACCATCACAAAAATTTGGTCGTGCAACCTGGCCTCAGAAATTCGGTCCTGTACCTTGCCTCAGAAATTCGGTCCTGTACCTTGCCTCAGAAATTTTAGTCTTGCACCTTCCTTCAGGAATTTCGGTCCTTCACCTCACCGCAAGAATTTTTGTCCTGCAACTTTTCTCAAGAATTGCGGTCCCGCACCTTTCCTTAGGAATTTTGGTCTTTCACCTTGCATAAGGAATTTTGGTCCTGCACCTTGCCTCAAGAGCACCTCAGAAAAAAATTTCCTTTCTTCATCATATATTCAACCTTCTTCTTCAACAAAATTATACCTCAAATTCATCCTTTCCTCAAATTCATCTTTTCCTCAAAGGAGATCTGAATTTCTTTCACTTTGCGGAGATAAAATCACACACACACACACATAGGTACGCACACATGCAGGCAGGCACGCATGTATGCACACACGCACACACACACACACACACACTCACACACACACACACACACACACACACACACACATGCATGCACGCACACACACATGCACACACACACAAACAAAGATTGATTATGCTATCTAAATTTGTGCCTCTTCACTAGGTCTGGCTTGACTAGGAGGAGGGATGAGTCGGATTTTTTTGGAGCCAAGAATTCTATTTTTCAAAATTTCTCCTTTCAAAACCAACATGAAGAAAAAACTACATTTTCTTCTTTTGATAATACTATGAAACAAAATCTTTATATTCATTACAAATACATCAAGATAAACATATTGAATATGAATACCGAACAAAGCTACAAAATTCAACACTCCCTCTTAGCTAGGGAGGAGGTATTCATAATGACTATCTATATGTTCTCATGTTGATAAATTTCTCTAAGACAAGGTTATAAGAAATAATCATCATTACCATAATTGAGTCAACACATGTGACACATGGTAAACCATTAGCATCAACCCACTACCATAATTGGGTCAAACATCTTTAACACACGATAAATCAACAACATCAACTAATCGTCATAATTTGGGTCAATAATTTAGACCTATTGTATATCTCCACCGTAATTCGGATCCGTGCCTGACACATGGTATCTGGGATAGTCTTGGTTCACCATCATTTAGGTCAATATCTTTGACACATGGTATCCGAGCTAGTCTGGTTCACCGGCATTTAGGTCAATATCTTTAACACATCGTGAATCTCTAAAGGTCACACTCTATTTGAGTAATTCAGGGCCTGATGCTAAATGAACTTGATGCTCGAAGACCATTCTTCCTTATACAAGTCATCATACTAGACACAAGAAGAATAACCATCCACTTTCAAACCATTCTCCCTATTTTAGGTAAATATAATTACACAGAGAGAATGCCAATCCTTTACTAAACCATTCTCCCTGATTCATGTCAATATACTTGACATGGATAGAATTTCAGTCCATGATGCTATCCCATCTATTGAAATATGTAACTAGGTTTAGTATTCATAGTGTATATTTTAATCATGATTTTATATATTGAATATTAAAGAGATAAATTTATTATTGTCATTCTTCATGCATGGGTTTCATGCTCAAGATAAATTTATTTATAGGCAAAGCACCCATTGAGTGCTTCTAGGATTTTCAGTGAATCATGAAGTCAAAAGATTCATTGTCATACATGTAAGACCCCTTTGGGCATATTGTTTCTTGTAAATATTTTTTTTTTAAAGTCAAAAGTGTCATCATAGGACCCTTAAATACCTTGTCAAACAAGTCAACCTAAAATAAGGATAAAGTCAGCCTCATGGAAAACAATTTGAACTCCTAATAAACCTATATATAAGATACATTGACCTCACTTTAAGGGTTGTTGAAGTTTGCAACAAGAAACAATGAAATTGGCATCCAGAAACAACATCCTTGATCCTAGTGAAAATTAAGCACCTACACTAGGTGGGGCCCACACATGCTATTTTTAGGTGTATGTCTATTTTTAGAATGGTGAGAAAATTCTATTTATAGTGGGAATCTATTTATAAATGGTTGAGAAAATTCTATGTATGGATGGGCGTCTATTTTTGGAATGCATGTGTAAAGTCAGTTTGCGGATTGCATGTCTAAAAACAGAATGAATGTTGATTATTATTATCTCTTAATAATAATTAGACAATAAATAATAATTTGTTCTCTTGAAGCACTTGATTTCAGTTAACTAATGTGGCAAACAAGTTGACTGAAGGAATTTCAAGTTCTAAGGTTGGTTGGTGGGACATGCAAGTGGACTTAGTTGTAACTGAGTGATTCGAAGTTGTAGCAGAGTTGGATGTGTAGTTATGTGAGTTTTAAAGTAGTGTAACTCAGTTAAGTGAGTTAAACTCAGTTGTGCTAGTTGTAACTAAAGATACGCTATGATATATCAATGAATTAAATGTTAAATTAATTCACATGGAGTTATCTCACATGCAACTGAAGATTTACTATTATTAACCGCATGCATGTCAGATCCAGTGGAGACCCAGTTGAGAGATAGGTGAAAGGGACAGTTTGACTATCAGTTGTGACATTAGTGGGTGCACTCATGCAACCACACACACATTGGAGATGCCTATGATTATTGTGCAGTCAAGGCATGCTAGAATTAATCATTCAAAGGTTCTTGACCATCAGGGATTGCGCAGTGGAGGCAGGCTGTCAGGAGGCAGTAAATTGGCGCATGTATTTGCCAAATTTTGTGTGACAGTGTGAGACGATTGTATATTGTACTAAGAGCTCTTGGATTAGAGTTTTGTATGAGATTGTTTCATGATCCATTTTATATATATAATATATGATAGTGGGGTTTTTAGCTTTATTCTTTCTCGGTAAAAACATTTATGTTATGTGTGATTGATCTTTCTTCATGTGTTTGCAATTGGCGATTAAATTTCCACAAAGATTTAAGTTGAAGGATTATGTATTTAACAGTGGCATATAATTGTTAGATCAGGATAATCCAGGCAATACATAATTGTATTAAAATTTTTACATGGTATTGGAGCAAAGAATATTGAAATTTTGATGCAGTAATTGAGTTTGTTGGTGGAAACAATTCAAATTTGCTACAAGGATTTCTTGGTGCGAAAATTGAGTAAATATCGAAATGGATTTCAATGGTTTGTGGCTAGAGTATAAAATCGAGGTAAACTTGAATTACATTGCATGGAAGGATAGGATGGAGGCAGTGCTTGAAGATAATGGCTTGAAGGAATTCATCGACAGTGATGTTCCTAAGCTCACTTCGACAGATGCTGCATTACTTGATGCATGGCAAAAGAAAGTAGCAAGGGCAAGGAGGATTCTGTTGGAAGGTGTACGAGACCACATTTTCTCAAGCCTTCATGGGAAAGAAACTCCATATGCTATGTGGAAGGATTTGACTGATCTTTTCCAAATCAGCAACGACCATAGGAAATTGGTGATGAAGGATAAACTCATAAAGATCAAGATGGAAAAGAACGACAATATTCTGGTACTTAACAAAGTTTTTCCAGTGTAGGGATGAGCTTGGGAGTGTAGGAGTAAGTGTTGTTGATGATGATTTGGTGAGCTTGGATCTCTTGGGACTTCCTAAGAGTTGGCACAGTTATGAAGACTCTATCAACGGACTGGAAAAACTATCAGATTGGGAATGACTGTGGCCGGATCTAGTGCAGGAGGAGTTCAAGCGGAACACCAGAGATGGATCTTCATCAAAGCTTGATGATGAAGAGGATTGTACTTTGGATGCCAAGGCGAAGAAGGGGAAGGGGAAGAAATTCCATTCTAAATGTGAGGCCGGTGAATATGGCAAGGAGCACAACATGTCCAAGGTGAAGTGTTTTCACTGTCATGAGTATGGACATATTGCCACAAATTTTCCACAAAAGAAGAAGAACAAGATGGTTGCTGGAGCTGTAGCTGGTGAGGCTCTTGCCTCAAAATTTGAGCTTGACTTCTCATTGATCACATGCATGGTGTCCAGTTCATTGGGATCATGGTGGTAATTGGATAGTGGCGCTTCATGGGAGATAAGAAACTTTTCAGTGACTTGGTGGAGAAATATCTCTAGATGCATATTGAGTTGGGTGACGATGGACAATACAATGCGCCTGGAATTGGTACCATTACCTTTCAGAAGGCTCCAGGTAAACTCTTTCATTTAAAATATGTTATTCATGTTCCAGGTTTGAAGAAAAATTTAGTCTCAGTCGCAATGTTAGAGGATAGAGGCTATGATGTTGTCTTCAGTGAAAGAAAATTTTTCCTGGGACACAAAGAAATAGGGCAAGCGAAGAAGGTTGGGATTCGAGTTAAGAATCTCTATATATTTGATGTAGATGGGATTTCTACTGAGCTTCCTACCATTGGGAAGTGTAAGAAAGCCATGAAATCGACGTTTGAGAGGGAGATGGATTTGCATGCAGGTAAGAGTGAACCTCAGGATGTGGAGTAGCCACAAGATGAGGATCATGGAATGGGAGCAACCACTCCTACAGAGAAATTTCGTGCCAGATGGGCGTAGGGAGTGCATGCAGCTATACCACTAGGTGAGAGGTGGGGCGACATGCATGAGTAATCTCATGAAGGAATTTCTGGGCAGGATTCATTGAGATGGTGTGGATCTCATGAATCGAACCTAGCTACGAGGAGCCCACAGAGCAATAGTAGCAGGATCAATTAGATTGATGCAGTCAGATTTTGTGAGGACATGAAATCAAAGTGACAGAGTCAGATACTAGAGCGCAGATCAGAGTTGATAGCAAGTGCAGAGTGCATGGATGCAGAGGTCAACAATGCAGTGGTTCTTGAAAACATGTGCAGTTGGTACCAGTAGAAGTCAGAAGACTTTGATGACAAATGTATTATATTGATTCAGTTGCTTGGAGGATATTCAGTTTCGGAAGTGTTGCATGCAAGTGTTGCATTTGCGAGAAACACTAGAGAAGTGTTGAATACAAAAGTTGCATGGCGCATGCATGGAGTTGTGTGGCGCAAGCATGGGGTTGCATGGCACATGCAAAGACATTCCTTTCTTGTTGAGAGGGAGTGTAGAAGTTTACAACAAGAAACAATGAAATTGGCATCCGGAAACAACATCCTTGATCCTAGTGAAAATTAAGCACCTACACTAGGTGGGGCCCACACAAGCTATTTTTTGGTGTATGTCTATTTTTAGAATGGTGAGCAAAGTCCATTTATCGCGGGAATATATTTATAGATGGTTGAGAAAATTCTATGTATGTATGGGCAACTATTTTTGGAATGCATGTGCGAAGTCAATTCGTGGATTGCATGTCTAAAAATAGAATGCATGTCGATTATTATTATCTCTTAATAATAATTAGACAATAAATAATAATCTATTCTCTTGAAGCACTTGATTTCAGTTAACTGATGTGGCAAACTAGTTGACTAAAGGAATTTCGAGTTCTAAGTTTGTTTGGTGGGACATGCGAGTGGACTTAGTTGTAACTGAGTGATTTGAAGTTGTAATAGAGTTGGATGTGTAGTTATGTGAGTTGTAAAGTAGTTTAAATCAATTAAGTGAGTTAAAATCAGTTGTGCTAGTTGTAACTAGTTGTAACTAAAGATACACTAGTGAGAGATCAGAAAATTAAATATTAAATTAATTCACATGGAGTGATCTCACATGCAACTGAAGATTTACTACTATTAACTGCATGCATGTCAGATCCAGTGGAGACCCAGTTGAGAGATAGGTGAAAGGGACAGTTTGACTATCAGTTGTGACATTCATGGGTGCATTCATGCAACCACACACACATTGGAGATGCCTATGAGTATTGTGAAGTCAAAGCAGGCTAGAATTAATCATTCAGAGGTTCTTGACCATCAGGGATTGCGCAGTGGAGGCAGGCTGTCAGGAGGCAGTAAATTGGCGCATATATTTGCCAATTTTTGTATGACAGTGTGAGATGATTGTATATTGTATTGAGAGCTCTTGGATTAGAGTTTTGTATGAGATTGTTTCATGATCCATGATATATACATAATATATGATAGTGGGGTTTTTAGCTTTATGCTTCCGTGGTAAAAACATATGTGTTATGTGTGATTGATATTTCTTCATGTGTTTGTAGTTGGCGATTAAATTTCCGCAAAGATTTAAGTAGAAGGATTTTTTATTTAACAGTGGCATATAATTTTTAGATCAGGAGAATCCAGGAAATACATAATTGTATTAAAATTTCTACAAGGGTATCCTAGAAAATCACAAGAAGTTTGATAAAGGAAAAAAAAGAGATCAAAAAGAGCAAAGAAGAGGAGGACTAGAAAATGGAAATGATCTAAGTATTTGAAAGTTGTTTTTGGGCTATCATCTCCTCACACGGGAAAATATTAGGGCTACACCGCAACAACAAGGCCAAATCATAGAAAGGATCTGAGTTAGGGCACCAAAAAGTATACTTTCCAAGGCGAGTTCCAAAGAAAGAAGAACCAAGTCAAGCAAAGGAGAAGGAAAGGAGAAATCACCATGTTATCCACACATGCAAGAGCCAAGGTTTTTGCAGTAGCCAAAAATTGTAGTCAAGAAGTTGTTGGAAAATTTTCTAGAAGCTATGAAAGTTGACTTGGTCTTGGGGGGTATTTGACAAGGTTCTTATGTCTTGGAATTTGTCATTTGAAGTTATATAAGAAGAGAATAATTCTCGTGGGTTTTCCTCTCAATAGGAGAGGTTTTGGCCCTGACTTACAACCTACATTATGTGTTCTCTTATCTCATTAATATTTATTGTTTGGTAGTGGTTTGATGATATAAAACACAATAATAATCAAGTTGAAGAATAAATTAATCTAATAAAGTGAAAATACATCACAAGAAATTATCAAATTAAGAGGGATCACCTAATCTAGCTGCCCCTATATTTCTCAAAATCATCAACACTCCCTCTCTCTGAGAGAGGCATTATCAAAAAGTACAATCTTGGCCCTAAAGTATAGAAACTTCACCTAGGGACAGGGGCTTTGTCAAAAAATTTAACGTTTTTGTACCATGTCGCAGTACTGAACCTCATGGTGCTTTGACCTGCCATCATGGTCATCACTTACACCTGATCAAGATATTCCTACAAGTATCCTTTGAATCCATATTTCTTCTCAAATTTCCAAACCAACAGCAATATAATCGACCTCATCAATACTGAGTGTGATATACATTTGATTCCTCATCATCCAAGAAATCATAACGGAGCCCAAACGGAAGCAATGTCTTGATGAACTCTTTTTGTCTTCAACACTCTCTGCCTAATCTAACTCTGTAGTTGTACTTAAATATTTGAGACAAATCTCAAATCATAACTAAATTTTCCATGATCAATTGTATCATGCTAGTACTTCAAACCATGTTGAGAAACATTCCTTGGCTCATAAAATTGATCAAATTTCTTTCACTTGGTCCACAACCTCTTTCCTGTTACCGTGAATTGATGCTCCCTCTCACACTGAAACATATCATGTTGTGGTAATTTTGGATGCTCCCTCTGCCATTGTTTCCTTTCAACATATTAACTATATACCTTGAAATTCCATCATATTTAACTTAGAGGTAAAATCTCTCTGAAGCTAAGGCAAGAGTTCTTTACTGCTCCCTTTGTAAGTATCTTTCTACCTCAATTGCTCCCTCTGACACATGATACTTTATGATTTTTTCAGAGGAAAATCACATAATAATAAGATTAACCAAGACTCATAAGATATTCATCAATCCAAGAATATCAAGCCCAATGTGTCTTCTTGTGATTGTACAAAGCCTTCTTCAATCATGAGACTTCTTCTCATGTACCTCAAAGCCCTGAGCTAGATATATGTACACTTCTTCCCCTTCAATTATTTTATTGAGAAAAATGATCTATGCATCCACCTAGTGAAATTTCAAAGCAATGATAATAGTTCTAACAGAAGTGTATCTCATTGCTAGAGAAAACATCTTGTCACGATCCTCTCCCTATTTCTTGGAGAACCTTCTATTCTCAACTCTCACTTTGCACTTGTCTATACTGTCAAATGTTGCATGCTAGACCATTAAATTATCTTCCGAAAAATCAAGGTATACTTTAAAATTGTTGATCTTCTTGCTCCCTCTAAGCTTAGATCTCATCTAAGTATGATATCTCTAACAAAAATCATGATTATGGGAAAGTCCTCTTGCTTTCCAGAGCCTTGGAAAATTTTACTATGTACCAACAATCCTCACTAAGAGACCATGGAAGAACAATTACAACCAAGAAAAGGCTACAAAGACAAGAGAATAGATAAAAACAAAAACAATAATAATCAACGAGGAGAGATATAAACTTATTGTATTTTTGAAGAATGTTAGCTCCCTCTTGATATTAGTATTCTTGCATCCATTTTGCAACTTTATCCAGCACATCCTCATCATCATCACTATGTGTCCTTCCTTATGTGTGCTAGGGTTTCTTATTTCATACACAACTATTAATATAGGTCCATATCTAGGGTTTTATCCATAAACCCCAAGGTTTTTGCATATCTAATAATTTTTCCTTGCTAGTGCTTACAAACCCTAGATATCCAAATGTAAAAAAACCTAGGATCAATGTGCTCTGTACACACGAGATGAAATCCATCATTGTCATCAAATATTTATCTAAATAGGAACATGCGTTAATATCAGGGATATTCCAATGATATGACTTCATGATAGATCTATGGAATTTCTATATAAACATTAGTTTTGAATTTTTCCAAGTCATGAGTTTATCATCATAGCAGTAATAAGGACACGCCTAATTCTGCAGATCACTCATCTTTCTTGAGATGAATTTTATCTCAAACTTGAAAAAGTGGACTCGGTTTCTTCTTCGTTTTAAGCTATCATATCCAATATATTTCCTCCATCAAGGTATGTTTTCTTCAAAATCAATGATCTTTTCCTTATTGAAAGATATATGTTATACCTTATCATCAACACATTCAATGAATCTATCCATATTTCATTTTCACAATGTAGATCTCATATTTTACGTTTTGTAAGACTTTTTGTATAGTTACAATATCAGTGCCTCAACAAGAGGTCGATACCAACAACACGTACTTCCTGGATTATTATATCGCTCATGGTCCCTTTTTATAATATATGACATTATAGCTAATACTGTATCCACATGAGCATACAGAGAGCCTTGCAAAACTCCTCTGCCTCCAATTAGAAAGAGATGGTATGTAATGATTATGTTGGAACACCTAATCCTACATGGGTAGGTGTGGAAAGCGAAAAGTCACAATGGAGTCCAAGTGACCTTGGAATGTGAAACCAAGAGTCACACCATTGTATTATAAATGTACATCATGTATAATGGAAAAATAAGAAAGCCTCACGCTTATCTTTCATTGTGTGTTGAGTCTCTTGTGTGTGTGTTCATCTTCCTCATACACCATGTGTGTGCTTTAACATGGTGTTTAACATGGTATCAGAGCGGGCGATTGCTGGCCCTGCTCCAAATTGAGTGAGCCATTTGTGTTTATGGCCTGTGCATATCTGCAAAAATTCTTGACATTTTTGCAACCTTTCAGTTCTTGCAGCGGACATTTTGCCGCATTCGAGAAAGTGGTTTGGAGAAGGAGCGGCATTCAAAGTGCTGACATTCGGGCATTGGCTTTGAAGAAAGCGAATTTGCTTATATGAGTTTTCATTCTAAATTTTCTATACCGAATTTCTGCTCATTAAAATCTGCAATTTGAAGAGCTGCTTTGGATACCTATTTATCTTTTGGGTTTACGAAGAAGAAATTTCTAGTTTTCTTTATAACGAAAAGAAATCGAGTTTTACGGTGAATTTTTTTTTCTTCACATGCGCATTTCTGTTTGCTAGATTTGTTTCTGCTACACATTTGAAAAAAAAATTCTGCGCACTATTGTACAAAATCTTTCACTGCTCTCTGCTGTTATAATTAAAAATAAAAAATAAAAAATAAAAAATAAAAATAAAACATTATTTTTCTGGGCTCTCGGCCCTTACGGCCTGCACTCACACCATTCGGTTGTCCCAACTCACACAACTCCGCCACATAGCCCCCTTCCTGCGCAAACTCCCTACACACTACGTGGCACCCTTACTTACAGCCATCGCTCCTGCAACCCCTCACTCCCTGTTCTCATTCCTCAACCCGCACAGCACATCCCCTATCCCCCATCTGCCCTTTGCCTACGCAAACAACTCGCACCATCAAAAAAAAAAAGAAAAAAAAAGAACTCTCTGCAACACGTAGCCCCTTCTCACAGCATTTACCTCCCTACTCCACTACCCGCGCCCCCTTTGCACCCCTTTCAATTTTTTAATATTTAATTTTTCTTGTCTTTTTAAATTCCCCCTCTTTTATAACATTCCCCTCCCTCCACGATTTTTAGATTCGATTTTTTATTTTTTAATATTCCCCTTATCACTCCATTCCACCACTCCCATTTTAAATTCGTTCCCCTTCCCTTTTTAAAGTGAGTCCCCATTCCTTTTAATGACTCAACATGACTCAACGTCTTCTAGGGCCTAGACTTAATAGTGCAAGATTCAATAATTGTCATCAAGCTTGTAATGTCCTTCTTGTGAGCATATAATACATCAACTTTAAACTCATATTTGTTAACTCACACTTCATTTTACAGTATTAGTCTTTGAGTAATAATCCAAGTTATAATGCTATCATTTAAGATATCAAAGTGGATTTTATTCAACAAATCACATGTGATCCCTTCAATAGTCACCATACTAGTCCTTGATGGTTTCTTCAAGGATTCCTCAAAAAATAGACTTGTGATATATTCTTATCATCTGATTGAGGAGCAGATAACAACTTTGATACAAGATTTTTCGATCAAGCATTTAAGTGGTCCTTTCCCCAAGATGAGGTCTATATGAATGTTTCAAAAGTAAACTTTTGACTTCAATATTTCTATGAGAAATAATACATACCTAGAAATTCATCTCAACATTGTGATCAAACCTTTTATTGTAAGTATTAACCATAGGTTTTTATATTTGATGGTTTTTTTTCTAACACATCACTATAGTGTTTGAATAGAAAGAAATGATTTCTTATATCTCTAACATTTCAACCATTCCACAGAGGCATCAATCCTTCTTCATGTCATCAGTCCATATTATTTCTTTCCACAGTTCAGAGATTAAAGGTAGATATCATGTTGGCATATTTTTAGACAAAATTATTTTCAAGCTTCTGTTAGGCTACTTCCTAAGACTTCATGGCCTTAGTCATAGAGGCTTAGAAAAAAAACAAGTTTATGCTCAGGAATTCTTCTTGTAAACAATATATGCGACAATGGTTCTGCCTTCTGAAATATCAATCCAATTACAAAAAGGATTATACACCAAACAAATTGTATCGACTGTGATATTTCAGGTTTTCTTAGGCCATTTAATCAACCTTCTATCATTAGTCCTGAGGCCTTAGACCTTCATAAGATTATCCTAAAGTATTTTGGTCTATTGAGATTTGGTGTTGAGGGATTTCTTCCTTTTTGCAACATTTCTTGATGTCTACAAATCTAGATACCTTCACATTTTCCAATATGGATAGAATCTAGTTAGGGCATGAATTATATAGTGGCATTTCTTCCTAAACTCATCTTGAATAGAGAGACAAGGTTCCAGTGATAACTCGACTTCATTTGAAGTGTGTTTCTAGGTATGGTTAACAAATCAAGCCCTAAAGTATGGCTTGAAACAAAGATGACTTCATTTCAAGGTTTCTCTTTCACCATATCTCTGATACCATGTTGATTTTTTGAAGTATCCTCTAAACTGATAATTACTTCTTATGATTACTTCTTAGTTTAATTCTTTCATGTATTATTATTCATCGTAAATTAATTACACAAAGGATATAAATAGTATAACAAAAATGCCAGTAAGATCATACAGAGAAATCCACACAAGAACACAAATATTTACCTTATGAAAACCCACATGAGGGAAAAACTCAACAAACATTTCCTTAGAGAAATTATTTAGTTCAACAAAATACACACCTAGATCATCTAGTCATTAAGATGTGTGGTCAAACTTGGTCCACTACGTCCTAGTCAAGTCATAAGTCCGCCTAACAATCTTGATCTGATTTGCTGCCTTTCCTCATAGGTTCAGTTCTATACCATCTAATTTCATATTGCAACCTAGCCTCTGAAATTCGGTCCCATACCTTGCCTTAGGAATTTCAGTCCATTGATCTTGAAGACAGTGAAAAATATTTCAAATATGCTAAATCTTAAATTTCTCAACATCAATGGATAAGTTGCGCTGGAAACCTTGAATGTTGAAGTTCTGACATCATTAGAAGAAATAAACATGGAGGCTTTTTGGATGTTGAAGAGGATAAGAGGCTCAAGGTCAAGCTTCTAATGGTAAAAGTATAGCTACACGAAATCATTGATTACATTGAATTTCTACAACAACGAGTTAAGGGATGTAACAATCAGGTATCAGAGGAGAGATTGTGTCGATTCCGATCGCTTCCACGGTAAACACACTTATGTTCCAGTCACACGTGAAGCCTTTGTAAATGAATATTAGTGGAGCTTTATTCTTTGCGCAACACATTCGTTGGTCTTCTGGGCAGTGTGGTTCTTTCTACTGAATAGAGGAAACATCTTACTATTGTTGTGGAACTAGTAGCCAATCCATCCAACCAAAATTTTGCTCCAAAGAAAGCCTTTTCACGAGCTCCCAAAGGTCTACAAGTGTAGATATGGTTTCTGAGTCATGTTCATATGGGATATTACTTACAATATTCTGATGAGACAGGGTACTCGCAAGCCTGGGCATGGGATCAACGTGGGAAGCTTCGACAAACATCCATCTGCCCATGGAGTCAGCATAACTTAGCTTGGAGACTTGCCAGCTGTGCGTTGCCTATGCCAGCAGTGCGTGAGGATCAAATCGTTTCCAGGAGCTGAGATTTAAGTGAATCTTCCTATGAATATTTTAATTGATCTGTATTAACCAAATATTCTAAATTTATATTCTATGTAACAAATAATTTATTTAGTTAGAGCAGTTTTGCTACTATAAAATGGAGAATTTGTGCACTCGTAGGGGAGTAATGTAATAGAGATAGAGAAATTGTTGTGTAAATAAGTTAGAATCATTGTTGTCTGTGACTAATGTAAATCAATTTCCTAATGTTGTTTTAAATATACAAGATCACCTTCAAGTCATGAGAAGAAGCGTTTGTGCCATGGTTAACTGTGAATTCTATCTTTGATGTTTTAAATCATTCCTCCATTGTAGTAAGTCGACTTACTCTAGGTGTGGGAGGGCCCACCACCTCTGGAGCTAAGCTTGATCAATAGCATAAGATAATTATATGTGCATGATTTTATAGCATAAGTTTCATGTTTCTGTGTGAATTTGTGGCAAGTATGGTTCAATTTCAAAGCGTTTTAGTCATCGTTGTATTGTGCAAATTAATGGACTAAAGAATTATTGTAAACTCGGATTCATTACATAATCTGTGCTTGATTTTTAATATAGAGTTATACTATATTCCTTTTGTTAAAGTTGAATGTAATGGGAGCATTCACGATATAGGGACATAAACTATTTATGAGTTCACATGAAATGATTTCCGTGTGCACAAGTATATACACTATGATATGGCGTGGATTTGAATATAAATCTTCTACGTGTGTTTCAGTGAAAGTTTTATGGTTTAATTTCAAATGAATTCATACTTGGTAGTAATAGGTGTTGTGTTCTTCATTTGTGAAATATGATTTGTGTGATTTATTCCAAGCTTTATGATTGTTTAATTTAAGCAATATTGTTTAGTTTGAGCAACATGATTTAATTCCAAGCATTACATTTGGAGTAGCGACTCAAGTCATTAAATTATCATAGGATAATTTAGATTTATTTTCGCACGATAAAATAATTTCCATTTCCATTTCCAGTGCTTCATCTCGTACTTAAGTTGTTTCTCTACTTTCATAAATCTGATAACAAATGGATCATTGCTGAAGTTTGTGCAAGATGTGGAGCATTATTATAGACATATCCTTCGTGATCACACCTTTACATTCGTGAATTTCAATTCGAAGTACATTTATGAAAACAAATATTTGTGTTGAACTGAGATTACTTCCATCGTTTATATACCAGTGACACGAGTAGCTTGTGCTCTGTTTGGCATACCCAAAATTGATTGGAAATAGAGTATAGGTCGTACATTAATGCTGTAAAGAATTGTGTGACATTGGAAACATAGATATTTTGATTTCTTGTATAAGATTTATTTGAATCGTCATTTAAATAGATAGATGGTTATTTGCTTCATTCCATAGAAGGTTCTAATTAGAATAATTATTAGAATATGTTGAATTTGTCTGCAGTGATTTAAATTAGTTATGAATTAAAAGAGTATCAATTTTGCCTTTTGAATGTTAAGTTATTTGAGTCAAGTAGCACATAAGGATCGAGTTAAGTAGATTTCTTTCGAATTTCTTATAAGAGTGAAATGAGTGATAGTTTACTTAGTTGATAGAAGAGTGTTTTTATCATCCTATACTTAATGATCATTATTAAGGAAACTTATATACTCTGAACATTAAGCTGAACCAAAAATGCAGTACAAATTGTGCTTACAAGTCCTGGATTGAAAATTAAATATTAAGAGCTTTAAATCACTAATTAAAACTCTCAACATTTTGGCGTCGTTGCTGGGGAGTTGTATTTTGGTTCGAGAAAAATTATTATTACAGAGTTTCAAGGGTATTGTAGGAAGTCAGAGGGCAGAGAGTGTACGGTAAGATGTGAGTGAAGAGCCACGCATCCACTTTTGTGGGTTGCTCCAAAGTTTGACCGTTGTTGCATATCTTTGAAATTTATTTTCCTTTTCTTTATGTGTAAAAGTAGAAGTAGGCCTTAGAATAGTTTGAAATATTGTATGAGACATTTAATTTCCGATTTTATTTTTTTATTTCAATAGATTAAGTATTGCTTTGATTCAACATTTTCCCCAACACGTTGTTCCCTTCCTTTTATGCAAATTTAATTTTTATATAAGTGTGGTGAGCTTTATTTCATCCAATAGCTTTTAAATTCATTTATCTTCAGAATCCAATCTTCAACATTATATCATTTTTGGGGTGTTGTAAGAACCCTTGCATACTAATCCATGTGATGACAGAAATACCAGTTGGCTTGTTGAGAACAAGAAAAGGGTATTTTGAGGATTCATTCAATGATAATTTTTTATGCTGCTACAGAGATAGACAACTCATCCAATGAGGAATTAAAAAAATCATAATTTAACACCTTTCTTAAACGTAAATTCAATATTATCAAATTTTTTATTTCGAAATTGGATGATTTGCAGGAACAAAAGAAGGATGAGGAACCACTTCTTATCCTTTGATCCAACTGTAGAAAGAAGCACTTCCTTGGAAAGGGTCAACTTAGCAGTCTGAAATATTGCAAAATTTGCGAGGAGGATCATTCAACAGAATGTTTCCCATCACTACCAAGATTACTACAGGTACTCAAGAAATTAAGTAAGGAATCAAATCAACTACCAGGTATAACTAAAAACTCATTATCATTTGATACTGGGAATAATTTTTATTTTCTAGAGCAAGTTCCTCAACATGGTTATAATCCTACAACTTCATGGAAAAATTTTGATCCTCCTTCAATTGTGTTAGCGCTCCGTAATTCTGAGGCCGAAGACAAAACCCTAGAGGTAACATCAAAACCGCTTTAGAATCTAGCATCTCGTCCTCCTAGACTTAGAGAGGGATCTCTCTATATGATTTAGCTTTGTTTGATAGGGGATTTTAAGCTAGTTAATAGGTACGAGGTTTGGTTTTAAATTAGTTGGTTGAAAGAGCAAGGGAAATGGGCCATTGGACAATGGAGTCAAAGAGGCCTAATTAAATGAAGGCAAATTCTACTTGAAAGATTACAGGGCAGGATAGGCACCTTTGTTGGCTTCTAGAGATTGTTGAATGATGTGATTGAAAAGGTGAGGAAATAGGATTGTAGTAGAGCAATTAAGATTTCTGAAACTAATCCTCTAGTAGAAAACATAGAAATTATCCAAAGCTAGAAACAGAGTGTTCCTTTAAACAAATTTTCTCTTAATTTTCTATTGAGTAATTCAGAATTTATGGACAACATATGAATAACAGCGAAAACACAAATACAATTTCAGATTAACTTCACCAACATGAGTGACACAAGAATCCTGTAATGTTGCACTTGTATTACTAAAATTGATCAAAGAAGGCTATGTGAGCTGCTTTACAACATTGGTCTTCTCCTACAGACATATCCCAACCCACTGCCTTTCTTTTTCATAACAATATATAGACTTAACTACAAGGTCTAGATTTTCACTCGAGCCTTCCATCTTCTTTCTAAAAATAGAAAAACTGCTATAAAGATGATGACACGTGTATAACTAATCATCTAGTCTTTAAGGAAGTGATTGCAACAGGGGTGACATGTGTAAAACTTCCTCCTACTTCTTAGGATGCTATTATTAACAATATTTTCTTTGCCATTCGAGAGATGGACAACATATATGAATAAATATTTGCATCCACTTGTTTATCTTCATGATATCTTAAGGTCGACCAAGTACTTGGATAGTTGGAAGAGACACCTGTAAAAAAAACCTGAATATGCCCGTTCACCTATTGACCTATACTCTGTTCACATGATTGTCACAACATGGGCCTTCTAAAAAAAAACAGATTTCCACTAGTCAATTTTTTACCCAAAAAAACATTGAAGGTGATTTCAGAGTCATCTACACAAAACCCTAACTCTAAATCTTGATCCTTGCTATACTCTATAACAAAACCATGATTTGAATCGAGAGATGAATCACAAATATTAGGAAAGAAAACTAAAGCCAAAGGGGTGACAAAACCTGTTATCAGTTTATCAAGCATAGTATCAAGGCAAAAATCATCAAGCATTGCTCCATATTTTTTCATTGTGGAAAATCTTGAGTCACTCCACGATTGCTTCATTGTCCCCTATTAGCATTGCCTCTATTGCAATTAGATCTTCTGAACCAACATTAGGATAGAGTTTGTTTTGTATCATATGTTTTATTTCTTGCTTTCAGGTCATGAGGAATGTCATTCCAATGGGCTATAATCTCTGAAAATGGATACTATCATTTGTTACACTCTTGTAGCCCATAAGGTCAAACACCTCCATCTTATTTCCAACTCAATATCAACAAGAAAAAACTTATTTTCATTTGTTTTCTGTGGTGGACCGAGAAAAAAGTTTTCAAGTTTCACACCCTCGTGGACATATCCTCTCAAGTGAATCTTCTCCAATACGGAAACAACTTCAACAACAATTCATGCCACCATCTCAGTCGACATGGCTTGGCCAGAAGTATTCAAAAAATCCCATAGACTTGAACTCAACCTATCCATAACCGTAACATAATAATCCCCTTGAATTTATGACAATTCATATATACACATTGAGGAAGGCGACATTGAGAAGCATGCTCGAGAACATCCAACATTTTTCATAGTTGCAGAACCCATCTTTGTCGAGCTTCTTGATTTTGTGCATCCCTGTTAGTCATGGATAGATGAGCGGAAAATTTATGAGGATTTTTTACAGTGTTATCCTTATGATAGCATGAATTTCATATGTCAAAATCAGGGAAAGTTTCACAGCATCGTCCTTACATTGTATATCTAATCTAAGCTGGAGCACATCTCTAGACCATTTAAAATGTGTGCCTATTTTTTACTATGCCTCTATAATTGAGTTTGGCAAGTGGTCTGGTAGAATAGAAGCCTCACATCCATGTCCTCGAAGGGAAATGCTCCCATTAACATAACATAAAGTGTTACCCCACACGACCACCATGGAAAATTTTAAGAACCCCCCTAAATTTATATGTATAATAAATGGGCGAATCTGCATGATACATAGGAAAAATGGAAGGAGATTTTATTAATAATATAATATGTATATATAATTTTCTTGGTGAATCTCTCACGATATTATATTATCTTGTAAAATCATGGCGAATCACGAGTACAAATGGTGAATCACTAGTACAAAATGGTGAATCGTTGTCTAGTGGAGTTCGGGGTGTTGGTTCCAATGAAGATATGGTAGTTGAACCAGGAGTTGAAGGAAGCGAACCATCGAGACCAAGCATGGCACATGGTGACTCGTGAGGGAAGTAGTTCTCGTGTAGTTTGGAAAATGTGTTCTTCTAGTTCTGCTAAGTGTAGTGTTGTTTCTCATGCTACTACTAGCACTGATATTGAGGTTGGATAGGAGTTTGAGGAAGCATGGAAGGTAGCAGTGGTGGAGAATTACAAAGATAACCCCATGATGGGATCCATTTTTCCCTTTGGTATTTGTGCCTGCAAGATCTTTTTTCCATTAAACCAACAATTAACCGTTCAACCAACAATCAACTTGACTGAGTTGATTAGGTACGGTCAACTTAGACTAATCTTCAAAACTATGATTTGCACTATCCCATATTTCTCACACTATTGTTACACAACATTGTGCATTTGCACCAAAATGCACACAAAATTTTCATTAACATATATAACCCTAACCAAGTGAGAATTGATCAATAATTTGCGCCAAATTTTGTTATAGTGTTGAAAGTTCATAAGAAATTTAGATCCATGGTACCTTAAATAAATTTTGAGATAACCTCTAGTAAACAGTAAATCTCTGCTACAATGTGTTATGCCAAAAGACAGACTTACAAGCAACTAGCCTCCGTTTATAAACCATTAATGAGAAAAATTGAATTACAGTTCTCATTTCAAGTCCTTGTAAGAGTACACATAAAATATTGCAATTTTCCTTTTAGTTCTTTTTCTCCATTTACATTCTATACATACAAGGAGTGAAATCCTCTGTTTAAATTTCAATCATCTGATGTTCCATTACTAATCAATAAACATGTATATAGAGAATAGTGCATCATGGATATAGGGTTTTCCCTCCCTAGATAAGGTTGACAAGCATCTCCACTTTGGCTCTGATATCACACAGAATCTATATCCTTCCTATAAATATTCATGTTGGTCGATAATGTAAACAAGAATCCATAGCCATTTTCATAATCAGAGAGCCTAGAAAGTAACTAGCTCTTTGCTCAGGTAGGTGAGGTCCTGATGCTAGAGCTCTGTTAAATTATTGTAAAACACTGAACTTTGAAGTAAAATATTTACTTTAGTTTGACCAACAAGAAAACATGTTGAGCTAAGCATCCTTTTTCATTTGGAAATATAATTCATCTGTAAACAATAAATCTCTGCTACAATGTGCCATGCCAAAAGACAGACTTACAAGATGCTAGCCTCAGTTTATAAACCATTAATGAGAAAATTTGAATTACAATTCTCATTTCAAGTCATTGTAAGAGTACACATAAAAGATTGAAATTTCCTTTTAGTTCTTTGTATCCATTTAAATTATATACATATAAGGAGTGAAATCCTTCATTTAACTTTCAAATTTCAATCATGATGTTCCATTACTAATCAATAAGCATGGATATAGAGAATAGTGCATCATGGAGATATGGTTTTCCCTCCCTAGATAAGGTTGACAAGCATCTCCACTTTGGTTTTGATATCACAAAGAATCTATATCCTTCCTATAAATATTCGTCTTGGCCGAGAATTTAAACAAGAATCCATAGCCATTTTCATAATCAGAGAGCCCATAAAGTAACTAGTATGTAGCTCTGACTCCTTGATACCTTAGAATTTCTCCAATAAGCTCACCTCTGCCAGAACCCACATACCTTCCACGGATCTTGTAGTCCCGGATAAAAAGGAAAGTGGGCACTTCTGTGACATTCATCTGTCTCAGAAGCTCCATGCATTCTTCATTCTCATCTCCATTCATCCTTGAAAAAAAACACATTGTAAGTCATTCTCTTGGTCAGCCTGACTACAATTGGGTAAACTTTGACCCAAGGCCTGCAATTCTTCAGTCTAACATCTAGAACAACCAACTCGTGGTCCTCTATATGTTCTTTGATAAATGCTTCCACATATTTCCTATTATGGAGTTGATGAATAGGAGCATCATTGTCACCATAGTAGAGGACATCACCCTCCAACTGGTTTGGGCCAATGACTTCTTCTTCATGAATCTTCACCCTGTTCTTGTAAAAGCTAAAAGGGGGACATATATTATGTTTTTTTTTTCCTTTTTCTTTCTTGCACAGAGCTCGTTAGTCTTCTCAGACTCATCTCCAATTACTAGAATGAATCTCACTTCTGGGAAAATCCTGCTGAGTTCAGCCATGAATAGGTATATTATTTTTTTGTAATAGTTGTGACTTGCTGCATATTCCACCACTACAAGCTTGTTCTCTGCAAACTTGAGGTCTTCATCAAATTCATGCATTGTATGAACCTTCAGTACCCTATCATCACTTATGTTAATTTCAATCTCAATCAATTGGGCACCGCTCAAAGCAGCTCTGAAAATGGGCTCCTAATTGAATTTAAAATTTTCCACGATGAGGCCATCTATGGTTGAATCGTCAATGGGCTTATTTTTCTTATTGGAAAAAAAAATTAGGAAAAAGAGCTAAATTTGAATGCAGGAACTGACACAAAATATGCAAACTTGAGCAATTTTTTACGTACATTACCTCCACTCCCTCGATCTCAAGATTAATTTTCTCCCCAGCTCTAATAGAGAACTCTACTGCAGGCTTGTGAGGTCCAAAATATACATCTTTGGTCCTGCTAAGTCCCCCATAATGTATAGGCACATTCCCTGGAAATATAAATCTGCAAGTAAAATCAAGTATTAAATAAGTTTCTAGGAAATTTTCATTGAATATATCCTTCATTCTATCATATATAATCAGAGTCTTCAATTGAGGTTGAGAATATTTTCACTACATCAGAGAAGGAATTTAAAATACTTGTAGAAGGTCTCTGTGACTTTTCCTTCACGTGCAATTTCAATTTTTCTCTTGGTACGTTGTGTCAAGAAAGGGCTCAGCATGGAGTACAGTGCACTGAAATACCATGGGATATTGATGAACACCTGAAAAATAGAGAGAATACTAATTAAGAGGTGATTTTTCTATTTGATAAACTGAGTATAATATCCTCGCTCTTATAGGGCGCAACAAAATCCCACACTTGCAAACTGAATATAGCAAAAAGACTTAATTACATATGGAATACTTGACAATTAGCAAGATTGGAGAAATTCTTCAACATTGTACTTGAAATCGGATCATTTTAAATTCTGGTAGAGGCAACGACAGTTGGAAGTCACAACCCAAAGGTAGTATGTTTGAGGATCTGTAGTCTACAATTGATGAGGTTGGAATTCAAGTCCTAGAAAGATAAAATAGTCCATTACTATACCTCATTCATAGAGTGATTTCATTTTCTTCAAATTTTTGGGATAAGATAGAAAGATAGGGTTTCCTCCGTAAGTTTCTTGTGAAAATCCTAATTCCCTCACTGTATTATGTGACAGTGGAGGCTACCTTAACATAAGGGATTATATCTCAACTAGTTGTCACCATATTGCTGAGAATTTGTTTAGCTCCATACTAGCAGGTGCCTTGTTAAACCCCGTTGGGTAAGGTGCACTAATATATGCCAATGGGCTTATTTGGGAATTTGGATACCATCTTCAAATGTGATGAAGCATCCTTGGGTTTCCCATTAGATTTCCCTTTGAAACAATAAGATAGAAAGAAAGGGTTTCCTCTGTAAGCTTCTTGTGAAAATCTTAATTTCCTCACTGTATTATGTGATACTGGAGGCTACCTTAACACAAGGGGTTATATCTCAACTGGTTGTCACCATATTGTTGAGAATTTGTTTAGTTCCATACTAGCAGGTGCCTTGTTAAACCTCGCTGGATAAGGTGCACTAATCTATGCCAATGGGCATATTTGGGAATCTGGATACCATCTTCAAATGTGATGAAGCATCCTTGGGTTTCCCATGAGATTTCCCTTTGAAACAAAAACAGTGACCATTACGTTGACCATGAAAAACAAAACCCTTGAGGGCAGATTGTGACCTTACAAAGAAATGACTATCTACGCTCCTCCATCTCTAAACCATGTAATTCTGGGTGAAAAAGACAATGAGGCTGAACTTAAAAGGTCACAAAGGTCCACTGAGATTAAAAAAACTATGATTCAAGAAACAAAACTGGAAATGCGTTGATACAAGGAAAACTTGAGAGAAGTGTTTTTCACTTACTAAAACACCACACAAATACATGTTAACTCCTCATACCTGTCAGCATTGCATAGACTCTCTTAATCAATAAGAAAAAATAAAATAATAATTGGAGGACATAGGCACCATAAACAATATCTTATAGTCATTTCACTGGTAAGATTGACATAATGTTAAACCATTGACCAGGTTTCCATTCTAGTTGTGGTCTGCTCTGACACACAAATGGTAGGAACCTCATAAAGACAAAGGCCCAGTGGAAGCCTCGAGTGATTTTGATGAAGTAGATATCCTTCATGCACTTGAGCCAAAGGAAGACCATTCCTTGCAGTGTAGCCCATCTGGACATGTTTTTTGAAGCCTTTCAAAAGGGAGAAAGGCAAAGGAAATAAAATTTCCATGTACTCATTATACATAATGTTTTGTAGGAATACTATAATTTATTGCATTTTCATAGTACGAGTAACTAATAACTGAATGTCCATACTCAAATATTTTGTGGGAAACTGTTTTATTATTTAATACAAAATATATAAACCGGATCTGCCTAAAGATCTCTATTAGATCCCTATATAAAAGGAACCTCTCTGTAAAATATATAATGTAACTTTTATTCTTTTTCAATCTGGGTTGAAGATATATGTAATTTGACACCATTTGAAACTAGCAACCATATGTCAAGTAATAAATATCTAGAGATGCATCAGAAATTCCAATTTTTGGTGTGCCAAAATCCTCAAAACACCAGATCTACGAGGACATACAACATCATCCTTCTGATCATTTAGAGTCATTCAGATAGATTGTTCTAGGGAAGCTTGGTAAAGGAAAAAAAAATTGTGTTTTGAGTAGTTACAGACCTTTCTTGCTACCATCTCTGGGTAGTTATCTTGAAAAAGTGCAAGAATTTGGTTTGATGCAACTCTCAATTCTCTCTTCATCATATTCTTAAGATCTGTGATCTGAATCATGGAATTGACACCACCAGGCTTGAAATCAAGAAGCTTGATGCCCTTCTCCAGAATTTGGACCCTCCATCTCAGAAACTTCTTCAGCTTCTCATCATCTCCAAAGATCTTCTGGTAGAGCTCCTTGTCTCAAAAAATCCCATAAGCATTGTAGCACACAGGGTGGCCCACTTTATCATAACAATGCATGAAGGCCACTAAATTTAGATTCTCATCAAATTTCAGATCCTCTTCAACTATACTGTCAGCTCCAAATGCCTTCCTCCATGCCACACTATTCTGCAACATGATGAATGCATCATTCACCCTGAAATCTCTGGCACGAAGAAATTTCAGAAGTATAACATCAGTCTCTAGGCCAAATAAGCAAGGGAACCCACTAAGGGTGCATTAATGTAGGTGGAAGCTTCAGATTGATCATAATTGTTTCTCACATCAGTAAACTTATTCATGTTGTTTGGGCCTCCCACCACAACTCCCACCAAGATGTTGGGATTGGGTGCATTGTTGTACAAGATTGGAAGCCTTCTTTGCAGGGAATGGGTTGAGGATGATTGGCCTTGGAGGGCAGAGAAGAGGCTTTGTGATGAATAAGTTTTGGATAGAGGGAACCATATCCAACCATGTATGACATCCTCAATGCTCATAGGATTATCTCCCAGTATGTAATCAACCTTCATCAACACAAAATTTATTTAGATCCTGCATACATTAGTAACTTTTTGAAATACTAGGAAAATTAAGAATTGGGATATTATGAATCTATACCTGGCGTTTTTCAAGTGCTCTTAGCCTGTGATGAGTGATTGTCACTGTCCCACCACAAGTTACTACTTGTTTGGAGGAGCTCAATTATTTTTCATATGTCAAGAGACGAAAGCAAGTAGATGTAACATATTGCAAATTAGTATCCTTCAATGTGTAAAGAAGACCTGCTGCTTACACAACAACATATAGTGTTAAATTTAGAAGAAGAGAGAGCAAGTGTATTATATTTCAATGCCAGTAAAATCTGAGAGATCGCCTGGAGTATATTGAGCATGTGAATAGGGTGTTCCAGGCAGAAGATAACAAATTTTCTGCATACCCTTTGTATTCCTGAAGAGAGTGCACATTTCGTATCAAGAACTCCTGCACACAAACGACATGAATACAATCAATCATTTACATAGAACAACCAGTAGACAATCAAACTGCCCAAAAAAATCTCCCTGTAGTTAATTACAATAATAAAGAGTTATTTGAATATTAAAATCTATTAATGAATACATATGTGAATTTAGGAAGGGGTATTCAATGCTTTTGTATTTAAAAATGTTACCTCTTAAAACTAAACACATGTTATTGTACTGATTGTTGAACTTAAGAGGATTACAGATTCCAGGAATATCTAGGAATCTGACTATCACTAGAAAGGTCAAATAATTGACCCTCTTGTAAACATTAGATTTCAAGATATTCCGGGAATCTGCAACCAACATAAGAATCTGGAAAGAATCATAATAAGCTGATGTGGTTCCTTTGGTTCCACCAGCATTGGTGGCATGGTCAACTGTTTGTGAAACCAGCATTCTAATCTCCTTAGCATTATGATCAACTGCTATTGTTCTTCCCAGGTCAGCGAACTCAGCTCCGCCTTGGCATCAAAAGTGTAATTGCATAAAAGTAATGTCGGTCTCATGCCAATATGTCTCCTATGATGAATGCGTGGGAACCTAGTACATAGACCTTTTTTCTCTTCGCTTAGCTACCCAGGGCTTATTTCCCTTTCCAAATATCAATAATTCTTTTCCAAGAAAAATCTATAATAAGAAAAATATTTTACTATATTCCAAAAGGTGAAGATGTCGAAATCATGCCACAAAGTGAAAGGAAATAAAATATCTTTCCTCAAGCCACCAAATATATAAAGAAAACAATAATGATTATAATAATAAAACTAGATTTATCGATCTATGCATGATATGAGAACCATAAGCATTCAAGGGACTAAAAATATCTTTGACCAAATCAAACCAAAAATTTCAAGCTCGACAAAATCCTATAAAAAAGCAACAAACAAACCACTAAAATTTTCTAAGATATCAAAGCTATACATCAACACAATTTCATGTACTTGAATAAGCCCATTGTTGCTTAGCGTTAGACTTCTTAAATTAGTTATTTATCATTTAATACTAGGACACTATCTATGTGAAAAGAAATAGGTCCCAACTTCATCAAATCTGACTTCATTTCCAATCAAAGATCAAAACCAACTTCATTTCCATTACCAATATAAAATCACACATTTTCCAAATATCAATAATTATTTTCCAAGAAAATATAAAACTCGAAACTCAGCAAAATTCCCCAAACACAAGCAACATATAAACCAATGTACCGTTAAAATTTTCCAAGATGTCAGAGCTAGACATCAAGGTAGTTGCATGTACTTGAATGAGCCCATTGATGCTTTGCGTTAGTATTGTTAAATTAGTTATTTATCATTTAATACTAGTCAGACACTATCTATGTGAAAAGAAATAGGTCCCAGCCTCATCAAATCCAGTTTCATTTCTTGTCACAAATAAGAAACAAATAATGTAAGGATTAAATATGAAACATCAATCTTAAAAGAACACGCATGAAATAAATTTAGTTGCAATGTTATGTTGATATTGCAACAAGATGATGAGCTTAGTGGAAAGAAGTCGCCTTCACTAAGTGGGCCCGCAGGCTATTTTTGGCGCAAAGTCTATTTTTAGACTATGTCTATTTTTAGACATATGGATCATGTTCTATGAGTTGCAGGATGCTATTTGTGGATGGTTGGTCAAGTCGGAAAAAAAATAGATGGACTTCTATTTTTAGACATATTGGGCGGAATCTATTTTTAGATTGCCAGTCTAAAAATAGATATGTCGAATATTATTAGCTCTTAATAATATTTAGACTCTAAACATTATCTTATTCTCTTGGAGCACTTCAGTTAAGTGCACAGATGTGGAACAAGAGCTGACAGAAGGAATTACACTATTCCTGAGGGTTAGGTGGAGCTATTGCATGGATACTTCAGTTAGAACTCATGTGAGAGAGTTTGGTGGAGTTGATTGAGGAAGTTAATGGAGTTGTGTTCGGTTTAACTAATCTAAACATAGTTGAGCTATTTGTATCTAGTTTAACTGATTGATACAATTAGTGAGAGTGGTGTGAATTAATTATTAATTAATTCACTAATTATAAACTCATTAATCAACTAAAGAATACATCAGTTAACTTCAGTGCATGGACAGTTTCAGTGGAGACCAGTGCAAAGATAGGTGAAAGAGCAGGTTAACTATCAGTTGTGACTATACTGTTGCATATTTGCAACAACCAGTGATTGGAGAAGCCAATGAGGATTGCGCAGTACAAGCCAGGTGGTTCGAAGTTATTTATGAGCCATCCTACAACATTGATTACGCAATAGAGGTTGGCTATCAGGTGGCAGAGATTGGAGCATGTGTTTTGCTAGATCTAGCTTGATTAGTGTGTAGAAATTGGAGGTTGTGCTGAGAGCTTGTGAGGAGCTTTGTACAATGATTGTTACATGATCTCTATGACATATAATATACATATAGTTGGGGTTTTTAGCTTTAAGCTTTCCCATGAAATACTGTGTTCATATGTGTGATTGTTTATGGTTTTAATGTGCGCATGCGATTGATTTTATTTCCGCAATTAATGATCAATGGTAGAAGAGATTCTGTATTGTGCATGAAGATAAAATAGTGTGTGATCAGGAGAATCTCGGTGAATAATATATTAGTTATTCAAATTTATACATGGTATCAAAGCGATATTGATCATTGGAGCAATTGCAAAACATTGAAGCGGTTGAGTTTTGTGCTGGTGGAATTCGAATTTGCAGCAGTGTTTTCTTGGTGTCGAAGTTGAGATGTCTTTCAACGGATTGCGATTGGAGTATGCCCTTGAGGGCAGCTCGAATTATATTGCATGGAAGGACAGGATGGAGGTAGTGCTGGATGACAATAGGTTGAAGGAGTTCATAGATGCAGAAATTCCAAAACCTACTTCTAGTGATGCTGCCATACTTGACGCATGGCAAAAGAAGACAACAAAGTGTCGAAGGATTCTGTTGGAAGGTGTGAAGGATCACATAGTATCTATCCTTCATGGTAAAGCTTCTCCATTTTTGATGTGGAAAGCTTTGATAGATTTATTTCAAATCAATAGCGACCAGAGGAAGTTGGCGCTCAAGGATAAACTCAGAAACATAAAAATGGAGAAAGGCGACGGTATGCCCAAGTACCTCATGAAGTTCATCCAATGTAGTGATGAGCTGGGAAGTGTGGGGGTCACTATTGATGACAAGGACTTGGTGATCTTGGCTCTCCTTGGGCTTCCGAAGAGTTGGCATTCCTATCAAGACTCTGTCAATGGTCAGGAGAAATTGCCAGGATGGACATTACGCCACTAGTTGTCCACAGAAGAAGAAAAATAAGCAGGCTGATGGATATACAGCTGGAGAGGCCTTAGCCTTGTAGTTTGAGCTAGATTTTTTGCTGATCACATGCTTGGTCTCAGGTGTGATGGGTTCGGTGTGGTTTCTTGACAGTGGTGCATATTTTCACATGACAAGAGATCGAGATTTGTTTACTGATCTGGATGAGAAATATATTGGAGTGCACATCGAGATGGGCAATGATGGTAGATACAGTGCGACCGGTATCGATACCATTTCCTTTGAGAGGGAGTCTGGTAAACCCTTCTTATTGAAAGAAGTGATGCATGTTCCAGGATTGAAGAAGAATGTTATCTCTGTGGCGATGTTAGAAGATAAGGGATATGATGTTTTCTTTAGCGAGGGAAAGGCTTTCCTACGCAGTAAGGCAACTGGTGAGACTCAGAGGATAGGGGTTCGAGTTAAGAACCTTTATCAATTGCAGGTAGATGGGTGCGCAGCAATGGCAGGCAAGGCAGAAGGAGTGGTGAGACGGGATGATGGCGAGTTGTGGCACCGGAGATTGGGCCACCTTCACCATGGAGATTTGAAGATGTTGCTGATTTCTACTGGGCTTCCTAAGGGTACTCTTGCGCAGTCAGATCAGTGCAAGGGATGTACCTTGGGAAAATTTGTGAAAGCCACCTTTCATGAGAAGGATAGTCGTCCACGATGATCCTTGAGAGAATTCACACAAATGTGTGTGGACCTTTCTCAGTAGCTTCGACAACAAAGCACAGGTACTATGTGATATTTGCTGATGATTTTTCTCGTAAGTGTTGGATCTTCTTCATGCAAAAGAAGAGCGAGACATACTCAAAGTTCTGAGTTCAAGGCACTAGTTGAGAAAGAATCGGGGAAGCAGTTGAAGGCTCTTAGGAGCGACAATGGTGGTGAATTCATCTCTGGCGAATTCAAGGACTTTTGCAACGCAGAAGGAATTCGAAGAGAGCTCATAGCACCTCATAACCCACAGCAGAATGGGGTTGCTGAGCTGAAGAACAGAACGATTGTGGAGTCTTTGCCACGGGCGATGTTGCATGATCGGGGCCTTCCCCGCCCTTGTGGGCTGAGGCATGCATCTTGCGGTCTCTGCCAGCGGGTGTCTCACGGGATACTTGGCATGAGTACACCCGAGGAGAATTTTAGTAGAGAGGCTGATATTTCCATTTGAGGATTTTTGGTTCACCTGATCATTCATGTGACGAAGGATGCCGGAACTTCTCTGGAGCCCATTGCGGAGGTAGAGCACAGCGTGGGGTACAACGTGCACCCCTGACTATCATGTGTATTTTCCGGACGATCGCGAGAGCGTTGTGCGACGGGATATCAAATTTCAGGAGGAGAAAGCCATAAAGTGTTCGCTTGAGAGGGAGCCACACTTGCATGTAGATGAGGAGCTATTAGTTCCTAAGGATGAGCCTCAGGATGTGGATCAGCCACAAGAGGAGGTTCATGGAGTGGAAGAGACCACTCATGCAGCGCCAACCATCAGAGGGCGGAAGCGCACTACAGAAGCTGAGCGACTGGCTCAAGATGTAGAGAAGGTTGTAGGAGAACCTACATCATAGCGCAAACAGAGACTGTCACTTGATCGGTATACTGGATACATGGCTCTTATGAGAAAGTGTATCGTGACAGAGCCATCCTCTTTCAAGGAAGCTGTGGAGGATCTCGCATGGGTAGATGCCATGGTGGAAGAATATGATTCGATTGTCAGAAACAGTACATGGGAGATTGTCCCAAGGCCGGAAGGGAAATCAGTGGTGGGTTTGAGATGGATCTACAAAGTGAAGCAAGTAGCTGACGGGAGTGTGGAGAAGTACAAGGCAAGATTTGTTGCTCGAGGCTTCTTAAAGATTGAGGGGATCAATTATGAGGAAACCTTTGCACCTGTCGCAAGGTATTCTTCCATACGGACGATTCTTGCTCTCTCAGCGCAGATGGGGTGGCACATTCATCAGATGAATGTGAAGATTGTGTTCCTCAATGGAGTCATTGAGGAGGAGGTGTACATAGAGCAGCTTGAAGGTTTCGAGATCTTCAGCAGCGAGTTGCATGTGTGCAGGCTCAAGAGAGCGTTGTATGGGTTGAAACAAGCACCTCGTGCTTGGTATACATGGATAGACAGTTATTTCACCGAACTTGGATTCTCCAAGCGTGAGGCGGATCCGAACCTATACCAGATAGTGGTGGAGGGTAAGTTACTGATCATTGTACTTTATGTAGATGATTTGATTTTGACATGTGATGAACTGTTGATACACTCATGCAAGGTTGATCTTGCAAAGGAGTTTGAGATGAAGGACTTGGGCCTCCTTCATTTTTTCCTGGGATTGGAAATTTGGCAGCGCAGTGATGGACTGTTTGTTTCTCAAGGCAAGTATGCCCAAGAGATACTGGAGAAGTTCAACATGCATGGCTACAAGCCTTTTGATACTCCTCTTCCTAGTGGATGGAGGAAGGAGGATGCTACTTTGGCGGAGGTAGTGGATGCCACTGTTTATCGACAGTTGGTGGGATCGCTTATGTATCTTGTCAATACATGACCCGACATATGCTATGCTGTTAACCAGCTTTCACAAGCTATGGTTAAGCCTACCAAGCTCTTCTGGAAGGCAAGCAATCATGTATTGAGATATATCAGAGGCACATCGGGATATGGATTATGGTACAGACAGTTGGATGAGGTGAAGCTATGTGGCTTCACGGATGCAAATTGGGCAGGGAGCCCAACGGACAGAAAGAGCACATCTGGAGGTATTTTCAGTATCGGGTCGACAGCAGTTTCTTGGTACAACAGGAAGCAGAGATCCGTGGCACTCAGTTCAGCAGAGGTCGAGTATATGGCAGCGAGTTTGGCTGCATGCGAGGCTATATGGATGAGGAAGATCCTGTTTGGGTTGTTCGGTTCACACTTAGAGCCTACTGTGATTTATTGTGATAATCAGAGTTGCATCAAACTCTCGGTTAATCCAGTATTTCATGATAGATCTAAACACATTGACATCCGGTATCATCATATCAGAGATTGTGTGCAGCGGAAGATCATGTTACTTTCATACATTCCCACGGAGGATCGGGATGCTGATATCTTGACGAAGGCGCTCACTAGGAGCAAATTCGAATACCACAGAGGCAGGATAGGGGTGGAAGATAATCCTTATCTTGTTGAGAGGGAGTGTTGAGATTGCAACAAGATGATGAGCTTAGTGGAAAGAGGTCGCCTTCACTAAGTGGGCCCGTAGGCTATTTTTGGTGCAAAGTCTATTTTTAGACATATGGATCAATGTTCTATGAGTTGCAGGATGCTATTTGTGGATGGTTGGTCAAGTCGGAAAAAATAGATGGACTTCTATTTTTAGACATATTGTGCGGAATCTATTTTTAGATTTCCAGTCTAAAAATAGATATGTCGAATATTATTAGCTCTTAATAATATTTGGACTATAAACATTATCTTATTCTCTTGGAGCACTTCAGTTAAGTGCACAGATGTGGCATAGGAGATAACATAAGGAATTACGCTATTCCTGAGGGTTATGTGGAGCTATTGCATGGATACTTCAATTAGAACTCATGTGACAGATTTTGGTGGAGTTGATTGAGGAGTTAATGGAGTTGTGTTCAGTTTAACTAATCTAAACATAGTTGAGCTAGTTGTATTTAGTCTAAATGATTAATACACTAGTGAAGAGTGGTGTGAATTAATTATTAATTAATTCACTAATTATAAACTCATTAATCAACTAATGAATACATCAGTTAACTTCAGTGCATGGACAGTTTCAGTGGAGACCAGTGTAGAGATAGGTGAAAGAGCAGGTTAACTATTAGTTGTGACTATACTGTTGCATATTTGCAACAACCAGTGATTGGAGAAGCCAATGATGATTTCGCAGTACAAGCCAGGTGGTTCAAAGTTATTTATGAGCCATCCTACAACATTGGTTACGCAATAGAGGCTAGCTATCAGGTGGCAGAGATTGGAGCATGTGTTTTGCTAGATATAGCTTGATTAGTGTGTAGCAATTGGAGGTTGTGTTGAGAGCTTGTGAGGAGATTTGTACAATGATTGTTACATGATCTCTATGACATATAATATACAGATAGTTGGGTTTTTCAGCTTTAAGCTTTCCCATGAAATATTGTGTTCATATGTGTGAATGTTTATGGTTTTAATGTGCGCATGCAATTAATTTTATTTCCGCATGTAATGATCAATGGTAGAAGAGATTTTGTATTGTGCATGAAGCTAAAATAGTGTGTGATCAGGAGAATCTCAGTGAATAATATATCAGTTATTCAAATTTCTACATGTTACAATGAAAAATACAAAATATAGAACCCATTATTACCTGAATTTGACATATAGTAATCTTGCATGATCAACGGAACATGTATACCAAAATAAGAGTCCTAGGGTATTTCAATTTCCCAGTTCTCATCTTGGTCATCATTTTCTACATTGTGAACATGATCTTCTCTAGATGTATTGTCATTATGAGCCTCCAAAACAATATTTTATGTATCAAGTTCATTAGATAAATTTGTTATATTGTTTTCTCCCCTTCTATCACAATCTGATCGCCAAAGCGCTAGTGCTCTTTCATATGGAAAATTGTTAATGTCATACTTTGTTACATATAATATTAAACATGTATCCACATGATTATCAAAGTTGTTCCTCAACTTTGACTTCAAGAATGATAGTGCACTAAAAATTTTGTCATCCTCCATTGATCCCAAAATCATGGTTTGACACAAATTTGCTAATTTGAAATATTCTGATATGATTTCTCGCAAGTATTAGCCAGCACTTAAAGTAGTCCATAATTTGTTATAGCACCGTTTTCATTAGGATTCTCCAAAAAAGAATATTGCTTCCATATTGTTTTAGCAAAGCATCCACCTTGTTGATACAATTTTGATGAATCTAAAATACCTTCAATCCGTTCTCCATGTATCAAGACTTTCTTGCAAAAGTGCTATACTAAAAAATTTAATCTCTTTTGAAAATCGGATTTTAAATTTCTTGGACATTGACAATTGTTCCAATATTGAGGGTATACCACACACATGGCCTCCAACAATTCATCTTAAGGAAATTGTTCTCTTATCTCTGATGATAGTGATCTTGCAATTTCTATCAAACTTTGTCTCACTAAGATCACAATATTATCAAATTAGTCTCTTGACATAGGGCAATCTTTGGTGATAAGTCTCGTCTTACTAATATAATGAAAGGGGACCATATACCCACGCACTATGATACATAGTATCATTTTTTCATCAAACGTCAAAAAAAATTTAGTATTTTCTATATTGATGATCTTAGTCCAACTTGTAAACTTTGGCCCAGTAAAAGAGTCTGGCATCATATGCAAATTATCCAATGCAAGGCATGCTAACTTTCTCGCATTTGTGTATTCGGAAATATACATTGTGCGATTTTGAGACTTTTATCAAGTTCAACTTCATCAAGAAAGTTTGAATTGATGGCAAACCTTAGTATGCACTTCCTTGTTACTTGCAAATTTGCATTCTTGCATATCCACCCTAAAGGATAAGGTCTTGGGTGTATAACAGTTTCAAGGATTAGCTTCTTAACTAAGTCTTCGGAAATCAAATTAGCTTAAGAACCACTATCAAATAGTGTGTCTATCTTGGTATGTTTAGAAATGACTCTAATATGAAAGAGTTCAATTCTTGTATTTTCATCTTGAGTGACATTGGAACAACTTGAAGAACTAGTGCTTTCTATGTTCTTACCTTTCAAACCCATTGTTGTAATATTGGTTTCATCTCCTAAATCTAAACCTAAGTCATGTTCAATTATTGCAACAGTTGTTCCCTTCTCTTTTGCTTTCAATTTGTTTGGCTTCTATTCTGGATGAATTTGCCAACAATGGTCTTCATCATGGTCATTCTTCGAACAATGTTTACATGTAAGTTTCTCTTTCTCTCTTTTGATAGAGCTATTTCTCTTTCCTCTCCCATTAAACTTGCCCTTTCCTTTACCCTCATACTCAAGGAAACTATCACTTTTATCATCTACACTCTGTTTCCCTCTTGCTTCTAAATGTGTGGCTTGAACACAAACCTCATATAAGTTTGTGGGATTGAACATGAGAATAGTGTGTCCAAGGTAATTGTGCAATCCCCCAAAATACTTTAACAAATTTTCTTGAGAATATAAATTAATACCCAAAATAATAGCTCTTCTCCTAAATTGATGAGTATAATATTGCACACTTTTCCCTTTCAATTGTCTACAATTTTACCAGTTCATAATGATTTTTTGCATGTAAGTTAGAGGATAAAATTTCCTTTTAATGGTAGCAATAAAACTTGAACAAGACATTGAGATATTACCGTGGTTTTTCATCTCTTATTGAATCCTTTCTTCCCACCATACAAGCATTGATCCCTCCATCCTCAAGGAATCCAATTGAATATTTATGTCGTCTTCCTGAAGGTTATGAATTCTGCAATAAACCTCCAATTGACGAATCCAATTATCCAGCCTCTCTGCATTCGCTTGGCCATTATACATTGGAAGCTCAAATTTGACATCAAATTTGAGTAAATGAGATTTTCCTTTTGTTGTTTTTGAGTGAGTATGGATAGTTTTGGTTGTGGAAGTGGAAGATGATGATGATGGTGTTGATGAGGATAAGGATGAAGGTGGTGGAGATGGAGGAGGCTTTCTTCCACTGCCCTTTGAATCCCTCTCTTCATCCCTTTTATCCCTCTCTTAAAAGAGGGTCCTAACCCTTTCAGTTAGTTCATAGAAAGCCTCCTTGTATGCTTCCTCTTTTGAAAGACCTTCAGTATCTCCTAAACTTGACATGATGGCTATGGATTCAAGCTCAACTTCTAGTGCTACTTTTACCTCTTCAATCTCAGCTAGAAATAAAACTTGAGGTGCTTCAAGTGCAATTATGAGTGAAACTTTGGGTGGAGATGGTGCCCTTGTGGCTCTCCTTCTTCTGGTCCTAACCTCAGGACTAGCAACCAACAGTTTCCCTTCTCCTCTCTGCAACTTCAACCTTGTAAGCATCACAAATTTGCAACCATTAAAACCCTACTTGTACAAAACTCAAGCAAATTAAGCAAATAACATTTCAGTCTTTGCTCTGATACCACCTTGTTCTGAATCTAAATGTTAGTTTTGTTGTGCTAATTTCATCCTAAGAATTATAAAGAATTTGTTGATCTTTTTCTTCATGTGCATAGGTTTCTCGAGGTGTTTGTTTATGTTAAACAGGTAAATGTATCAAGTTTTATGTTAAATTCATGAGCATTTTAACTTAAAAACAAAGTATTGAACAACAACAATAAAATGTATAGCAAACCATAAAAATGATCCATTAACACAATATTTTGATGAAGGAGTTCACCCCTCCTGGGCTACATCTCCTTAGTCTAGATTCCATGGCTTGGGCCTTTGTATTAGCTCAAAATGGAAAAATTTGTTGTTTGCAATCATCTACTACTCCAGGAACTTGCTTCAATGTATTCATAATGTCCAAATCATCCATAATAGACTCTTCTTAAGCCCAATTTGGTCGAATTTTGCAAAATTTATGGCAAAATCAGTCTGGCATAGGAAATCTCCACTAAAACTGGAGAAACTCCAGTTAGGGACGCTAATTTTGGGGGCAACTCTGAATTTGGCGGACTCCACCAAACTGGTTGTCGTATTAATCGAGATTAATTAAATGATAAGTTGGATTAACTTGGTGATGAGCAGTTTTTATAGCTAAAAGTGTGTTTTAACATAATCCGAAATTAATATATGATAAGCGCATTTAGAAAATATTATGAGTTAATAAAACCCATTTAACTTTAATCTCGCACATTAAACTTTAATCACTCCTCTCCTGGCCTTTGCATTTGGTCTTGTGGTGAGGGGGTCGGCCCCCTCCTTACCCCCACCGATCAATACATATGAATAGAAATATAAGTCGGTGGCATATAATATTAAGTTCTGATGTTGTGGTATAGTGGTAAGTAATGTGTGTAGTGTGGGGGAGGTCGTGGGTTCGACCCCGACCTCCACCCTTCTGCTAACATATAAAATTTTGCACTGAAATACATTATATCCAACCTTTGATATATGTTGTTTTCCAAATATATAATAAAATAGTTCGGCCTTATAAACATAATTTGGCCTTGGAGGGGGGGCACGTGGCGGCCTCCGAGCTTTCCATGTGTCCTCTTCCCATTGTCTCTCTCCCAAACCAATGAAAACACAAAAAATACCCACTTAGACAACTAACCACAAATTGACACTTGGCATAGTGTCATTGGATGAAATTGGAGGAATATTCCAAGAATATCCTTTTTTGTTGACTAGGTTTCCATGTCACCATTCTGTCCTTTTTCTGCAATTTTTTTAGTTTTTTAGGAAAACGAACAATGGGCTCTATCTTCCTCATCTAGAGTCAGTTTTTGATGAAACGAATTGCGTCAAATTCCTGGCAATGAACTCTTTTCTTTCATTTATTTTCCAATCGATTTTGAGCACTTCCATTTTTTAGCTTTAACACTGAGCAACTAATCAATCCTTCTCCTTCAAAGCTAGAAGGTCAGCTCGTAGTTGATGATACTGTCGTGTGCGACCATCGCCCAATACCATTGTATCTCCTCACATCTCATCAAGGGTGGATACATCTCCTGGTACCTCATCCATCTACTATGTGTTCCTATCACCCCAAAACTTGGACACGTCCTTGGTCATCGCCTCAACGGATGGCACTACTAGTGTAGGCTCTACTCTCTCCACTAAGATGTCAACCGACGCATTCAATGAATTCTCCAACATGGGTGACCTCCTACATCATACTGGGTGTATCCACTTGGCCCCCATGATCCTGTATGCCCTCATCGTCCAAGTGCGAAGTAGCCATTCTGATGGCTTCCCCCTCTGTTATTCGGTTAAGCTGGAAAAAGGTATCCAATCTTCCCACTCGTTCCCGATCCATGCACTCGGTGGATCCATCATACTTGGGGAAATGTATCCTCCCAATGGTACGTTGCAACTGTGAGCTCTGTGTGCTATACCCCCCACCGTCCCTGCTTTTTTTATCCTTCCAGAGCTGGCAGTAATCTCCAAAGGAAAAAGCTGCTCTGAAGTCTTCCCCCGTGGATTGCCATTCTCAGAAATATCCTCCCATGGGTATATGATCATGGAGCCTAACTTTCTCACTAAATACTGAAGGTAAAAATGTAGGCAATGTGGCCTTGGTTGGCCTACTAAATACTAGCAGGTAAGTGGTTGGTAAAGGGTGGTCATACTGTTGTGAAACCCGTTAAGTCTTCCAAACTAGTGATTCATGATGCATGCTCTCATTCCTATTATGTTGCTTGAGTCTTTCCAACATTCCCTTCTGTCCTTTGGCTAAATAATTTAGGGCCTTAAAGATGCTACCAAATGTTTCTTCCCCTTTGCTCCTTGACTCCCCCATATTTTCCACCTCTACTTCCTTTGGTGGGTAAGGTTCTGCCTACCGTCCTTGTTCATAGGAAAAAATCCCTACAGCTGAGACAAGAACGAAGCTCTGATACCATTGTAATATCCCAAATGGGGATTAACAGTAATAAAAGTGAAAATAGACAAACAAAAATGAAAACACCATTAAAACTCACAAACCAGAGCCAAAGTCACTGTTGAGCCATTTTATTAATATATTGGGAAAGAGTACAATTCAGGTGCTGGAAATTTTTCACCTGGGCCTAATCAAGTTAGGCTTGAAGAACAACTCAAACCCAAGAAAAAACTATGGCTGAAATTGTTGCTGCGTGGCTCAGTCTCTGCACTACCTAGCCCAGAAATGTTGTTGTTGGCTGAATTCGGACTACTCATTGGGCTGCTTCCTCTACTCAGAAAATTCTGGGATTTTAACCCTGGACTCCACTCACAAAACCCACAAAAACTCATGAAGGAATTGGCCAGATGTTGACCACAAAATTTTGGCCCAATTTCCTCTCGCTCCTCTAGCTGTTGGATACATTAGGATCTTTGTTTGAAGCCTCAAACCTGCCCATAAAATTCTGCTGAATTAATCTTGGCTTCTCCTCAATAAACCCTAAAAACCCAGAAAGGGCTCGCCCAAAGCTTGACTTCGAAATTTGGTTGTATTAGGCTTAGCTCACTACACTGATGGGTAAATCGAACCTCTGGATGAATCTGCTTGAAAATGCCTCCAGAGAGATACAAAAATCCTTGGTAGGAGGTGGCTAACCTCCCCTCCAAATATCCTTTTGAAACTCTGTTGCTCTCCACACTCTGAGCACCCACACCGAACTGAACTGCGTAGTTTTCTCTACCTCTGCATAGTCCTAAAGGGGCTACGGTCTTCCTGTTGCTACTGTTGTGTAATTCCCCCACCAAAATCCAAAACTCCTCTCCTGAGCAGGTACTCGAAGTCCCTCAAGGTATAGGTTTATATCTCCACGTGAAGATCTCGTGTGCTAAACAACACTGTAGACTTGGCTCTTCGGCTCAAGTGTGCTTCAATCAAAATGACCAAGAGTAATAAGATGAATGAATGAATGCCCAAATGAGCCTTACCTTCTTCCTTTTGTCCATTTAGGCCTAACGTATTCCTTGGGTCCCACCTTGGCCTACACTGCCTCTGCTTGGCCAATCACGTGTTGTCTTCCTCTAGCCAATCCCATGTTGTCCTTTTCGTGCCTCTTCTATGCTGCCACCTAAGGCCAACTCGACCCCACCACTAGAGCCTCAATTTTCCCTTAGGGACTTAAGGAAAAGACTTTATTTGGCCTAATTATTAATTATGGGTCCCCTGCCATTTTATTTCCGCCCAACAATAGCATTTTCCAAAATTAATAAAAGTTAATATCCTAATTAACTGACTACTAATTTGGGGATATTACAGTTATAGGATGTTCAACCACACATGTATTTGTCATATCTATCTTCATCGAGTGACGGAATTTTAGGTAGGATAGAATAAATTGAACAAACATATGCTACGTCGTCTAGTAGGTGAAGATCAACTAGACGTGAAAATATTAGAAGAAAAATCCATAGACACATGGAAATTTTTCATGCTAAAGGGGGGTCATGTTCTTATGATAATGAGAGCATAGATGACATCGAGGTGCCCTTGAGGTACAACATATAGTAAAACAATGGGCACCCAGGGATTTTCCTAAAATAAACACCGATTTTTTTGTCAATGAAAGGATATACATCGTTGCCCCGTCGTCATTACATGGTTTGGGGCTATTTTCCATGGATGGCATAAAGGTATGTTATAGAGGATTACCTAAATTGTTGGATTATGTTGGGCCATGTTACGACTACAATGATTGGGTATGACTAGTCTAATATACCAACAGTATGCAAAGATATGGAGTGGCCACAAACTATATACAAATAAAAGACAATGATGAAAATAAAGGCGCAACTATGTATATTTATGGAAGGCCAAAAGCAACAGGTAATATTGCAGGGTTTATAAATAGTACATGACCCGTCACCACAACTAAGAAAACCAATTGCATATTCGAGGGACATGAAGGAAATCATGTATTTGTATGTGACATTAAATCAATAGCTTCAGGGTAAGAGTTGCACATTGATTAAAAACTGAATATAACTAGCAGTTTCCCCTAAAGGTGCAAAGATACACCAAAGGTAGTTCATCTCGTCAAGATTTGGGAAGATTTGTCTTTCATTGTTGTGCTTGAAGTAGCAATTTTGTCTTGTGGTTATGCATACAACATCCTAAATGAATTATCACCAAAATTTTCATAATGTTAAATTTCCTATCTAGAAAGTTCAAATAATTTATTAATACTATATTGTAGTTGTAATTCTCTAAGCTTTTTAGCTTTTTAAATTATTAAAGAAAACAATCAAATTAAAAAATTTCTATACTCAAAATTAATTTCCATTTCTTGTACTGCAATTTCCATTTCACGTACTAGTTTCCAATTAGTTTCAAGCTGACTTGCAATTATTATGGTCCATCCATTTAACCTGCATGAAAATGTATTTAAAATAAATTAATAATTATTTCTAAAAATACATTTAACTGAGTTGTCAATTATTTTGCATATCAAGTCAAATAATAAATCTTTGTAAACCTGCTTAAAAATACACATACCAAGTCAAACGATCAATCTATGTAAACGGACCAGGAAGCATACAAAAAAAAACCTTTGATTTGTATTAATAATGTGCATTTTTCAAAGTTAGATATCCCAAAAAACATGTTCCACTTCATCATATTATTACCTCAGATTTGAAGGCACGCGAATGAATGTGAGATGTGTTCTCGATTGACAAAATTGAATCGACCTCCGCTAGCTGATATGACCCAAAATTTAAATGAAAATTTACTCGAAAGATACGTACCTGCGAATATGCATAGAATTTGCATAACGAGAAAATTTTGTGTGACGCCATAAGCAGAGAGAGATAGTTATAATGATAATTCGGATGCGAATAAGTGTTTGAAAGCAGAGAGCGATACATATTGGCATAGTTTCATTTGACTAATTCGACGATGACATAAGAAGAGGTGACTAGCCTGGGCGCAATTATAACATGAACATTAAAAGTAGAAAGGAATGGGAAGGCTATTATATACGAGAAATGTTTTTATTTTGATTTTTTTTTTTTAACATAGAAAGCTAAAAAAAACATGGAAAGTTTATAAAATTGTGAAAAAAAAAATCATAAATAAATAATTTCCATTTCGTGGGCTGCAATTTTTATTTCATGTACTAGTTTCCAATTAGTTTCAAGTTGGCTTGCAATTAGTTTCCATTTCTATTAACAATCAAATTAAAAAATTTCTATACTCAAAATTAATTTCCATTTCGTGTGGTGCAATTTCCATTTCACGTACTAGTTTCCAATTAGTTTCAAGATGGCTTGCAATTTGTTTCTATTTATAACACTACACAGATCCAACGGTGGACAATGTGACAGTTGTTTACTTGAATCAACAGCCGAAAATAAAAAGGTCGACTATGGTGAGAGTGGAATGATTCAAAAGTAAACTTCTTCGGTGTAATAAATACAAATATTTCTATTATGGGGGCTGTATGTATTCAATTTTACCCAACTTGTAAGCAATTTCTATTGTATGTTATGATTTTCATTTACTACGTGAAGTTTCTATATGAATTTAGACATAGGTCAATAATGGTTTTCTTATTAATATAATGATGATTAATTATGGATGAATTGCAAATTACACTTATTTAATAAACAAGGTGATAAGGGAAATGCATTAGCCTTAGAGCAGTCCACATATGCTTGTGAGGAAGAGGTTATTGATGATGCAATTTGTATGTCCACTGATCCAATGCAAGCAATAAGGAAGCTTAAATTCAAAGCAAACCAGAAACTTAATTCTTTAGTTCTATTTGAGCCTCATACATATGAGATAAAAGGCGAAATTGAAACCTTGTTGCAACAAGTTCGTCGAAATGGGGTGAAAAACTCATTTAATTATCCCAATTATTTGTTTATGATTTAGTTATATCATCCTTTATAAAACACTCTTTATTTTACAGGAGTTTTTGGCGAAGTTCGGTCCTCATGCTACGACTATGGGTCGGGTTGGCATCAGTAGCAGCGTCAATGCTCCACCTGTTTTCAATCCTAGAGACAGCCTTGAGTTGTGAAAGACCAGTGCCTAGGACATCTTATACAGTAAGGAGCGTAAGGTATAATTCAAGACTTTTAACAGCATGAGGCTCTTTACTACTTCAACTTTTAGAAATGGATGTAATATAAATGGAACCAGAATATTCTCAGAGTCAGCAAAATAACAAGATGCTTCAGAGG
The DNA here is from genome assembly GCA_034641835.2 of Pinus albicaulis. Taxonomy (NCBI): domain Eukaryota; kingdom Viridiplantae; phylum Streptophyta; class Pinopsida; order Pinales; family Pinaceae; genus Pinus; species Pinus albicaulis. Next base: position 536,107,203 of record CM076583.1, read on the forward strand.
CAAGGAGTGAGTCCTTAATATAGATGCATCAGACAACTCAAAGATAGCTTTCTTTAAGGAGGGCTAGGTTCTAAAATGCTTTACAGAGATTTAAAAAATCAGGTGAAGTTTGCTGCGTAGAAAGTACAGAAAGGATATTAACTACTAATGAGAGGGGATTCCATAAACATATCTAAACATGAGATGGGCTTAAAGTGATAAGAATCCATACATGTCAACAACTTTGAAAGAATAACATCTCACAGTATTTAATATAGAGGAATAATGAGTGAAGTGGAAAGTGAAACAGCATACCATGCATGAGCCATATTTAAAGCGCTTGACAAGCTTAGTATAAGTATCAGTGGTAATAAATTTATACCAAAACTAGTGAGCCACTCGCATTCCAGAACATGGTATAAAAGAAGTGGAAGCAGCGAAATGAACAGTAAAACAATATCACATAAGGAAGAATTACACACTATAAAACGTTAAGACCAGAATCCTCACTTTAAAGTAAAACTCCTTCTTGTTGAGACCCAATGGGCTCTTTGCATTTCTATTAAGATTTCAACAAAAAGCATACAACAATTCTTTCACAGCAAAATTCTTTTGAAAATTTGGAACCTGGTTTTCTCTTCTGACCTTGCTTATATAGAGGCCTCAGTACATGAGCGAGAAGATATTTTTTGGAAAAATATCTTCCTCGCATGCCAGGAATTTGTTAGAGGTCTTTATCAAAATAACCAAAACTTATGATGAGGAATAAAGGCCTCTCATCATTTGCAGTTAGGCACTTGGCCCTTTTGAAACAAAATATTAAACAACAGTCTTGGCAGAAAGTAAAATGCTGGAGCGGAATATAAATTCCACTTGAAACTTAAAAGTAATTAACTAAAGTAAAAATAAAAAGGCCACTAGGTCCAAATCGTGAATTGACAGTATTTCATTGATGAGAAGGGGTTGAGGCGGTCGCTGACACTAGTGGCGGTACATTTGCTGACGAGATGGCGATCTGGCTGGCAAACTGGGTGCACCTCTGCTGACTGTCCATTGAAGGTTCAGGCATCGCTGCGAATCCTTCCACCTTGATGAAGGCCTCAGTGAGGTCATTTAGACTTGCCTCGGTGGGGATCTTATGTTTTATTAGATGAAGGAGAACGAATTATGGGCAGAGCGATGAAACAATTGTCTCAGCTTTTAACCGAGCGGTTTTATCTGACAAGATGTCTGCCCGGTCCCTTTCTTCTTGGAGACGTGCTTCATAATCTGGTAATGATTGTAGCATGGAAGGAGTGGTAGGATCCCAACATGATGGAAGTCCCGCCATTGTGATCTCGGCCCAAACTGTATCAAACCGGTTCATGCTGGCTGCCACCTGTTGTAGGGCCCTCGAAGCTATAACGCGGGTCGAATCCTTATCAATAATCTTCTGGCATTCAACGGCTTCCTTGAACCGACTCACTATGCCATGCTGCTCCGCCTCACTAGATTTCAACCCTTTCAAGAAAGAAACATATCTCCTGGCGTGCTGGGCTCTGTTGGACAAGTTGAGATCTCCCTCCTGAAACTTCCTTCTAAGATAGAGTACAGAAGATTTTGTTTCCTCGATGATTTTCAAGAACTCCCACTGCTCTGTTACTGCCGAAATGATCTCTGACCAAATTATCCTTCTTTCATCCCTGAGGGTGACATTAACTTTCAGGCGACTATTGAGATCAGCGATGGTCTTCTATTGGTCGGCTCTTGCCTTCTTTTCCTGTTCAATCTCCTTCTGTAATATCTCTATTTTTTTGGTATTCTCAGTCAGGGAGGTTTCCAACTCAGTGATTCTCAGCCTCGCGGTGGAAGTCTGCTTTTCTAGTACATCATTTGCGGCCTTCGCTGTGGTCAGCTGCTCGGACAGCGAACTAGTCTCTGGCAGGGTTGTAGTTGGCACACAGCTGTGCATATCCCAGGTATTCTGTAGCTCCGTCAGCCTGCTCTGAAGAGTGGCCATTGTTTCTGCCATTTTTTCTCTTTCCTCTTTCTCCTTCGCCAGTGAGTCAGCCAAGGCTGCTTTTTCTTTCTCTGCCTGCGCTAATTCGGCCGTCTGAACATGGTGAGATGCCGGTATGCTAACCTTGTGTTTCAGAGACGCGACCTCCCTCTGCAATTTCTCAATCACATGGCACTGCGGATTTGAGTCTCCAGTTTCTTTTCCTTTGATTGACTCTATGAGACCGCGTACTTGATTCGAAAGAGCGCGGGAATTTTCCTGTTCCTTCTTCAGGGTCACTCTCACATGTTCATGCTTTTTCTCCAATTTTCTCAGCGCAATAGTGACCCGCATTACCTCGTCTTTCAACATATCACCCACCACCTGAAACAGGTTGCATTTGTCAGGTGTTGGTACCTTGGCCATGTCAATTGCACAATCAAGCACCCTGTAACTAGTGGTACCTACATTAGGATCCAAGATGGCCTCGGCCATAGACAATACCAGGTGTTCTGTGTCCACATTCATGGAAGCTGAAACCCTGGTATGATATTTTTCCACGTAACATTCCAGCTCGGCCTTGTACTTATCCCTGATCGTTCTATTTTTTAGGCTCCTTTCAATTACAACTGGTGAGGTATAATCTTTGATGGCCTGTGAGACTTCAGAGTAGTCGAAGGAGGTGATACTGTCTCTCAGCACTTTAATTCTAGCATTGCTCCCATCAGGTTAGCCATATGGTGTAAAAGGCTCAAGCAGTTGTTCATCCCCTATAACTTCTGCCTCACTTGAGACTGTTTTCTGCTTTTTGCGAAGGGGGGAACCTGTTCCTGAGGGACCCACTTCTTCTTCTTCTTGGCCTTTACTGACTTCTCCTCCTTCCCCTGTGGCAGATGAATTTGTCTCCATCTGCGAAATCAAAGGCCAAGTTTCAAGGTTAGCCCTCCACTCTATAAACGGTCTTGATTCATGTGCATAAGGAGTGGACTTTTTCCTCTTTATTCTGTTTGAGATAATCTCCCGGGGATCATAGGGCCAAGTCTTCCCCTGTCTTAGGTCCATGCCTTGTAGTAGCTTCTCAACAATGGGAAGGGCGTGTCTTGAATTCACAATAAACGAGCCAATAGTGATAGGGAGTTTCAGGATGAAACCCTTCTTTGCAGGGACAAAGTGGAGTTGGTCAGACTTGAGAGTTTGCCGAATATACTCCAGAGCATAAACTTGTTGAACAGGAAACACAGGCAGCTGGTAGGGGGGAACCTCGACTCCATAGACCCGAATTTCAGTGTAATTGTCAAATAGATACCAATCCCCGGTGCTCTGGGTTTTACTAGCTTGTAGCCAGCTTTTCATTTCAGGAAAAACCCTAGGTGAGGGTGAGTCATGGATGATAGTGTAGGCAATGGACATGAAGTCATTTAGAAACCTGGAATAACCCACCCCATTTGGTAATTGGCGTACTGCAAAGTTCCAGTCGAAAACTGGTCGGGATTGAGAATTTACATCGTATACCCTATCTAAACCCAAACCCTCGAACTTATCAGCATGTTGATATAAGAAAAGGTAGAAGACCATCGAACAAAAGCGGAAGCGACCGGTTTCCAAAAGCTCTTGGAACTGGGTCTGAATTTTAGCATCCAAGAAGCCAGGGATATCCAGAACTACCCCCGTTTGAGACATTAACCGCAAGAAATAAACACATGCCCTGGAAACTTCCCCCAAACCGCCTACACCTAAGAGACCTGTGATGAGGGCAAGGATGAGTTGCACTTCTTCTTTGAATAGACTCAACGAGAAAGGCTCTGCAGAAGGAAGAGACGTAGCCTGGTTGCTGGTTATAGAGGAAATGAAGTCTCCTTGGTGCTCCCTCGGCAATTTAGTGAACTGGGAGGTTAAAGTCACTTCACTGAAACTGGTATAGCTGGCACTGGTGGGAAAGCAGAGGGCTTGCCTGATAATGTCGGGAGAAAGAGAAAAAATCTTATTCCCCTGAGCAGAGGTAAACGTCCCTCGATGCTCATCGTAGGCATCTCTAAGCCATCAAATAAAATCGACCATCGGGTAGACTGGGGGGGTAATCTGATGATATAAACCTGATACAACCACCCGATATCGATCCCTATTCTCGACATGTCGCCTAAAAAGCTGGTGTTTTATACTGCTGATGGGAAAAGGGTATTGAGGATCACAGATTTCGACTTGTGGGTCAATGAAAGGCTCGAACCCGAAAGGGTTTCTGGTTTCACGGACCTGAGGAGTCTCTGGTTCAGTTTTATTGGGTGTGCCCCTTCCCATGACTGACATACAGAACTTTTAAAAATGAAAGGAAAGCAGAGGGAATATGAGGGACAGAGTACCTGTGCAGTAGGGAAATCTGCTCGGGAAAACGACGCGGGGGGTGTTTATAGTGACTGGGTAGACCTGGCACTAGCTCCCACTTAGTTTATACCATAGCTGGAAGACCTGTAAATTTTACTGCATTAAAATACGGGAGGACCGTTATCTAAGACTGAAAGTTCTGAGGTAAAAGGCGGAGAGGTGAAGTAAGCGGGGTGAGTGTCGTAAGGACACTGACGGTGGAGCACACAGCGTATAGGGATTGGGTGTCAGTTGGAAGTAGGTGAACACCGCGTGCCGGGTTTAATACTGGTACGAGCCTCGGTACTAGCTCACCTAGAAACTTACCTTACCTTCCTGCTGCATAAACCACACGGTTCGTGAAACATATTATTCGTAAGACTGGTTAAATACATAGCATACAGGCCTCTAGGGCCCGCACTTCACTCTGCCACATCACTCTTGCCCGCGCTTTGCTCTGGCACATCACCCTTACCTTGGGTCCACCTCATGGCACGTCACCGTAATTCCGCGGGGGTACAGGTCTCTTCCCCCTTCCGCTTCTTGACCCCCTCGGAATTTCCCATACGAAGAGTTCATTCACGTGCATATCATGAAAGCGGCAAGCCTTTTAATAATTTCGTTTTGCGTCCTTTGCACCATACCTTTGCCTTTTTGCATTACCGTTACCTTTTTGCTTTATATTTGGACCTTTTTCGTACATATGCTTCGGTTTTTAGGCACGTGACTTGTCTTACCTCGTTTCTCTTCAATCATCCCTTAAATGTTTCACCATTTGTCATAACATTTGATACATGGCTTCTCAAGGTTTAATTCAAAAATGACTCATGTTAATTAATGATCAACACCACCTATGAGTGAGTCACCATTCATTGAGACCGGTACAACCTCTCAACCACCCACAGCAAGATATGAACCCCGTGAACATCGTATTTCAGGATCTACACATGATGTTGTGGATGCATAGCATGATACAATTGCACAATTTGAAATGAGCTTTCCTGGATCTTCCCGTGTTACTAGCACAAGATCACCACCAATCACATCCTTGGTAGATGATGACAATTTCCTTATGAAAATAGAGAAACTCCTAGGCATTTAAGATTTAGGAATTTGGCTTTTGTGATCCATAAAATGTATATAAAAAATTTCGGTGATAATCACATCAAATTATATATTAATGTTGGATTGTCCTGATGATGAACCACACTGGCTGATTTGAAACGCGTCGAAAATATATACTTTGATGTGATTATCACAGAAAAAAATTTATATACATATTTAAGAATAGTTTTAAATATTGGGTACAACTCAAATGAAATTAATGTATAGTTTGTGGTTATTTTAAACTAATGATAATATTGTTTTGAAGGAAATGATACATTTTATACGTGTTTCAGTATATAACTGGGGTAAATATTTACAACTATTCACATACTGAAATCTGCAACAAGTCAAAAGGAACTAATAACATGAGTTGGCTGCTTAAGTCTCATGATGGTACTTTCAACAAATCGAGTTATCTCAACCATTTGGCCTACATTTTGTAATATTTACACCGTGAGAATTACTTAAAGGCCATGTCGATGAGTAATCCTTCCATCATCTGTGTTATGGAGTGAGAGTGCCTATGTTTAATGCAATACGAAGGCACTAAAAGAAGAAGATCACCCAACAAGAAGATAGGTATGTTAATGTGGTATTTATGTAATTATGATGCTTTATCATCATTGCGACATCTAATTAAGTTTTTCAGTATTTTAAATATAGGCTCCCAGATACTTCCAAAGCCAAATGTGATAGAAGAGCCAAACATGGGCAGTGTCATCTTGACCCGGGTGGTGTTAGAAAATTAAATATTAAAAAGCAATGCAACACATAAAATATGCAGAAAACACAAGCACACAAAACACATAAAACCAGAGAGACACGGATATACGTGGTTCACCTAGTTTGGGCTACGTCCACCCCAAACAACCAGTCCTTCCATTCTATTATCCAGCAAAATGAAGAGACACAGCCTACAGCAGATCCGTTGTAATATCCTCTATTATCTCTCATAGTCTCCCTATCTGTTTATCGCTTAGAGAGTACACATACAATCCACAGCCGTAATACAATACCCTCATACAAAGCGAGGGGTTGCCTTCTAGGGAAAAAAACCCTAAACTAAACATAACTTCTACATCAGATCATCTGCCTAATGAATGGCCCTGATTGACTAGAAATTACTATACTTTTACAAGGAAATTTTACATTTGTTTTAACTTCAGGGGCGCTGCCCCCGAAACCCCCCGCCAAGGGGGGGCTCCATAAAGTTGCAGTCGCCCCCCCTGGACCCCCCAGACAGCATTTAATTTCGGGCGGTATTGCCGCCCCATTAAGGTACAAGGGTCCAACGCTGTGATACAAAATAAACAAGATAATAAAGCTCCACACCCAATAATCTCCCACTTAGAGATTGATTGTAGCAACTCCACCACTGCTTCATTTGTTGGACAATGACTCCTCTTTGGACCTGGTTGTTTCTCATATTCATCATCATCCTTGAAGACTAATTGAAACTAAGCATATTCTCAGTTTCTCCCTGGTTACGACTTTTGTTAGCATATCTGCAGGATTATGGCTAGTGTGTATCTTTTCCAACTTCAACTGTCCATCTTCCAATACTGACCGTATGAAATGGTACTTGAGCTGTATGTGTTTAGTCCTGGAATGAAATGTTGAGTTATTTGCAAGATGAATGGCACTTTGGCTATCACTGTATAACGTGCCCATATCATGCTTCTTACCCAATTCATCCATAAACCTTTGTAACCAAATCATTTCTTTACTAGCCTCTGTAGCAGCAACATACTCGGCTTCTGTTGTTGAAAGTACAACAACACTTTGGATTTTTGAAACCCAACTGACAGTTGTTCCACCTACAGTAAATACATATCCTGTAGTGCTCCTCCTGTTATCTCTGTCACCTGCCATATCTGCATCAACATATCCCTGTAGAGCAATGCTTGAACCACCAAAGCATAATGCTTGATTTGTGGTACCTCTCAAATATCTGAGAATCCATTTTACTGCCATCCAATGTTCTTTTCCTGGATTGTTCATATACCTGCTTACAACTCCCACTGCATGTGCAATATCAGGCCTTGTGGAGACCATTGCATACATTAAGCTTCCAACTGCTGATGCATATGGAACTTTAGACATATAATCCATGTCTTCTTGGGTCTTTGGGCACATCTCCTTACTAAGTTTGAAATGGCTAGCAAAAGGTGTACTAACTGGTTTTGCATTCCGCATATTAAATCTTTTCAACACCTTTTCTATGTACTCATTCTGAGACAGTGTTAATTTGCGATTTTTCCTGTCTCTAGTTATCCTCATACCAAGGATTTGTTTTACAGCTCCCAAATCCTTCATTGCAAATGAATTTGCCAATTTTCTTTTGAGCACATTTATTTCCTGCATGTTAGACCCTGCAACAAGCATGTCATCTACATACAATAACAATATAATATAGTTGCCATCATTTTTCTTTTTCAGATAAACACAATGATCAGAGTGACATCTAGTATAACCTTATTCAAACATAAACTTGTCAAATTTTAGATACCACTGCCTTGGAGCCTGTTTTAAGCCATACAAGCTCTTCTTTAACCTGCACACTAATTTTTCTTTCCCTTTGACCTCATATCCTTCTGGTTGTTGCATATAGATCTCTTCCTCCAAATCTCCATGGAGAAATGTTGTCTTTACATCTAATTGTTCAAGGTGTAAATCTTCCGCTACTACAAGACTTAAAATAGTTCTGATTGAAGTCATCTTAACAACAGGAGAAAATATTTCATCAAAATAAATACCTTTCTTCTGTGAAACCCCTTCACCACAAGTCTAGCTTTGTAACTCTGTTTTCCTCCATCTTCTTCCTTCGGCTTGTAATCCCATTTATTTTGCAATGTATTTTTACCTGCAAGCAACCTGACTAAGTCCCAAGTCTGGTTATGCTTTAAGGAGTCCATCTCTTCTTCCATGGCTAGCTCCCACTTCTTCCTGCTTTCAACCTGCATTTCTTCTTCATAACATTCAGGTTCACCAGAATCAGTTAACAATAAATAATATAATGAAGGAGAGTATCGTTCAGGGGGTCTACTTATCTTGGTAGATCTTCTAACACCACTTTCAGGTGTTTGAGGTGCTTGTTTCTGTTGTGGTGGTTGTTGTTGTTGTGGCTCTTGATTATTATTATTTTCAGGCACCTTTATCTTTTATGTGATCTCATCAAGAACTGTGTATTATTTGTTTTCTTTTTCATATTTCTTTTCCTGCAACTGATTCTTATACAATACCTTTTCATTGAATATTACATCTCTGCTCCTAATGATTTTGTGATTTTCATAATCATATAAGAGATAACCAAAATAATTAACACCATATCCAATAAAGGTACATTTCTTTGATTTTTCCTCAAGCTTTGTTCTATTTTTTTTATTAATGTGGACAAAGGCCTCACAACCAAAAGGCTTTAAAAAAGAGTAGTTTACCTTTTTACCTATGCATGCTTCCTCTGGAATACCACCATCCAAGGAACTTGAAGGCCCTCTATTTATTAGATAAAAAATAGTATCTACAGCATCTGCCCAAAATTGTAAAGGAAATCCTGCATGCAATCTCATGCACCTTGCACACTCCATGATTGTTCTGTTCATCCTTTCTGACACACATTTTCTTGTGGTGTTCTTGGAACTGTCTTCTCTCTGCGAATTTCATACTATGAACAGTACCTATCAAACTCTTTGCTGCAATATTCACCTCCATTGTCTGATCTGAGATACTTCAACTTCTTTCTTGTCTCAATCTCAACCAAAGATTTCCATTTCTTGAAAGTATCAAATACATCAGTTTTATTCTAAATACAATAAATCCAAGTTTTTCTAGTTGCATCATCAATAAAAGTAACATAATAAAGAGAGCCACCAAGAGATGATACCTGAGCAAGTCCCCATACATCTATATGCACAAGCTCTAATTTTTTGCTCTTCTTTTCTTTCCCAACTCTGAGAAATTTGACTCTCTTTTGTTTTCCATAAATGCAATTCTCACATAAATCTAAATCAACATTCTTCAAACCTGGCAACAAATTTCTTGAGTGAACAATCTTCATCCCCTTCTCACTCATGTGTCTGAGCCTATGATGCCATAATGTTGCATCTACTCCTTTGGAAGTTAAAGCATTAACATAGTTAGAAATATCATTGCATAAATACAATGTACCAACTTTTTCACCTTTTTCTATTACCAGGGCTCCTTTGGTGACCTTCCATGTTTTATCTGTGAAATTTGTCACACAACCTTCACCGCCTAACTGCCCTGTTGAAATCAGATTTTTCTTCAGATCTGGAACATGCCTTACCTCCTTTAATAGCCATTGGTTTCCATTCTGTTTTTTTACAAGAACTTTACCCATTCCAACAATTTTACAGGGTTTATCATCACCCAAATGGACCTGTCCAAAATCTCCTTGACATAGTCATGAAAATATTTCTTATCAGGTGTGGCATGGAATGAGGCCCTTGAATCTACAACCCAAGAATCAGTAACATTTTCTAAAGAAAGAATCAAAGAATCTTGTAACACATCACTTGTCACATTTGCTTCATGATTGTTTTCTTGCTGTGTGTCTCCTTCTTTTCCCTTCCGAGATCTACAGTCTTTCTTTAGGTGTCATTTCTTTCCGCATTTCCAGCACACTATCCCTGATCTAGACTTGGATCTGCCTTTACTTGATTTACTTTGATATCCCGAGCTCTTTCCTCTTTCCATTCTTCTTCCCCTAGACTGTGCACTCAAAGCATTACCTGATGTCTCACCGGAGCTTTTTCGTCGCATTTCCTCGCTAAGGATAGCACCGACAACATCATCAAACTTTAAAGTACTATATCTAGAGACAGATTTACTAATGGCCATAACTAAACCATTCCAGCTTTCCGGCAACAAGCATTGAAATAAAAAAGCCCTAACTTCATCATCAAATTTTACCCCTACAGAACTTAACTGACAAGTAACTCTATTAAAATCATTTAAATGGTCTGCAACAGATCCACCTTCCGACATCTTCATATTAAATAAACATTTCATAAGAAATACCTTGTTTGAGGCTAAGGGTTTTTCATATAGTTTTTCCAATGCCTTAATCAAACCCTCTGTTGTTGTTTCCTTCGAAATATTGAAGGCTACCGATGCCGTGAAGCACAACTGTATTGTTCTGAGTGCCTTTCTATCAAGAATATCCCATTCTGCATCTATCATAGTTGTCGGCTTATTTGTTTTTCTGCTCAATGGTAGGTACAGATCTTTCTGATACAGATAATCTTCCATCTGCATCTTCCATAGCAGGAAGTTTTGCCCGTTAAATTTTTTGACCCTAAATTTACCATCTTCCGCCATTACTCCCACTCGAACCAGGAACCCTTATTTCTTGTGAGTTTATCAGCCAAATAGACCTTCGGCTCTGATACCAGTTGTTAGAAAATTAAATATTAAAGAGCAATACAACACATAAAATGTGCAGAAAACACAAGAACACAAAACACATAAAACCAGAGAGACACAGATATACGTGGTTCACCCAGTTTGGGCTACATCCACCTCGAACAACCAGTCCTTCCTTTCTATTATCCAGCAAAATGAAGAGACACAACCTACAATAGATCCGCTGTAATATCCTATGTTCTTTCTCATAGTCTCCCTATTTGTTTCTCACTCTGAGAATACACATACAATTCACAGCCGCAATACAATACCCTCATACAAATTGAGGGGTTGCCTTCTAGAGCAAAAAACCCTAAACTAAACATAACTTCTACCGTCAGATCATTCACCTAATGAACGGCCCAGATTGACCATAAATTACTATACTTTTACAACGCAATTTTACATCTGTTTTTAGCTTCAGGGGCATCATTGCCCCCGAAACCCCGCGCCAGGTGAAGCCTCCATAAAGTTGCAGCCGCCCCCCCCCCCCCCCCCCAAAAACCCAGATCCCCTAGGCAGCGTTTAATTTCAGGCATCGTTGCCACCCCATTAAGGTACAGGAGTCCAACGCTATGATACAAAATAAACAAGATAATTAGGCTCCACACCCAACAAGTGGTTTCTCGAAACTAGCCACAAAAATTGTAAGTATATAAAAAAATAGTTTGCATCCAAATTATAAATTGTTAAAAATTTCAATTCAATATCCTAAAAGAAGAAAAATTCATGTTCTAATGCAAAATTCCAAAGGACACAATTCAAATAGGCTCCCACAGAGGAAGACCTAAAGCTTGCTTTCAAATACGGCTATCAAGTCGTGGTTGAACGAAGGACAAGCATGGCGTATTTACAGTATTCCAACATAAAATGTAACACTTAGGAAAATAAAAGCGATGAATAACAATTATAAATCATTACTTGTACAATCTATTGGTTATTATTTTTGGCCATATAGTAATGGACTTGATTGCAAAAAGAAGGAAAGTAATGTAGACATAACACATGAGCCTACTGACAGTGGAGTGCCTGATATTGAGACTAATGTTCAGCTCGGTACTAGATGTATTTCATGTGTTATAAAAAAAAAATGTAGTATGGAATACAATTAAAAATATTTAAATGAAAATTGTGTATTAATTATAACCTTTCTTGTTTCTACACCAGAGCATGTACAGGATGTGGCTAGATAAGAGGAGCAACATATGGCCACATCTGAAAGTATTTCACTTCCCTCCACTACTGAAGCAGGTAAAGAACACTATACTAATATTTTTATTAATAAAACATTTGTACTACTAATAACCATAAATATGAATTTAACATTTCTTTCTTATTACAGATGATGCTTGGCCCCACTTGCAGTAGCATACTCGTAGGACTAGGTCAACAACAAAACATATTACACTAGAGACCAAAAAAACTAAAGGGGTCCAAGATCAAGACATCCTGGCTAATTACATGTTAAAAAGGAGAAAGAAAGATGATTAAAACGTCTGAACTTGTTTATTTAGAGCCTTTTTTTTTCTAGTACCACATTTTTTACTAAGAGGTTGAATGCCTCATGGCATGTGCACTTTTAACTTTAGACTATCTTAATAAAAAGTAGTGATTTTTCCATTGCAAAATATTAAAATGATTTTGTTTCATATTGTGTAAACATATTTTTTGTGATGCAAGGAGGGTGTAGAATACCATATATTTGATAAATTCATGGTATAAGTCAATTAACTTCATTCCGAACACCAAGAGCCTATAATCATATTCCCATGTTAAACTAAGCCCGATAAGTCAGCCATCTACTAATTTATATACCTATACCACTCCACCATACACTACCACACTCCTAATTTAGGTACTAGCTACTCCTGCTTCAATGCCTAATCACAACAATTTGTGATTATGATGGCAGTTTAAGTGCATATGTGTGTAATTTCCATGATGGGACATAAAAATTGTCCTCCCCAAATTGTGTGTCAATGATTATAATAACCTTGAATGGGCTAGGACTGATCTCTCATCACCATCTCAAAATGACCCGACATATGAAAATTTACCATATTTTTCATCATCACTTCACACTATCTCATGGATGACCCTTTCTATAGATTATATGCATGAATTTATGGAAGTCCATCCCCTCTACCTATCCTATTATTGATTGTGACAACAAGTGAATAAAGGACAATTAACAGATCTTTGTTGACAGATCCTGTACTTATAAATTGTACTTTGTTCACCTATTCTCACAGTCAATCTGATGCAGGGGAACCCTGAAAAACCCAGAATCTCTCTCATTCTTCAATAAACCCAATCATTCTCATTCCCAAAGTTGTTCCTCAATTGAAAGTTGTTCAAAAGTCTTATAAAAGACTTTAATTAAAATGAATTTGGTTTATTTCAACCCACATTCGCAAATGCACCTTAAATAGCACCAACTCAACATTTATACAATCAAACCCCACGGCTTTTTATTCCAATTCAAATATTTCAAACTTGTTTGATTTAATGCCAATGAGATCTTTTTTTTTTAAAGAATGCCAGCGCTCATAATTAATGTTCAACCAGAATTCACCTTGTTTAAAAATCAAAGTATAACATAACGACAATCTGGCCCATGCAACTGACTTACCTTCCATTCAACGATGGACAATCTGGCCACGCAACTCTCACTACTTCTGCATCGTTTACCAACGCTACCACTAGACTTAATCTTTGTAAACTCGGTTCTCCTTCCGAATTTCCACAGTCACCATTGCCAACATATAAAAACGCCTCCCAATTTCAACACGTATTTAACTTTCAGCCACACATCAATCCTTAATAATGCGTCTAGCCCATTTAACTAACCGTTCTCTTCCACGATCATTGGACGCTTCCATTCTCTATTCTTACTCTGTACTTAACGTTTCTCCATCACTACACAATTTACTCCCAATTTCCACGCTGTTTATTTAACTCCATCGCCTTTTGTTGGAGTTTTGACCCGGATTGACAACGATGTAATATTCCCAATTAGCCTTGCTAATTGGAATATTTCATTTTTGTTTAATTTTGCCGCTTTAGTTGGAAATAATAAATAAAGTGAGAAATAAGAGGGGTCACCTCACTTTAGTCACCTCACTTTATAAAATAAAGTGTTTTCCTAGTTGGTTAACGTTATAACTTAAAGAGGGGGCCTTGGGGGTCCACACGTATATGAGGGGAGGCCTCACGCTGACCCAAGGGTAACTGCAAGGTGAAGGACGCAGTTAAGGTTTTGGAGGGAGTTTAGCATTATAAAAGGAGGGGTTCCCACTTCATTTGGTATTCATGATTTGATATTCTTATTGATAGCTGGACTTTGTCTGCTTCAGCACGCCGGTTGTTTAGTCGGTCTGCAGCACTGTTTAGTGCACGAGTGTCTCCGGTCGGAGATCTCACCCTTAGCCTCGGGGGACTTCGAGTGCCTGCCCTGGTAAGGTTTTTCTGGTTTCACCCTTAGCTTCGGGGGACTTCGAGTGCCCGCCCTATTAAGGTTTGTCCTGAGTATACTTTTCAGTTCCAGTAGCAGCAGCAGCAGTTTCTGAAGCATATCTGAGGAGGAGAAAAGCCCTCTTGTGGCTGCGCAGAGCAAGAGAAGGAAGGACGTTGATTCTTGAAGGAGAAGGACGTTGTCTCATCTGGAGAGAGGACGCTGATCCTTTCAGGAGAGGAAGGACGATGTCCAAGGAGGACGCAGTTCTGGTCTGGCAGAGAAAACGCTGTTTAGGGAGGCAGAAGGACGCTGTCTAGCCCTAGAGTGAGGACGCTGTCCATTTCTGAAGCTAAGGGTTGCAGATCTGAAGGCTTATTGTTAGATCCAGCTTTGGGAAGGATAGATCTTGCAGATCTAGTCTTGTATGTTGCAGATCTAGTCTTGTATGTTGCAGATCTAGTCTTGTATGTTGCAGATCTGGAGGTTTAGCACTAGATCCAGCTTGAGGAGTGACAGATCTGAGGAGAGATTGATAGATCTAGTCCAGATCTGAAGGGATAACACCAGATCTAGCCCTAGAGACGCCAGATGCGAGGAGATAGTTCCGGATCTAGTGTAGATCTGAGGGTTTGATATCAGATCTGATATTGGAGGACGCAGTTCAGAGAGGGAAGGACGCAGATCTGATTGGAGGCTTCAGTTCCATCAAATGGGACGCAGATCTGAGGAGCAGGCTAGTGTGAGAAGGGCTCATCAGCGTTTTCCGGTGATGCAGCGAGGTTCATGCATGCCGGAGGGTTGAGGATTTGTGCTTCACACAATTTCTGTTGTCTCGCCGAAGCCGGCGATTTTCCATTTGTGAGGGTTTGCAGCTTGAGATCAGCTCCAGTACCAGCGCAGTTCATCTTCAGTCTTCAGACCAGCTAGGACGCTGTCCTTGTTGCAGCCATTTTCTTGTATGGGAGGGTCATCACTTGCCTAGGGCAAGGATGGGATTACTGATTACGGTTACTCCTCTCTATGTACTTTCGATTAATAAAATGGCTCGGTTTACGGTATTACATGTGTGGCGGATTCGGTGATGCAGTTCGGTATTGTATTTTCTATGTCATCCTGGCATGTTCGCATTTTGTGCGGATTGTTCCCTTTGGGGATATTACGGTGGTATCGCTTATAATTACGCTCGGCCGCGTGATGCATGACATCGAGAAAGAAATCATACGAGCAATGAGTTGCGATTCCGAAGCACGGTTGGAAAAAGGGCCAAAATAAAAGGGGTCAAATTTTGAAGTTTGGAATTAGGAAAAACGTTTTACGGGTTTTTCTGGGTTTTGAGCGAGGATCACTTTCCCAAATTCCTAGAATTTTCCGGGTACAGGGAGGACGCAGATCTAATGAGTAGGGTCTTTATGTGGGGTTCTGGCAGCATTTTTCAGTGTTTTCAGCCTGGAGGAGTTGGTCATCTCATCTGGAGGATTTGTGGGTAGATCCAGCCCTTTTGCCAGCATATTTCTTGAGCTTCTGAGCTGTTCCTGAAGGCACAGCGTTTTTGTAGGAGGAGGGTTTCTGGGGGCGATTTTCGGAGGTGGTCCATTTGCTTCACGTTTTCTGGGTTTTGTCCGGAGCAGCGAGTATAGGTGATCTGTAGATTTTTAGCTCATTCCGGCAAGGGGATCAGCCCCTAGCTTCAGTTCACTCCAGCAGCAGCAGTTACGGCAGTTTCTTCCAGCGGCTGGGATGCAGTTTCTGTAGTAGCCATTTCCTATTTTCTGAGAGGATTCTTCACTTGCCTCGAGCAAGGATAGGTGCCCTCATTCTGATTTTCTTGTACTCCTCTCTATGTACTTTCAGATTAATAAAATGGCTCAGTTTTCTGGTATTCTATGTGTAATTGTTCCATGATCTGGTTCAGCATTGTATTTTCTATATCTGTCTGGCATATTTCTGTTTATTACTGGTTATTTCCCTTTGGGGATATTACAGTGGTATCAAAGCATAATTCTGGCTCAGCCTGTGGTCTTTGACATCAGAAAATAGATCATACAGAGCAATAGCAGTTGCAATACCAGAAACGCAATTGGAAAAAGGGCCAAAATAAAAGGGTCAAATTTTGAAGTTTGGAATTAGGAAAAACGTTTTCTGGGTTTTTCTGGGTTTTGGGCGAGGATCACTTTCCCAAATTCCTAGAATTTTCCGAGTAGTTTTCAGTGGGTAAATCGAAGGTCGAAGTTAAGCAGCAGTATGGCGGGAGATGTGAGTCCAGCTCGATATGCAGCCGTTTTTGCAGATTGGCAGAGCATGGGTCAGGCATTCATGGATGCTTTCCCCTGGGGCTCTACTTCCAGTTTCGATGCGGTATCAAACCCCCTGAGCGGCACCAACACAAGGGGCGCGGATACCACCATGATGACCACCGTGCAGCTAGTGGATTTCATTTACCCAGGTTTGATGGCTCATCAAACAGTTCGGAAAAGTCCAGGGTGGTAGAGCACTTTGACAGGAGGGATACGGATCAGTATTTTGGTGAGCTGATCAAGCTCAAACAGACTGGGAGTGCAGAGACATACATTTCAGACTTCTTGAGGATTTCGGTGATGGTACCTGATTTATCTGTAGCTCGGATGGTTGGCTTGTTTGTGGAAGGGCTGTCAGAGCCACTTCGTAGCCTAGTCCTGTCAAACAGACCGGCTACCCTTCAGGATGCCATCAGCAAGATTCGGGACTTACAGGATGTCTTACCCAGGACTCGGACACCTTATCCCCAGAGACAGGCCTTTCAGCCTAAGGGTAAGGACACGAGGACTCCGCCTCCCAAGGCGAATCCTGGACGAGGGCAGTTTGATGATGAGGACAGGAGAGAGCTGAAGAGGAAGCGGGTGTGCTTCACTTGCCGGGAGCCATGGGCACGAGGACACAGGTGTACGGCAGGGAAGGCACACTTCATTGAGGTCTTCTCCGAGAGCAGTGGAGAAGAGGATGTGGGAACACAGGGTTGCAGAGAGTCTGAGGTTACACCTAGTGTGATACAGGATTCACACTCATTGGAGACCTCCTTGGCCATGTCGGTTGACGTGGTAGAGGAGAAGGTAGAGCCTACCTCAGTAGAGCCATCCATTGAGGTGATGACCGGAGTCGCGTCCGAGTCTTCGAGTGGTAGCAGCACACAGATGGGTGCAGTGTCAGGAGATGTATCCACCTTCGATGAGGTAATAGCAGGTACAGAGGTATTGGATGATGGTCGCAGACAGCAGTATCATCGGCTTCGGACGGACCTTCGAGTTTTGAGAGAGAAGGCCGCGTCAGTACGGGAGACCCTTTTGTTGCAGGACCAGGAGCTGGAGGGTATGAGAGCAACTTGTGCCAAGTCGGCGGCCAAGTTGGTCCACATTGGGGAACAGCTGGATTCCCTGATGGTACAACCAGAGGGCACATTGGAGCGTCAGATCATTCCCCTTCAGGTATGCATGGATGGGACTGGCGGTGCTGTTGAGTCATCTCTTTCCGTTGGAGAGAGAGAGGCAGAGCCACCTAGTCAGATCTCATATGTTGACTTGGATAGCGGTATGAGACGATCAGAGTTGTACAGGGTATAGTATCCATACGTTGAGATTGGATGGAGAGAGATTTTGAGTTGGTACTCGGTAGAACGGGCTATGGAACACAATGATTTGGTTCCCTTCTCACAAGAGCAGATAGAAGATGGAGGACATCTTCGGATGGATAACGTCTCTCATGCTTGTGTTGGACATCCCTTGAGCCATACACATCATGATGGGAGGTTTTTGCCTACCACCTATTTGATTCTTGATGGGGTCTCATTGATCCTTGAGAAGTTTATATTTCAAAATCCCATGAAGTGCAAAATCAGCAGTCTGATTTGGGAGGATGGTAACCCTCATTGGAGGAGTACCAGGATGTGGCATCCACAAGAGATTGAGTGGATGGGGTTGATGAGCGAGGAGCTAGGAGGCTACTTGCAGATCTATGATACCGGGCAGCAGGAGGCTTGGCTGCGCTGGTTACTCTTGAAAGAGTTTGGCCATCACTTGGAAAACACTCTTCCTAAGAGTAGGAGGTTGGGGAAGAGATGGATGGATACTTGCATCATTGAGCAGCATAGAGTATGGATGCATGGTGTTGATGTGTTACTCATATCATTCCTTGTGTCTTCATCACATGAGTTGTTTGATGGAGGTATGGAGAGGCAACACAATTTCTTGTTGCTTTGCTTGGGAGAGCAAGGGCATATTTGCTCCCACACTTTGCATGATGTTGCAGGAGGAGGAGATGGCACTATCTCCTTGGTCTTTGATTGGGAAGCACTTCCATCTTGGGAGGTATTCCATATTTGCTGCAGCATTATTAGAGGAGTCTTTGACAAGGAGCATGTCAAAGAACAGAGTCTTGTATTGACAGGAGCTTATTTGCATGAGCTCACAGCGCTGTCACCTTGGAGCAGAACGCTATGGATGAAGTGTGCGCAGCAGAGATATGGTGGATCTATAACCCATAGGTCCCAGGATCACTTCATATTTGTTGCACAAAGAGGAGGTAATGGTGATAGAGACATCTATGGCGTATTCTTCTTGACTTGGGTTTCCAAGCATGAGGAGGATTATCTTCTTGTAGCACATGGTTCATTCTTCTTCATAGCATGCCAAGGCACTATGGAGGACTCATTTATGGATCCATGTACCATCATGTCTTCATTTGCTGATATAGATCAGATCTGTACGGGAGGCTTGATTATGAGGGAGACACATGAGCTGGATGTGTCCGTGAGTGGGAAAAATTCTCACAATTTCTGCACTACATGTTCTAATGGGAGCATGGGAAGAGGCATGGCCACCACTACTTCATATGCGTTCTCTTTTGATGTGGGCCATGAGATCGATATTCATCCATTGTACAGCCATGGGCAAGTGTTCGGACCTATGTTGTTGTCATATTCAGCCGTTTGCTATCCATTAGTAGATGTGTTGGATCTTGTACATTGCTTGCCATGTGATTTTCTGAGGTTGCAGTGGATGAGACTGCACTATGGTTTGTTTTGGGCCAGCTTGTTCTTCATTGATGGAGGAACCTTCTATGGAGGATTGTTTTTCACTTTGCCATTGGGGGGTAATGATTTTGCAGCCCAAGATCAGACTTTCAGCCCGCCTTCATTACCGGAGCTTGAGGTGGGAGGAGATTTTCAGGAGTTGCCTTGTCGGGAGGTGGCTCATTTGGTTTGGATGATTGCTTGGGGATGGAGGATCCACATGAGAGAGATGTTCCTCACTTCATGCCTTGAGTGGAGAGAGATGATGAGCTGGTACACAGTCGATGGGACAACTTACACATTCATAGATGCAGAGCAGCAGCAATCATGGTCTCTAGTCATAGCCAGAGGCAGTGAGCAGTTCGAGTCACGGGACTTGTGCGATTATTGGCCACAGTGGCGATGGGATCCGAGAGGACTATTGATTGGCTGGTACCAGGAGAGGCCAGTTTGGGATCCCGGCATTGAGATATCCCTTCATATCAGGGTGATGCAGGAGACAGAGAGGTTTCAGTGGGACCCAGGCACATTTTGCAGTATCGGCGGGGAGCATCAGCTAGAGAGTAGGCTTGTTCAAGCATTGCTTGAGAACAAGCAATTTTTGCCGGATGAGGATGCCACTGGGGAGAGCGAGCAGACTTTACAGCATCCATCACTTCAGTTGCTTGAGGACAAGCAACGTTTTGCCGGGGGAGACTGTAATATTCCCAATTAGCCTTGCTAATTGGAATATCTCATTTTTGTTTAATTTTGCCGCTTTAGTTGGAAATAGTAAATAAAGTGAGAAATAAGAGGGGTCACCTCACTTTAGTCACCTCACTTTATAAAATAAAGTGTTTTCCTAGTTGATTAACGTTATAACTTAAAGAGGGTGCCTTGGGGGTCCACACGTATATGAGGGGAGGCCTCACGCTGACCCAAGGGTAACTGCAAGGTGAAGGACGCAGTTAAGGTTTTGGAGGGAGTTTAGCATTATAAAAGGAGGGGTTCCCACTTCATTTGGTATGCATATTTTGATATTGATATTGAGAGCTAGACTTTTGTCTGCTTCAGCACGCCGGTTGTTTAGTCGGTCTGCAGCACTGTTTAGTGCACGAGTGTCTCCGGTCGGAGATCTCACCCTTAGCCTCGGGGACTTCGAGTGCCTGCCCTGGTAAGGTTATTTCTGGTTTCACCCTTAGCTTCGGGGGACTTCGAGTGCCCGCCCTAGTAAGGTTAATTTCTGAGTTCTATCTTTCAGTTTCAGTAGCAGTTTCAGGTGGAGAAACGGAGAGGAAGAAGCCCTCTAGTGGCTGCGCAGATCTAGCAGGAAAAACGCAGTTTCAGCAGCAGGAAGGACGCGGATCCAGATCTAGCAAGAAAAACGCAGTTTCAGCAGCAGGGAGGACGCAGATCAGTCTTGGGAGTGAGGACGCTGTTCCAGTAGGAAGAGGAAGGACGCAGATCTGAAGGCACAGTGATAGATCCAGCCTTGGAGATTGTAGATCTGAGCAGATATTTGCAGATCTGGTTCTGTAGGTTGCAGATCTGGAGGGGTAGCACTAGATCCGGCTTGGGAGATTGCAGATCTGAGGAGATATTGGCAGATCCAGCCTAGATCTGAAGAGATAACATCAGATCCAGCCTTTGAGGTTGCAGATCTAAGGAGATATTGGCAGATCTAGCATAGATCTGAAGAGCTAGCAGCAGATCTAGCCTTGTGGGACGCAGATCTGGAGAGATAGTAGCAGATCCAGCCTTGTATGACTCAGATCCAGCAGATCTGGGCAGAGAGGTCGCAGATCCAGTCAGGGAGGACGCAGATCTGATGAGTAGGGTCTTTATGTGGGGTTCTGGCAGCATTTTTCAGTGTTTTCAGCCTTGAGGAGTTGGTCATCTCATCTGGAGGATTTGTGGGTAGATCCGGCCCTTTTGCCAGCATATTTCTTGAGCTTCTGAGCTGTTCCTGAAGGCACAGCGTTTTTGTAGGAGGAGGGTTTCTGGGGGCGATTTTCGGAGGTGGTACATTTGCTTCACGGTTTCTGGGTTTTGTCCGGAGCAGCGAGTATAGGTGATCTGTAGATTTTTAGCTCATTCCGGCAAGGGGATCAGCCCCTAGCTTCAGTTCACTCCAGCAGCAGCAGTTTACGGCAGTTTCTTCCAGCACCTGGGATGCAGTTTCTGTAGTAGCCATTTCCTATTTTCTGAGAGGATTCTTCACTTGCCTTGAGCAAGGATAGGTGCCCTCATTCTGATTTTCTTGTACTCCTCTCTATGTACTTCCAGATTAATAAAATGGCTCAGTTTTCTGGCATTCTATGTGTAATTGTTCCATGATCTGGTTCAGCATTGTATTTTCTATATCTGTCTGGCATATTTCTGTGTATTACTGGTTATTTCCCCTTTGGGAATATTACACTCTCTAATAAAATCCAATTTATTCCTCTCGTAAACAAAGCACTCTCTCCTAATAAAATCCAATTTATTTGTTATTTTTGACATTTAGGCATGAAAAATGAACCAAACCGCTGTCTTACAAGCCATAAACCTTTAATTTGTTGTCATTGTGGTATGGCTCTTGGTATGGGTGCCCGTTTTCCATTCTCGTATTGGTGTACTTCTGTGTATGAATCGACAGATCGATGAATCAATGGTCATATTTTGCAAATATCAAAAAGGTTCTACTTGAGACGACATACTTTTCAATGCTAAGTTTGTAATTAGTGACATGATTGTGGGGCATGTACCTATATCGGTCAGACGTGAAGATTTCCTTGATTTTCATTTTTTTAATGGAAAGGTTCAATATATATTTGGCATTGCAGAATGGACGTTTTCTTCTATCTTCTAGGAATCTTTATTTTGTTATCTGCTATTACTAATGTGAAGAGGCATTGAATCAAAGGGGTCAGTAATTTCCTGCAGATTCATAAGTCTTCATGAGAAGAGTATTTTGCATCTTTTTGCATCTATTGGAAGATTCTTGGGCCTTAAGGTAATATACAACTTGGCATATGTGAATATGCATAAAGGTCATATTACGTAATATGAAACTCAAGTAAATTGTTTTTCCTAAGTGCCGTTATTATGCTTTGTAACTATAGGATTTATTTGTCTCATAGTTGTCGTTTCAGCAACATAATTACTCGTACGATGAATAATCAACTATGTCTTTGTTTTCTCCAAAGTGAATCCTCTCTCCCAAAGGGGTGTGTATGGGTTGGCCCATCCTCATAATTGGTATTATTTATTCAAACTCATCTAAAAGTCTCAAATTTACGTTGTTGCAGGTTTTACATTCTCTCGATGTTAAATTTTCTTTTTAAATTGTTTGGGCACATACTTTCTCATGGTTTTGTGTTTACAAATTTATATTTCATCTCTAAGGCATACCTGCTATGATTGAAATTCAGCCGTACCTAATTTGCAAGCTTGAATTGTTTATAGAGGTGGTTAGAATTGATGAAAATTTTGGAGATGTGTGGAAATTACAAATTAGAATTGAGGGGAAATTGTTGAAATAGTCGAGAACAATGAATGAATATATTTTAACGTCCACGAGACTAAAAAATAGTCTATGGGAATTCACCACCTTTCCTTGTTTTTTGCCTTTTGTAATTCAATCATTTTCTTACTCAAATTGATGATGAGCCGAGCCAACCTTCTAAATGCCTCCCCATCGAAAGACATTGCCACTAATTGATGCTAATGATATCGCGGTAACATTCCAAAATGAAATGTTTTTCGATTTCCACCGCCCTAAGTACAAGCTTCTTAAGTCTCTTCCAATCGTCTAGTTTCACACGAAGTTATGTTGTGAGTTAGTTCTTAATTGATAATAAGAACGTTTGCTCATTTTAATGCTAGGCTCCAATGTATTCTTTTTGTTGGAGATCACAAGGGTTGAATTCCCGAACATAATACTTATTTCTACCCAACTCTTTTCCCATATACTCCTTACGGAGCTTCTCTAGCACAAAATTCATTAACTCCCTTGTTATTTGTGGGACATGCATTCAAGTAAAATATTCCATTTTTGCATCCATTTGTTGTTTTGTCTCATCCATGATTTCTTTCTTTTCACTCATACCTTTATTGAAGATAACTTTCGGCCATCTACCTCCTCCCATTTGTTCAATTCTTTTTAGATACTTATACTCCACTTATAAAATTGTTTGATGGGAGTCACTGCTTCACTCAACATTATCTCATAGGGAACCGAACTTTTTATTTTGAACTTGCTCATGATCAAGCGTTTTTGAATTTTTTCAATTTGTTTCCATTTTGAAACAGGATGTCACAAACACACCACACCCATATAATAGTAATCGGGACAAACTAAGAGTCCAAAGTACTTTGATCGTGTTCCAATCCCATAACTCGCTTCTCTACATCTATTTTGAAGTGGGCATATAATGCTTTCCACCCTTCTCCGTATTCTTTTCTTTCTCGCAACTCTCCAATTAAGCTTGTTGTTGAAATCACAATGTTGCCTTCAAAGAAGAACGTATGTTGGCTTTGTGAGCTCTTTATTAGAGAAAATCATTATTTTGGTCTTACCGGTATTGGACTTGCATCCCCACCGGCTTACAAAAATGCTCAAGGGCATATAGGTGTATCCGTAACCATGTCCGATTTAGCAACCAACACAAGATCATCGGCATATAGAAGAAGCTTTATCACAAACTCCCCAATCGAACACCATCTCCACTTTGCAAATTTAGCCACTCTTCCGCTTGTCACATATAAACCAAAAAGGGTAGGGGATAAAGGGCAACCTTGCTTGACTCCGATGTCACTACTAAAAACTTCTGAAATGCCCGTTGAAGTTCTAATTTTGACTTTGTATTCCCAATTAGCCTTGCTAATTGGAATATTGCCTTTTTGCTTTATTTTGCCGCTTTAGATAGAAATAATAAATAAAGTGAGAAATAAGAGGGGTCACCTCACTTTAGTCACCTCACTTTATAATAAAGTGTTCTTTTTTCCTAGTAGATTGACGTTGTAACTTAGAGAGGGGGCCTTGGGGGTCCACGTGGATATGATGAGGGGAGGCATCAGGCTAACCCAAGGTAAACTGCGCAGATCCAGGGTGAGTTAAGTTTTGGAGGGAGTTAGATGTTATAAAAGGAGAGGCTCTCACCTCATTTGATCATTGATGATTTGATATTCTTATTGATAGCTGGACTCTTGTCTGCTTCAGCACGCCGGTTGTTTAGTCGGTCTGCAGCACTGTTTAGTGCACGAGTGTCTCCGGTCGGAGATCTCACCCTTAGCCTCGGGGGACTTCGAGTGCCTGCCCTGGTAAGGTTTTTTTGGTTTCACCCTTAGCTTCGGGGGACTTCGAGTGCCCGCCTAGTAAGGTTTGTCCTGAGTATACTTTTCAGTTCCAGTAGCAGCAGCAGCAGTTTCTGAAGCATATCTGAGGAGGAGAAAAGCCCTCTTGTGGCTGCGCAGAGCAAGAGAAGGAAGGACGCTGATTCTTGAAGGAGAAGGACGCTGTCTCATCTGGAGAGAGGACGCTGATCCTTTCAGGAGAGGAAGGACGCTGTCCAAGGAGGACGCAGTTCAGGTCTGGCAGAGAAAACGCTGTTTTGGGAAGCAGAAGGACGCTGTCTAGCCCTGGAGTGAGGACGCTGTCCATTTCTGGAGGTAAGGGTTGCAGATCTGAAGGTTTATTGCTAGATCCAGTTGTGGGAAGGATAGATCTTGCAGATCTAGTCTTGTATGTTGCAGATCTAGTATTGTATGTTGCAGATCTGGAGGTTTAGCACTAGATCCAGCTGGGGAGTGACAGATCTGAGGAGATATTGATAGATCTAGCCCAGATCTGAAGGAATAACACCAGATCTAGCCCTAGAGGCTGTAGATCTGAGGAGATAGTTCCAGATCTAGTATAGATCCGAGGGTTTGGCATCAGATCTGATATTGGAGGACGCTGATCAGGAAGGGAAGGACGCAGGTCTGATTGGAGGCTTCAGATCCATCAGGAGAAACGCAGTTCTGAGGAGCAGGCTATTGTGAGAGGGGCTCATCAGCGTTTCCAGCATTCTGTAGCAGGTTCATCTGTCTGGAGGATTGAGGGCCTTGTGCTTCACCTGTTTTCTGCGCTGTCACTAGCAGAGACAGCGTTTTCCAGTAGAGAGGGTTTGCAGTTAGAGATCAGCCCAGTACCAGTGCAGTTCATCTCCAGAGCAGCTAGGACGCTGTCCTTATTGCAGCCATTTTCTTGTATGGGAGGGTCATCACTTGCCTAGGGCAAGGATAGGTGCACTGATTCTGATTTATTTGTACTTCTCTCTATGTACTTTCTAATTAATAAAATGGCTCAGTTTCTGGTATTACATGTGTCATGATTCAGTGATCTGGTTCCGCATTGCATTTTCTATATCTGTCTGGCATTTTTCTGTTATATTACTGGTTATTCCCCTTTGGGGATATTACAGTGGTATCAGAGCTTAATTCTGGCTCAGCCTGTGGTCTATAACATCAGAAAAGAGATAATACAGAGCAATAGCAGTTGCAATTCCAGAAACGCAGTTGGAAAAAGGGCTAAAATAAAAAAGGTCAAATTTTGAATTTTGGAATTAGGAAAAACGTTTTCTGGGTTTTTCTGGGTTTTGGGCGAGGATCACTTTCCCAAATTCCTGGAATCTTCTGAATAGTTTTCAGTGGATAAATCAGAGGTTGAAGTTAAGCCACAGTATGGTTTTGCAGCAGCCGTGCAGTTTCTGAGGAGCCTGTAGACATATAGCAGAAAGAGCTGATGGCAGGTGATGTGGATAAGAGGAGATTTAGGGAGACAGATCAGCGGAATCCAATGGAGGCCATGCTTGCGAAGTTGACTGAGAAGTTGATTGAGAAGATGGATGCAAAGATGGATGCATTCATGCAGGAGGTAACCAAGAAGGTTGCAGAGGGGAAGCAGAAAGAACCCCCTAGGGTCTTTCAGGTGGGGGAAGGATCGGGAGCGTCTAGTTACATACCGGATGCTATTCCCATTGTGACAGCGCAGAAGGTCGATTCCATGGACACGCGACCTACCATGCCTACTTTCCTGGTAGAGGAAGAGGAGCGAACGGAACCAGGAGAGGTGAATCTAGCTCAACATGCGACTCTGTTTGCGGATTGGCGGAGCATGGGACAGGAATTCATGGATGCTCTCCCTTTCGATCAATATATCCAGTTCAGATGTGGCGGCAAGACTTATGAGCAGGAGCGACACAAAGGACGTGGCTCCCACCGTGATAGTCACCGTGCAGCGAGCAGATTCCATTTACCGACATTTGACAGGTCATCCAGGCGCTCAGGAAGAGCTTGGGTGGACAAGTTGGATACCTCTTTCCAGCTTGACCGAGTATCGGAGAGGAAAACCATTAAAATGGTTACCGCGCACTTGGAGGACACACAGGATTGCAGGGAGTTCGAGGATACACCTAGTATGACACAGGACTCCCCATCATTAGAGCCCTCCTTGACCGTGCCGGTTGATATCGTAGTGGAGGAGATAGGGCCTACCCCGGTAGAACCATCCAGTGAGGTGATGACTGGAGCCGTGTCCGAGTCTTCGGATGGTAGCAGCACACAACAGATGGGTGAGGTGTCAGGAGATGTATCCACCCCCGATGAGGTAACGGCAGGTACAAAGATGTTGGATGATGGTCGCAGACAGCAGTATCATCGGCTTCAGACGGACTTTCGAGTTTTAAGGGAGAAGGCCGCGTTGGTACGGGAGACCATTTTGTTGCAGGACCAGGAGCTGGAGGGTATGAGAGCGACTTGTGCCAAGTCAGCGGCCAAGTTGGTCCACATTGGGGAACAGCTGGATTCCCTGATGGTACAACCAGAGGGCACATTGGAGCATTCCCTGATCATTCCCCTTCAGGTATGCATGGATGGGACTGGCGGTGCTGTTGAGTCATCTCTTTCTGTTGGAGAGAGAGAGGCAGAGCCACCTAGTCAGGTCTCATATGTTGACTTGGATAGTGGTATGAGGCGATCAGAGTTGCACAGGGTACAGCAGCCACGTGTTGAGATTGGATGGCGAGAGATTTTGAGTTGGTACTCGGTGGAGCAGACTATGGATGGAGGGGAGGTCTCACGGAGAGATCTCACTGGAGATGCACTTCGACACACCATGGGGTGCAATGACTTTCTTCCCTTCTCGCAAGAGCAGATAGAAGATGGAGGACATCTTCGGATGGATAACATCTCTCATGCTTGTGTTGGACATCCCTTGAGCCATACACATCATGATGGGAGGTTTTTGCCTACCACCTATTTGATTCTTGATAGGGTCTCATTGACCCTTGAGAAGTTTATACTTCAAAATCCCATGAAGTGCAAAATAAGAAATTTGATTTGGGAGGATGGTAGCCCTCATGGGAGGAGTACCAGGATAAGGAGAAGGAGGCATCCACCAGTGATTGAGTGGATGGGGATGATGAGCAAGGAGCCAGGAGGCTACTTGCAGATCCGTGATACCAAGCAGCAGGAGGCTTGGCTGCGCTGGTTACTCTTGAAAGAGTTTGGCCATCACTTGGCAAACACTCTTCCTAAGAGTAGGAGGATGGAGAAAAGATGGATGGATACTTGCATCATTGAGCAGCGTAGAGTATGGATGCATGGTGTTGATGTGTTACTCATATCATTCATTGTGTCTTCATCACATGAGTGGTTTGATGGAGGTATGGAGAGGCAACACAATATCTTGTTGCTTGGTTTGTTCCTAGGAGAGCAAGGGCAGATTTGCCCCCACACTTTGCATGATGTTGCAGGAGGAGGAGATGGCACTATCTCCATGGTCTTTGATGGGGAAGCACTTCCATCTTGGGAGGTATTCCATATTTATTGCAGCATTATTAGAGGAGTCTTTGACAAAGAGCATGTCAAAGAACAGAGTCTTGTACTGACAGGAACTCATTCGCATGAGCTCACAGCGTTGTCACCTTGGAGCAGAACATTGTGGATGAAGAGTGCACAGCAAAGATATGGTGGATCTATAACCCATAGGTCCCAGGATCATTTCATATTTGTTGCACAAAGAGGAGGGAATAATGAGAGAGACATCTATGGCATGTTCTTCTTGACTTGGGTTTCCAAGCATGAGGAGGATTACCTTCTTGCACCACATGAGACCTTCAGCATTTCCTTCATTTTGCTGCTGATCATGTCTTCATTTGCTGATATATATCAGATTTGTATGGGAGGCTTGATTATGAGGGAGACACATGAGCTGGATGTGTCCGTGAGTGGGAAAAATTCTCACAATTTCTGCACTACATGTTCTAATAGGAGCATGGGAGGAGGCTTGGCCACCACTACTTTATATGCGTTCTCTTTTGATGTGGGCCATGAGATCGATATTCATCCATTGTACAGCCATGGGCAAGTGTTTGGACCTATGTTGTTGTCATATTCCGCCATTTGCTATCCATTAGTAGATGTGTTGGATCTTGTACATTGCTTGCCATGTGATTTTCTGAGGTTGCAGTGGATGAGACTGCACTATGGTTTGTTTGGGGCCAGCTTGTTCTTCATTGATGGAGGAACCTTCTATGGAGGATTGATCTTCACTTTGCCATTGAAGGGCAATGATTTTGCAGCCCAAGATCAGACTTTCAGCCCACCTTCATTACCAGAGCTTGAGGTGGAAGGAGATTTTCAGGAGTTGCCTTATCAGGAGGTGGCTCATTTGGTTTGGATGATTGCTTGGGGATGGAGGATCCACATGAGAGAGATGTTCCCCACTTCATGCCTTGATTGGAGAAGGGTGACGAGTTGGTTCACAGTTGGTGGGCCAGCTTACACAGCCATAGATGCAGAGCAGCAGCGGTCATGGTCTCTAGTCATAGCCAAAGGCAGTGAGCAGTTCGAGTCACGGGACTTGTGCGGTTATTGGCCACAGTGGCGATGGGATCCGGGAGGACTATTGATTGGCTGGTACCATGAGAGGCCAGTTTGGGATCCTGGCATTGAGATATCCCTTCATGTCAGTGTGATGCAGGAGACAGAGAGGTTTCAGTGGGACCCAGGCACATTTTGCAGTATCGGCAGGGAGCATCAGCTAGAGAGTAGGCTTGTTCACTCATTGTTGGAGGACAAGCAGTTTTTGCCGGATGAGGATGCCACTTGGGAGAATGAGAAGATTTTGGAGCATCCATCACTTCAGTTGCTTGAGGTCCAGCAACGTTGCCGGGAGATCAGACATTCCCAATTAGCTCTGCTAATTGGAATATTGCCTTTTTGCTTTATTTTGCCGCTTTAGATAGAAATAATAAATAAAGTGAGAAATAAGAGGGGTCACCTCACTTTAGTCACCTCACTTTATAATAAAGTGTTCTTTTTCCTAGTAGATTGACGTTGTAACTTAGAGAGGGGGCCTTGGGGGTCCACGTGGATATGATGAGGGGAGGCATCAGGCTAACCCAAGGTAAACTGCGCAGATCCAGGGTGAGTTAAGTTTTGGAGGGAGTTTGATGTTATAAAAGGAGAGGCTCTCACCTCATTTGATCATCCATGATTTGATATTCTTATTGATAGCTAGACTCTTGTCTGCTTCAGCACGCCGGTTGTTTAGTCGGTCTGCAGCACTGTTTAGTGCACGAGTGTCTCCGGTCGGAGATCTCACCCTTAGCCTCGGGGGACTTCGAGTGCCTGCCCTGGTAAGGTTTTTCCGGTTTCACCCTTAGCTTCGGGGGACTTCGAGTGCCCGCCCTAGTAAGGTTTGTCCTGAGTATACTTTTCAGTTCCAGTAGCAGCAGCAGCAGTTTCTGAAGCATATCTGAGGAGGAGAAAGGCCCTCTTGTGGCTACGCAGAGCAAGAGAAGGAAGGACGCTGATTCTTGAAGGAGGAGGACGCTGTCTCATCTGGAGAGAGGACGCTGATCCTTTCAGGAGAGGAAGGACGCTGTCCAAGGAGGACGCAGTTCTGGTCTGGCAGAGAAAACGCTGTTTAGGGAGGCAGAAGGACGCTGTCTAGCCCTAGAGTGAGGACGTTGTCCATTTCTGAAGGTAAGGGTTGCAGATATGAAGGATTATTGTTAGATCCAGCTTTGGGAAGGATAGATCTTGCAGATCTAGTCTTGTATGTTGCATATCTAGTCTTATATGTTGCAGATCTGGAGGTTTAGCACTAGATCCAGCTTGAGGAGTGACAGATCTGAGGAGATATTGATAGATCTAGTCCAGATCTGAAGGGATAACACCAGATCTAGCCCTAGAGGCTGTAGATCTGAGGAGATAGTTCCAGATCTAGCATAGATCTGAGGGTTTGGCAGCAGATCTGGTATTGGAGGACGTAGATCAGGAAGGGAAGGACGCAGATTTGATTGGAGGTTTCAGATCCATCAGGTGGGACGCAGATCTGAGGAGCAGACTATTGTGAGAGGAGCTCAACAGCGTTTTCCAGTATTCTGTAGCTGGTTCATCTGTCTGGAGGGTTGAGGGGCTTATGCTTCACCTGTTTCTGCGCTGTCACTAGCAGAGACGTTTCCATCCTGTGGTGGCTCGTAGCCTTTGGAGATTCACCCGCCAGCTGCTAGCTTCATCTCCAGGCCTTCGTATGTGCCTAGGACGCCGGCCCTTAAGGGTGTGCCCATTTTCTTGTATGGGAGGGTCATCACTTGCCCAGGGCAAGGATAGGGTGCAATCGATTCCCGATTTCTTTGTACTCCTCTCTATGTACTTTCGCATTAATAAAATGGCTCGATTCTCGTAACATATGTGTCTTGATTCAGTTGATCCTGTCTCGCATTGTATTTTCTATATTACGTACGGCATATTCTGGGTATGGTTATTTCCCTTTGGGGATATTACAAAGATGGTACAAAAGAACAATTGAAGAACATCGGGATGACAAAAGAAATTTGAAAGTGTGGTTCATTATCTTGGCAGTACGTCGTACATGATGATTTGACCGTAATTGGTGAGGTATTTGCACCCGCGTAGTTAACTGTGATAGTTGGTAAAGGGACTTCCTAAGTCTTGGGATGTCTTTGGAGATACTGTTACTCTCTAGGGAGACACCTCGTACGTATTCTTCGGATGATTAAAAGATGAGAGATATGGAAGACCGTGCGGAGGAAGAGACAGATGAGGAGGATGGCAGGACAGAAGACGATGAGGAGGAGCGTAGCCTTGATGTTGGCGGGTAGATGAACAAAGGAAGGGGCTAAGAAAGGGCCCATCAGCGGGGGCTAAGGAAAGAAGAAGAAGAAGAAGAAAGATACGGATATGTCCAAAGTCGTTGGGCACAACAAGATGGACACTATGTTGCTACGTATCCCAAGAGAAAAACAAGGAAGAAGGGTGCTGATTGCCATACCAGCAGAGGGAGCAGTTTGCTTCACATTTTGACAGACTTGCATTTATTACTTAGGATCTATTAGAGCACATCATCCGATGTGTGGCACATAGGTAGTGGGGCTTCCGCCATATGGACAGCACGGGAGTTCTTTTCAAAGCTTGCGAGGGCACTTGATATTGAGATTGTGCTTCAGGAGATTACCGCACTGTGAGGGTTGTTGTTGTGGGCAACTCAGTGACTTGAGAGGGAGTTCTTGCCTCTTTGAAGGTCGTTATCGTTTTGTATGTTCGGGATGAAGAAGAACCCGATTTCCGTTGTCTTCATGGAGGAGAAGGGGTTTGACGTCACTTTCTGTAGAGGGTGCAGCATTGGCGCATCCCAAGGGAGCTACCATCACCGGCCAAAGTGATTGGAGACGCTCAGGAACACATGTGTTCATTTTTCAATCGTATTTTATATTGGTGAGTAGTACATGTGGTAGCACTCGCCACTCAGTACCACCAGCAAGAGAGACTTGTGCGCATATGGCACCGAAGGATGGCACATATGCATCATGGAGCTTTGAGTTCTAAGGAGATCACTACCGGAGTTCCCGCATTTCAATGTTTAGCATTATGAGGTCTACGAGGGTGTGCTTTTGTGGGCACTGTCACAATTCCCGCCGAGCAATGTTAGTATCTATAGGTATACTAGACCGGATTCAAATCGATGTTGGTGGTCGTACGTCTCATGTGTCTTTGGTGGTTACAGTATTATGTTATATTCATTGATGACCACTTCATGAGGACTTGGATATGGCTTCAAAGACCAAGGCAGGTCTTGGGTTGCTTTAAAGAGTTCAAAGCTCTTGTGGAAAAGCAGAGAAG